>JAKSZU010000009.1:140569335-141769335 GCA_026018925.1 Tupaia tana | reverse complement strand
AGGTAGGGCAGTCATCAGGGATGGTGCTGAAGGAAGGCTGGCTGCTGTAATCACAGCTCTCCCAACTTTGTGGACGCAGCTTGATGATTGCTTTACAATGCTCACAGGCCCTTTGCTAATCTCAGGCACACAGGCTCAGAAAGAATTTATGGAGCAATGAGATCCTGATCAGATTATCCAATGTCTCCTTGGTTTATTTTTACGCTTTCTTTCTAAAAGAAAATTGCACATGATAAGCTAGCTAATGCCACTCCTTAGAGATAACGCCTTAGACACAAAGACCAGATCTTCATTTAGTTTTCTCTCTAACTTTAAGAAGAATTAAAAATTGTAGTTTCATTAGTTTATCATCGTAAAACATAACCTGAAGACTTTCCCCAGTATAGTATTTCATTGCTTTCATTTTTTACCTGTCGGCTTCTCAGTAATATAATATAAACTTGTTAATTAATATTGGATCTTCGGGAAAGTCATGGCATAAAAAAACACAGGGAAATAATGTCATGACTTTCTCGACAACCTAATAATTATAGTTGTCTATCTTTTATATCCTCTTGGTGTTTTCTCATTTGTTTACCCACAAAAACAATAGGTGGAAGAGAAAATCTATGAGGTCATCTACAAGAGTAATTCTGACATGTTCACATCACAATTCTATTACTTTCAAAAGGAGTTATTGAAATTCTCCCACCTGCAGTCTTCTTACCTGCAAACTGGGAGCAGTAAGTGTACTTTTCATACAGGGTTTTGAAAGGATGATATAAACCAATATGTATGATACATAGCAAGCACTCACAGAATGTTAGCATTAGCATTAGAATTACTTTTAGTTTTAGTATCTATCATTCAGGAAATGGAGGGGAAAATTACAGCTTTGGTCATCTTTATCTATTATGAACTGACATTGAATATGCAATAATAAATATCATTAAATTTCTAAATACAGAGCACAAAAATATCAGTTTCTACAGACGATGACTTAAGCTATTTTTGTGATGTAGTTTTCTACTGACCATTCAGAAGCTTATTTTCTAACTGATATATAATTGTGCATATTTTTGGAGTAGAAGAGTAATTATAATCCTGTTTTTTGTTCTATATGTTTTAAACATCTTATGTATTTTGACAATGCAATTGTTTTGTTTTCTTCTTTCATATTTCTTTTTGCAGTTTTTATGTCTCTTATTTAAAGTTCCTTGTTATTCTTCGAGCTATTTACCATAATCATTCTTGTCATTACTTTAGGACTCTCTTAGGTTAAGATTATTTCTAAATTGCTGACTTCCAGAGTCCTTTTTCTCTAATTAAATCTATCACTAAATGCCTCTCATCTCTCCTTCCTCTCATCTAACTCAAGGGTCTTTTTTTCCTGTTAATTCCCATTCATCAGTTTATCACTTTGGTTCATAATCTGCTAGATTTATAGTCTCCCACACTTATGGGAAAAGAAGTGACATAACAAACTATAATAAGTACCTTATAGATAAGGCCAGAGCCTTCAACAGTAACAACATGGATTCTATATTTCACATAGATCAGAAATTAGGAAAACTATCATTAGAGATATTTAATTCATTGAAGCTCATCCGCTGGAAATTTTTTTTAGTAGTACCAAGTATCTTATGAACCAAAAATTCTATCCATTTAGATTTTGCATCCAACAAGGCTAATGATAAGACTGCAAAAATCCTAAGTGGCTTTCTAACACTCTTTTCATATAAAGATATTGTCCTCATAACAGCTCAGGACCTTTGGCATTTGGCAAAGTAGCTATGAAGAGATTAACTAAAGTCTCTAATCCCATTTACTCTTACTAAAATGAAG
Source organism: Tupaia tana (assembly GCA_026018925.1). Lineage (NCBI taxonomy): Eukaryota > Metazoa > Chordata > Mammalia > Scandentia > Tupaiidae > Tupaia > Tupaia tana. Next base: position 141,767,511 of record JAKSZU010000009.1, on the reverse strand, counting down.
TCAGAAATGAATTCTACTCAATAGGATGTGGTGGAAATGATACGTATTTCTAGGCCTGGCCATAAAACATCATGGGTTGACTGACTACATTCTCTCTTCCTTTTCTTCAGTGGCCTTGAGCAGTCATATGTTTGGAAAAGCTTGGATCTCCAAGTGACCATTTGGGAGAGAGCTCTTTAAAAAGGCTCATCAACCTCCATTGGACTATGATATAACCAAGGAATTAATTTTACTTTATTCAGCTTTGAAATTTTCAGAATTATTTCTTAATGTAGTTTAGTATAGTTTGAGTAATTTAGAAATGGGAGCTACTTCATCCAAGAATACTATACGGTTTTCTCCCTAGACAATATACAAAATTTGAGATTCAGATACTTATTTAGCAAAATGCCTTTTCCACCAGATTAAAAAAATCAAGTACTCAATCTGATAAATTTATCATGCTCTTCTCTGTTTAAAATTCCTTAAAGGTTACCTGTTATTTAGCAGTTAAGGACTTTCCAAATTGATCCATAAATACCAGGTTTGAAAGGATTAAACGCACGTAATGCATCATGCGTGGTGCTTGATAAAACATAGCTATTGAATTTTACTTTCTTTCCCTTTTTCTTTTATCCTGAGGAGTTCTATACTATTAAGTAGATAGATATTTAATGAAGTTTGAAGAAAAGAAGAAGCGAAAGAGAACAGAAAGAAGGGAGGAATTAGTTGGGCTGGAAGTTAAAAAATAAGAAGAGAAAGTGAAATTATGCTTCATTTCTGCCTGGTCCTTATACTCAACCCCTTACTTCTCATTTCAGGGACTACAAGTTATAAAAGAAGTAGATCTGTTATTTTTTCTAGGAAGGAATTTAGCCCAAATGGTTAATTTCATGCTATGACAGAAGTATATATTGGGTAGCCAGATATATTTTTTATGTTTCCCTATGCAAAAATGTGTCAATGATTCAATATAATACATCAACTTTGAAGTGAGTTTAAAATATGGTGCAATACAAAATCTAGCCCACTATATCCAGATTATTAAACAAAATTAATTTTAAAATTGATATCAGCCACAAGTTTTCCTCTACATTCTACTCTGACGTAGAAGTCTACTGTTTGCTTCTGCTTTAGTGTAATTTTCCTTTGATAAATGCACATTAGTAATCCTTAAGTATTAGTCCATTGTATAATTTTATCCAGTTTAACCAGTATTTTATTTTAAGACAATAGTTTTGATACTAACCTTGGTTTCTGTGATTTTCTTTTGGATTGTATCCATTGTATAGGGACCCTCCTTCCATGAATCAAGCTTGGCTCTAGCCTGTCCTATGACCTGCTCAGCTTCCTCCTTAGCTTCCAGCCATTGTGTTGAATCCTTTAGCATTTCATTCAACTGTTGCCTCCGGTTCTGAAGATGCTCCTGTACTTCATCCCACTGATTCTGAATTTTTTCAACTAAAATAAAAGGAAAAAGTAAATATAGAGTAGTACATTCTAGTCTGAATATTTAAAATTTAACATTCAAACATCATCTCACATTTATATTGCTTTCTCTTTTTTTAGAGTTTTTTGTCTTAGGGGGTGTGCACTTACTGGCAAGAAAGAAAGAGAGAGAGAGAGACAGACAGACACAGTGAGAGGGGGGATGGCCATACCGTAATCCCTTCTCCTCCCCTCTCCCTCACAATCTCTTCTCCTCCATTGTCCACCAGGGATCTTGGGACATACACACACGTGCATGCACATGTGCATACACACATACACACACGTCAGGAGGGATTTTTAAGCCACCAGGTCCAGGACTTGAGCCGCAGTCAATCAAGTGGGAGTCCAGTGACATAAACACTAAACCATCTGCTGGTCCCCTATGTTACTTATTTTAAAAATGTTTATCATGTTAGAGTAGGATGATGGACAATAGTATTCTTTACCTTTGTTTGTGTGTGTGTGTGACAAATAGTAAACATGAGTTTTGTTATAATTATTTTCCTGAAGGTAACTTAGAATATCAGTGTGTGAATGTGTGTGTGTATATGTGTGTGTGTGTATATACAATTTTATATATAATATATCTATTATATATATATGTGTGTGTGTGTGTGTGTGTGTGTATATATATATACAATTTCAGTTCTATTCTTAGTCCTTAAAATTGAACATGAATCATCTTTTAGAAAGATAATATAGAGAACAGAAAGTGATACGGTAGTTAAGGTGCTAGAGTCCCATATGGACAACCACAGTTCAAGTCTCAGATATGGTGGCTTGAAAATCATGCCAGGTGCATTTCCATGCAAGAAAAAAATACTGAGAGGAGAATGGAGAAGAAGGGATTATAGCATGGCCATCTCCCCTTGTGGGGGGTGATTTCTTACTTTCCCTCTCTCTGTATCTCTCTTCTCTCTTTGGCAAGCACACAAGCCCTATGGCATAAAACTAAAAAACAAATAAACAAACAAAAACAACAACAAAAAATGAAAGGTATTATTGCAGAATGCCCAAATTCCCTTTACTCTTACCACTTTAGTGCTTATCAGCTTAGTTTCCAATATTGGCACTGGCATTTTATTGCCTGAAGGCTTTCTGTTGCCACAGGAGTTTGCTTTGGCATCTAAGTGGTAGGCTAGAGACACTAGGGACTTAACACCTCCCTGTCATCCCCTAAGAGCTGCCTGTAACTAACAGCCGATGGTAGGAATTACATATGGATAATCCAGCTCCTTTGAAGCTGGAGATCATTCTGACGCACATATTTGCCAAGGGTTCCAGGGTTTCCCCAGTAGAACAAAGCTCCAGTGGACCAAAGTGGTCACTTATTTGATGATGTACCATCCTTTATTGGCTGCCTTCCATTTCCTGTCTCACTTTTCTTCTCCCCTAATGATTCTTCTCAAATATAATCACTAGCTCTCAAGACTTTTTTCTTAAGATCTTCTGAGGGAATTCAAGAGCAGATAGGTATACTTGAAAGTTCTTTTAACAACATCTAGACATTCAAGCTTGATATATTCTGTAAGACTGGTTTATATTAAGGCTATTTATGGTATCACTGTGAATCTAAACTGGAGATGCCCTATAGATTCTACACTGACTTTATTTTAGAACATGAACAGTATGGTACTAGCAGATGGCATAATGGTTACATAGATGGACTCCCACATAGTTGACCACAGTTCAAATCCATGGCCCAGTAATTTAAACCTCACGCCAAGCAAACACGTGTGTGTACCAAGACCCTGAGAGGAAAATGGAGGAGAAGGGATTGCAGCATGGCCGTCTCCCCTGGGAAGTTATTTCTCACTTTCTGTATCTCTGTGTCTCTCCAGTGAGCACACGCGCTCTATAGCAAAAATCTCTCTCTCTCTCTCTCTCTCAAAAAAAAAGGAACATTAGTGAAAAACAGGATCACATTTTTTTTTCTAAACAACTTCTTTAAACTGGTTTCATGCAATGGAAATAATTCTTCCATAAGCCTCACTTAAGACAAATTAGATAAAAATTTCTCTCATATACAATTTATTCTATTGCCACTGCAAAGCTCTTTCATTTTTTGCCTTCATGTCTGCAACAGAACTCTATATAATTCTCTCATCCCAAGCCTCTGTTTTACAACATACTTTCTATACAATAGAGAGGGTAATAACTAATGTAAATCTGATCACCCCACTCCCTCATTTAAAACTTTCTGGACAATCTTCAGGATACCTTAGCTTGATATACATGTTTCTCTGTGATCTGATCTGGCTGATCTGAGAGGTTTATCTATAAAGAAACAAACTACAACATAAGCAGGGGATAAGAAAATCACCACAGATAATATAAGAACCTTGAGTCACTGGAGCCAGGCCTAAGGGATGGGAAGAAAGGGAGAGGAGGCCAGAAGCAGAGAATTATAATAAGAAACCATGTGAAGATGAGCAGTAACCTTTTATCAAGGGACACAGTCAACCTGCCAATATCTCATGGGGAGGGTCTCACTTTCCCCTCTTTTCTTCACAATAGGCTTCCTACTAGGACTCTCCAACGCCTAAACCAACAGGAAGCCAGAGAGCATGGAAGCCCGCTGTGACACAGGTTAGCCTTCCAGAATAGAGAGCAGGACAGAGGAGGGCAAAGACTGGCTATGGATGGACAAGCCAATGTATATAGCATAGTACTATAAAACTATGCTGCTGCTTTCATGATATAAGTAAAGTCTTTCTTAATTAACCTCATTGCCTCCATAAAGTTAAAAGATGTTATGAGTTAAAGAAGGACTTGAGATGTTTTGTAAGTAAGCAGGAGGACTAGAAAAAAAAAAGTAGTAACTGTGGCATGAAATCAAGAATCTGGCTCCCAGAATAGGTAAAATTGCATAAGGAGCATTCATCAGAAACCACTGTTCTTATTGTGTTTATTTATTTGGGTGTTTGCAATGCGTTGTAAAACTAGTCAACATATTACACTCCAACTTCGGTTAACATGTCAATTTTTGTTTAAATGTCAGTCTCTCTCTCTCCCTCTAACATTTGAGCACTATTATTTTGTTTTGTTCTCACTCCCTCAGTACTGGAACGCCTATTGGAGCTGAGGATTTATAGGTGTTGATTAGCCTTCTATTTTTGTTTATAAAATTAATAGTATAAATGCTATTATAATAAAGCTGTTTGACATATAAATAGAAGTGTCTATAGGCATTCTAAAATAGTTTTCTATTAGTCATAGAAATAAATGATATTCCAATTGCAAACCATTTTTTGACTTATCACAGTAGGCTACTTTAGAATGCATACTTGGCACCTTTTTCTCTTGGTCTATTGTTACATAGTGTGTGAATTTGAAAATAATAAAATTGACTTTACTTAAAAATAGCCTCTGAACAAAATTACAGCTAGATAGGAGGAATAAATTCTAGAGTTGAATAACACTGTAGGGTGACTATGTATCACAATGATTTAGTATACATTTCAAAAAAAGCTAGAAGAAAAGGTTTTGGATGTTCCCAATACAAAGAAGCAACTAATGTCTGAGGTGACGGATATGATAATTACCCTGATTTGATCATAATACATTGTATGCATATACTGAAATATCACACTGTATCTCATAAGCATGTACAATTATTACTTGTCAATTGAATATAACAAAAAACAGTATTTTATTCCAAATTGCTTTCACCTTAATTAGCCTTAATTACTGACATTTTACTACGCTAGGATTTTTTTTTTTTTTTTAAAGACTGTCTAGTGGCTTTTACACAAATCTGACAAGCTGTTTGAATTTATACTAGTGAATATTTTATATATCCTGTAACTCAATAGAGTAAATACAGCCTATGTTTTTTAAAGGTCATCACTGGGGCCAGCAGGCGGTGTGGTGGTTAAGGCACTGGACTTTCACATGGCTGACCACGGTTCAACTCCAAGACCCGGCAGCTTGAAAAACATGCTAGATGCTCGTGTGTGCATGCCTGAAATCCTAAGAGAATAGAGCAGAAGGTATTGCACGGGGACCAGGAGGTGGTATGGTAGTTAACATGCTAGACTCCCACATGGCCAACTGCAGTTTGAGTCCTGGACCTGGTGACTTGAAAATCATACCAGGCACATTTGTGTGAATGCTCAAAATCCTAGGAGGAATGTGGAGAAGGAATAACCATTCCCTCTGTGGGGTGATGTCTCACTTATTCCCTCTCTTTCTGTTTCTCTCTGGAAAACATGTGCACCCTATAGCAATTTAAAAACATTAAGCAAATTAAAAACATAAAAGATCATTACTTGATATCAAAAAGAAACAAATTATTTCTTCCTATTAGGTGAGTATTTTTAATTGTAGAAAAAGAGGGGCATTTTATAGCTTATACCATTATTTCAGACACCCATATTATTTAGATGTTTGCTCAATTACAGCAATGGAATATTTTCAGCCCAAAGCGGTCGTATGTGTGTAACTTAGCAAGATAAAAAGATTTATTTAGGTGTGTACTCCACTGAGGGTGTGCTTTCTCACCTTTGACCTTGAACTGTACATTACCTTCAAATAAAACAAAACTAAATAAATTTATAGGCTATAGACTTACCCAACAAAATGTATAGAGCACAGCACTATAAAACTACCTCCCGTGTACCCCCACCCATCTATCCATCCAACCAGCCAGCTGGTTACCATTTTATTTACCATTTATTATATGTTAGGCATTATGCTAAGTACTGGGTAAACAAAAGATTCGGAGACAGAATCCCTGGACTGTAGTTTGGGTGCCTGTTAGATGGTGGTATTATTCACTATCTGCAATAAGAACACAGAATGATCAGGGAGATGATAATGAGTCCAATCTTGGACCTATTCAATGGGAGCTTTTGAGGCGCATCCACATAGGACTACCACTGTAGTCAGTGGGACTGAGGGTTCTATAGCACAGCTGCATTTTTTGGGAAAGAGAAATTCAAAACTGGAAATCACTACAGAGAAGTTAAAAACTGAAGCCATCAATGTGAGTGCATTCTCATTAGTATGGCATATAGACTGAGCAGAACAGATGGTTGTGGATGGAGTCCTAGAAAATACAACATATAGAGAATGTGAATAAATCAAAAGCAGCCAATAAGATGAATGAAAGGCTAGAGAGGTAGGAGAAAAGTGTACTTTTGTAGAACAAGGAAGAAAAGATTTTTCAAAACAGGAGTGATTATATGTTATAAATATCATAAGAGATCATAAAAATAATAGTAACTAACATTTATTTAAATGCCTACTCTGTTCAAAGCACTGTTTTTAGTTCTTTACATGTGCTAATTGATTTAATTGTTGTGATGACCTTATGACATAGTATTATTGTTTATGTTGTTGTTGTTGCTATTACTTTACTTCAAGGATGAGGAAATCAAGACTGTGTTAAAGAATTGGACTAAGGTCATACAAACTATGACTGGTAGAGTCAACTTTCAGACCCAAGAGTCAGAACCCCTCGTCTCCCACCAAGGCCCGTACCAAAAGTATCCATTGTTTTTGGTCACATGAAATCCCCTGAAAACCACACAGAACATTATTTGAGTAGAGTGTGAAAAATCTTACTGTAGGTGATCGAAAAATAAATCTCTATAAAGTAAAGAGACCAAATAGTCTACTCATTCAGCTCTTTATAACAAGCGAATTAGATGAGGGTTTAGGATCAAGGGAAGTTTTATTTTTCCCCAAATATGAAACACTTGAGAATGAATATAGTTTTTGAGGGGGAAAAGTGGTCAAAAGGTTAAGGATGATTCCAGATAGAGGAGAGACTTTGTCAAGATGGGTGTACTGAACATTAACTGATTCCTTTTCCTGCATTTTCTGCTTTATTTTCTCATTTGTGTGGTGTCCATGTGATAGACTTTACCTAGTTTTATAGGCAATGTCTAATTGGTTTTAACTCATCTCCCTGGCCTTAGTGGTTGACATAAAGATAGACTTACGTCCCAAGTGATGCCAATCAAAACCGAAGAAACAACCCTCACATTTTTTTTGTATGCACTATTAAAGGAAAAAATTAATTGTTCTCTACATAAGATGAATGAGAAAACATGCAGACCTACAATATCCTGACATCCATCTTGGTATAATTAAGGTAAATTAGATGGAACAAATACCAGGGAGCAGAGCAATAACATGGAGAAGGAAAACTAGAATCTATGCTATTTAACTCCTGAATCAGGTCTCACCTAACCCTGAAGTGTTTAGTGCCAGTGGTCAATAAATTTCTTCTGAGTTAGTTTCAGTTACTTTGAATTGGGCTTTCTATTACTACATCATAAAATAGTTCTAGCTGATAGAGAGGAACAAACTCTTTTAATGCAAATCCAGGTCTCAAAGGGATTGTGCAAGAATCAGAGGAATTGTAAATGGGGATATCTTTCAAATAAGAAAGTTTAAAAGAGGACTTTGATCCTACTTAAAACAGCTTTAACAAGGGTATATGGATAAATAAACTCAATGCTTATATCATGTTGGGTTCCTACGTAAATCTTCTAAAGCCTGTAGAAACAAAGTTCACCAAAAATGTTGTGGCATTTTGATGATATAATTCTGTGAACCTTATGGTTAGAAAGACATTTTTGCCATCATATCTTTATATCTTTCTATTCCAATTTTTTTTATGATGACTATATAAGTAAAATGAATGCTCCAAAAGACAGATATCTAGGGACCTAATTACTCCAGGGCATTCACATGTAGGTCTCGCTTGATTATATCTGTGTTCTGAAATATATTCTACCCTTTTTCTCTTTTAGGTAAACCTTTGATAACTACCCATTCAAATGCCATCACATACGTCATCGTCACTTGCCCTGCTCTCCAATGTGCAGGCATTTTATCCTGCCTTAGTATCCTCATGACACTTTGTTAATCCTTTAAACTGTTTGCATATATTACTATCATTTACATTTTTTTACATTTTCGTTTCCTACTCCAGACAATAGACACCTTAAAAGCGAGGACAGATCTGTAGCAGATGCTGTCAGTGTCTGGTCTCCATGCTCTTGGCACTTACCACTCAAGCATAGGTCAGCAGGGTCCTAATACAAGCACTTGTCCTACTACAAGCCTGAGGGCTTTTCCTTAGCCTCCTCAGTGCCTCAGCCAAAAGGGCTGCAAAATGACTGAACCAAGAGCAATGTTTAGCAAATGATGAGTGTAAGTTGAGAGATAATTACCCCTGGTTCCTTCCCCTTCCCCTCGACGGTGACAGGTGTGAGGCATGTTTTTCACTAACTCCAAGAGTATTGGACCTCAGTTGTCCACAGCAATAAACCACTCAATAATTGGCTTGATTATTGATTTCTTTCTTTTCCCTATCTTATCGTCCCACTTTTCTACTTGTACTTCCTGGGGTCATCCTGAAAATAAACCACTTTTACCTTTAATCATTGTTTCAAGGTCTACTTGTGGGAGATCTGAGCTCAAGTTAGTATTTTATTCATCTGATTCATTTTTAAATCCCTAGTGCCCAACCCAGTGTATGGCAGTTAGTATACTGCTTTTCCCTCCATTGCATTTTTTTTTTTTTTTTGAGAGGTTTTCACTACAGGGCGCGTGTGCTCGCCAGACAGACAGAGAGAGACATAGAGACAGAAAGCGAGAAATCACCCCCCAAGGGGGATGGTCACGACGCAATCCCTTCTCCTCCATTCTCCTCTCGGGATCTTGGGCACGCACGCACACGTGCCCGGCGTGAGTTTTAAGCCACCAGGTCCAGGACGTGAACCGCGGTCGACTATGTGGGAGTCCCAAATAAACAATTCTTTAAAAATTGTTTGACTTGTGAAATAATGTATATATTCTACATATAATAATGGATAATTCATCTTCTTCAAAAGGGATATAACCCACGAACTATGTATCACTTTGGCTTCTATGGAAGATAAGGGATATCATGGTTTTGTTATGGACACAGTACAATTTAGTTCTTTGATTCATGTGATAAACAACATTTCAGGAATTCCTATTGGACAGTGAACTGGACTAGAGTCACAGAAACAAATCAGTACATATAGACTAATTAAGCAACTATTCAACTATTTAATAACAGAAACAAAGTAGTGCCATTGATTAATACAGTGATCCCAAGAGTAGACCCTAGAGAAACAATACACAAAATAAAACTTCAGAAGTTTTTTTTTTTTTTTTTTTTTGAGAGTTTTTTGCTATAGGGCGCGTGTGCTCACCAGACAGACAGAGAGAGACAGAGAGATAGAAAGTGAGAAATCACCCCCCAGGGGAGATGGCCACGCCACAATCCCTTCTCCTCCATTCTCCTCTTGGGATCTTGGGCACACACACACATGCGCCCAACGTGAGTTTAAGCCACCGGGTCTGGGACTTGAACCGCAGTCGACTCATGGGAGTCCGCGACATAGCCATTATGCTAACTGCTGGCCCAAAACTTCAGAAGTTTTACACATACTCCATCTTGTCAAGGAATAAAAGCAAACATAAAATCTGAAGATCACTAAAGTCAGTTACATTGGAGCTGGATTACTGTGGTAGCTGGACACCATATAGGTCAGGTAATTGTTCATAATTGAGCAACAATTCAAACTGCAGAATATCACCATATTTGTGACACATCACCCAGGAGATTGATAGACCAAAGATATATTATGGCAATGTACTTGGTCACTAGAGCTCATGCTGTTAGATTTACATTTACAACAGATTCATCTGACATGCATAAGTGAAATAATAATAAAATACATGCACATAAACCCAGACAATCTGTGCATGTTTGTAATTGAAGAGCTACCCAAATGTACACATTTCTTCTCACAGAGGTCCATTGTAGAAAGCTTCTCAACTGATTTGTGCAGTAAATAGATGCTGGATAATGAAAGGAAATAAATAACCAATGCTGAGACTCAGGATGACAGACTGGGACCCAGCATGTGTCCTGATTTACGAATCTCCAGAAGTGTCAAATTGGAAACTCAGCAATCATGTCAAGAACCACAATATCGCAGAGAAAGAAACAGTTCAGTTGACTGAATACTAACCAATCTATCACTTCAAGTTTTTAAAGTAGCTATGTTTGATTATCGATATATTTCTTGACTGATATAAATTCCCACAACATCTCTCCTAGAGAGGACTGTTATTTACAAAAAAAAGAAATGATTGCCTTTTTGAATATACATTGCTACAAAACAAAGAACAGCTCTGTTACATTTTCTGCACTGAAGGTAGAACCTGAGAATCAGAACTTAGTGTGACCGAGTGTTAGAAAACAACCTTGACTAGCAGTTAAGTCTTGGTTTATAGCTCTGGATCTGTGATGAAGTCACTAATTTAATTTTGAAAAAGTTGATTTGCTATAACTTCAGTTTCCTCAACCACAAACCACTGATAACTGTACAGTCACAAAATTGTTGAGAAGATAAAATTCAATAATGAATAAAAGTATTAATGACCATACTAGAGAAAAATGTTGTTTATATAGAAAGGGTTAAACAGTAGATTATAGTTATCAGCAAACATTCATGAGCTGCTAGAAGGTGTGCACTGTGGATTTCAATGATCTCACAGAATACACAAGAATTCCAGGTATTGAATATCAATTTATCTGGAAGAGATAAACTGCAGATGAAACTTTTGAAGTCATTTAAGTGAATGAAGAATGACAAATAAGTTTAACTGTAGGCAACTGTAAGGAGAAAGGATCCCAACAGCAATTACAATGAGCTCTGAACCATTTTTTGGGATCAAGAAAAAGATGTGGGAATCACAAGACTATTTTCTGAGACTAAAATAGTGGACAAAATGTTAGGCAAGGGAATTGAAAACAAATAAACTACCTTTACTATATTCTTTTTTTTTTTTTGGAGAGGTTTTCACTGTAGGGCGTGTGCGCTCACCAGACAGACAGAGAGAGACATAGAGACAGAAAGTGAGAAGTCACCCCCCAGGAGGGATGGTCACGCCGCAATCCCTTCTACTCCATTCTCCTCTCGGGATCTTGGGCACGCATGCACACGTGCATGGCGTGAGTTTTAAGCCACCGTGTCCGGGATGCGAACTGCGGTTGACTACGTGGGAGTCCAGTGACATAGCCATTACGCTAACTGCTGGTTCCCACCATTACTATATTCTTGTACAAAGTTAGGATACAACTATGTTCAGAGTAGTATGAGTACATCTCAATATTTGACATTCAAAGGGATAGAACAAACGAAGAAAGTCAAACTAATAATAACCAAAATTATAGAGAATATTAAGATATGGCCTTCCTAATGACAAGGCATTTACAAATGATTTCATTGATGTATCTATGGTCAAACTATGCAAAAAGACGTCTCAATTCAAACCCACTAAGAAGAGGAAAAAGCAAATATGCTAATCATGTAGTCAGTATGATTGGACATTTGACCCACTCAGGGGCAGTAGAGGAGAAATAGAGTTGCTGTAAAGATACAGAACAAAATATCTGAGATAGAACAGAAAGTTAAAAGGAAAGGGTGAATTGTTGACATATGATTAATCTCTAACCAATATGACTAAGTAGAATATTTGCTGCTTCCTCCCTCTCTCCCTTCTCTCCTCTCTCTCTCTCTCTCTCTCTCTCTCTCTCTAATTGCCAGAGAGCACATGTGTCTACCAAAGACAGAAAGACAGAGAGAGAGGAAGAGAGGAGAGAGAGAAAAAGAGAGGAGCGAAAGCATGTCCAGTGGGGTGTGGTCATACTGTAATCCCTCCTCCTTCATTTCTCCATCCTGTTGAGAGTTTGGGCTTGCATGCACACACACCCCACATGTTTCTCAAGTTGTCAGGGCTGGGATTCTAACCATGCTTGGCTATGTGGAATCTGGTTCCCTTAACTGCTAGACTATGAGAGCTATCTGCTGCTTCTTTAAATACAGAAAAGCTGGAATACAGAAATAGCTAAGCATTTAGTTTAAATTCATAAAAATAGACTCAGAATAAATAACTGAATTAAAAATTTATAATATTAATCGAATTTTTAAAGAATAGTTTGAAATATGGAAAAGATCAATAATGCTACTTTCACGTTTAATTTACTCCTCTGCAATATAGAGATAAAAATAATAGGATTAATAATCTATAAAACTTAAAGGAAATGATAGACACAAGGCACCGAAAAGAGTGACTGGTCCCTTGTGAACTCTCAATTATAGGGGTAAAGATAGGCAATCATGCACTTTCGTGACACCATTGGACTTTTATGGGGCTTCTTATATATTGAATCATAAAGTATAGGGGACACCATTGGATGATCCCTAGGGTTCCTTCTAGCTCTAACAGTCTGTGAAATAAATGTGCCTTGATGCTTCTGTCCAACAGGAACCTTATGAGGTTATTGTGAAGAACTTAGCCAGTCCAGAACTTCGATGAACAATAGCATATCAGTATCCATATTGTTTCCCTGAATGAACCTCTGGTATGTTTCAGCTTGGCAGTCTTATGGGCATATATTCAGTCATGTTAAAACCAGTCAAAATAAACTCAAGTCAACCTTTAAAAATGTCCTCTACTTTCTGGGTTGATGGTATATGTTTTACCTTGTTTTGTTTAGTTTAGGTTTTTTTGTATCTTGTTTATCTTGATAGAGGCGTGCACCACCAAGTATGCTCATTCATCAAAACTCATTGGATACTACACCTGAGATTGTTGCATTTTAATCTGTATGAATTTGCAACAATTATAATGAATGAGTGTTGAGCTCTAGTTTATGCACATGTTCAAGTGTTTCTGGGGTAAAGCGATCTGTTATCACCAATTTACTTTGAAATGCATAAGAAAATGGCAGGGATTGGTGGGTAAGTAAAGGGATGATGTGATAAAACAGAATCTAGATGGTGAGTCCATGGGTATTGACTGTATAATTCCTTCAGCTTTCTGTTTATTAGAAAATTTTCTAAATAGATTATTAGATAAAATGTTCTCTCACAACAAACACGAAGCAGAATATTATTTAAGCAGTTTTGTAAGTCACTAACACTATTTTCCAATGAAGATAGAAATACCATCTGTGGAATATGGGAGTTTAAAATATGTGAAACAGAATTTACAGTACCAGAAATGGCAAAAAAAAAGTTTTGTTCAGAATCATACCCAATGTGTATAGAGAGGAATTGGAAATGGAAATCAGGAAGATCCCTTGATTTCCAAATCAACAAACTGTCAAAGTCCAGATTACCCCCTTAAAAATATGCCTCATATTCTTTGTTTTTTGTTTTTACAGTTAGAAGAAAAGTGCATAGTTTTATTCTATTGTTCACTCAAAATTTGCTGTGTTCCACTGGATGCTTACATCTCTGAGTATCTTGTGACTCTATAGATTAAACGGTTGGCAAGCTACCACTCATGGCCGAATCCACCTATTATTTGGCTCATTGTCTGTTTCTATAAATAAAGTTTTATTGGAACACTGCCATGTTCACTCATTTACATATTATGTATGGCTACTTTTCGAATCACAATGTGTACACCATCAGCAGCATTATTGGGGCATAAGGTAGTTGTATTTTCAGTTTTTGAGAACTTCTATACTGTTTTCCATAATGGTCATACTATTTGCATTCTTAACAATAGTGCATGAGAGTTCTTTCTCTACAACCTTGTTAGCACTTGCTATCTTTTTTAAAAGATATATTTTAATTTCTTTTATACATTCAATCACTATACATCACTTAGCTTGTAAAGTGAATTTTCCGACATAAATACATTTCACACCAGTCCAGTATTCTAACACAGAAAATGAGTTTGTCTTCTAAAGAAAGCTCATTCTACTGTTTGATGATAAAACATAAGAAAGTGTATACTGGTGCTCATACCAAAAGATAAGGAGAAATATATTTTTGCCCTCAGATGGAGAGTCAAATATTTTGAGAAAATATCAATATCCAGTTGTAATAATACATTTATAAACATTAATTAAATATAAGGTGAATGTTAAATGTGATATTATTTGATCATTGAAATGAATAACTTCTTAAATGGCTTCCTTATTTTGATGGGGGAGACTACTGTTTGCAAAGGAAGCCTAAAAGAAAAGCTTGATGAAATAGAATCCTATGACATTTGACTAAAACATTACTGATTTTTTTCTGTTTTGTTTTCCAGATTTAAGGATTTTTGTCTTGTCTTGAGCTGCCGATAGGTTCATGTACCTACTATCTGAACAGAAACCTAACCTGTTTCCTGGCTTTAAGTTTTAAGCAAAGCTCTCTTAGCATTTTTTTTAAATTTTGATTTATTAAAGCTAAAACTGTTTTTCTTGAAGTTAAAAAAATATATTGAAAAATACCTATTTAATGACCACAGTAAGCTACATAGCATCAACTAGGTGCTACTTTATAGTATATTCATTCTACCCAGAGTTTTATGCCAAAAGTCAGACATGTGTTTACAGATATGTACCTATCAGCTGAACTTGCTATTGAAAGTAGTTAGACTAATTAAGATATTTTGTAAATCAATAAAATGTGTCGGGGGGAAGGAATGAAAAGAAACTGTAGACACCAGAGACAGTGTGGGAGGGAGGAGTGTGGTAAATAGCAGAGGGTATATATATATATATATATATATATATATATATATATATATATATATATATATATATTTTGAAACAAGAAATGGAAAATTATCGACAATATATATGATTAAGTCACTATGCAGTGTATTCTGGATGGGAAATCACACTTTGTATGTTGTGACGATGCTCAGGGAATGAATGTAAAATAAAATAATTAATTAATAAATAAAAAGAAGAAAAACTTGATGTATAGCTGTGCAAAAATATTTGCATCTATTGTCCTAGGTCACTCACAAGTCACAGAAATGAAACATCTAGATGTGATATAGATTCGACATGTCACTGAACAATCCATCTGTCCAGAGGAGCTCAGCTGTCAATTAATGAAGTGCCAAATGTAGCAAATAAAGTACTAACAATTCAAAAGTGTTCAGCAACAGTTCATTAAAGCGGAGCTAAAGGGTACCATTATGATTCCAATACCACAGATTTATCACCGTGTCACCAGCATGCAACGCACACAATAAAACCCATTCATCACTGTAAATGTGCGCATCAAAGCTGATGCGTTTGTTAGAATATAAATATTTTTTAAATATGTAGAAGAAAAAAGTATTCTTTTTCTTCCTTTACACACATGGAATTTCATTTCTATATCTCGCTACTCAACCTTTTACTTTACGTGTACAGAAAATACAAATTATACCTGGAGAACAAAGTGGGCTCATTTCTATCTTTACAAGGATACGCCACAGTCAAGCCATTCAAATTAAGGAATAAAAAGAGATGAAAAACAATTCTCTGAGAAGAAACTATGGCTAAAAAGCAAAATCCCATATTAGCCACTGGTGGACTTTTCTGTACTTCTTTCTTACCTCTTCTTCTGATTTAGGAGCCCCTCCTACCCATAACTCACTCCCTGTACTCGGTGTTCCAGTCTCTCTGACCTCCTATATACATCTATTACATTTTTCATCCCTCCTGTATCTTTAGTCTCAGTCTAGAACCTGAGATTGTTTGTTAGTTTTCTTCCCCATGTGAAAAGAAAATGACATCAACAACAATTATTTTCATTTGGCCCTATGTCCTCTATAGCTGGTTTTTCTTCTTCATGTAAGAGTGACTTATAGCAGTGCTCCTTAAAGGATAGCTTCCATACTGGTAGCACGAGCATCACCTGGGAGCTTGTTAGAAATGCAGAATCTCAGGCCCAATCTTAGACGTTTGTAATCATGGCAGTTTTTACCTTTTCTTCTTCTTTTTTAAATATTTGTTTAGCTTTGTACCATAGGGTGTGTGTGCTCACCAGAGAGACATAGACAGTGAGAAGGAAAGTGAGAAATCACCTCCCCCCAAAAGGGGATGGCCACACCACAATCCCTTTTCCTCTATTCTCCTCCTGGGATTTTGGGCACACATGCATGTGCATCCTGTGTGATTTTCAAGTAAGCAACCAGGTCTGGGATTTGAACTGCAGTCAGCCATGTAGGAGTCCAGTGCCTTAACCATCACACCATGTGCTAGTCCTGCAATCACTGCATTTTTATTTTTATTATATATATATATATTAGAGGTTTTTGCTATAGGGCACTTGTGCTTGCCAAAAAGACAGAGGGAGACAGAGAGACAGAAAGCTAGAAATCACCCCACAGGGGGGATGGCCACGCCACAATCCCTTCTCCTCCATTCTCCTTTTGGGATCTTGGGCATGCATGCACATGTGCCTGGCATGAGTTTAAGCCACCGGGTCTGGGACTCGAACCGCGGTCAACTACATGGGAGCCCAGCAACATAGCCATTACGTCAACTGCTGGTCCCTATCACTACATTTTTAAACAAGATTCCTCAGGTGATTTGCATGCATGTTAAAGTTAGATAAACATTAGTCTATACACACTATTTCCACATACACACTTTACATACCCTTCTCAATTCACTACATTTAGATTTTTACCACTGAAATTATTGTTTTTAGAATTATTTAACTTCATTTCTATTTATTTATTTATTTATTTATTTATTTATTTATTTATTTATTTATTTATAATTTGACCAGAGAGGGACAGAGAGAGAGAAAGTGAGGAAGTGAGCCACCAGGTCTGGGACTCAAACCACAGTTGGCCATGTGGGAGTCCAGTGCCCCTAACCACTATGCCACCTGCTGGCCCCCTGAAATTACTTGTGTAGGTGACAACAATGATCTAAATTTCTCTAGCAGTGGAGATCCTGAAGTTTATTTTTCCAGACCTCCCTTCAGTTTTTGCCATCACAGATGAACCCGCCTTGAAAACTTTTCTTTTGATTAATTTAGCAAGATGGTTTTTTTTTTTTTTGTTTTTTTTTTTGTTTTTTTTAGAGGTTTTTGCTATAGGGCACGTGCTCTCACCAGAAAGACAGAGAGAGACAGAGAGACAAAGAGATAGAAAGCGAGAAATCACCCCCCATGGGGGATGGCCATGCCGCAATCCCTTCTCCTCTCCTAATCTTGGGCATGCACGCATACGTGCCCAGCGTGAGTTTAAGCCACCAGGTCTGGGACTCAAACCACGGTCGACTACGTGGGAGTCTAGTGACATAGCCATTATGCTAACGTTGGTCCCACAAGATTCTTTCTTGTATTTTATTTTACCTCTTTGGCCATTCTTTAACCTCTTCTCTCTATCTCTTAAAGTTCCTATTGCCTAGAGTTTCTCTTTTGATCTTTTCTTTTTACTTTCTATATTCTCCCTGGTAAGTTTATGTACCTATATAGCTTCATTTACTACTTCTATAATGATCACAGTGAAATCAATGTCCTAAGCTAAAAACTCTCTCTTGAGCTCTATATCCACAAAGCCATATGCCTACTAAATACCTTTGAAATTGTCAGCATATTTAAAATAAATCAAATCATCTTAACTCCTCCTCTCCCCTATTCATTTTTTTTTTGGAGATATTTTTGCTATGAGCTTCATGTGCTCACTAGAGAGACAGAGAGAAAGGGAGAAATCATCCCTCAGGTGACGATGGCCACCCCACAATCTCTTCTCCTCCATTCTCCTCTTTGGATTTTGGGCATGCACTCACATGCACCCACCCTATTCATTAACACACATTTGTTCCTCTACTCACTCATTCAAGGCAAAAACCACAATCACCTGTGATTCTTCTTTCTTCCTATCCTTTAACTGAGAAGATGCCAAGTCATTCAATCTCTTTAATCACTCTTCTAACCTCTCTATCATCCATCAATCTCTTCCTAGACTGCTCTAATTGAAAGCCTCCAGATGTACTCTCTAATTCAGTGGGTAAATCAACTAGGATGCTTTAAAAAATATCAGTGTCTGGGCTATATTCCCAAAGGTTTTGATTTAATTGGTTTGGGGCAGAGTCCAGTCACTGGCATGTTTACTTTCTAATGATTCTAGTTCTGAGCCCAGTCTGAGAACCACTGCTCTATTAATAACCTTTTGTATTCCCCATCCATCTTTGTTACTCTGGCCAGAGAAGTCTTTTCAAGATGAAAATCTGAGTCTATCATCACTTATTAAATCCCGTGAATGCCCTCTCCTAATTGCTTTCAGGAAAAAAACCAAAATGCTTTACCTGACTTATAAGATCTTTAATGGCACGGGGAGGTGTGGTGTTATCTATTGAAGATATTTTGTAGTTTTGTCAGCTGAACTGGGGGGGGGGTGGGTTCACCTGTTCGGGTGTCCATTTTGTAGGCCAAATAATAATGTGATTGAATGTATAAAAGAAAATAAAATGAAAAAAATAAAACACCTAAAGAAATGTTTATTTCTTCCATGAATGAGAGAGGCAGAAATAGAGAAAGAGTGACTGCTCCCTGAACAGGGTATTAATGCTTTAATCCAACCCTAGCTTCAGCAAGCTCCCAATCATGGGCATGTCCATGCCCAGCATACTCAGGAAGGTCATTGAACATGAACCCAGAACCTTCCTATGTAGGTCAGCCTCACAGAACTTTGTGTTTTATCACTGTATCACCATTCCAGTCCCTACAAGCTCTTTAAATGTGGTCCTGTCTACATTTCAAGCTTCTTGGCTACTGCTGCTTGTTGTGAAGCCTAGTCTCCAGGTTTACAGTCACACAGGAGTCCTCTGCATATAAGATAATACTAGACATCTCACACATTTCTGTTTTTCTTCTGTCCAGAATATTCCCTGTCCTTTTTCACTTTGTAACACTCAGCTCAACTATCACTGCCACTAGTCATTTTATTCTGACCACTCCCCTCCATTCTACTCAAGTGCCTTTGTTTAGGTGCCCCTCCACCCCACCTCATAAGTTTCCTGAGCACTCTTGTTTCTTTGTTCTTACCTTCTCTCTGAATACACTGATTATGCTCTCCAGTACACTGTCTGTATCTTATCTGTCTTACCTACATAAAGATGATGACTTGAAGAAAGAGAATGTATTTTTACTCTCAGGGCTCAGCACAAGTTGGGCATAAAAAAATGTGTGGAAAGGACAGGGACAACTTTTTTGCCATCAGCAAGAACTTATGCATTACTGTAAAAGTGGAAGTGATCACAAATACGTAATATACAAAACAATTATATGTTTAAATATTTTAAAGACTACTGTGTGAAAATAGGGCTTCACTAAGTAGGGGAAAAAGGGGGAAATGAATTGATGAAGTACAGCCTCAATTGAATCTTTCAATATTTCTTCAGAAAACAAAATATGGGATTAAAAACTAAATAAAGTTCAGTCTATTCTGGCTCATTTAACGTATGTGCTATTATTAAGACAAACACAGGATGAGTGATTACAAAATATATTTTAAACTAAAGTGTTGTCTGAAAAGTTGAAAAGCAAAGTGTACGAAAGATGTAAGTTGCCACTCCTAGGCCCCATTTGAGATAATTTTCACTTACTTAAATCTTGGCCATTCACAAATATAGTAAAAGATGTGAAATGTGGGGGAGATAAAAGTAATTCTTTTCCTATTCTGATGATCCCAATTCAAGTGACAAAAGAGTTTAATACAAAATATGTAAATAAACTTTGAAAATTAGCATAGTAACTTCTAAAGTAGCATAGTAGCTCCTAAAATGAAATGCTCGAGTTTATAGGAAACAAACAAAAAAATTATGTCTATGGTCCCTCTATTTCCATTTACCTCGAGTAAACCATAAGTATACATGCACAGAAGAAAGACCTAGGAGAGAGACAATACCTCGGTGGAACAGATGGCTAAGAAATACAGGAAAAGAATAGTGTAATCATCTTAATTTAAAAAAAGAGTCCCCGTAGTAAAAGAAAAAAAATACAGAAATTCAAAATGAAGTAATCTATGTGAAAAGTGCTTTGTGAACTGAAAAGCTGACAGCAAACATAAAGTATTATTGCTATTTTCTTTAAAATGAGGTATAGAATAGCATCGTGACTACACTATTTGCAACAAGGGAAAGAGTCTTTTAAAAATATATAAAACTGATGCTTTTTAATCTAAACCAACAAACAAAACCCAGAACACACAAACATTGCCAGAACTTGGTTTCATGAAAGATTCTATTTTTTCCTAAGTTAATATAATTAGTTACTTGATCTTCTGATACTGATTTGTCTCTCTATATATTTGTTCATCAACTTTTTCTTGATAATCTTCTATATACCTTAGATTGAGTAAGAATGTATAAAAAATCAAAGGTGTATCAGGACCAGTGAACATTTACAAGTATCCTACCTGATTCAATATTCATACACATTTTAGAATCTGTGTCTTTAAGATAGAATCCACTTACTTGGATGCATTATTAATTAGAAAGAAAAGCTCAAAGAGTGGCTTTTCATAGCTTCCAGTAGCCTTGTGAGTTATGGTGAGGCTCTTGGTCTTCATCCTCCGTGCAAAGAGAATCCAATACAAGGTTTTAAACAGGGAAGTGACACCATCTAATCTGTGTTTGAAAGATTAGTCATACTGCTAATTGAAGAGTAGATTGGAGGGGAAGACAAGAAAAGATGCAGAAAAACAGCCTGATGGTGGGTGGTAGATGGAAAGATAGGAACAGATCAGTAAGACATTTAGCAGATAAAATGTACAGGACTTTGCCAAACTCTTCTTTATGCCTAGAATGCACTTTCTGGTACACAACAGGTGCTTCATGCTTGGTTTTGATGGGAAATGAATGGGGTTATAAAAGCCCTGAAACCTTAAAGGAGTCTTAGGATCCTTGGTCCTACAGAACTTTTTTCCTCTCATAGGAAAATAAAATGAAACTAAGAAAGTGTGACCATTGTTTTTAAGCAAGTTATGCCTGGCTACTGTGCCCTTTCCAGAACACAAGCTGCATGTAATGTCTGCAAATTTTTGCTTAAAGCTTCTTCAGTTGAAAACCTTGCTTGACCTTTGTTATTGTTATTTTGTCTTGACTTTGGTGTTACTTTGTAGATAAATAAATGGGAGAGAAATTTGACCCTTCTTCTATCACAAAATGGTGAAAAAGGTCGCTGTGAGCATTCCAATGGACCTACCATTTCATGCTGAATATAAGGTTATAACTATCCACAAGAGGAAAAGTAATGAAGACAGTGTGCTATATGGAATACATAAAACAGGTGAGAAGTCAGAGCTGTTCATTTGAGAGCTGCCATTCATATAGTAATGAATAACTGAAGCCATTAGTATGAAGAATCAAGCCAAAACCTTGGGAATTATCTGGAAAGAGGCAAACTACGGGGGAGAAACTGAAAAGAAAACTTCAAGAAAGGTGTGTGTTTGAGGCAGAAGCTTTGGACATGAAGCAGGAGAGGTGGTCTCTAGACAAAGTAAAATGAACCTGTTGGGTGGTCACTGATGCATGAGGAATGTGATTAGGGCCACCAAAGGTTGAGCATAAAGAAAATGATAGAAATGTTTATAGAGTTTACTTTGGCAATCAAAAAGGCAAAGTCTGACAAGAGGTTTAAGGGGATATGAGCTGCTTCATTGTGGAACAAAGACTAGGAAGAGGTAGGGAAAAAGGAAGTAGAAGGTTAGGCAAAACGATCAGGGAGCCAACTTGCCAAAAAGAGTGAAAGATTTCCACTTGAAATTTAGTTTACAAACACAAAAAATATGCTAAAAAATAAAATGATATTTTGAAAAATGACTAAGTACATTTTTTGAAGATTCTAGTCAGTTGGGTTAGAGCATGGATCTGTATCCAGTTGCTCCAAATTTATACTCTTAATCTGATTATTAAAAGCAGCACCTATACTAATGAAATCTCCAATGTTTTCTTTCTTCCTAATTCTGCCATTTTTTTCTGCTTTTCTACCATTTTCACCCAAACTAGTACCTTCTTCTGTCTTATTATCTTCAAGTTCATAACAGTCTTCTTGGTTATGTCAGACGCTCTAGTTCTATATTCCAGGATCCACTTGAAAGCACTTATTCGTTACATGTAACTAGTGGAAAGTTCCAGTTTGTAGCAAACATGTCTTTTTTTTTTTTTAAAGAGGTTTTTGCTATAGGGCATGTGCACTCGCCAGGCAGACAGAGAGAGACAGAGAGATAGAAAGCGAGAAATCACCCCCTGGGGGGATGGCCATGCCACAGTCCCTTCTCCATTCTCCTCTCGGGATCTCGGGCACCCACGCACACGCGCCCGGCGTGAGTTTAAGCCACCGGGTCCAGGACTCGAACCGTGGTGGACTACGTGGGAGTCCAGCAACATAGCCATTACACTAACTGCTGGTATCCGCAAACATGCCTTTACTTTAGTCACTGGAAGCAGAACTAATTCTGGCTGCAATGACAAGGATGCTCCCATGCCTTTCCCTTGGCTGATGAGCAGTTACTATAATGTCTCTGAAAATATAGTTTGTGCAACAGCTTTGTCGTTATGTATTTTCGTACACACAGATTAAATTTTGTCAAATTCTCTCCCGACAGGCATTAGCAAGAGGTTCAGAAATAAATTAGTATAGTTGTTCCCCTAAACAAAAGATATCTGATATGAATCTACCAAGCTGCCTGTTCCAATGGTATTAACGACCTTCTAATCTCATTGCTTTATTTTATTCATCCCTTTAATTTTTTTTCTTCTACTAAATCTCTGTCTCTTGCTGCTTATTAAGATAGCTGTTATTTGGAACTGAATGAAAGGCTGTGGTTTTTTTTTTTTTTTTTTCCGTGTCCATCTAAACCTTGCTAAATAGACTCTTCATTATTATATTCACTTTGAACATTCAAAAAAAAAAAAAAAAGCTGAAATAGCTAATGTGAGAGGTTCATGAAAATCTCCATTCAGGACATCATCATTTTAATTGGTTTATAACCTGCTGTGCTGAATAGCTCTTCCACTCATCCTAGTCTTCTTTTTCTTTTTTTTTTTTTTTTTTTTTTTTCGGGGGGTAACCTTAAAAGTGAAAACTTCTGTGTTATGAAAACTAACTAGTCGGGACCAGCAGTTAGCGTAATGGCTATGTTGCTGGACTCCCACGTAGTCGACCGCGGTTCGTATCCCGGACCCGGTGGCTTAAACTCACTCTGGGTGCGTGTGCATGCGTGCCCAAGATCCCAAGAGGAGAATGGAGGAGAAGGGATTGTGGCGTGGCCATCCCCCCTGGGGGGTGATTTCTCGCTTTCTGTCTCTCTGTCTCTCTCTGTCTGGCAAGCGTATGCGCCCTATAGCAAAAACCTCTCCAAAAAACAAAACAAAACAAAACAAACTAACTAGTAATGAGAAAAGGATATAGAATTTTAAGTTATTTTTGGCCAGTTTGTAGCAGTACAATGGTAACACTCATAAATGCTGAGGCTATATGGAAAGTCCTGGGTTCACTTCCTGATCTCATCTTGTCCATGCCAGTTGTATACACACAGCCATGATCCTGGCCAGCTGAGGGGTTGGACTGTGGTGCTGAGACCCTATTGGGGGTACATTACTCTCTCAATAAATAAATAAATAACCTTAAAAAATACCTTCAACAATGACCTTAGAATTTTTAGAGGTATTTGTTTCATTGTGTGACTGGTGAAATTTACCTGTAAGTTACCATGTGTTTACAAGGTCTTAGTTCATATTTTAATAGCTACAATGAAACTATGAGTTCAGAATGCTAAACGCACATCTTCCCTTAACTCTTTTGTTTAAGTTTAATTTCTTTCTTTCATGAGAGAGACAGAGAGAGGAAGAGAGAAAGAAAGGGACAGAGAGAGACCCCCAAAATGGGTCTTTGCATTATATTCCACCCCCAGGCTCAGCTAGCTAGGGTCAAAAGCATGCATGTGCACCTGGCTTGTACAGAGAAACCCTAGGACATGAACCTGAGTCCTTACCATATGGCTTCAGCATTCCAGGCCATTGCATTATCACCAGACCACCAGCTCTGGCCTCCATGCTACTTTTGAAATGCTTGACCTCTATTTAAAAATGTACTATGTTCCTACCCCAAACTTACTGAATCAAAAACTCTCTGACTCTTGAACTAATGCATACATTCTTAAGAAGTGATAGTGCCCCAAGGGATGAAAATTTGTTACTGAGCAGCAAAATTTCTTAGATACTTTTAAGGGTTACAAGGTCTGAGACCCTCCAAAGGGTCACAGTATATAAACAGATAGGTATATAGCATATCTGTGATACTAAAATTTCATGGAGATTGATTAGAAAAAAATATTAAAAGGCTTCTTAGGGGGGGATGAAAAAATAAGTTGAAACAATCATAGTAATATATTTTAAAATATTTTCCAGATATAAAAATGATACATTTTATTACCTGGAACTGAGAAAACACAGATAGATACAAAGGAGAAAAAATGTAAGTGCACCCAAATTTTATGGTTAAAAATTTTGACATATTTCCTTCCAGTTACAATTTGTCTTGCTGGCTCCATTTTTATAAAATTAAGGTCATACAGCATAAATCATTTCATTTCCTACTGCTTTCCTTATCATTAATATAATCATTCCCTATGCTATTAAATAGTGTCTCAATAGTGCTTGACCTACTTCCAATAAACATGGTAATATTCAATGGTAGGTATAAACCAATCTTTAACAACAAACTTTCTCCAAAATTTAATATTTTCATAGTATTAGTATTCAAAAATACACATTTTAGAATTTTAACCATTTCCCATGATAAACAAACAACTTGCAGATAAATAAAACTATATCCTAGTGTTTAGTGAATGAATTCCTTATTCAGTTTCCATCTCTGCTCGAAGCTATTTTATGTTTTCCATTTTGTTTCTGCCTCTTCATCTCTCTATCTTTCTCTGTTTTTCTCATTCGCTCTTGGTCTCACTCTCTTCTGAGATTTTTCAAATCTAACTTTCTGGACTATCTGAGTGAGAATAATATTCTTAACTTTGCACATCTAAAGAATCAAATAAAGGAATGAGTGCAGAGTACAAAGGATCTGGGACTAAGCCAGAAGAACTGGGTTTTTAATGAAGGTATACCTTTCATTTTCATTTAATTCTCATCTGATTCTTCATGTTGCGTTGTTGTAGGGCAATAATACTTGTTCCTACATTTAATTACCATTTGTAAATTAATCTAGGGAAAAGAATGAGAGCATGAGAAAGAATATAAACCTTTTCCTTATTTCCCTGGGTCAGAAATTATTTATTACTGTAGTCTGTGTGTGTGTGTGTGTGTGTGTGTGTGTGTGTGTCTGTGAGAGACAGAGACAGAGACAGAAACATTCTCTTTGGGGGTTCTCTATTTCATTCAGCTTTGTATTGTTACTTTCAAATGATAACAATTTCTTTACATTTTAAACTATATTTTAAGAGTATGTATCTTACTTTATAGTTTTAAACATTTCTATTTCTATCTATACACATGTTTCTCTCTATATATGTGTATATATATATATATATTTATGTATATACATAATTTCTATTTCCATGCCTATGCACCTCCTTCTATCTCTGTCTCTGTCTCTCTATCTCTGTAAGCACCCCTTTACATGTACAAGTTCCTGGAGGCTCTGAGTCCTAAAATTCCAGATATTTGGAAAAAGCCAGTAAAAAATATTTCTTTTGAAATTAAAATGAGAAGAAATGGGGTGGTGCATGGTACTAGCTACAAAAATAAATTGTCCCTCACATAAACTGGGGAGGTTCTTGAAAATGAAGATTTCCCCAGGGCCTTCTTGTATCCCTATTATGACAAGATTTCTTGTGGTGGTGGGAGGTGTCCAGAAATTGCCAATAGAGCTGGGAGTCTTTATGGGAAGAGCTGCTTTGTAAAGGTTTTGGAGATGAAGTAACCTAGATCAAGCAAGGGAGTAATGGATATTAATGTTACAAATATAAAACTATCAAACATTAACTTAAATTGCCATAACATACCTGAGTTTGTTTTTCTTACTTTGCCAGAGGGCATGTGCATTCAGCAGAGGGAGGGATGGGGAGAGAAATCACCGACAGTGATGCATGGTCACAGCACAGTCCCTTCTCCTCGATTTCTCCATCCTATTGGGAATTTGGGCATGCATGCACACGAACCCAGTGTGTTTTTCAAGCTACTGCCAGGATTCAAACCATGCAGTCAGCCATCTGGGATCTGGCTTCCTTAACTACTAGGCAACAGGGCCAGCCTTATGTCTGAGTTTTATATTGCTCTGAATATGTGTGTGTGTGTGTGTGTGTGGTGGCAGGAACCTGAATCTAGTAGGAATCAAAAAGAAAAAAAACCAGGGAGCAATCATGTCTTTGCTACCATCTGCATAAATTATTTATTTCTCTATTTCCATTTTAGAAAGCACTCAGAATAGCAAAGATGGGCAGTTTATCTAGTTTCTCTCACTTAATGAACTATCTTTTAATATCTTATTACTTTCTTTTCAATTCTATGATTACCATCAAACTTTGCAATCTATAATTTGGTCTTCTGCATAATCTTCATTGGGGAGGGCACTCTGAACAAATTATGAATTTTCCTGGCAGTCCTATATAGTATTATAAAATAACAGTTTGAATTTATTCTCTTCTTTCAAATGGCTTGTAAACCTGTCTTGTGAATTTGTATAGAATGGACCAATCCCCCAGAGCCCAATTGCCTCTAGGTAAACTCCTGAATTTAGTTGTTGGCTATACAAAGGTGAGGACTAGTCATTAGCTCTATGATAACACTGTTATATTATATGAACATCATCAAAGACATACTTATGAAGTTCTTCCTGAAATAACGTATATTATTAATTTCTAAAAAATACTGTCCAACATCAGATAATAAAAACCTAACATAATTATGAAGGAAGAGGATATTAAAATCAATTCCAAATCTGTGAGATACACATCACTTTCTTCTTGACCATATCCATATTCTAAACTTTCAAACTTAACAGGCATTAAGAATCAAAAGATCTTTGATCAGTAGTAAGTCACACAATATAAAATCTTGGTTGATTTGCTACACACCAATAAACGGTTTTTATAAAATTGTGCCCTTTTTATATTTTTATAAGGTTCCTAGAATTTCTGTCGTTCTCAAAAATGTTTCCTGGGAGAATTTAGTAACATTCAGATCCACTTAAAACAATCACTAGTTAAGGACAAATTAGCTTCCAAACTCAATTTCAAAACATGTTGTAGGAATATATATCTGCTGAAAGATGGTTTCCTCTTTAATGTTCCCCCTCCCATCTAAAAGTTATTAAGGAAGAGTCTGTTGCTATGGAAACACTCAATTTGGCACTATTTGTATTCAGAATTCAATTGCTGCAAGCCTTCAGCCAATCTCCGGTTTTTAATTGGCAGACCTTCCCAGAATGCTTTACAAATCTTTTTTCTTAGGAAGCCAATCCATAACACATCACAGTGTAAAGCATCATGAAGGTTCACAAGGCAAGCCTCACTCCATTATCTTAAGATCACTCTTGTGAAGTCTCAAAGCATTAGGCCTTCTGATAATTACTTGGCATGGGGTTAATGCCTAAAATTTATTGCCAAGTTGTTTTTTCTGCCTAATGGATTTTACATTTAAAGAAAATCCTCATTTTTAAAGTGACAAGTATTAGGAAGACCCTGAAAAGGAATCATAGTGGGAAATCTATATCACAATAGACAGTTTAGAATAGAAAATAAATATAAGATAGAGTCAAGAATGCAAACTTTTAATCAGACCTGAATTGAAAAATTAAGTGGACACTTCTTAATTTTATGCAACCTTTCTACATCACATTTTCCTTATCTGTAGAAGATCTATTATAAAGACTACAAAGTATGTATCCTGGGGAATACAATAGGGGATTTCAAAAGGTTTATGGAAAAGGAAATTTAAGTACAAGGTATAAACATTTTTCGAAACCGTTCCTGTCCCTTTTGCTGGTAATAAAAGAAAATTGTGAAACTGGGTGATTTATAAAGAATAAAGGTTTATTTGGCTTTCAACTCTGGTGGCTGAAAAGTCTAAAGGTGTGGTGCTGGCATCAGGCTAGCTACATTAAAACATGACTGACAGAAGCAGAGAGGATGGTGGGTGCATGCAGAAAGAGATCTGAGGGTGACCATCTTCCTTTTATAATGACTCACTCTTGTGGGAATTAACATCTTCTCAAGAGAGCTAGAACTTACTCCCTGTAGTGAGACTGCATTTATTCATTCATGGAGGTCATTCACGGGGGCCATGTCTCCGTGATCCCGTAATTGCCCACTAGGCCTCATTTCTTAAGGTCCCACCACCTCCCACCATTGCACTGGGGATCAAATTCCAAAACATAAACCTTTGTGGACAATTATCTAAACCATAGCAAAAATCAATGCAGTTTTTTCTTTTTTCAAAAAAATTAATTAATTATTATTATTATTTTAATTTACTGTGGGCTTATGTGCTAACCAAAGGGGAGAGGAGTGAGAAAGCAAGCTGCCAGGTTCAGGACTTGATCCATGGTCAGGTATGTGGGAGTCCAGCACCCAACCACCATACCACCTGCTGGTCTCACAGTCTTTTTCATAACATGCAGTTTCCACAAACTGAAGACAACCCTCATTCCATCATATATATTTCACATATCATGTAATGGCATTCGGAAATCTATGATACCACAAGGTTTTGAAGAATATTCCTCTACAATATCAAGTGTCTGTACACATATTGTTAAAATCTATAGAAGAGGGAGTTAAAAAAGATTGAGATTACATCAAAAAATCTTTTTTTTAAATAATTATTTTATTTAACTTTATTTATTTATTTATTCATTTCTTTATTTCAGTTTGACCAGAGAGGGACAGAGTGAGAGAGAGAGAAAGTGAGAAAGCAGGCCACCAGGTCCGGGACTCAAACCACGGTCGGCCATGTGGGAATCCAGCGTCTTTAATCACCACGCCACCTGCCGGCCCCTCAAAAAATCTTTTTAGGAGGGAACCAGCAGTTAGCGTAATGGCTATGTCGCTGGACTCCCACGTGGTCGACCGCGGTTCAAGTCCCGGACCCGGTGGCTTAAAACTCACACCGGGCGCATGTACGTGCGTGCCCAAGATCTCGAGAGGAGAATGGAGGAGAAAGGATTGTGGCGTGACCATCCCCCCTGGGGGGTGATTTCTCGCTTTCTGTCTCTATGTCTCTCTCTGTCTGGCGAGCGCACGCGCCCTATAGCAAAAACCTCTCCAAAAAAAAAAAATCTTTTTAGGGGCCAGCCTATGGCCTGGTGGTTAAAAGAGCTAAATCCCATATGGTGGACAGCATGATTTGAGTCCCAGACCTAGTGGCTTGAAAAACATACTGGGAATGTGTATGAGCATGCCCAAAATCCCAACTGGAGGGCAAGATGGAGGAGAAGGGGTTATGGTGTGATCATTCCTCATAAGGAATT
Source organism: Tupaia tana (assembly GCA_026018925.1). Taxonomy (NCBI): domain Eukaryota; kingdom Metazoa; phylum Chordata; class Mammalia; order Scandentia; family Tupaiidae; genus Tupaia; species Tupaia tana. The sequence goes on along the minus strand of JAKSZU010000009.1, from coordinate 141,737,758 downwards.
GCTTTCTCTCTCTTCCTCTCCCTCTCTCTGTTTCTGGTGAGCACACATGCTATCTGGCAAATTAAAAAAAAAAAGAAAAGAAAAAGCTCTTTTAAAATAAAAGATATGGCTGGCTCTTGGAGAAGTATAAATATGCTCTAGGAAAGTAAATACTAAAAACAAAACAAAACAAAACAAAACAAAAGTGCAGTTGCAGGTCCAATTATGACATTTTGATGGGATAGAGAGATAAGTTGTCACAGTTGAGCACTGGTGTGGTCTCTTGGGAGGATCTGTCAACTTAACCATTGTGTCAGGAATTAGACCCATTGTAAGGTAATATGCCATCTGCTGGCCCTGGTTACTGATTATTAAATGAAGTAATGCACAATGAACAAATAGATGGATATATAGAGAAATGGATGGATAATGAAAAAAATCATAAAGCCATGTTATTCATAAAATATTAGGTCGTCAGAAAAGTCATGATGTGCTTTCTGTTTTTCTATGCAAAAAATGTGTCATGACTTTTTTGACAACTCAATATTATTTATAACTTCTATGATATATACATTCTAATATAATACTAATTTTACTTTTTTCTACAATAAATATCTTATTGAAGACTATATCATGGTTCTCTTAGGTTACCACATAGCTCCTGGTTCAAGTACATAATTAACATTTGATGAATAAAAGTGTGAATGAAAATTTCAATATTTCAAATGCATAGTCTTCCTCACATAAGTTTAAGAACTTTTATTTAAGAACTAGCTTAGGGGCCAGTAGATGGGTGTAGTGGATACATCACTGGACTCACACATGGTCAATCATGGTTCAAGGCCCAGGCCTGGTGGCTTGCAAATAATGCCAGGTGTGTGTGCATGTGTGCCCAAGATCCCAGAAGGAGAATGGAGGAGAAGGAATTGCGGCATGGCCATCCTCCCTGGGAGTGATTTCTCACTTTCCCTCTCACCATGTCTGTCTTTCTCTCTGGTGAGTGCACATGCCCTAAGGCAAACATTTCTAAAATAAAGAAAAAAAAAAAGAAATAGCTTGAAGGTGAAAATTTATGTGGTAAACATCGAATGATAGCTTTCTAAATATTATACTTAATCTAGATATTCTAAGGGATAGTACCTATTTTTAAGTTGCTTACTACTTATATGAGACAAAAACTTGAAATAGTCACTATTAGATCTGTTGAAAGATTTATTTATTATATTTCTGTTTAAGATACAGTAAATTATATATAAATATAATTTAATTTTTTTGTTAGTAGCATAGTGGACTGGGATATGAAGAAACTAATTTTTAAATAGTGAACTGGTCTAATTTCTTTAGCATACCAAAATAGAAAAAAAGTGTATTAATTTTTGTTTCAAATCACCATTATGATGCTTTCTTAAGATCCTCTTTATTTGTATTCCTTAAGGAAGTCAATAATAATTTTTTAAGAGGGATTTTTGCTATAGGGTACATGCGATCACTGGAGAAACAGAGACAGAGACAGAGAGAAAGTGAGAAATCACTCTCAAGGGAGGATGGCCATACCACAACCCCTTCTCCATTTTCTTCTCAGGATTTTGGGCACATGCGCACACATGCCTGGTGTGAGTTTTAAGTTACTGGGTCTGGGACTCAAACTGGAGTTGACTACATGGGAGTCTAGCAACATAATCATTGTACCATCTGCTGGTCCCCAATTACGATATTTTTAAAAAACAAGCTTGGTGGGACCAGCAGATGGCATAATGGTTATGTTACTGGACTCCCATGCAGTTGACCATGAGTCGAGTCCCACATCCGGTGGCTTAAACCTTACACTGGGTGCATGTGTGTGCCTAAGATCCCAAGAGAATGGAGGAGAAGGGATTGCGGTGTGGCCATCCCCTTGGTGGGGGTGATTTCTTACTTTCTGTTTCTCCAGCAAGCATATGTGCCCTATAGCAAAAATCTCTCTCTCTAAAAAAAATCCCAACTTAGTATTCACCAATTTTTATCTGAACCTGACAGTTGTATATGCTAGTTATTTTAGAAGTAGAACTTTGAATTAGGAATCTGGCTCCTATATTCATGATAAAGAGCCATTACATAATCTCTAAGCCAAAAATATATTTGAAATTAACCTGTTCTAAATAGCTTTGTAACTTCTTAGTATATATATTTAGAATTAGGACGCAAAATAATAAAATGACGTCATTTAATCAAAACATAAATGAAATATATTTAGCACTGTTAAAGCAACTCCCAAGTGCCTATCCCTGATTTCAATAGTTACTAAGGTAGAGTATAATTGTCAGTCTGGTTGTTTGAAGTCTTAAAATATGTAAAAGTCAGTTCCTACCTAATGAAATGTAAAGCCAGTGAATGCAGTGTTTTTAACGACCATGACACATCTAGCTCGTTGTCAAACATTGATATTTATTCGACTTCTAGGGATAACAGGTTACTTAGTCATATGCTGCTTTCCTAATATAATGCAAATTCATATTCCCATTTTGTCTTAAGTTGTAACTTCTCGGGATTCGAGATCTCTGAACCTTTTCAGTAGATATCAGTATAAAAAGAAAAAAAATTTTTCTTCATTAAGAAAACATCTAAGGGACCTAAAATGAAAAGAAATGTATTGATTATAATGTTTAGGGTGATGTCTTTGACTGGACCGATATGCAGTGCATTCATGATGGGAACATTCATTTGATAAACTGTAATGATACACAGTGATTAAATGTATACAAATAAATCAGTTAATTTATAAATAAAGAAAATATACAATTTAAAGCAAGAGGAAGCCATACTGTGTTTTTTTTTTTCTTTTTCTTTGATAGGCCTTCGCCATAGGGCGCGTGCACCCGCCAGACAGACAGAGAGAGACATAGAGACAGAAAGTGAGAAATCACCCCCCAGGGGGGATGGTCACGCAGCAATCCCCTCTCCTCCATTCTCCTCTCGGGATCTTGGGCACGCACGCACATGCGCCCGGCGTGAGTTCTAAGCCACAGGGTCCAGGATGCGAACCACAGTCGACTACGTGGGAGTCCAGCGACATTGCCATTACACTAACTGCTGGTTCCCACCATATTGTGTTTTAAGTATGGACGGGACTTAATTATATGATTGCTTTTGCTATCTTTGACTTGCTGATGTGATAAAATGAATAATACCATGTGTTAATTGACCACTTTACACTGAATTCTACAAACATTCCTAGAATAAACCCTACCTGAACATGAGCATAGTGTTTATTTCAAATAAACACTTGGATTTCATTTAGAGGTATTCTACTTATTATTTCTTACATGCACATTCATTTGTTAAATTAGTCTATAGGTTTTGTTTGTTTGTTAGATGTTTTGTTCCTTTTTTCTTTCATGCTAGTTTTAGAAATAAGATTTTCTGCTGTTAAATATATATATATATAAATATATATTATAATATATAATATATAAATATAATATATATACATATATATACACACACATATATATTCCTCATCAAAATTTTTATTTTTTTATATTTTTTTGGAGAGGCTTTTGCTATAGGGCTCATGCGCTCACCAGAAAGACAGAGAGAGACAGAGAGACAGAAAGCAAGAAATCACTCCTCAGGGGGGATGGCCACGCCACAATCCTTTCTCCTCCATTCTCCTCTTGGGATCTTAGGCATGCACGCACACGTGTCCAGCATGAGTTTAAGCCACTGGGTCTGGGACACGAACTGTGGCTGACTACATGGGAGTCCAGCAACATAGCCATTACACTAACTGCTGGTCCCAAAATTTCTATTTTTAAGATTGGAATGGAGTGTGTCTATGTATATGGGGAGGAGGGGTTCAAGAAGTATAATATGGAAAACTGAGCTATTTAGGATTAAAATACCTGTACATTTTATTTACATTTTATTCAAAACAGCAGAGCCTCCAAAAGTGAACTAAAGAACATTTCAAATGGCCTAGTATATGGTATTCTGTAAGGATGAGGTATAAGAATTGGAATTATACCAAGGCACTTTTAAAATCTGTTATGTTTATAAGAGATTGTACTTAAAATTCTCAGTCCCTTCATAATGAAAATTCATATACCATTCCAAAGCCTCAGTCTCTTTGCCTTGGGATTCACTTAGCTCTTTGTTTGCTTTTTAAGCAGGGCATTTTATTAATCTCTCCAGGCAAATTCTTTGTAATGGTGACTCACAGTCATGGAGATGATGATGGTGGCAGTTTGTAGCCTACTTTTGCTGCCAGCTTCCCTGCAAGACAGTCCATTCAATCAGTTAAGTGTTTACGACATGCCAGTTATTTTCAGAACAAGATGCTAGAATTACAGGAATTCAAATATAAAGGTGTAACAGCTTGGTGCTTGCAGTTCAGTTGAGGGAGATGAAACATATACTACGCCAAGAGCATCCTCAGACATGCCAATGCTTGGAATTCCTAACCTCTGGCATTTGGTAATTTAGGGATGTAACTTGGGAAAGAGATTCACTCTCTCAACCTTCCTATCTCTAGCTAAACCACCAGTTTTTCTACTTCTACTAAGACTTTTTGTGTGTGTGTCCACTACTATTTTCTTTTTAAACATATGTCAGCTTCATATCTTTCTAAAATAGCTTAAATTGGATTTTGCTTAAAGGCATAGGAATTAACCTCTCTGAGAATCTTTAAGACCTATAAGTCAATAAATACCTAGTATATTTGAGTCTAAATGAAAGAAACTATTACAAATTTCTATTTTGGATATCAGCAGTATATATATATATATATATATATATATATACACATATATATATGTGTGTGTATATATATATACATATATATATGTGTGTATATATATATAATTTATAACTATACATATAAAATATATACATATATTTAAGTTTCCAGTAATTCACTCTCAAAATATCACCTATTAGCTTAAGACTGGGGAAAGAACATTCATCTAATACGTCTTTTTTGAATCAGAAGACTTATATTAAGTCTTGGCCCTCCCATTTGTTGTCTGCGTGACCTTGAGTAAGATATTCCTACCTTTGATCCTTGGTTCTCTCATTTCTTTAATAAGGACAGTACCTAACATAGGAGATATTATGAAAATCAAATAAAGTTATATAAGTATTCTTTGTTCAATTTAAGGAAAGGGCATTACCAATCTAAACTATTGAAATTATTTTGTAAGATGAGATATTTTAGAATCAGAGTAAAATTAGATTTTTGGGGGGAGGTGTTGTACTAGTTACTTAATTATTATTATTATTTCTTTTTTTATTTCTTTTTAAATTTTTTACATTAAATCACTGTGTATCATTATACCATACCAAATGAATTTTTCCATCATGAATACATTGCATATTGGTTCAGTCAAAGATAGTACCATACACGTTATCATCAACAGATAATTTTCCATTTTTATGTCCCTTAAATGTTTTACTTCTTTCTTTTTCCCCTTGATTCCCTTCCTTTTACCATCCTCCATTTGCCTCTAAAATAAGTGAAAAATTTCAGCAGCTCCAAATTGTCCGAAATGTTTCATTTTCTGGAGTTCCCTGGAACATATTTTTAGTTACCAAAATACCTAGCTAGAGAGAGAAGACATGGACATTTTGGTTGCCTTGCCAGATGCCAAGAGAAAGTGAATCCCATTTTATTTATTGCTATGTGCCCCAAAATACGTTTGGCATGATACCCAGTGCTGAGCAACACATAACCAGTCATCCTAAAACTCTGAGCAATTTACAAATTATGATAATAATTAAGAGAATTGCATTTAACAACCCAACAGGACTGTGCCCTTCCCTTTTAGTGGTTCCTACAAAGGATAATTCTAAACCAAATCCTTTGGAGAGAGCAGCTAAAGCGCCATTGTTTGAAAAGACTAACACAGGCCTATATATTCCTATGTTGTTCATATTACCTTATCGTTCTGCACAATTACACTTGATGTTCACATTTTCAGGTTGACTGGATTTTATCAATTCATGGCACAATTTTCTGTTTAATTATAGAGAAAAGTATTTTCTCCTCATTCTTATTCTGTGTGTTTGGGACTCAACTTTATCTTTTTAAACATTCTGCTGTTTAGTATACAATTTTCTGATAACAACTACATAAGCTGGTACACAACTCCCTGCTTTTCCTTTCTTCTACCTGTTCTATGTTTTTTTTTTTCTTTCTGAATGCCAGCTATGGTTCAAGGTAACTATTCCATGCTACTACATGAAAGGGGAAAATCCGACTTTAGTGACCAGGTTTATTATATCTATCACTGCTCTACAGGCTTTGTAGGGGACTCCCAATGGCTTCACTCCTAAAACCCAGTGTTAGACTTAGAAATCATAATAAACCAGACTATGTAGTAGCTAGAGACCCTCAAAATAGAATACTCTGCATAAATAGTTTGGATTTATCTTAATATTAAGGAAACTATCAATAAACATTTTATTCATTTAGAAAATATTGATAAACTGTTTTTTCCGTGGTCCTAGAATTGAGTTTAAGAAAAGTAATGCTCTCAGTAAAGACATATATCTTGAATAAGTGCTAAAAATTCCGTGCAAAGACATAAAAACAATTAATCTTCATGTGTCCATTTTCTAGATGCAAAAAAATATATTTACACTTTAGTAAGGTCCTATCATTCTCAATCCCCTAGAAGACCTATTGGAGCTCTCAAAAGTTAGGATAGATACTGGTTGAACTGAATGTTGGTGTTTCCCCACTTGCCAATTCATGGTGTTGAAGTGCTAACCTCTAATGTTATAGTATTTGGAGTTGGAGACTTTGGGAGATAATTAGGTTTAGATGAGGTCATAAGAATAGGGACTCCATGATGGGATTTGTGCCGTATAAGAAGAGAAACCAGGGGGCCAGCAGGTCACACAGTAGTTAAGGCCCTGGATTCCCATGTGGCCAACCATGTTTTGAGTCCATGGCTTGCTTGCTTGCTTTCTCTCTTTCTCTCTGTCTCTCTGGTGAGTTCACATACTCTATAGCAAATTTTTTAAAAACTAACTATAAAAGATAAAGTTAAATAATTATTTAAAAATTTTATTTATTATCATTATTCTTTTTAATTTGACAAAAGAGAAAGGAGGAAGAGAAAGAAAGGGAAAGTGAGAAAGCAAGCTGCTAGGTCCGTGACTTAAACTTCAGTTGGCCATATGGGAATCCAGCGCCTCAACCACCATGCTACTGGCTGGTCTCTAAATAACTCTATTAGAAAAAGAGAGAGAGGGACCAGTAGCTAGCGTAATGGCTATGTTGCTGGACTCCCATGTAGTCAACTGAGGTTCGCGTCCTGGACCCGGTGGCTTAAAACTCACGCCGGGCACATGTGTGTGCGTGCCCAAGATCCCAAGAGGAGCATGGAGGAGAAGGAATTGTGGCATGGCCATCCCCCCGGGGGGTGATTTCTCACTTTCTGTCTCTCTGTCTCTTTCTGTCTGTCTGGCGAGCACACGCGCCCTGTATCAAAAACCTCTCAAAAAAAAAAAAAAAAAAAGAGAGAGAGAGAGAGAGAGAGAGAGAGAGAGAGAAAGAGCGGAAGAGAGACCAAAACTCAGTTCACTCTCTCCCTCTCCACCATATGAGACAACAGCAAGAAGACAGTGTCTGTAAGCAGAGAAAAAGGTTCTCACCAGTAACTGAATCTGCCAGCACCAAGAACTTAGGCTTCTCAAACCTATAGAAATATTACAAATAAATGTCTGTTGTTTAAGCTACTGAGCCTATAGTATTATGTCATAGCAGCCTGAGCTGATTAGATGGTATTAGTGTAGTACTTAGCCATTTGAAAAGGATTTGCCCATGTGTCATTTCATTTAATTCTAATAATGATCTGGTTTGAGAGGTACCAGGAACTTATTTTTATAGATGAGAAAGAAAACAAAGGGTTAGAGAGACTAAATTATTTTCCAAGAGTCCCTTTGTCACTAGGAGAGGAGGCCAATACATAAACAAAATCTTATTTTAGATTAAGTGCTTTCATTACTAGAATGAAATGAAGGAAATGCATTCTTATGTGTTTATCTCACTAACATAGAACTGATTGTCACTATTGTTATCCCATAACCAACCATTTGCCACCTAGGTCTTTCTGTTAGTCCGAAGCCCCAAAGCTTTCTTTTCAAAATCTATGTTTTTCACGTAGAGCCAGGCTGAGTGGATCTGAGATAATTATCAACATAGCCAGCAGCTATAGAAAAAGTTTTGGTGGGTTCTGTTTCCTTTCAAGGACACACACAAGTGGTTTGCCACTTTTAAGATGGAGAGCGTTATTGTCATTTGCTGGGGTGTCTGATGGAGATGGTCAAAGCAACAAGGGGTTTTGTTTCAGAAAACTTACTACAGAAGTAACAGTGTAAATTTCAACTATAGATCATAAAAGGTATCACAGCTTCTGCCTTAGACTCATAGTTTACTTTTCCTGAAACGAGCTAGCCATTATGTCATGGGGACTGTCAAGTAGTCCATGAAGAAGCCCACTACAAAAGAAGGAACTAGCTAGCGTCAATTCACCAATCATATGAATGAACTACCTTGGGAGTGAATCCCCCAGTCCCATTCAAGCTTTTATATGATTGCAACTTTATGAGAGATCCCAAGACAACCACCCAACCAATTCACATATCACTCTTGACCCACAGAAATGATGAGAGATAAGTGATTATTGCAGTTCGTGTTTCACAGAAATAGATAACTATACAAATTCTTTCTTGACTAAAGTAGAATGAGCCCAGTTCTGCCCATTACATGTAGAAAGGTCATGATGTATTAATCTTTCCTGCTTACTTCATAAATGCTTCCCTTAAGGCAGGTACAACAGAATAAAGACCAGGGGTAAGTGATTTGTTATTTACTTTAAATCATCAATGAGGATATTTTTTTTTTCTTTTTTTGGAGAGGTTTTTTTTTGCTATAGGGCGCGTGCGCTCGCCAGACAGACAGAGAGAGACAGAGAGATAGAAAGCAGGAAATCACCCCCCAGGGGGGATGGCCACGCCGCAATCCCGTCTCCTCCATTCTCCTCTCGGGATCTTGGGCACGCACGCACACGCGCCCGGCGTGAGTTTAAGCCGCCGGGTCTGGGACTCGAACCGCGGTCGACTACGTGGGAGTCCAGCGACATAGCCATTACGCTAACTGCTGGTCCCATCAATGAGGATATTTTGACAAAGAAATAGTAGGTCCAAAATAATAATCCCTACACTTTTTTGCCACTTGAGAAGAGCTGGGAGCATCTTTTAGAAGTAGATGGTGTACAACTAACCCTTGGCTCAGCATCATCTAAACTATATGATGTCACCCTGGAGGAATGCTCCTGTTTATGCCCACAGTGCCAACATATAACAGCAATCAAGGTCTTCAGTTGTGACATTTCATTAGGCCATAAGATAAAAATGTTAGCTTATGGAAATCTTGGCCCATGTAGAGAAGAAGCAACAGTCAGCACCAAGGCTAGCACAGACATATTGTCTGTGTCCATAGTGGGCCCATTTCTCTATTTTGCCTTTGTCTTATCAGGTCATTTTATGTGAGTGTGAAATTCTTTTTTTTTTTTTTTAAGAATTATTTTATTTAACTTTATTTATTTATTTTAAATTGACCAGAGATGGAGAGAGTGAAAGAGATAGAGAAAGCAAGTTGCCAGGTCTGGGATCTGAACCGTGGTCAGCTATGTGGGAGTCCAGCGTCCTTCACCACCATTCCACCGCCTGGCCCCATGACTGTGAAATTGTTTATAGTACACAAATTCATCCTATCTTTATTCTATCACAAAAAAGGAAAAAAAATCATGTTCACTGACTGGTTTATTTAATAGTTATGTTAATTATGTTTAATTTTTAAAGTAGATGAGTAGAACATTTTTTAACTCAAATCTTTCCCCTATAAAAAAACACAATGAAAAAATAAGCAATTAGTGGAAAACACTATGTTCATAGTGGTAGTTACATCACTTTAAATAAAATATAGTTTTTCTCTTACACACTTTGTTTGAAAGATTAATAACTAAATATAATAATGACTGCTAATTTGGATTTTAAATTCTATTTAAATATATTTTATATTACTCCTCTCAGAATTTTTAAAAATGAGATACATTAAAACATAATTATTTTATGATAGATGTTTAGTATTAATGTAACACAACTTACAGAAAGAAAAAAATATATATACTGGCCTTTTATATGTAAAACTTTTTAATGTGCAAGTTATAATTACTCTAATGGAGCTCTGAAATTCATGACAATATTAGGGACCATTTCTATTTTTTAATGTATACGTCCAAGTACCCTGTTTACTGGGTACTAATAAAAATGAAAAGAATCATGAGATTTATGTGTGAAGAAACATATGGCATTATAAACCTCACTGTGATGGTTAATATTTTGCATCAACTTGTCTAGGCTATGGTTCTCAGCTATGGGGACAAGCACCAGTCTAGATGCTGCCTTGAAGGGATATTTTTGAGGCAATTAACATTTCAGTCAGTAGTAGACTTTGAGTAAAGCACATTACTCTCTATGATGCTTATATAAGGCCTTATATAATCAATTTTTTTTGAGAGGTTTTTCGCTATAGGGCACGTGCGCTCGCCAGACAGACAGAGAGAGACATAGAGACAGAAAGCGAGAAATCACCCCCCAGGGGGGATGGTCACGCCGCAATCCCTTCTCCTCCATTCTCCTCTCGGGATCTTGGGCACGCATGCACACGTGCCCGGCGTGAGTTGTAAGCCACCGGGTCCGAGATGCGAACCGCGGTCCACTACATGGGAGTCCAGCGACATAGCCATTACGCTAATTGCTGGTTCCCTCAATTTTGAGGCCTTAAGAGAATAGACTGAAATTCCCACAAGAGGAAGGAATTCTACCCTTAGATTGCCTTTGAACTCAAGACTGCAACATGAACTGTTCCTTGTCCCCATCCTTCCCACATGGCCTACTGATTTTGGACTTTCCAGCCCCCCACAATTGTATGAGCCAATACTGTAAAGTCTCTCTCTCTTTATATATATAGATTTGTTATTTACTTTAAATCATCAATGAGGATATTTTGACAAAGAAATAGTAGGTCCAAAATAATAATCCCTGCACTTTTTTTGCCACTTGAGAAGGGATATATCTATATATCTATATAGATTGCACACACATACACATACTATTGGTTTAATTTCTCTGGAAAAATCTAATACACTCATGATTTCCTAGTAAATAATACTGGAAGAAAGAAAAGATTTATAATAATGATCATCATAACAATAATTAATGGGTAGTAAAACTTATTTTTGTAGTAGGATTGAGAAAAAATTTGTGTTTATCCCCTGGTGTACCATCAGGGTTCAATGATCTCAAATTTACTTTATTTTTTTTAGAAGTTCTAACTATTTATAATAATTGATATTTTGGGGTCACATGGTAATGCAGCAGTAAAACGACATTCTGCAAGTAAACTCACATGGGAAGGGTCATGGTTCAGGTCCAGAGATCTCCCTCACTATGTTGGGCACACACATGCCCATGATCTAGAGCTGGTTGAAGGCTGGAGGTGGCTCATAGTGTCAAAACCCTATTGGGAGTATTCTTTCTCTTTCTGTCTCTGTCTCTCTAATGGAAGAAATAAATAAACTTTTGAAAAATCTACTTAAGATCAAAGAGACACTTTATTTTAAAATAAAGTTTATTTACTATTTCCATTTACCATATGGGTTCATTGAACCCTTTTATAAACCTCAAATACATTGTGAACTCTTAGTGGTTTTAACTTTCCTGCATTTTGAAACATTTTGCTATTTCATCAGTACTCATCAATTCTTTGTAAGTATGCTAAATGATTAAAATAATAACTAAATTTAAGAATGAAAGAATTACTTAGAAAAATGATACAATAGTGAGGTAAATCTTCATTTATTCTTTAGCTTTCTTATTACATTTATTGCCCAAAATAAGATGGTATAAAAGAATGCTGGCTATGTCATCTTTGGAACCTGTATTTAGCTTTTATTTAACATAACTGAAGATATAAAACTTTTTTCTCCCATAATGTCAAAAACAAAAATGCTAGAGGAAGACATTTCATAATTACTAGATATAACAGAAGATAAATGTAAAGACACAGAAAGCATTATTCCAGACTGTGATGATGGTGGTGAAATTGATCACACATGTAAAACCTTAGACTGTAAGTCTTCAGATGATGGTAACCTAGGTGAACATTCTCAAACACAAAGACTAATTAGCAAATCTCTCTCTCTCTCTCTCTCTCTCTCTCTCTCTCTCTCTCTCTCTATACACACACATTTTAAACACAGGGTCTTGAAGTCTTTCTATGTCATGAAACTTCTCCCTCAGCTAGGATAACTCTTTTGCCTATTGTTTTTTTTAAGACAAAGTCTTACCATGTTGCCCAGTCCAACTTTGAGCTTATGCTCATCCTGCCTCAGCCTCCCCACTCACTAAGACTATACGGGCATGCCATTGTGCCCATCCTGTAGGTTGGACTGGAAATCGAACCAGGTGTCTCAATGCTGTCCCAGCCAGAAGAGTAGTATCTTAGCATAAGTCACAATATATTTCTAATGATAGAAAGGAAAACCAGCGTTCTAATCTAGTCATTAAATAGGAAGTCCCTCACCACAAAATACCTGCCTACAAGAATTTGAACCATCTTGTTATGTTGCTGTGGGACACAGCAATGTTTAGGATGTCAATGCTCCCAAATTTCTTTGATAAAAAGAAGTTGTTGCAATTACGTCTTATTAAATTTCTAATAAAGCTGTTTATCACTACCTTTTACTTTTTTTCTGGAGAGTGTTTTTTTTTTTTTTTTTTTTTTTGCTATAGGGTGTGTGCACTCGCCAGAAAGACAGACAGAGACAGAGAGACAGAAAGTGAGAAATCGCCCCCCCCACACAGGGGAGATGGCCATGCCACAATCCCTTCTCCTCCTTTCTCCTTTCGCGATCTTGGGTACAGATGCACGCTTGCCTGGTGTGAGTTTAAGCCACCAGATCTGGGACTCGAACCACGGTCGACTACATGGGAGTCCAGTGACATAGCCTAGCCATTACGCTAACTACTGGTCCCCACTACCTCTTACTTCTGTAAATAACTGTAAAAATTAAAAAGTAAAAAAGTTCACTAGACCTAGATGGCAAATCGTAATGCCTATTGTTTTCTGGTATAATGAGGATTGCACCAGAAACCTGATCTACAAAACCACAACAATCTTCTCAGCTTAAGAATTTCCACACTTCTTTATTATATTTGAAGTAAGAACTAAGAACCAGGAAGAAACCTATGTTATTTGAATAGTTGTATAGCAGAAGATACAGAAAAAAAAAATAGAGTGTAATACTTAACAATTCATCCTTCAGTGTGTACGTCTAAAGTCACCTATAACACAAGTTGGCACTGAGGGTGAGAAGTGCTACTTTTTTTTAACCTTTTTAAAAAAATTATTTATTATTATCATAATCTTGTCTAAGGAGTGCAACTTCTTACATTCCTTAAATGTCACCCAATACCTAGGTTCTCTTCCTAGGTCCAGTTCTCTTTTCACCTGGTGCCCTCTCTCTGCACAAGGTTATCCACTCCAGGTAACTTTCAAATCAGTGTCCAGAGCAACTTCCCTGCTGAAATCTGTACTTGTGTTTTCATTCATTTCCTTTAACATCTCATTACAGTCATCTAGAGGCAGCTTAAACACATTATTTTGTCTCCCAAATCAACTCTGTCCTGATTTTGTCTCTGCTAATAACATAACCATCTCCCAAAGCACTAGATATCAAACTCTTAGAGACAGGCCCTCTTTTAGATCTTCAGATCCATACATCCAATCAATGGCCAAATCCTATTAATTCTAGCTCTACTGTATGTCTCAATTTCAGTCATTTCTTATCGTTCATCTGCCACTATTCCAGCTTTGGCTCTTTCCTCTTAACTGGTCTCACTGACTCCATTTATTCCTTTATCCTCCACAGTGCATGCACACAGATGCTCCCACCCTTACACAAAATCTGTCCCACCACTGTTTATATAGGTCTAATTCTGTGTTCTCCTGTCATCTTTTCTTGAAATAGCCTTCCCTTTCCAGCCTCCTTCTGCTTAGCAAAGTCCTATTCATGACCAGATCAAATTGGAATTCCTCCTGGAAGTATTCCAGGACCTTCTCATTCAATCTCCCCTCTTCTTGCTCTCTCTGAACATTGTGTAATACGGTTCTACTGATGTATTTATCCTAGACTGCCTTGCCTGAATATACTTGTCCGAATACTCGCATTTGATTGTGAGTTCTTCTAAGACAAAGGCTGAACATTATTTCTCCCTGTATCTTCTCCATCCTCTCTGATATTAACTAGCACAGAGTAAGCCTTCAAATGTTTGTTGAACTGAACTGAACCCTCTGGTTGCCAGTGGCATCCCGGTGGATGTAAATTTTGAGAGTTGCTTGTAGCTATAACGAGATGACAGCAGGTGCTAGATGTCAAAAGAAGAAAATTTATATGGTTGACTCCACTTCTTCTAAAATAAGCAACTCTCTAATAGACAATACCTGAGAGGAAAATATTGGCTGGCATTTCATTAGCAATAGAGATTTCATAAAACTGTGGAGAACAACAGAGCCTTTTTATTTTGCCATGAAGGATTTCATACAATTGGTTGCAGCAATGAATGATGGGTTGACAAAGCTGCTATAAAACTGTCAGTTAATTCAAAAATCCTGTGAGAGTATTTTTATTCTCATATAGCAGAACATTCTCTCTTCTACAGCCCTGTATACTATGTGTTTAAGTAGTACTATGTGAATTCATTTTCTTAAAATTTATGTCACCAAATTTCTTGAAGAATTCTGGACTGGTTTTAAAAAGTCTTAGCTGAAAAAATAATTCCCAAAGAAATGACTCCCTCTTAAGACTTGGCATTCTGTTTGAGAAGTCCTTTCCCTGATTTAGCTGATATAAGACCATTTAAGGAACCCTGCTTATTCTCCTATCTCCACTTCCTCTGTATGAAATTCACCTCACCATAACAACATATATCATTCAATGAGCAACTAGCGTGTGCCATATCTGTACCTTAGAAGCATCATGTAATTTCACCTTTATAATCATCCTATCTGCTTACGTACTATTCTTAACCCCAGATGACAAACGAGGGAACCATGACTTAGGGAAATGAATCTACTTGGCCAAGGTCATGCAACTTGTAGATCACTGGGATCCACTAGTTTGTACATCTACAAGAAAATATGAGAGACAATCCTGTAATTAGACACCTAAACACAGAGAAAACAAAGGTATACATAGGAGCTGCAAGCAATTATATACAGTTTGTAAGCACCTGAGACAAGCCCTAATATTTTTATGTTCCCAAACAATAAATCTTTTCTATTTTCTGACTAAGCAGCCTTTTATTCATTTGATGTATCTCAGGCTTTAAAATCATATGGACATGGGTTTAAATTCTAGTTCTTCATTTGCCATCTTTCTAAGACTCTAAGCAGGTTACTTAAGTTTTGTGAGCCTCAGTTTTCTGTTTCTAAAGTGGGGAGAGTAACGTCTACTTCCTAAATTTATAACAAGCTTTGAAAACAAAATAACTTACATGAATTTCCTTGCTTTGCAGTGCCACCCATATAAAGGCTTTTTAAAAAAAGTAACACTATTTTTAAAATTGTTTTTAAATGTATTTTATACATTCAATCACTGTACATCACAACAACTTGTAAAATTAATTTTCCTAGCATACATACACTGAACACTGGTCCACTCAAAGACATTATCATACACATCATTATCAACAGACAATCCTCCATTTCCGTGTTTAACTCTATTTATATATCTTATTCTATCTTTTCCAAAGCAATATTCACCACTTGGTTTTTCAAATCTCCCTGTTTTTTTTTTTTGTTTGTTTTTGGGTTTTTTTTTGTTGTTTTTTTTGTTTGTTTTTTTTTTGTTTTTTTTTTGTGTGTGTGTGTATGTGGAAAAATAATCAAATAGGTACCAAACGAACTCTTTAAATGCTCGCTCACCAAACATCCAAACAACCCAAATGGATTATAATTAAAATCACAAGAGCTAACATTCATTCAACTTTTTAAAATATTATTTATTTAATTTTATTCATTATTATTATTTTTAAAATTTTGACCACAGGGCACATGCACTTACCAAAGAGAGACAGGGAGAGAGAGAAAGCAAACCGCCAGGTATGGGACTCAAACCATGGTCAGCCACGTGGGAGTCCAGTGGCTTAACTACCACACCACTTGCTGGCTTCATTCATTCAACTTTTCCTATGGCTTTGATCTAAGTGCTCTACATGTGTTAGCTAATGTTATTTTATAGTGGAGGAAACAGATCAGATAGTTTACTGAGTTCAGTGATTTGTTCAAGGTCACAAAGCTAGTAAGTGACCAGCCCAGGAAGCCCGTCCTTGAAACCTGTATGTGCTATCACTATATAGCCTTAAAATGGTAGAGGTGGGGCTTGTGGAGGGAGCAGCTACAGAAGCAAAACTGTCATACAAATGTCAGAGGAGAGGAGCCATCCTCACCGATATTCTTTGTGTAAGAAACAGAGCAAAAAGGAGAAAGCAGTGTTTTTCTTTCAATATTCTTCTCACTTCTATACAAGATATTATGGTTATTATGTTTTGCAGTATTAATGGCCATGAACAAGAGTTCTACATAATTCAAAGACCTCCAAGGAAGCAAATTTAAATCCTTCTTGCTTTCTGTCCCCTGACCCAGACCTTTCACAGATGAGAATGGCCAGGAATGGTTGACAAATTCAGCAACCAAAACATTGAAGAAAAGTGAGCAATGAGAACATCAGAAATGGCAACGAGAATTTTTTGTTTGAAGTCACTTAGAATGGAATTTATTTTCTTACCTAGATTATTATAACATAATTTTGATCAATATAATTACTTGAAAACAACAGATCTAATGAAAATAGCTCTGTACAGTAGAATATATTGGTATTTTGCAAAACCAATTATTTGAGGTTTAACACGGGTATTACTAGTGGAAAAGAATTGCTTTTTACGAGACTTTTTTCTTGATAGAATGTAATAACTATGTATAGATTTCCCCAACTGTTCAAAGTTATGAACTGGGATTTACCAAGGAGGAAAAAAAATGTTGCAATATAGCATTATACACATATTAAATATTTTTTCTTTATTTAGCTGATTCCTTTTTAAATATTTCTAGAAGTTTCAGGGCAATAAAAAATGAAGACGGAGATCATCATGAGAAAATACAACTTTATGAGCAAGTATTTTTATGTCTGCTCTTTGCCTGAAAACCAAATCTATACTAAGAAAAATTCTATTTTGAACAAGATTGAAACTTTATGAGTATTGAATTTCCATCCTATTTCATAGATTTCAAACGAAGAGATAAACTGAAGCATAGCAGGGCTGCAAATGACATTGTTTAGATAAACATATCTTGTCAGAATTATCTTGGTACCAGCATTAGAAGCTCCAGGCATATTTGAAACTAAGATTCCAACTTAAGCTTTTAATAAGCAACATGACATGTCTCAACAGACATTTGCTTTTAAGACAATGCTTTTCTGGACCATTTGGATTAAAATCTTTCCATTATGCTGCAAATATTCATAAAGATATTTATTTATAAAACAAAAGCTTAGAAAAGCCGAGCTATTCAAATCACTGGATATTAGTGGAAAGATACAAGCTTGCCCTCCAGTCACTCAATTTTAATCTACATCATGAAAAAAGTCAATTCAATATAAAAAAAAAGATTGCAAGGGATAATGGAAAATGCTGAGACAATGTTGAAAAGATACTGTAAAATATGTTAGTGTTATTTTTCTCTTTGAGAAAAATAAGTTATTTTTCATTAGTAAATTAACAAAAGATTTTCCATATAGTATATTCATCTTTCCCAAATTTTCACATTTCTCAGTCATAATCTCTAGAGGATGAATGGAGAAGGGATTGCAGTGTGGCCATACCCACAGGAGGTGATTTCTTACTTTCCTTTCACTGTCTCTGTCTCTCTGGTGAGTGCATGTGTCCCCGTGTAATGGGAATTTTGTCTCGTACTGAGTAAATCATCCCTTACAAATCGTTTTTTGGGCCACTACATTGCAACGTGATAGAGAACGCTCATGGTTCCATTTGGGGGAAGGAATATTTTGTTATCTCAATTGAATGGCTATTCATGTTGGTCCTTGTAAAGTATTATGCTCATGCCTTGCTGGGAATAGAAATGGCATCCTATAATTCACACAGTCCCATAGAATTTAAGTGCATTCTTGTTCAAATTAGCTATGGAAGAGATTGACTAGTTTCTTACCAAATCTGTTCCTCTTCTCCCTGGCCTCAACATTGGATAGTATTTTTTAGCTTCCCTTCCAGTGAGGTGTGGCCATGTAACAAGTTCCAGACAACAGACTATGAACAAAATTAATGTGCTCCCCTTCCAGGTCTGGCTCATGACAAATTCTCATGAGCAACACTCATTCCTCATCTGCCCGTTGAATGAATAGGACTCTGATGCTCTGGATACAAAAGAAGGAAGGAACTGGGTCCCTGAATGGCTTCATAGAGGGGTGCTTGTTTTGGACTGCACCACATTAAAAAGTAAACTTCTACTGTAGCAAGCCACTGAAATTTGCAAGATAATCTATTATGGTGCCTAGTATAACTCAACTAATACATTAGTATATATTCAAATTCATGGTCAGCAAAAAACAAAGAGTTAAATTTTTAAAACTGATAAAAGTCTACTTTTCATAAAAGGTTTTTGCCATAGGACACATGCAGTCACCAGAGAGAGACAGAGACAGTAAGAGGGAAAGTGAGAAATCACCCCCTGTGGGTATGGACACACTGTAATCTCTTCTCCATTCATCCTCTAGGGAATTTGGGCATGCATGCACACACTCCCAGTGCGACTTTCAAGCCACCACGTCAAGGACTTGATTCATGGTTAGCCACGTGGGAATCTAGCACCTTAACCATCACGCCACTAGCTGCCCCCTACCCCCCACACAAGGAAAGTCTACTTTAATTAACAATCACTGCAACTGAAAGAGGAAATGTCTTCAGGAAGTGAATCAAAATGTACATAATTGTAGACTGAAAAAGTATTTAGTCCCAGTGAACAAGGTCATTAACAAAAGCAACAAAATCATTTGGGAAGTAGTAAACATACTAGAGGAAATACAGACTTTCAAGCCAGAAAGCAACATTTGCAAATTCTAAGCTCTGTTTTCTGCTTGTATTGTAAGCTTGAACAATTTGATTAACCATTTTGGAACCTGTTTCTTCACCTATGAAATGAGGACTGTAACATACAGCTCACAGTATTCTATAAAGATTTAAACACACACACAAATACACATATACGTACCGTCTAATACTCAGTAGCTATTTAGTAGATAATAGCTCTTATCACTAAATATTTACCTAAAAGGTACAAGTATGACTAATAACATTTTAAAAATATTATATTTTTTGTTATGATCACTCTCTCCCTTCTCCCAACATATTGGCAGCCAGGCATTCCAGCTCCATTATTATTATTATTATTGTTATTTTCAGAGATTTTTTGCTATAGGGCCTGTGTGCTGGCCAGAGAGACAGAAAAAGACAAAGAGAAAAAGAAAGTGAGAAATCACCCCCCTCCAGGGAGAATGGCCATGCTGCAATCCCTTCTCATCCATTGTCGGGTCTGGGACTCAAACTGCGGTCGACTAAGTGGGAGTCCAGCAACATAACCATTACACCATCTGCTGGTTCCCCAACTCCAATTTATAAAGGCAGGGTCAACACAGCAGACTAAGTTATAAAGATATCAATTCATGATTTTTGAATTTCAAAAGCTTAGGCATGGCATGAGACAAAAGATTTGGGTAAAACAGATAATTAAAGGCAGGTTTTACAATTTCTACATCAGAAAAGATTCCTCTGGTTGTAAAAAAAAAAAAAAAAATGAGAGGGCACTTCAGGGAAAGTCAGAAAGTTCAATATTGATGTGTGTCCCTGGAGGGAGGGTAGGCAGAGGGAAGGGAGGAAACCTAGGAAGATCTGAGAGAATCTGAGAGCAGAGGTGACATGGGCCTCATTCTTGAGGACAGCCTCTGAGGAAAACTGGATACAGAGTAGTTTCCTTTCCACCTCCCTCTGTCCCTCTTCCCGACCCCATGTACACATACTGACACCACACAGCCACTCAGTATCACTCTGTGCAAAGAAGAAAAGAATATGCACCATGACGAGGCAGACGAGTCTAACACAGACTCCCCACATTCCCGCCCACCCCAGTATGGCACAAGAAGCAGTACAATGATTTCTGATACCATCAATGGGGGCAACAAAGTGGCAGAGAGACATCCAGATTTGGAAGTGCCATTGCAGAAAGAATGAAGCATGGTCCAGGAAGCAGCTACCAGGTTGGACCAATAAGCAAGGATATGAGGGAGAGGCTGGCATCCCCGTGAATGCCAGCCCTGAGAGATGACAACTAAGGAGCAAATGATCTGCAACACCATGCTCACCACACCCTCCAGCCCAAGCCTTCTAACTATGTATGCCCCGAGTTAACAAAAATTCTATTTCTCTCTATTCAGTGGAATTACATTCAGTTATTGAAAGATAACATTACAGATTGAAAATCATATTCAGCACACTAATGGTCATTTACAATGATTTCATACTATTTTTATCAGTGTGATGGGGGCATATGAACTTGAGGGTTAACTAAACTTTTCATGCATCTTGCCCTGATCTTCCAATGCCTGTTAAATAAAAGACTTACTTCGATCAGTAATGATTGTTCTAGCCTCTTGATTGCTGGTCTTGTTTTTCAAATTCTGGGCAGCAGTTATGAGTTCTTCCAACTGGGGGCGCCTCTGTTCCAAATCCTGCAGTGTTGCCTGAAAGAACAAATATCACTAAATTTGGGGGTTCTCCAGCATTGTGCATTCTTTTTATGTAATACAAAGTAAAACATAATTTTCAGAGCAGCCCAAACACTTTTTGAAATTAAAAAAAGATGTTGCTGGATATAAATCTCTACTGTGCAAAGATTTATAGGAAACAGTTTAACAAGAAATGTGTTTCATTCTTAGATACTAAAAATATTTCAAGTGAAAATCTTGAATATAGATCTTCTTCACTATTTAAGAACTTAGATGGAGTCATTGCAAAGTTCTTGGATTTATGTGAACCAATATATGAGTGCCATGAACGAAATGTGCAATTCTGAGTTGTGACAATATGCATAAAAGAATTACAACTATTTATACTTGTAATCTTATTTTCTAAAATTAAAGTATATATTTATTTTAAAAACAGAAAAAGCACAGAAGTGATTTAAGAGATAGTATTGAACTTTTTGGACCTGAGATTCCTTACCTGCAAACTAAGAAGGTAGAGAAAGTCAACTAAATCAGTCTTTCCCCAAAGGTGCCAGTCAGTAAGAATCATCAAACTCCCTTGTCCCATCCCAGAACTAATGAATTAGTAGTGGAAAGACTGGGAATCTGCATTTTACACAAATTCCTTGCTTATAGGATTAGGCAAGTTTGGAAAACATCAGCCAATATGCTAGTATATATATTCTTCTATATTACAAATGACTTGGACTTCATACTGCTTTAGTTAACAATACCAAATAGAATAGAGCCAATACACATATATTTTTTTCAGTTTATAGATATCATGGGTAATTATTAAGAAATCATTCTCTCTGAAACATCTAACTATTGTCACTATCATCTTAGACTCTGTACTCTAACGGATACAAATCCCAGAGAAACTGAGAAAGAAATTTCAGAAAAATAAGATAACTGCTTTTTTTTTTTTTTACCTTTTTTTAAATTTTTTTGAGAGGTTTTTGCTATAGGGCACGTGTGCTCACCAGACAGACAGAGAGAGACAGATAGAGACGAGAGACAGAAAGCGAGAAATCATCCCCCAGGGGGGATGGCCACGCCACAATCCCTTCTCCTCCATTCTCCTCTCAGGATCTTGGTGCACTCATGCACACACGCCCGGTGTGAGTTAAAGCCACTGGGTCCGGGACTCGAACCGCAGTCGACTACGTGGGAGTCCACCGACATAGCCATTACGCCAACTGCTGGTCCTGATATCTGCCTTTTTCTGTTTCTAAAACTGAATAAATTTTAACTGGGTAAAGTCAAGTCAATATTTACTATTAATTCATAACTACTATGTGACAGATGTTTCACACATCGTTTATCATTATTATTCTCATATCGATCACACTAATATCCAAGCCAGAAGTCCATCTGATTTGAAATAAGATGCTCTTGCAACTACCACATGAGGCCAATGAAAATGAAGAGATGAAATGGGGTGGACCGTAACACTTGGGAAACTACCATACCCTATGACTCCTGCTGATTTTTCTCAAAATTTTTGGTTTTAGAAAGGTCAAAATTTGACCCGTTGGTATTCTTTCTTTTGTGAAGAGGTGGGGAGCTAGACTTTGTGATTTAAGGACAATTTACTTTGGGTAATATTAAAATAATGGAAAAAAAACACAACTTATCCAAACATTGTACATCTATTCTGAGCATTTTCCTCCCTCTGTATTGAAAAATTGGAGGGGCTAACTTTTAACAAATTTTCCACGTTTGTAAGCCGTGATTGCTCAGAAGAAAAATCCAATTTTCAGGTTTCTAACTTTTATGGTTTCTTTACACAAAAGGGTGTTTGAAATATGGAACAAATTGCCAAAGACAGCTATTGAAGGAAGTGGCACAAGTCAGTTGGAGAGTACTGAACAAATTTTAAAGTAGGAACCATATAGTAGTAGACATATTTTATGAAATAAGATGTTTTCCAGGGTTAGAATGTCAACTCTGGTCATCTGTGACACAGCAAGCTGAAGAGTTCCTTTGCAACTGCGTAATCTTAAATGTTTGAATATATTTAATAGATTTGTTTAAACAGACTTACCCAGAGACTTGAGATAAATTCAAATTTCCATCCCAGATTTAATAAAGAACTTTAAATGCACATAGCTAATGAAATATATAAGTTACACAAATTCATTCATTAATTCATTGGTTGTAATAAATGTGTTTCAAGAATTAGGTGCTCTCGTAGGTGCTATGGAAGTAGCTATTAACAAATGCATTAGGTATGGTGTGTCATTTGAAGGAAAATCTGCAATTTTGGATACTTAGAAATTTTTTATATAACAAAGATTATCTTTATTAAGTTATTTTGCTTTGATTCAATATTAATTTACCCTCAAAGAACCAGACTATTCTTTGTTTCCTACTTTTAGATACATTACTCAATGTTTGCTCCAATTTTTTTTCCTTCTTTTAGGTTTTTAAAGTTCATTTAAAAAGTATGTTGTAAAAGTAACTTCATCAAGTTTAATCTGAACTTTACCAGGCACCAAATTAAACCTGACCACAATGAACAGCTTTTACTGCTGAAATTAGCAAGCATGTCAATTTAGGCTTAAAGCAAGCCATTTTCCTCTCTAATGAACAAAATAGGTCTCAGGGTATTGTGAAACCTGTTCTCTAGTTGGGTGATTCTCTAATTCTGCTGACAGACACATGCTTTGTAAGCACCTGAGGAAATTATTAATGACATCCTTTGAAGCAGCCTCCTTAAAAAAAATCTAAGGAGATTCACAGCTGCAATTCAACTGTTCACTTCTAAAGTACTTCAAAACAAAATTGCAACTCTTTATCCCATTCTCTGGTCAACACATACAAACACCCATTTCAAAAAAGAGACTGTACAATAATAATGTGTATTGCAATGGAATTTATCAGGCACTAATATGTTCTTAGTGGTTTCTCAGTATAGTGGAATGAGAATTTTCTCCTTTGATTTCCTGTCCAGAAATAATGAGATGGATTTGAATATGGCACAAACGAGTGTTTTTTCATTAAGATATTATAAATACAGTGACTAAAAGGTCTTTTATTTATTAGTGAACAGAACACAAGCATATCATGAAAGCAAAGATTATTTTTCTTTTCATTTGGTTTCCTCTTAAATGTCTATTTACTTGCTATAAGCATTTCTTTGACTCAATAACTTAGTTTTACAGTTTCAGAACTTCTCAAACACAACGACCTTCATCTCTATTCCATTGAGCCATCCACAGATGAGAGAGCACCCTAGGTCTAATAATTAGTCAAACGACTTATCTCCAAAATATCCATCTACAAAATTCTCTTCTTGGCCCCCGATCTGCTTCTCTTATGAGATGCTACTCTCTCAAAGATTCTGTTGCTAATCTTCACCCTCATATGACTTCCAGTCTTCTTCTGTCATTCAATTTCCTTATTCTAGCTTTAGTCATACTAAATAAATAGAATACCAGCTATGTTTATTTCTTTGATATAAGCCCAGATATTTATAACACATAGAGCTTAAGTGAAGGAAACTAAAACCATTACATGCTTAACAGTACCTAAGCATGATAATTGATTGTGTCTACATGGATTCTATTATTCTGGAGGAAACAAAACACAGGAGAAGGAATCGATGCTATTTCTAAGAAGTCATAAGGCAGCTATTGGGCTTTACTAAAAACAGCTTACCCCTTGGAGATGAGAATTCATGATGGAATCCACTAGCTGAGCAAAGATGGAGGGAAAAAAAAATCTTCAAATACAAAGTGAATCAGAAGGCTTTAATCCTACTAAGTCCCCCCAGGGTTGAGGGAAATGGTTATAAATAGCAATCTTAAGAAAAAGCTAGTTTAACAGTGAAACCATACATACTAGAAGTAGGTCATTTTAAGCTCTTAGAAAGAATCATAATTTGTTATTATAGTCATTAAAATGGAATTTTACCTAAATTACATTCAAATAGAAAGTTCTGCTGTAGACTTGAATACTTAGTATTTATATATCTAAGAAAAGACTTTTTTTTCAAATACATTTTCTTTTATACTTGTGGTAAAATAAACATAACATAAAATGTACCACATTTACATGCACAGTTCAAGACATTAAGCACATCCATGCTGTTGTGTTATTGTCACCAGCCATTCATACACAGAACTCTTCATTTTGCAATACTAAAACTCTGTACCCATTAAACAATAACTTCCCCTTTCCCCTGTCTCTAACTCCTGGCAACCCCCATTCTACTTTCCATCTCTGCATTCGATTACTCTAAGAACCACACATAAGTGGAATCATATGGTATTTATTCTATTGTGACTAGCTTATTTCACTTAGCATAATGTCTTTAATGTCCCTTCCTTTTTAAGATTAAATGATATTCTATTGTATATATACCACATTTTAAGAAAAGATCTAACAACCAATTTCATTGTAGGTTTTATATTTTTCTATAAAAATCGACAACCTTCATGTAGTTACAATAAGAACAAAGACACACTGATGGTCAATTATGCCATTTTCAGTAAGTAAACCTGAATTTAGATTAAATAGAACATAAAACCTCATATTATTATATTTAGAACTTTAAAACATTAATATTAAAGATGAACAAGATACTGGTAATTTATAGCACCTTTTTAGGCATGGAAGAAAATAAGCATTTAAGTTTGGTAGGTACTAAACTGTAGCCTTCCTAGTAAACAGAAGGGTTTTACCTGTGGAGATGTTAATCATTGTCTAAATTGCCTCATTAAACACTTTTTTTTCCACCAAGTTATAGGAGTTCTTTATTAATAAGCTAGCTGGCTGTGGGAGGATTCATATCTTTCAAAAACTTCACACCTCTGAGTGAAAGGAGAGGGGTGCTTATATAGGCAAAAATCACAGTAAATTCTGGGTTGACGTGGTGATTACAATGGAAACTGAGGAGGGAGTGAAGAGAAAAGGGAGTTGGGTTCCTTTTTATTTTATTTTACTTTTTAAATTATCATTATTATTTATACAGTCAATTGCTATACATCATTTAGATCTTAAAGAGACTTTACCCAGCATGATATACACCTCATTCTGGCTCCCAGTCTTGCATTCATCTGCCTCTTCAAATATTAGGTTGTTGGGAAAGTCATGATGTATTTTTGTTTTTCTGTGCAAAAACGTGTCATGACTTTCCCAACAACTCAATAGACTGGCTACTTCTACCATCATCTTTATTGTCCTCAACTTCTTCACTTCTCATGTCTATTTTAAACTTGCTTAGATGCTTTCCTATTTGACATATCTTCCCTATCTCATCCCTGAATATTCTACCAGAACTTTGATGGGTAACTTCTTCATAAATACCTTCGAATTGTGGTTATCCTTTTTGCACTGAAGAAATTCTTAAAAATTATTTATATATATTTCAAACTTACAGAATATCTGCAAACATGGCCAAGGGCTTTCCTTGTACACTTCACACAGATTCACCAATTAATGTTTTGCTACATTTTCATTATTATTTATCATTCTATCATTCTCCTTCTGTGTGTGTGTGTGTGTGTGTACATATATAGATACACATATATATCTGCATATGTGTGTGTGTATATATATATATATATATACTTTTTTCTGAACCATTTGAGGACAATTTGTAGATGCTCTGCCTTTTTACCCTTTCATGTGTCACTACTGATTTCTGAAGAGCAAAGACATTCTTTTACATAACCTCAGCTCAATTTTGAAGTCAGGAAATTTAACATGGCTTTAGTCTTATTATCCACACTCTTTATTCAGAGTATGACAATTACCCCATTAATGGCTTTTATAGCCACAGTTTCATTTCATGGCCAGGTTCATGCATTGCATTGAGTTGTCATATCTCTGTACTCTAAAATAGTTGACTTTCTTTAAACTCTGTAACATTGATAATTATGAAGAACTGAGGCCAGATATTTTGCAGAATATCCCCCAATTTGAGTTTTCACAGATATTTTTTAGCACTTCTGTAATGTCAGTCATTGAGTTAGGCACAGGGGATGTATTAGTGAAGGCTAAAACAATCCTGTTCTCAAAGAGCAAATGAACTAGTGGTGAGGACAGTCAGCAAATGAACTATTACAATGAACCGAGATTAATATTGGATCATTGGAAAAGTCATGACATATTTTTCTGTTTTTCCTATGCAAAAAATGCATCATAACTTTTGCAACAACCCAATATTATTGAAGAGGAAGCACGGGGAGTTATCAAAGCATTTGGCAGATATATCTAACCAAAGGGAGGGGTCAAGGAGGTTTTCTGAAGGAATTGAATTTCAGTGGTCCTCAGTTCTACTCTATCTAAATAATATAAAATATTATAATTTTAAATACCACTGCTGCTAATGCCTACTATGGAAACCTGGAGAACCTACAGGCCTTTTACTACTGGGCCCCAACTGATTGAGAACCCCAGCTGCTACATTTTGAAATCCATCCCTGTGTTGCTTGGAAGCCAAGCTTCCCACAGAGTGCTCCTCACCAATGACTGAATGTGGTAGGAATCCTGAGGCAGAGAGCCTTTCTTGCAAGACATGGAACTCTTATGGACTCTAGCTTAATGGCTCCCTAACAGCTTTGCAAACTTCCCTGGTACTGGACAGAGCGCTGGGATGCTGCCACCCAAGTTTCTCTCTCTCCTTCCTTCATGTGGGTTTAGACTTGCCTCTCATTCTAATGGCTCTTCCATTTTCCTGGCTTCCTCCTTGTTTCCTATCACATAGACATTTGTTCTAATAAAATACTTTCCTGTTTTATCCTGTCTTGGTACATTTAATCTCAGGCTCCCACTAACAGACACACTTTAGCCCTTCTAGATCCTAAACCTCTCATTAACTCTTCAAACCTACATAACATGATGATTGCATGATAGCACCACCTGGATGTGTAACTCTCAATTACTGGACATTAGAAACACAGGTCTTCTCATGCCTCCTGTGGATTGACTTCTTAAGATTCAATTCATGTAAATTTGTGCTTTTAAATTACCTCTATTTAGAAACTTCTGCTACTATTTTTTAAAAAGGGCATGACCTTAATTTTCAATGAGCCCCAAATTTAATTGGAGGAAAAGAAGATTATTTAGGTGTGTGGTACATGGTAATGATAGGGTTCCATTCTACATATGTAACTCAAGTACTCTAGGATATCAAAGCAAGCCATCATTAACCCTTTATATATAACAACCACTAGGCTTCTAATAGGAAAACATGACAAAAGGAACATGTGGATGATTTTTGACACTACATAGCAAAGTTAAGACAAAATATTCCAACCTCTCTGAATATGAAGTACCTGGGTAGGCAGACACCTCACTCAGGTTAGCTTCATGGGTGTGTGACTCGTGTATTTGCACAAAGCTTTGCATTAGCAGAGCTCTGGGCTTGGTTTACTGTCCTGCTGCTGCCATTGTGAAATTCTTTATATATATATATATATATATATATATATATATATATATATATATACACACACACACACCTATATATATATATATATATATATATATATATATATATATACACACACACACACACACACACACACATATATATGTAATTGCATGTACACACGCACACACACACAGCTAAAGGATACATTTGCTCACTAAAAAGAGGCAGAAAGAGAGAGGAAAAATGAGAAATCACCCTCCCACACAGAGGGGATGGCCACACAGCAATCCCTTCTCTATTCTCTTGGGCTTTGGGGCACACATGCATATATGCTTGGTGTGTTTTTCAAGCCACAGGGCCTGGGACTTGAACAGCTCACCTGGCTATGGGGGATCCAGTTGCCTTAACCACTGTGCCACTGGATAGCCCAATAAGATTTTTATGGGGCCCCACAAATTATGTGACTGTTCCTTACCTCAACCTGAGGTTAGAAGAGAATATAACCTGTGTATCTTGGCCCAGGAACTGGTTAATTGTTGATGGCGGAAAACACATTTGAACATAAATTAAATGATGTCAATCAAATATATCTTGTTTAGTTCCTGGAAATTTGTTCCACATTTCTTAAAGGAGAAGTCATGAAGCTTAATAAAAATGTATTTTGGGGAAAAAAAAATCACATCTGGCTTCTGTAAAAGCAGAATAGGACAGTTAGCACAGGTTCTAGGGTGGAGCCTCATCAGTAGCAATGGTTATTAGGAGATGAAAAGTTACTATGATTATAAAAATGAAGGAGGAAAACTACAAAGAATGTGGTGAATTATCTGAGGAAAGAATTGGAAATAAAATGGGAACCTGTAGATCCAGAGACAATCATGACTTCTGTGTTCTCAAATACCACTTCCAGTGTTAGCTAAGCATTAGTTACTCCCAAGGCTAGGATGACCTTGAGAAGTACATGGGAAGCAGCTAATGATTAATTCCATAAACATTTACTAAACTGCAATTGTATACCAAGCACTCAGCTAATGTACCTCAACAAAACTTGTCTTTTTTCCTCAAGGAACTCATAATCTCAAAAAAAAGTACTTGTAAGGCCAGAGCAGTAGCCCAAAGGTCAAGGAACTGGTTTCCACATGGCTGTGCAGTTCAAGTTCTGGCCCTGATGGCTTGAAAAACATGCCAGGTGCATGTGTGCATGTACTCAAATCTCAAAAGAATAGAGTGGTGAAGGAATTGCCGTGTGACCACACCCCATCAGGGATGCTTTTTTCCCCTCTCTGTCTCTCTCTAGTGAGTGCACACATTCTCTGAACAAAAAAACAAACAAACAAACAAAAAACAACAACAAAAAACAAACAAACACTAAAAACAAAACAAAACAACCCAAACTCATAAACAACTAATACAATGGTAAATGGCATTAGCTACAATTGTCTTTTTGAGCATTCACTATGTGCCAAAAGAGTCTATCAGAACATAGTGGTTAAGCGAATGGACCCTGGAGTCAGGCTGCCTGAGTTTGAATCCTGGCAACCACTTAATTAGATTTATTATTTCCAGCAAGTTACTTAACTATTCTCTGCCTCATATTTAGCACGATAAAATAAGAATAGTAAAAGTATTTATCTCTTAAAGTTGTCATGGCAATTAATAGGGTTTATATATAAGGTGCTTAAAACATTTGCTATTTAATAGTAAGAACTATAAAAATTTCAAATGGAGAGTACTCACCAATGTAATCCTCAGAATACTCTATGAGATAGGTTCTATTATTGTGTCCATTTTAAAGATAAGAAAAATATTAGAGAAAAGAAGTTAAGCAATTTTTCTAGGATCATATACTAATAAGTGACTTTTTTTAGAGAGATTTTTGCTATAGGGCATGTGTGCTAGTTGGAGAGACAGAGACAGAGAGAGAAAGACAGAAAGCAAGAAATCACCCCCTGAGGGGGGATGGCCATGCCTCAATCTCTTCTCCTCCATTCACCTCTGAGGATTTGAGGCACACATGCACACTTGCTGCACATGAGTTTCAAGCCTCAGGTTCTGGGACTAGAATAGTGGTCAACTACGCAGGAGTCCAGCGATGTAATCATTACACAATCTGCTGCTGGTCCCAATAAGTGGCAGGACTTTTTTTGGGGGGTGGGAGGGCAGAACTTCTAACATCAGCAATTTGGCCCCAGAGCCCAGAGCCTATATTTAGAGATATGATGTAGCATGATATAATTACAGTATATCTATGTTATGGGATACTATAGTATAACTACAATATAATATTACTTGATTACAATACGGGTGTGATTAAATTGGACAGGAACATGAAATGGGGATTTAAAATGAGTTCACTCATTAACTGATGATTATATACTGAGTCAGTCAAAGTTTTTGCAATAAACAAGTGGCCCATTCAAAGTGGGAAAATTCATTCTGTAAGCTGTAATGATATACAGCAAATGAATATTAAAAATTAATAAGTTTTTTAAAGTGGGACTTTCCTTCTCATAATCAGAAAGGCTAAGTAGAGAGTGCAGTTAATAGATTCCCAGAAGTAGCAGTAGGGAGAGGACCTCTAAATAGGAGCTGTGGCTGTCAGGGAAGGGACCTAGCCATTTCTTGACCCCCTCCCTCTCCCAGCTGATCAGCTGGTGCCTCCCATTATTAGAAGGACTCAGCCAGTTGACTAGTAAGCCTACTGTTGCTGCTGCTATTGCTCACTTCCTGTGATAGAATAGGAAGTTAGAGAATGGATCTGAAAAAGTATTTGGCCAAAGTACTAAGTGAATGGTAACAACAGTATCAACTACTAAAAGGACTTAGTAAAGGAAGTGATCACATATGGGATTGCTCAGGAAAGACTGTAGATAAGGTATGGTACCACAGCAGACCCCTGTAAGATTCAGCTAGGGCATGCAGAGGTCATTAGAAGAGAAGGGCATGAGCAAGGGTGTGGAAATGAAATAAAGTCTCAGATGGGCTGCCTGGAGTCTAGAATTCCTGAGAAACCCTATTCCTAGAGAAAAGCCCTATGATTGGCTTTTAGATGTTTGGATTTTATCATAAGGACAACTCAAAAGTAGTGAACTCGGAAAAAAACAGAAGCTGTAGGAGCAAAACATTTAGTAAATCTGTGCTTTTGTTATATCTTGTTCTTTCTCAGTTCTTGGTTCATTTCTGAAAGTACAGTAAACAAATATCTACAAGTAAAGGTGTTGATTGACCACAAGACTAGATACATTAAAGAAAAACAGTGATACAAGGAACAGGTAACTATAATTGGAAAGGTGTAGAACTTACTAGAACATATGTCACTATATCAAGCAGTATTGCCATAATTTGGCTAACTTTAAAAATGAAAAACTTGATAGCTATTTAAGAAATTATTACGAGCTATTGAAACAAAACAATAAGATAGTCTGAGATTTCTCTCTGTTTCTGTAGTGATGTTTTTCTCATTTGTAGATATCCTTAGAAGCTTAAAAATCTTAAGCCTATGAAATTTGATGTCTTCCTTATAATGGTATAATATCAAACTAACCTACCATTACTATTATTTTCTAAATAAATTCTTTTCTTTTGTTCAAAAAGTTTAGAATAGGGACCAGCAGTTGGTGTAATGGCTATGCCACTGGACACCCATGTAGTCGACCGCGGTTCGAGTCCCAGACCCGGTGGCTTAAACTCACACCAAGCACGTGTGCATGCGTGCCCAAGATCCCGAGAGGAGAATGGAGGAAAAGAGATTGCGGCATGGCCATCCCCCCCCGGGGGGGAGTGATTTCTCGCTTTCTGTCTCTCTGCCTCTGTCTCTCCAACGCGCACACATGCCCTATAGCAAAAAAACTCTCTAAAAAAATTTAAAAATTAAAAATTAAAAGAAGTTTAAAATAGTCCTTCCCATGCTATTCTGTCACAGGGAATTTAAGAAATTCATTTACTTATCATTTCATAAACCCTTAACATTCAAAAATGAAAGCTCCTTTCACTTAAACAAGCCAGTAAGTAGATAATGTGGTCTAAATTGGGCATCTTGACATATAATTTCAAAGTCAAGGAAGAAGAAGAATTTTAGGCTACAATTTGTTGATAATGATTTGCAAATACTTTTCTAAACTGATACAAAGGATACTGATATTTTTAGCTATTCGATATTAGATCTATTAGTTCTTCTCCATTGTTCACATTACTTGAAACCCTATTTTTCTGCAAATTTAGCATATTCACAAAGGATAATTGGGGCAGCTTTAAGACCAGTTTTTGTCATGTGCATCACATTTACAGGCTTTTGATGTTATGACCCAATAACATAAGTGATATAATTTCTCTTCTCACACAAATTTTAGGAGAAAGGAAAAATGAAACCATTTAACAGTATACATATTTTAGGATTATTCTGCTCAATTTTTCCAGTATTCATTTCTTGTTCTATCTTGAATAGCACCACTTTGAAACCCTAACTTCAACTGATTAAGATGAATTATCTTTTATCTATTTAGACCACTCTATACAGAAAATTGAATCATAAGGGAACCAAATCAAAATAGAGGGTAAATTACAAGACACAAGTAGTGAAATGTACTATCTGGGGACTTTATTTATAATATTTTGCCTGGTACAGAATATACTCTCCAAAATCTGTGGAAATCACAGATAAAAAAGGCTAGAGCTGACAGGTAATTAAGCATTGATCAATCAAATAGGCAGGGAATATTTATTGACAGAATTCTATGCATAATACACTACAGTAGGGAATATGCCTTGTGGTTGACAGTTTATAATATAAAGGAGCATCCCCAATGAAGTCAATGAACTTGTAATGAACTTGCAGTATAGTTGGGAAGATGACCTTCAGGCCTGCCCATGCGTGCTTATACATGCAGTTATCCAATAATAGAAGACAATATGTAAATGACAAATGTAATAGTCTATAGACTGCGGACTGTGCTAATGGGATTCTGAAGAATGGAATTTTAATGTGACCATGTTCAGGGAACGTGATACAGTGGAGCAGGAACATGAACTGTAGCTTAGAGGATGAACAGGATTGATAATGACCTAATGATGAGAGGGAAGGAGTTATAGGACAAGGAGTGGACTTAAACCAAAGTATAGAAGTCAGAATATGCCAGAGTAATTGGGAAAGAGTAGGGGAGGATAACTCTGTAGTGAGCAGACTAAGGACAACTATGATCAAGTTAGAAAGGGAGGCTGAGGGCAGAAGGTAATGGCTATGTCACTGGACTCCCACATAGTCGACCGCGGTTCGAGTCCTGGACCCAGTGGCTTAAACTCACGCCGTGAACATGTGCGTGTGTGCCCAAGATCCCAAGAGGAGAATGGAGGAGAAGGGATTGCAGTGTGGCCATCCCCCTTGGGGGGTTATTTCTCACTTTCTGTCTCACTGTCTCTCTCTGTTTGTCTGGCGAACGCACGTGCCCTATAGCAAAAACTTCTTCAAAAAAAAGAAAAAAAAAAGATTCTAATGCCAGATGACCAAGTAAGGAAATTATTGGGTCATTGGAAAAGTCATTATGCGTTTTTTTCTATGTTTTTCTATGTAAAAGTGTGTCAAGACTTTTCCAATGACCCAATATGTTGAAGGCAATGGGGAATCATTCGAGGTTTTAGAACACAAGAGTGCTATAATACAAGTGGCATTTCAGAAATACTAACCTCACACCACTGCATCTACCATCCTTTCCAAGAGAGAACTAGAAAACTAAATAGCAGCAATCTGACTAAAGTCTCACCTACCCCTTATTTTATTAAGTTTACTGTCATGAAAACATGTAAAACATTTCTAACTTAACTCTGTGAATTCTTTTATTTAAGGAGACTATGATAACTTCACTATATACAAGTAAAATAAATTCAATCCCAATGCTTATAAAAACTATCCCAGAGAATTATTATTTTTTAAGAGCGATTTTTGCTATATGGTGTGTGTGAGAGACAGAGAGACAGAAAGTGAGAAATCACTTCCCAGGGGAGATGGCCAGGTCACAATTCCTTCTCCTGTTGGGATTTGGCCATGCACACACACGCGTCCAGCCTGAGTTTTAGGCCATTAGGTCTGGGACTTGGAACGTGATCAACTACATGGGATTCCAGCAACGTAACCATTATGCCATCTGCTGGTCCCTCCCAGAGAATTATTAAATAAATGTGCTATTGCCATTTGTTTTTTTGTTTTAGATTTTTTGGAGAAGGTTTTGCTATTGGGTGCATGCACTAGCCAGAAAGACAGAGAGAGACAGTAAGTGAGAAATCACTCCCAGGAGGGATGGTCACACCACAATCCCTTCTCTTCCATTCTCCTCTCAGGATCTTGCGCATGCATGCACACGTGCCCAGTGTGAGTTTAAGCCGCTGGATCCGGTACTCGAACCATGGTCGACTACATGGGAGTCCAGAGACATAGCCATTATGCTAACTACTGGTCCCCACTAGTGCCATTTGTAACGGTACATTAAATTGGATGGGAATAGAGAGGAAATGTAGTTTCATTTTAGAAAAAAAGTAAACATTAGAATGTTTTGTTGAGGGGCTGGCAGGTGGTGTGGTGGTTAAGATTGCTAGACCCCCACATAGCCAACTATAGCTCGAATCCCAGACTTGGTGGCTTTCTTTCTTACATTTTCTCTCTTTCTCACTCTGCCTCCCTCTGGTCAAATTAAAATAAATAAATAAAGTTAAATAAAAGAATTATTTTTAAAAAAGAGAATGTTTCGTTGAATTCCTACTTTACAAGATAGAGAGATGTTTAGAACATGGGAGGAATTGGGATCTTTTCATAAATATGACTTCAAAGATTGCTGTCAGTGAAGATAAAAATTATCAGTATAATTTGACATCACATTTTATAAACCTAAATTCTCAATTCCTCTTTATATCTATTATTACATTAGATCTATAATATTTTTCTTTGAGAAAGGATTCTTTTTTAATTTTTTTTTCTTTTTTTGGAGAGGTTTTTGCTATAGGGCGCGTGCGCTCGCCAGACAGACAGAGAGAGACAGAGAGATAGAAAGCAGGAAATCACCCCCCAGGGGGGATGGCCACGCCGCAATCCCTTCTCCTCCATTCTCCTCTCGGGATCTTGGGCACGCACGCACACGCGCCCGGCGTGAGTTTAAGCCGCCGGGTCCGGGACTCGAACCGCGGTCGACTACGTGGGAGTCCAGCAACATAGCCATTACGCTAACTGCTGGTCCCGAGAAAGGATTCTTCAGGTAATAATCTTATAGCTAGGAAAGGTGTATAGGAGCATTGTAATTTTTTTTTGATAGGTTTTTGTTCTTGGGTGTGTGCACTCTTCAGAAAAACAGAGAGAGACAGAGAGACAGAAAGTAAGAAATCACCTCCCAGGGGGGATGGCCATGCCGCAATCCCTTCTCCTCCATTCTCCTCTCAGGATCTTGGGCATGATCACACATGCACCTGGCATGAGTTTAAGCCACCGGGTCCAGGACTTGAACCGTGGTCAAGTACATGGGAGTCCAGTGACAAAGCCATTACACCAACTGCTGGTCCCTAGAAGCATTGTATTAATCCTTCAAAAATCAAAGTCAAACCAAGCAAAATATTATGCTAAAAATGCATTTAACCTTCTCATGTTTTAAAAATGTTTTGGAGATGCTATCTTTTTAGGTACTGACACAAAAACTTTGGTTTTTATTGCCAGCTGCAGGCATCAACAAATTGAGCCAACGAGGCAAGGGCCAGTAGATGGCATGGTGATTAAGGTGCTGGATCCCACATGGCTAAGTTCATGGCTCAAGTCCCTGACCTGGTGGCTCAAGAGACATGATGGGCACATGTGGACGCATGCCCAAAATCCTAGAAGGAGAGAGGAGAGGGGATCACGGCGTAGCCATCCCCCCAGGGGGTAATTTCTCACTTTCTATCTATTTTTCTCTGTTTCCCTCTGGTGAGTGTACTCATCTTGTGGCAAAAATATAAAAATTAAAAATAAATGAATGAACTGAGGCAGAGCAAGAGATGCTACTATTCTGTGATACTACCTGTAGATGGCAAATGGAGAAATGAGTTATTATCTAGGAGCAATTACACCCATGGACACAGTTAATTAGAATAATTCAACTTCCCTAATCCTTTTTCTAATCTCCAAATGGTAAAATGTTAAGATTTGAATTATCAAAATAATTGGTAGAGCTGTTTAATTTATGTTACATAAAGAGATACTCCCCAACTTGTGATGGGGTTAACACTAGAAAAACCATTGTTAAGTTTAAACTATCATAAATTGAAAATACATTTAATATACTTAATGTACTGTACATCATAGTGTAGACCTAGCCTACTTAAAACTTGCTCATGCTACTTTACATTAGCCTATAGTTCGGCAAAATTGTCTGACACAAAGCTCGTTTTTTTTTTTTTTTTTCCTAAAATTATTTCATTTTCTTTATTCAATTATTTATTTTAATTTGAACAGAGAGAGACTGGGAGAGAGAGGGAAAGTGAGAAAACAAGCCACCAAGTCCAGGACTTGAACCATGGTTAGCCATGTGCTGACCATGTGCTCCAGTGCCTTAACCACCATGCCATCCACTAGTGCCTTGTTTTTGTTTTTATCTTAAGAGTGAGATTTCTGCTATAGGACACATGTACTTAGTGGAGAAACAGAGAGAGACCGAGAGACAGAAAGCAAGAAATCACTTCCCTTCTCCATTCTCTCAGGATTTGGGGCACACACACACACACACACACACACACACAGGTACCTGGTGTGAGTTTTAAGTAGCTGGGTCTAGGACTGGAACCATAATTGACTATGTGAGAGTCCAGTGATGCAATCATTACACCATCAGCTGGTCCCATACCAAGACTGTTTTATAATAAGGTTATTATATAAGAATTTCAAATCAAGATTCGAAATACAGTTTCTA
Organism: Tupaia tana; assembly: GCA_026018925.1. Taxonomy (NCBI): domain Eukaryota; kingdom Metazoa; phylum Chordata; class Mammalia; order Scandentia; family Tupaiidae; genus Tupaia; species Tupaia tana. The sequence goes on along the minus strand of JAKSZU010000009.1, from coordinate 141,700,559 downwards.
CTGAATGCCCATCATTTTTGTACCATCATGAATTTCAAAACTCTTAAATTGAACCATTATAAGTCAGCAACAAGAATCAGGGTGATTCTATTCATCTGTAAAATAAGGATACTTAACATTTATATCTATCAATCTTGGGATGGTTAGAGAAACAAGAATTCAAATGCCCCAGGTAGAAATCAGTCAAATATGACTAGCCCAGGTTTCCTTTATTCTTTCATTATTTATTTAGTTAGTTAGTTTTGCTGTAGGATACTTGAGAGAGAGGGAAAGTGAGAAGTCACCCCCAGAGTGATGACCAGGCTGCAATACCCTCTCTCCCGTTCTCCTCTCAGGATTTTGGGCATGTATCTACATGTGCTCAGTGTGTTTCCAAGCTGCCAGATCCAGGACTCAAACTACGCATTCAGACCTGTCAGATTCAGCATGCTCCATGCTGGCCCCCAAGTTTCTTAATAGTGCCAGTAATTAAGGATTATGTTATAAAGAATATATATATTTAATCTATGAGATCTCAACATTTTGGTTTCATGGAGTTCACACCCGCCTGTGTGTACTCACACAGAAGAGACAATATCCAAATGGAGAAAAAAAATAAGATCCAATCTGTTAGGTTATCAGGGAAGTTATGACATATTTTTCTATGTTTTTCTATGCAAAAATGTATCATGACTTTCCCAACAACCCAATATATCATACTTTTGTACCAAAATGTTGTAATGGACATACATATATATATATATGTATATATGTATATATATACATATATATGTATATATATATATAATTTGGACATACATATAAGGAAAAATGCTTAATAATTGGGTCTCACTCCTCAAAACAAACAATATACTCTGTATTTTTCCTCAGTGGTTGTCTCAGAGATCAACATTAATCTATTTCTTCTCAGAAATTATATGACTGGGGAAAAGCTAAAAATCTGCCTTTGATTGGGTGCTATCTGTTTAAGCCCTGGTTTAGCTGTAAATCATTTGCAAAGATCATTTCTTAGTAGGTGAGTGGAGTTGCTATTACAGAGTGTTAATATACTTGCAGTGAAGTGTTGCTGGGGGTAGGAGGTGTTAGACATTGATCAGGAGCTTAAGAGACGAGCTATTTATTTTTGCTGTTGTAAGAGGAAAGTTTCTATTCTAAAACAATGATTCTGCTTCTCTGTCAAAAAAATACCCTTTTATGACATAAAAACTCTCTTCAGTAAACAAAGAACAGACTGTTATTGGGGGATGTAAAAATTACAATAGAATATATTTCCCTATAGGAGCACAACAGCCTTTAATTCATTTGGAACTTGCATTGTGACAGCTTTTAAAGGAGGAGACATATTCTATGGGGAGGATCTCACATATACTTTCCAATTCCCTAGACCGTACTCGTTCTTATCCTATAAAAATGGGTCTACATTAGCACACTGTGCCAGTAAATCACACACTTGCTCTGCAGCGTGAAGGGAGCCCAGCTCAGGGGGAGAATTGCTTTTTGTGGCATAGTTCCAAGTAAACACATGGCTCAAATGAAGCCGATTCCAAGGAATATGGAAACTTTATGTACAGTTTTGATAGGAAAGTGTGCACAGCTTCTAAACTGTGAGCATCTAGATCTGCTCCAAGAGCAAGCATAATCAATTTGCAAATGGTTTTTGTAATGCTACACACCCGACCAAGCTGTTTACATTACAAGGCAGTGTTAAGTTTAATTCTCTATTTTATTGAGAAAGTTGCTCATTATTAACACTAACTTCAATACATTATAAGTAATTTGGAAATAAGCAGTAATCCCTGGAGAAAGATTGCAATAACAATTCTCTAACTTTTCACTTTATGCTGTTTTATTTGGATAAGGTGAATAAGATTGCTTATTCTAGCTGCTTCAGTGGCATGAGACTATGCAGATACTAAAACTGGTAATAATCAATCAATACTGTGGGTTGGTTCCCATTTGCAGTATGTTCTCTTTTCTTGTTGTCTCTGACCCTTTGTTATATTTATAATCTGTCTTACTTTCAGGGGAAGTTTTTAATTTTTTTTCCTTTTTCTTTTTCTTTTTTTCAGAGAGGTTTTTGCTGTAGGGCGCATGCACTCACCAGAAAGACAGAGAGAGACAGAAAGTGAGAAATCAGCCCCCCAGGGAGGATGGCCATGCCGCAATCTCTTCTCCTCCATTCTCCTCTCAGGATCTTGGGAGCGCATGCACACGCGTCCGGCGTAAGTTTAAGTCACCGGGTTCGGGACTTGAACTGTGGTTGGCTACATTGGAGTCCAGTGACATAGCCATTACGCCAACTGCTGGTCCCCAGGGGAAGTTTTCTCTAAGACAGTGGTCAAAGCAGGTATCAATACTTTAATTCAAATTACAAAATTAGGTAAATTAGAGGCAAAAGCTCAGTCCATGCTGTTGGTTCACAAAAGTAACTCACAGTATATGTTCTGCTGAAGAGAAGTTGGAAGATTAAGTACACGTATAGTGGGTAGCACAAAATGGGGGTTTACAAAAATTAGAAAGATTAGGAAACTGCCAGATAACAGTGATAAAGCAGTTTTGGTCTAATAAACATGCATTTTTATAACCTGTTCATGGCCGGATGTGTCTCCTAATCTCTGTTCACTTCACTATAATATTCACCAGAAATAGCAACCAATACTTCTCTATCTACTTTCTGAAAAAAGTTCTGTAAGGGGCCAGCAGGTACACGGGGGTTAAGGCACTGAACTCCCACACGGTCGACCACAGTTCAAGTCCTGGACTTGGTGGCTTGCTTTCTCACTTTTCCTTTCTCTGTCTCTTTCTGGTGAGTGCATGTGCCCTACAGCAAAATAAAAAGTAATCATAATAATAAATTATATAGACAATTACTTAAAGAAAGTTCTATGACTCTCCACTGTCTTACAATTCAGATTCCCACAGCACAACAATTACACCAATAATAACTAGTTATTGCACCAGATATTTTCCTACGTGCCAGATATTGGTCTAGGTGATTTAATGTAAGCATTCACAGCAACCAATTGAGGTAGGTACTCTTGTGTCCTTTTATAAGATAGGGAAAATTAGGTACAGAGATATTACACATTAACTTACCCAAAGTTGCCATGCTAAAAGGTGGAGAAGGAAACATAAAAAGGCTCAGATCTTCTTTTTCCAGCATTTTGCTCCCTTGCAGTACAGCTTTGATTTCTAAAGTAGCTACAATGTCACAGAGCATGCGCTATATGCTTTACAATCATCATTTAGTCCTGAAAAATAACTTACCTACCTAGGTGTTATACCCTTTTTTACACACGAGGAAATAGGCACAGAGAATATTCATAACCTTTCCAAAGACATTGGCATTTAGGAGTAGGACAGTATTGAAATTTAGGTCTTTTTCACTGTTCACATGGCAGAAGACCTTTCTCGGTCTATTCTAAAACTCATTCTTGACTTTGCTGCCTCTGTGACTGTGTTTCATGCCATCAAATCTATCAATGCTTCCTACAGTTCTGTTTCTAAAACAGAATTCAATGGGCTAAACAAATCAAGGAGAAAAAAGCAGGAGATAAAAACTACACAATTGATTAGCTTCTCATTTTTTTCTACCTTCATTTTTGATGAGACACTTTCTCCTTTTTGTCTGTATTATTGTTATTTCACACAATATATTCAAATTTGTCGTCTTTATCATACTGTAAGTACTTACTTCTATGGTTAAAACAGAGTGGATCATGACATGTTTTCTGCAGTCCACTTTTACACCTTATAATTATAAAAATTAAACCTTAATACAAACACCTATGTTAAAATTGTGCAACGTTGGTTATGCAATAGTCGTGATACATTTGTTTTCTAAGGCCTATTACAGGATTTATGGTTTAAAACAACCCAGTTGTGTTATTTTGCATTTCTGTGGGCCAGAAGTCCAAAATAATGGGTCCTACAGGCTACAATCATGGTATTAGCAGAACTTGTGTTCCTTCTAAAGACGGTAGGACAGGGTTCATTTCCTTGCCTTTTCTAGCTTCTACAACCTACCTACATTCCATAGCTCTTGGATCCATCTTTCATTTTCCCAGTCTCTCTCTCTCTGATTGTATGTGAGTGTGTGAGTGTGTGTGTGTGTGTGTGTGTGTGTATGATCACACACATTGCCTTCTCCCTCATAAGGACCTCTGTGATTCCATTGGGCATTGGGGACACTGGGGTAATCCATGATAATCTATCCATGTCAAGACCCTTAACTTAGTCACATCTGCAAAATCCACTTGCCATGTAAGCTAACATATTCACAGATCCTAGAAATAAGGATATGAGCATTTAGTGGGGGTGGAGGCATTATTCAATCTACCACAAAGATTCTGAGGTTATTCAGCATTAAACTGCTGGTCAGAGAGTGACATACTCCTTTGGGCCGGTGTGCCACTTACTATGTGAAAGTGAGTTAACAAAGGTTACTAAAGTCTACAATTGAGAAAGCACAGAAGGCAAAATGTAATCAAAACTCTGCTTCTGGTGGCAGACCTGGCTTAACCAAAGGCCTCCAGAGGTGAGAGAGGTATGTTTTTGTGTGTCCTTCACTGTTCACCAAAAGTCCATTTGAATTGAGGTAGAAACTGGAGCTCACAGGAGTGTTACATTTTAAAAAAAATTATGAACTGCTACTCTCTGAGGAAATCAGGGTAAATCTGTCCTGTGACAAGCAGCTCTTCAGGAGGGAATCCTAAAAGAATTTCAGAATAAAGGCCTTATCTTTAAGGGAGTGACAGCCTGCAAGAAAGGAAGGGGCCTTCTGGGATGCAGAAAAGCCATCTTCCTCTTAGCTCAGCTTTGCTCATTCAAGTCCATTCTTCCCCATTCACACCCACTCATAAATATTAAGCCTTCTTCCCAGCTGTCTTCCTCCCCACTTTTCACTTTTAAGCCTCATCTACTTTTGACTTCTTTTCTCTGCAACAACTAGTACCAAAAATCTGAATGCTTTTTTATTGTTACTATGGAAAGGGCAATTTTCTCATCAAGGAAAGGAGGTGGTGCAGAGGGAGAGGGAAGAACCACATATGAAAATTGAGAGTTAGCCTCTGTGTCTTTCCAACAATATCCAATTAAATCTTTTCACTTCCATACACAAAACAATGGGAACACAGTGGGTGGCAAATTTAGCCCAAGGATGTGAATGAATCAGTAGGCTCTGTGATAATGTACCAGGGGTGTAAGGGAGGTGGGGAGGCAGAACCTCAATCCTGAAACAGAGAACTAATGAACAATGATAATTGATAGATAATTACTATGCACTTGTTTGAATAGATGCTGTTCTCTATCTTTTTCAGGTAAATGGCCTTCACAATGGCATTATGCAGTTATTTTCTGAAATGATGAGATACATACATGTAGACAAGCAAAGCAAATAGAGGGAAGAGACCTCTAAAACATTTCTAATAATAAGTTTAAATAACAAAGTGCTAAATAGACAAAGAGAAAAGAAAGATCACCAATACTCCCTTTCCCTTTACTCTTTTATATACAAGTTGAAAACAAAGTAGAAGAAAATTCAAATATAGAATCATCTGGCAGCCACAATCAGTGAGATTTTAATTAATCTAGGATTTTATATCTCAAACTAGGAAAAATAGGCTGCTGATTCATAGATGTGCCAATATTAAGGAAGACCTGAAATAATAACAATCCTCCTGTTCTAACTCTCATGAGATGAATTATACATATGTATACATATGTTTTATTCTTCATGATCATTCTGAGCAAAACCAGATTCTTAAATGTTTAAATGATAATGTTCCTCAAATTATACATAAATGTTATACATAAGTTGTGCACAAAGTCTTGTATCACAAGAATAATCAAAGGAAAAGAAGTGAAAATAGTAGAAGGATAAATTTAAAGTGTTGGTGGTGATGCCATTAAGAGTGAAAATTCAAGGTGTAAGTTAAACAAATTTTCTTTTGTAAGGTTTTTGTATAGAATATGTGTACTTGCCAGAGAGACAGTAAGAGGAAAAGTGAAAAATCACTCCCTCTACCTCCAGGGGAGATGACCACACAGCAGTCCCTTCTCTACCATTTTCCTCCTGGGATTTTGAGCACCCCCACACACACAGCCAGTGTGATTTTAAAACTGCCAGATTTGAGACTCAAACCAATATCAGCCATGTGGGATCCAGCACCTTTACCACCATGCCACCCCAGTTAAATAAATTTTCTACTGATCCTCCTCTTTTTCCAATTACTATTCTACTTTTTTTAAAAAAACACTTTCTTCCATGAGTTAAAGAGAGAGAGAGATAGATGGAGACAGAGAAAAAGAGACAGCAACCCCAATAGGGTCCTGATCTCATAATCCACTTCCAGCCTCAGCCAGGGCATGATGTGTTTGACATACTTAGGTCTCCAGACATGGTCCTTTTCACATGGGCTAGCCTGGTAGAGCATTGTGTTTTACCATCGCATCAACATCCGGCCTGCCACTTTAGCTTTTAAAAACACAATGAAATTGTCTTGTAGAACATAATGATGAGCATGTCAGATATACAGAAAGGTAAAGAGAATAAAAGATTACAATAGGAATCAATGGCATAGCTGAACCAGTACATACATGACTGCCCAGTAGTATGAAAGTTACCCTGACTCATTTGAATGAATTCTTTAAAGTAAAATTTTACACGAAATAGGTGGTTGTCTTTAAAAGAACAATGTCATCAGAAATACTTCTGACAAATATTGGGTTGTCAGGAAAGTCATGATTTATTTTTGCATTGAAAAAACCCCCCAAAAATACATCATGATATGCCTGATTACCTAATAGCTTAGGGTACTATTGTCTATCTTGGAATTACCATGAAATTAGGAGAATGAGAATAGCAAAAATGATCCTCTTCCATATCTCTGATCCATAGGTGGGGTACCATGCAGCTCAAACTTGAAAATCTACTTACAATATCATTTGAATTCAGAGAAAATTCATGATGAATTGATCTGTTTACAACACATAATTCTCTTCTTGGCAAAGCAAAACTGAAAAATAAAGATAGACAGCCAAGCAGCAAACGAAAGGGCTAGAAAGAGAGAAGAAGAGAAAGTGGAGAGCAAGATAGAGAAATACTTGGACAGACTATGGTTTTATAGGGTACTTACTTATCTATTCACTGTTAGCATTTTCTGTTTGCCACTTCCAACAGTCCAAAAAAAAAAGATTATTACCTCCAAATTAAATAATATTAAATAAACAGATAAAAACCAAGATGATTTACATGTAAACACACGTACACACACACACACACAATAAGCTCCTTTAACAACACAGACTGAAGATTTCATTAAGCAAAGTTGTGAGAAAAGTTACAGATCTTTTCAATTTCTCAATTATTGTAAACCCCATGCCCCATTACTCCTGTACAAGCCAAGGAGATGTTCACATATAATAGCATTTCATTCATGATTGAATTGACACCAAATGGTTCCCTCTTCACAATATACACAAAGAATTTTTGATTTGGGGGATTTGTATTTTCTTTTGCTGTTCAATCACTACAAATATGAAAATTTTTGATGTAGTTAGTACATAAACAAAGGTGAAAAATTGTCTCAAAGTATTTATTGCTTATATATGTTATGATGTCAATGATTTACTATAACATACTTCCAGATGGAGATCATATATGTGTTGTCCCAATGTGCTAGCCTTAAGTTGTTTAAATCAGGAATTCACATCAGGGATGGGGTCAACATTTCATCAGAAAGGCCAGACACCTGAGACAGGTTCTACAAGCGTTTTGACTATTTTTACCAGCCAATTTCAGAGGCCTTGTTAATGAGCAAAATTAGAAAGGAGTCTTCACTTAGATTTGTGTTGTTAAAGATACATATTTCGGTTAAGATATTTGAGAGACATTCCTCAGCTTTAGAAGGACCGAGTATAAACACCCAACAAGCTATGGAGCCTACATTCTTTGGAACGGTGCCCAAGACTTAATGCCCAAACTATTCTGTCTTCACATTAAATTAAAAGATTCTGGGGACCATCGGTTAGCGTAATGGCTATGTCGCTGAACTCCCACGTAGCCAACTGTGGTTTGAGTCTCGGACCTGGTGGCTTAAACTCATGCTGGGCACATGTGTGTGTGTGCCTAAGATCCTGAGAGGAGAATGGAGGAGAAGGGATTGCTATGTGGCCATCCCCTGGGGGGTGATTTCTCCCTTTCTATCGCTCTGTCTCTGTCGTCCTGGAGAGCGCACGCACCCTATAGCAAAAACCTCTAAAAAAGAAATCCAAAGATTCTGGCTATCTGATATGTTCTCTAAGACTAACTAAATCCTGACTTTAGATTCTAGAATATTCTTTTTTTTTGGAGAGGTTTTTTTCGCTATAGGGTGCGTGCACTCGCCAGACAGAGAGAGCCAGAGAGATAGGAAGCGAGAAATCACCCCCCGGGGGGATGGTCACGCCACAATCTCTTCTCCTCCATTCTCCTCTCGGGATCTTGGGCTTGCACGCACACGCGCCCGGCGTGAGTTTTAAGCCACCAGGTCCGGTACATGAACCGCGGTCGACTACGTGGGAGTCCAGCGACATAGCCATTACGCTAACTGCTGGTTCCCAGATTCTAGAATATTCTCATGTTTGCCTTGAGTGAAGCTTTTATGCAAAGTGTGAAGGTAACACTTAAAAGTGAGGGTGTGGGAAAGTAACCCTTATGTATTATACTAAGGTTCTGCAATGGTTATTTCCCCAAAGTAACCTAATAATCAATTTGCATATCAATATTAATCTAGAACAATTCACAAATGTGCAAATCACAACCTTTAACATAAGCTATACTATAAGGAAGTGTAACTATTAATAGTATAAAGACAATTGTCCTCTGTAGTCCCCACTCACCTCCATTCAACAATACATTTGATTTTGTTCTCGAAGTATAGCATCAAAGTTTTCTTTTCATTTACCCTATCCATGTAATGATGATGAAATTTTAAAGATTGTGTTCTTCTATCTTTGTATACTATAATGGGAATAATTTCAATATCTTGCCTTGCTGTCATCTTTCTTCTTTTCAATGGCCAGGGCACAGGTACACTTGCCAAAGAGAGAGAAACAGAGAGAGAAATACCCCCACCCCTTTGGGTGTGGTCATGCCATGATCATTTTCCCACCATTTATCATCCTGTCAGGATTTGGGGCATGAATGCACCTGAACCCTGTGTGTCCCTTGAACTGCCAGAGCAAAGATTCAATCTTGCTGATTGACCATTTGGAGTCTGGCTTTGTATGCACAGCACTTAACTTCTGCACTATGGGATGGGACCTTGACTTTCATCTTGAAGTACCTATTCAAATGCTTTTTTTTTTTTTTTGAGAAGTTTTTCGCTATAGGGCGCGTGCGCTCGCCAGACAGACAGAGAGAGACATAGAGACAGAAAGCGAGAAATCAACCCCCAGGGGGGATGGTCACGCCACAATCCCTTCTCCTCCATTCTCCTCTGGGGATCTTGGGCACGCACGCACATGCGCCCAGCGTGAGTTGTAAGCCACCGGGTCCGAGACGCGAACCCCGGTCGACTACATGGGAGTCCAGCGACATAGCCATTATGCTAACTGCTGGTTCCCTCAAATGCTTTTTTTTTTATATGAAAGATTTTTGCTATAGGGTGCATGCACTCACTGGATATATATAGAAAGACAGAGAGACAGAAAGTGAGAAATCACGCCCCAGGGAGGGTGACTACACCACAATCCCGTCTCCTCCATTCTCCTCTTGGGATTTTGGATACACATGCACATGTTCTTGGCATGAGTTTTAAGCCACCAGGTCTAGGACTTGGACTGTGGTTGACTACATAGGAGTCCAACGACATAACCATTACACTATCTGCTGGTCTCTCAGATACATTTTTTAATAGTTCAAATAATAAGCAGGTGTAGTAATTTAGTCAAGAAATCAAAAGCCTGGTATTTATATAATTGTCCTAGGATGCATATGTAACTGTGTTTGAGTGTGTATTCTGCATGTTTTCTTTCTGTGTGTGTTTTAGAGAGAGAGAGAGAGAGAGAGAGAGAGAGAGAAAGTATATGAACCTGATGACTACTCAGTGTAAGAAATTAGATTATAGAGATGCAAAAACCTGGATTTCAGATAAGAGGTTGTGCTGAGGCCATTTCCTCCCACACTCTAGGGGTTTATCTAGGCTGTTGCCAATTTCTCCTGAGGTTTTTATCTTGACTTTTCAACAAGCTCTCAGTTGCTTTTTCGCTCAAGATTCACTCTCTATTATTGCTTGTCTGGGTGTCTATTTTCACAGAATAAAGATCATAACAAAACTTATTTTAATCTATCATCTTTCCTAAGCAAATTTTAATCTCCACTTTTATTTTTAGTAAACTCACACTTCAGTTTCACTTTTCATCAACTTTTTAAAAAAGAATTATTTGTTTAATTTTATTTACTCATTCATTCATTTTAATTTGATTAGACGGAGACACACACACATACAGAGGGAAAGGGAGAAAGCAAGCCACCATGTCTCAGACTCTAAACACGGCCACCCATGTGGGAGTATCCAGTGCCTTAACCATCATGCCACCTGCTGGCCCAAATCTCCACTCTTTTCATTTCCCAGATTATGTCCTAAAGACAAACTTTAAATGCACCTCGATGTAGTGTATTGTTTAAATGTAAATAGAAGTGTTTGTGTGTGTGTGTGTATCTTTAAATGGCTTGTTGCCAATAGACTTGAGTTGGAATCCAGCACATACTAATGGCATTACCTTGGCAAGTCATTTAAGCTCTCTAAGTGTGTTTCTTTACAAAACAAGGATCATGCCAGTTAGCTTGGACTAATTTTGATAGGATTAGATATAAGAAATATCATATACCTAGAAGAGTGACTAGTATATACTAGAACTTAATAAATAGTAACTAAAAGCATTAAGAGTTTTATAGAAACACATTATTTGGCTTACCACTTTTGGACAAAAGGAATTTGTCAAAAGCAATCTGGTCAAAGTTAAACACTGTAAGTTTCAACAATGGTAGCTAGGTAACAATTTTGTATCTTCAAGAATTTCTTAGGGCCTACAGGTGGCATAGTGGTTAAGGGCACTAGATTCCCACATGGCTGACCACAGTTCAAGTCCCAGACCTGGTAGCTTGTTTTCTCACTTTCCCTCTCTCTCTCTCTCTGTCTCTGTCGGGTCAAATTAAAAAGTAATAATAAAAAGTAGAATCAAAGAAACAAATAATTCTTAAAGAATTTCTTTCCGGGACCAGCAGTTAGCGTAATGGCTATGTCGCTGGACTCCCACGTAGTTGACTGCGGTTTGCGTCCTGGACCCGGTGGCTTAAAACTCACGCTGGGCATGTGTGTGTGTGTGTGCTTAAGATCCCGAGAGAAGAATGGAGGAGAAGGGATTGCGGTGTGGCCATCCCCCCTGGGGGGTGATTTCTCGCTTTCTGTCTCTTTGTCTCTGTCTGTCTGGCGAGCACACGCGCCCTATAGCAAAAACCTCTAAAAAATAAATAAATAAAAAAGAATTTCTTTCCATTTCTTTTCTTCCTACTCACAATTATTTCTACTATTTAATATTTTATTACAGTCTCTGATTTACATATGATAATTGGATATATTTATGGGGTACAGTGTCATTTTTGAAAACACATGTACTTTGTATAATAATCAGATTAGGACAATAAAACTATATTCGCTATCTCAAATAGTTATCATTACTTTGTGCTATGCATTAATACATTGGAGATCAACTCTTCTATTTTAATATATGCATCAAAATGATGTCACCATCATCACTCTGTTCTGCTATAGTGCTCTAGCACTCTTTTACCTTATCTTCCTTCTCTCTTGTATCTGTTAACCAAGTGCCCTCCCCATCTCTCTCCCCTTTCCAGCTTCTGGTATTCACCATTATTCACTCCACATCTATACCAGACACTGAAAGATAAATACTAATCAACAGTTTTAATGGAAAAAGTTGGATAAACCTAAATGTCCAATATTGCGATTCTTTTTGTAGTGATCACATAAAGTTTCTTTGGCTGACCTGATATCAGGAAACAATATGTGACTTTACATAATTAAGTGAAAATATCAATCTGTAAAATTATAACATCTATAATCCCACCCTATGGGTATACATAATATTCACAGGCATATATGTGGTGTATGTTTCTCTAAAATAATATGCATGTGTTTGGGTACATAATAAAACAATATCTTTCAGAATATATTGATTTGCAATACACCATTATTTTAGCAACTCACTAAAGTTTGGATATTTAATTTTCCCAGATAGCCCACAGTTGAAATAACAAGCTTATCTTTAGTAAGAAGCTATGACATGCTACTCAGATTCTCTTTAAGAATTAAAAAAAAATTATTCCCTCAGCTGTGAAGAGTGCTGCTGGCCAACATCGTTCAGCTGTCAGCCCCTACCTTAGTCCACTCAGACTGCTATGACAAAATACTTTAGAGAAGGTGGGACCAACAGATGGTAGTGGTTACATCACTGGACCCCCACATGGCCGACTGTGGTTCGAGTCCCAGACCTGGTGGCTTGAAACTCACACCAGGCATGTGTTTATGCCCAAGATCCAAAGAGGAGAATGGGGGAGAAGGGATTACAGCATGGCCATCCCCCGGGGGGTAATTTCTCATTTTCCCTCTCACTATCTCTATCTTTCTCTCTTTGGCTAGTGTATGTGCACATACCCTAAGGAAAAAGATCTCTACTAAAAACTACTTTAAACTAGGTAATTTATAAACAACAAAACTTACTGATCACCATTCTGGAGACTTGGAATTACAAGATCAAAGTGCCAACAGATTGTCTGGTGATGGTCTGTTTCTCATAGTTGGCACTGTGCATCCTTACATGGTGGATGGGGAAGACAGCATTATAGGGCCTCATAATTTTATAAGGGTATTAATCCCATTCATGAGAGCGGAGCCCTCATGATCTAATTATCAACCATAGGCCCCACTTTCTAATATCATCACCTTGGTGATTAAGTTTTAACACATGAATTTTGGAGGAACATAAATATTCAGAGCATAGCAGCTCCTTAATGGGAATTGACATGGCTGAAGAGAGACATCTTATTCAAATTTGTTTCCTTTCTAAAGTAGCCCACATTCAATGTGTGACTTGACATGGGGTTACAAAGGCCCAATTCCCTCTCCCTACCTCATAACACTTTTGAAGTGTCACTCCAGCTTCAGAATTGCCAGAATAGTCAGGTAAAGCCTTTACTGAGACTGTACCATAGCTCAACTGCTTCATCTGCCCCATCCTGTTGACCAAGAACACACTCAAACAAACATCCTGCATGCTTAACTCCATCTCTGGATCTGCTCCCCAAAACCCAACCTGTCATGTTATCTTTAAGAAAATAAATATTAGGCATTTGGCACTTATTTCTATAAAGCTCTCATTCAAAAATTCTCAATAGTTTAGGGGAAAAACATTCCTTTATCAGTGAGCGTATTTTCTTCCCATTATTCCCTATCAAGTACTTGTGGACTTAACACAAAACAGTATTTAGAAGAAGGAATGGGGGGGTAAACTCCCTGAATATCTTACAGGGTTCAAACATACCTGTCTGTGGCCACTGAGTTTCTCAAAACCAGTTCATCTTTGGCCTTAGACATGCTCATCAGACTATTGTCTGAATCCCCTTTCAACATAAGATGCCCTTCATATTACATTCTTAAAGTTTCTCTTCAATTCAATAAAAAAATTCTAATTTATCAGGAAAACAGTCATTTCCTGATGAACTTGAAAAAACAACTAGACTGAAACATGTTTCTTGTCCTCTTTTTTAAAAAAATTAGTAGCATCAAATGGCAAGGGGATTTGAAACACTAAACTACCATTAACCTTTTGATTCCATTTCAGATTTGAAAGTCTGATTTATTTATGCTGCAAAAATAGCCATCATGATTAACTGGTTTTTCAAGTGTCTATCATTTTTCACCAAGGATAATTGCCATGATTAGCAAGAGAAACCTCCATTCAAACCTATTTAATCATCTAAAATTAATATTTGTTTTAAAGAATGACTTTATTTAATTGTTTACTTTGATGGATAATGTAAAATACCACTATTATATTAGACCAAAATGAAAATGTGAAGGTAATACAAAGGTTGGCACAACCATCACAGGAAATTCTTAAAGAATAAGCAAATGCAATTACGAAATTATGATTTATGATTGACTAAGATCGTAATATGTGCTTTTAAAATCCTGATAATTAAAATATGACATCAAGTTTGCTACCCTAGTTTTAAAGACTATCACACTGAGGATCATAGAAGTTGTATAGTTTACTAATAACATACAAGGCAAGATTTTGGGTGCCTGACTTTTGACAAAGCTCATGATATTTCTGCAGATATGAGGCAAGGCATAAAAAATGTGCACACATTAAAGTTTCTCTCTACTTAAGGAAAGAATGGAGTAATGGCGTGATTGAGTTATAATAACAGTATTTGTTCATGAACTCCTGTTATAAATAAAAGTTAATATTTGGAGATGTCATCAAAGAGTTGACAAAGAAAATAAAACAGGATAAGAAAAAAGGAATGAAATAAGGTAATGACCAAAAATTTCCTGTGTATTAGTGCTGAAAATTCTTGTTTCTTCCATGTTTATAATATCCGTTATATTTCTCTTGATGTGTACTGAAATAAAACAAGTGTGTGTGTTCACTTCTATCCCTTTTGAAAAGACAAAAGAGATACTATTTTGCGTTCTCTTTTTCTTTCTACCTTTCAAATTCCACAATTACTTACATAACACTATCAAGAAATAGGAAAATAGAATGGAAACAAAAATGAATCATTTTTATAAGACTGTTAGTCTGGGTATAGAGGAACAGTATTTGATTTAGATGTTAAGTCCTGTTAAAACCTTTCTTGGCCAATAGTCAGCTCCTTCCAACTTGGACTTAGTGATTGTAGTAGGTATACCTGTATCCTCTCCAGCATTCCTCCTGCCGTAACTATGGAATTAGAATAGAAACTTAATCCTCCTTATCACAATGATTGGTTCAAGCATGCATTTATAACTTATGCTAGACCAATTGAAGAGAAGCACAGATCTTTCATTTGAAGGTCAGGAAAGGAAAAGTCTCACTCCTTTGTACATAATGCAATACTCAAAAATGTTCCCTGCAACTGCTGTGACCATAACAAAAGAAAAACAGAGTGATGAAGTTGGACCATTGAGCATACTCTGCCTGAAGCCCATACAACATTTCTGCTATATAAACAAATGAATTCCCTTTCTAGTTAAAGTCAATTTTAATGGAATATTCTAATAGTTACAATTAAAGATATTGTCATAATCTAAAAGAATTTCCTGTCTGGAACTAATTATAGAATCTATTACATTATACCTCAATAGTCTGTTTACTTTTCCATCTTTTCAAATAAATTATAAACACTGCTAACTTAATGTAAAGTTTTCTAAGAAAGAATCCATAAGTCAAGTAGTTCAATTTGTTAAATGCTGATATTTGTTTAATTTTCTTTATCTAAAAATAAGGTGACTGTGAATCCAGTTTATTATGTCTTCATTTACTCCTGTTATCTGGTATTATTGATAATAATCTGGTATTTAATAATACTCCTTTTGGTGTAGTGGTTGAGGCACTGAGCTCCCACATGATTGGCCACAGTTTGACTCCCAGACCAGGTGGCTTGAAACTCACACCCAGTGTATGTGTGTGTGCCCAAAATCCCAAGAGGAGAATAGAAGAGAAGGGATCGTGCTGTTGCCATCTCCCCTGGGGGGTGATTTCTCATTTTCTCTCTCTCACTATCTCTCTCTGTCTCTCCGGCAAGTGCATGTGCCCTATAGCAAAAATCTCTCAAAAACAAAATGACGATAGTGCCCCTTTTTATCTTAAAGTGTCATGATTTAGACAATAAATCATACAACATATTATAAACTGATTTTAAAAAGCTCACTTTTCCCCTTTGTAAACTGAGTGACAGCCAAATTCCCTTAAGCTTCCCACTAGATGTGATAATCTCATAGACAGTAGACATTGACACTATAGATTTCACCCCCCCCCCCCAAGTAGGACTCCTTAGCTTCTCTGTTACATTCTTGCAGAATCTCTTAGCAATCAACCTGTTCAGAGTTGATGAATGGGATTGAAGGATAACCTGACTGAGAAAGTCATTGTGTTTTGTCTTAAAAATGGAGAACAGATTTGTTTCCTTTTTCAGATGGTGAACATGGTTCTTTCTTTGATGTCTGGATTTCATTGACCCAGAAAAGTGTTGAGTTCTGTGTTTTGAAAAATCATGGATTTTAGAAAGTTATCTAAAACAATTAAGACTCTTAGACTCGAAGAGAAGACAGAAATTTAATATGAACTGGGGGATTTCTACATATCCCTAAGCTTGTCAAAGGCTTTTGAAGGACCTTGGAGAGCAGGGCTCAAATTTTATTTCATTTAGAAAACAAAACTAAACAAAACAGCTAAATGACATTTCTTATGCTTTTGGAGTGGAGAAATGACTCAATTGAGTTTTACATGTATGTTTATGAATTTATCCTTGTAAACTACTTTGATATCAGCAGAGAACCTTTAGATTCAAGGGTCAAAAACCAAAATTAATTCTTACAGATATAATTTAAGAATGTGATAACAAGATTGCACTTAGTAACAATGTTTGGGGGCAAGAAATTGCTTTTCTAATGGTAAAACTGTAATTGACATCTGCATAGTTTCTGATGGTAGTAAAAAAAAATCACATCTCAGCTTCAGAGAATTTGTAGATCAGTTACATATTCTATTCTCAGAAAGAGTTATAGGCCACCCAATTTCAAAACATAAATAAAACTGAGCAGGAAGAAAAGGAAAGCAAAACAGAGTTTTAGCAATAAAAAACAAAACAATAAACAACAGGAGGTTGGAACATGCTAGTAGGTACCGTGAATTGCCACATAATTAAAGTTTATGTGTAATAATCAGGTGTATACAGAGAGATAAAAAAGACAAAATATTTTCCTCACTGGTTTTTTAAGACTTGTAAAACCACAACTATTAAATAATCTGATGACTTTCAAATATGAGGAAACTATTATATAATTTTTTTGTTTATTTTATTTTTAAATTTTATTTTTTATTATTATTGGGTTGTCGGGAAAGTCATGATGCATTTTTGCAACCTAATAGTTTTAAATTTGACCAGAAAGAGTCAGAGAGAGAGGGAGGGAAAGTGAGGAATCAAACTGCCAGGTCTGGGACACAAACTGCAGACAGTGCCACAACACCCCACCACTTGCTGGCCCCTATATAATTCTTTTTAAAGAAACAAGCAGGATTTGTATGGATATATATGCATGTATATATAGAAGGATAGATTTGGACTCTAAATATTGGAGAAGTTTAAGACAAAGGTTTAAAAGCAGATATGATCCAATTTAGAAATGGGTCAAGAAAAAATATTTCTAATCAATTTAAAATGAATTAACTTTTACTCTGAAACCTAAGCTTCAAAGGTCAGAGGAAGAAAAGAAATTAAGTAGAACATGCCTCCTGGTTATAGAAAAAATATACATACTCAAAGAGACTAAGGCTGAGGGAACATCTATAACTGCAATCTCTGTGCATACACAGCAAAAGTAGTTTGCTATTCAGTAAAGAGGAATTAAAAAATAAATGAAAAAGACCTTTATATCAGCTAAGTGTACATAAGATCTTTTATATCATATGATTGGTTCCTTTGAGAAAATAATTTGTACTAGAATTGGAAGTGCCAAGGGTATCTAATTATAGGCCCAGAGGATGGCTGATATCTGAAACATTGAGAAGCCATAGTCACCACTCTTATGACTGCCCGTACCTACTATTTAAACAATTTTGGCCTACATATAGCAAAGTATATTTATTCAAAATTTTGTGCATGTATTACTTTATTAATACATTATACAGTTTAGAAAAGAAATATTAGAAACCTTAAAATAATAAGCTAAAATAATATAAATCGAATGTACAATTCCTCTTGTATATCTCCATTGAAGATCTCTGTAATTGAATACTGTAGGAAGAAACAAAGCTTTTTCTTTGAAGCATAATGTGAAAAGCTGTGCGATTTCTGACTTTTAGACTTTATATAGAGAAGTGCTAAAATATATCCAGGACTTAGAATGCCTTTAAATGTTACCCTACATTGTATGTTGCTTTGTAACACTGTCATGCAGATTTTAATAATTAGCCATTATTTTAAATATAAAGTATTGTATGTAATATAGTATTTTATTTTTATAGAGAACATGATTTTGTAGAATGTTGTGTTAAATACTCTCCCTCAGATGTTCTTTCTAGAGAAAGCCTAGCTTCTTGGTCCCTGGTAGGTACATCATGGTGAGAGGAACAAATGTTATCCTGGTAACAACTTCACAAATTACAGACGCAGTGCTAAGAGGAAAGATTTCTGAAAAATTAATTTGGTAAAAACATATGTAGAGAAATCAAGTGACTCACACAGAGAGACATGCACATTTGACTAAGATAAGTTAACATTCTCTAAATTATGTTCCTCAAGATGTTCTACACAAAAGGTTTCCATGGAGAAATGACTATGAAATGCAGAGCTAAATAAGGTAAATAATCCTGTAGGACTTTTCAGTGACCTTGCTATGGAGGTGTACATGGTAGCCTGCTAGGACAGTTCAAGTCCATAAGCATTTCTAAATTGATTTGACCTTTTCATGAGGATGATCTGCTAACATCTGATGAATCTAGGGTTATGCAGAATAGTTTGGGAAATGTTGAGATATTCTATTATCTAGGAATAACAGTATATTTTCAAGTATATATATATATATCATGTATATACACACACATATATACATACACACATACATATTTTTACTATCGCTACAGGGTGCATTTGGTCGGCAGAGAGACAGAGAGAGAGAGAGAGAGAGAGAGAGAGAGAGAGAACTCCTCAATGGGGTGTAGCCATGTTACAATCCTTATTCCTCCATTTCTTCACCCCATCAGTATTTTGGGCATGCATACACATCTGCCCAACATGTTTTTCAAGCCATGTGAGATCTGGCTCCCCAAGCAGTGTTTAACCATTGTGCTACAGGGCTGGGCTCAGTGTTTTTAAACTACTTTATTTAAATATGATTGATATACAAAAAATAGTACACACCTTGATGAGTTTGGAGATAACTATATACCAGTGAAACGATCTCCACAATCTATGCTATAAACATATCCATCTCCTCCAAAAGTTTTTTCCCATGATCTTTACTTAGTATTATTATTTTTTGTGTGTGATAACAACACTTAATATAAAATCTACATTCTTAGCAAATTTTAAAGTATACAATATAATATGAACTATAGGCCCCATGCCTATAGTACATCTATATGTTATATAAATGAAGCTTAGTCATTATCCTGACATTCGTTATTTTCCATCGTAAAATGTACATTATATCTATCTATCTATCTATCTTTTTTTTTTTTTTTTTTTTTGGTTATAGGGTTCATGCGTTCATTGGAGAGACAGAGAGACAGAAAGTGAGAAACAATACCTGGGCGGGGGGATGGCCATGCTGCAGTCTCTCCTTCTCTTGGGATTTTGGGCATGCACTCAGATGTGCCTAGCATGAGTTTTAAGCTGCTGGGTCCAGGACTTGAACTGCAAGTGGCTACCTGGGAGTCCAGTGACATAACCATTATGAAATCTCCTGGTCCCTAAATACATCTGATATTATGAGAGGCAAGAATGGTTATTCTTGTTGGAATAAATTTGAGGGGGGAAAGGGAAAAAGGTAAGACTTTGGGCCTTGGGATGGTGCTACAATGAGGAGACTGAGTAAACACAGAGCTTGTATTTGGGAGCTTGGCAAGTCTGTACCTAGGAGTGAAAAAATGTTACCAAAAGGATAGCATAAGCAAGGAAGAGAACCTTGATCTTTAAAATATTTTATATGAAATGCTACTTATATTCCTGTTTGATTATCATGCTAAAACTGGTAATCATTTTATTATTTAGTCTGTAATTTCCTTTGAACTCGGTGGCTGGATCTAGATCTTAATAATTCAAAAACTGAAAGCTGATGTCCTAATGCCATGTATATTAATGCTAATGGAACTCTTCAGGAAATTTAAGCTATTATGAAAGTCCATATTCTCTTTCTCTAACGTAAAAATATTTAGAAATAAAAAGAAATAATGAGTAAAATTTTTTCTTAATTTTGATTCTTTGATACTTGAAATAAGTTTAAACAGAGAATGTATTATAGTTATTTAGAGGAGTGTGATCTATTAGCACCTTCTGAAGTGACAGGAATGTTCTAGAAGTGTGCTGTGTAATATGGTAGCCACTAGTCACCTATATCTATTGAGCATTTAAAATGTGGCCAGGGTGAGTGAATAACTGACTTTAAAGTTATAATTAATTTAAATTTAAATCTCCAGAGTTAGTTAGTGGCTTGTATAATGGACAACACAGATTCAGAGTTAAAGAAAACACATGTGGTTAATTGGGAAGTTATTTCTTGAATATAGAAAGGGAAATATAAACAAAGAATTTCAATTTCCTGCTTAATTTGTGTTGTTGTCAGTGACCTTTGTATGGTATGATTATAAAGTAAAATAATTAATATCTGTCACCAAACATGAACACTAAGGTTATTTCTTTACATTCACACCTCCATATCATCTCTGTGAAGAGAAAACTAAGAAGACGGCAAAATAAATCACATCATATTTCACTAAGTTAAAATTACATAAGTCCAAAGGAGAAAAATATACATTAGTTAACAGTATCTTGGCAGGCATAGTCATTTGCTAAATCAATAGCTATTCTTCCTTTCATAAACAACATTTTGCTCAGTACAGTAAGGTTTTAGGATTAGGTCACCAGGTTTCACATTCAGAGTTATGAATAAAGAAACACATGACTCAGCTGAAATACTGTCCTCCCAAAGTCCTTGAAATTAGGAGCAGTAATGTGATACATTTCTGGTTAGTGTGGTGTAATAGACCTCTTTTGTGTGGGGCTGTCAGAACAGCTCCTGTTTATAAGGAAAACATAGATGGAACATGCTGTATTCTCCCCATTTTCCACTCTTCCATTTCAAAACACAGATATAGTGCCTAGAGGCAAAGTGGCCATCTTGAGAACATAGAAAAGAAAACCAGATGTTGAAATGGCTGTGGATATTGAAAGAGAATGGTTTCTTCAAAACATGTGGTTTTGAAGCTTCTGCACCAACACTAGGACACATAACTCTACTGTTCTTGCTCTATGTGAAAAATAACCTCTTATCTTGATAAGCCACTATTGTGAAGATTAAGATGTTGTCACATGTAGTCAAACACAATCATAACAATATTATTTGGGAAAAAATCCTTCAATTTATAAAATTCTTACAGTGACTAAAATTATAATTGTTTTTACTTGATGTGATAAATTTGATTTCTAGGAGTCTTTCATTAATCACTGACCAAAACCAGACATAAATCATAGTGCATTAAAAAGGTAAAATAGACATAAATATGAGTATGGCTCTATGACAGATTGTTAAATTCCAAATGCTGAGTAAAATTAGTCATTCATGAAAATAAAATAAATCAACATTATTTATAAAATGCCTGGTAGGTCCTTAGCTGCTATGGCAAATAAAATACTATGCTTGTCTTTAAGAAAATTTAAATTCAATTCAGTGCTAAAACATAAAAACACAAAAAAGTAAAATGATAATAAATAAATATTTTAAAAGAATTCAAGACAACAGTAGCAGCTTTACAACAAAATATATAGTTAAAAAATGAAGTAATTTTACAATGAATCATTGACTTAAAAAAGTAATATAAGGCCAGCTGGTGGCATGGTGGTTGGAGCGACTATGGCATGGTGGTTGGGGTGAAAGGATCTCACATAGCTAACTATGCAATTTGAGTCCTGGACTTGTTGGCTTGAGAAACCACCAGGTACATGTACATGCACATGTGCCCAAAATCCTAAGAGAAGGCAGAAATGGAAGAGAAAAGATTGTTGCATGACCTTGCCCTGTGTGTGTGTGTGTGTGTGTGTGTGTGTGTGTTCTTCCTCTTTCTCTGTCTCTCCATCTCCTTTTCTGGTAAGTAAAACGCGCTCTGGAAATTTTTCCTTATGTTTTTGCCATAGGGTGTGTGTGTGTGTGTGTGTGTGTGTGTGTGTGTATGTGTGTGATGAGAGAGAGAGAGAAACAGAAAGAGAGAGAGAGAGAGAGAGAGAGAGAGAGAGAGAGAGAGAGAGATCACTCCCTAGAAGGATGGCCACGCCACAATCCCTTCTCCTCCATTCTCCTCTTAAGATTTTGGGCACATGCACACACACACCTGGAATGATTTTCAAGACTCTGGGTCTAGGACATGAATTATGGTTAGCCATGTGGGAGTCCAGCACCTTAACCACCATGCCACTTGCTGGCCCGCTCTGGAAAATTTTTTTAAAGAATCAAATAAATTGGAATTATTAAAACAGACTTCACAGAGAAGCCAGGAATAGGTGACAAAGGCTTCAATGCTCTGACAGAGCAGTCAACTCTGTATTTCTAATCATTGTATAGGCACTCCTCACTAAAGACCAGATCCTGTCCCTATGACTAGGTCATTAAGCAAATCAGGAACTTAAAGGTGGATGTCTTGTGGTATGTGGTGGCACCATAGGGTATTTTTCAATAGTTATCATGCAGCACCACAGTAGAATATTGTCATTTTAGCCATCCAAATAACATACATTAGATGAGTTCCAGAAAGTGACGAGACACACTATGATACAATAATAGAAAATCAGTGTAATCCTTTTTGTTTATTCTGAATACTATTGGTGTGCACAGTAAAGTACAAATTTATAAAGGAAATATGTAGTCTTGTGTGATTGTGAACGCTTCATATAGTAGATTCTCATTGACTATGGACACAAGGCAGAGAAAGGGGGATTCTTGAGACTCTCACAGACTGAGAAAGGGGATTCCTTGCACTGGAGAACTAGTAGTAAATCCCAGAAGTGCTTAAACAGGTAGATCAGTAAGCAAGAAGTGGCTATAATCAACTTAATCATCATAATAATCAAGAGTGTGAAGAAACACTAAGTCATAGGTGTGATTACTTCATAATTGGATTTGGTTGTAACTCACACCTTGAAATGATTGTGTGGTTCTCATCTAAAAAGTTTTCTAATGCTAAAAATAAAGTATATCATCTTGGTTTAGAGAACAATTTTCTGTAAAATCTCATTATGTGTAACTTCTTGCCTGTTTACATTTTTTCCAAGTACTGGTATCTGCCCCCAATAACTTTCCTCTTCTAGTGCCTAACACCTATTATTTAACTTAAAAATATATAAAATTGAACTTGGATAAGTGTGGTTAAAGTGACAGGCTGATTTCGATGTCTAATTTCTCAAAGGACACTTTTGGTCCTATCTGTGGAAGCTTTTTATAATTTTTCATATAGTATGACATGACAGGAAAACTTAGCTTCAACAAAGTTGCTACATATTATTTCCCTTTCATGATGATTTTTTTTTATTTAGAAAAGAAATCATGAAGGAGTTGAGTACACTTTCCACTTTCTTAAGTATAGAATCAACTCTACATGCTTTGGTCCCAAATCTTCCTCATGGATTTACTTTTTCTCATTTCTAGTTGAAGAGTTCAAAAATAATTGTAGATAGAGTTGAAAATAGATTAAATCTGTAGGGGGGTTAAGTCTATCAGTTTAAAGTTTATTCCACTTTCATCATTAAAGGGAAAATATGTCAGATAAATAAAAAAAGCATTTCTATTCTTGAGGTTAATAATATGAAATATACTCTTTCCTTGAATAAATTACAGTGGATATATAATTCTTGAATAGGAGGATACTTGTTTATATAGAATATAAAATGGAAAGATGAGAAAATCTAGAATCATATATGAATTGTTAAAATTATATTCAAAATAATTGTATAAATCCATTAAGAAATTGACTCAAATAACTCTAGAATCCTGGTTTTGTTAATAGTGAATTTATAAAAATATCACAAGAAAATGGTCAAATCCTATTATTTTTTCAAAGATAATATAGTTATGATTACCTAGGAAATTAGTGATCAATTAGTTTATGAAATTTTAAAACAATAAACCATATGCAAAAATCAATTTTCATTCCCAGGTTATTGGATAAAAATCAACAAGACACTAAGAAAGAGAAAAATAGCTTAGTTTTCTTCTATATGGGAAAGAAAATCACACATTTAGAGGAAGAAAATAAATCACAACTGATTGGTTGATTCATTTACTCTAATGTGTATATGACTGAATGCAACATGGCACTTTTTTCTCTTGTGAAATCACTATGCTTTCCTTATGGAGGACACATTCTGAAATTGAAGCCTATACCCTTCTAATTTTTAATACCCAAGAGCAAACAACACTGATGCATTTAACTAGCAAGTGTTCCATAAATAACAGATGAACCAAAACTAAGTTTTATACCCAAAGCTCTTAAAATATAGCCATATTTCTTTTTTTTTTTTTTTTTTTAATTTTGAGAGAGAGTTTTGCTATAGGGCACGTGCACTTGTCAGAGACACAGAGAGACAAAAAGTTAGAAATCACCTCTTGGGGTGGATGGCCATGCCATAACCCCTTCTCCTTCATTCTCCTCTTGGGATTTTGGACATGCACACACAAGTGCTCAGAATGAGTTTCAAGCCATTGGGTCTGGGACTCAAACTGTGGTTGACTACATGGGAGTCCAGTGATAAAATCACTACTCTGCTAGCCCCAAGACAGTCATATTTCTAAAACACCTATATGACAGTGTAACTCAGGGATCTCCAAAGAAAATACTAGTAATAATTATTTTCATTGTAGACTATTAAATATACCTACTTTATATATATATTAAAATATTTACATACACAAGCACACACACACACACATCATAAAGTGCTAGCCCTGTGGCCTACTAATTAAGGGAGCCAGATCACATGTGGCTATGGTTCAAATTCTGGCCCCAGCAGCTTGAAAAGCATGCCAGGCACTGTGCTTGCATGCCCCAAATCCCAACAGGAGGAGAAACAGGAAAAGGCATTAGGGCAGGACTATTTTCCATGGGGGAGGGTTTTTCTCTCCCTCTGTCTCTCTCTGGCTAGCATGCATACCCTCTGGCAATAAAAAAGAAATAAATAATTATAAAGAAAAAAGTGTGGATACATGTACAAAAACATTTTTATTAATAGTGATATGTGATTACTACCTTATCTCATTCTCAATTATTTATTATCACATACCATGAAAACAAATTTAAATCAAAATTCCTACTCTACTCTTTCCAAACCCATTTCCTAACAGTTCCCTTTCTGCCTCTAGCATGCTTTGTAACAAGATTTTCCAAAGACAATGTATTGAATGAAGGAATGAAAGGAAAACAAACAAAAACCGAGTATCTAACATTAACATTAGCTAACAATTAAGTGTAAAAATGAGTAGAAGTGATATTATACACACCACAACTTCAATTACACACTTTAAGGATCCATAGTTATTGTGAAATATAAAGCCCAAAATACAGAAACTAAAATTTAGGATATATCACATTAGATAATTTTTAAAACATTTAAAAAAATTTCATTACTTATATTATGTTCATGTAAGAGAGTTAGAGAAGGCCCCAGATTTTAGGTGTTTCTATGAAAATAATAAAACTAATTTCATTTAAAGGAACTCTAACTAGACTCAGGAAAGAAAATTTGCAAATGGAATTCACTATTTAAAAACAGTGTCAAGTTACCGGCAGGTAGCATAGTGGTTAAGGTACTGGACTCCGACATGGCCAATCATAGTTCAAATCCTGGACTCAGAGGCTTGAAACTCATGCCAGGTAAATGTGCGCCCACAATACCAACAGGAAAGTGGAGGAAAATGGATTGGAGAGTGGCCATCCCTCCTGAAGAGTGTGTGTGTGTGTGTGTGTGTGTGTGTGTGTGTGTGTGTGATTTCTTGCTTGCTGCCTGCTGAGAGCACACACACCCTATAGTAAAAAAAAAAAAAAATCTTTCAAAAACATAGCAAAATGAAATGAAATGTCAAACAGTTCAGCAGAAGTGATATAGCAGTAACACAACTATCTATGATGTTGAAGCCACATGAGAAGGTCCTGAATTTGTATCCTAGGGGTACATGTAATGCCTGTGGTTGGGCCTGACTGAGGCTGGGGATAGATTGTGCCATGAGGACCCTTTTGGAGATGCCTCTCTCTTTTGCTCTTCTCTTTCATGGATGAAAGAAAGAAAGAAAAGAAAAGAAGGAAAGAAAGAAAGAAAGAAAGAAAGAAAGAAAGAAAGAAAGAAACTCAAAAAAAAAAAAAAAAGAAAAAAGAAAGAAAGGAAAGAAAAACAATGATAAACATAAACTACAGTACCAGAATTGCACTGGTATTTCACTGAAAAGACAGTATACTGGGCTTTTACCCGAATTCATGTCAATACCATGGTTCAGTTTTGCTTGATAAGATTTTGGCAAAAAATTCTACAGAGAATTGAAATGAAATGTAGTAAGATACGTATTTCCATCATGACTTAGAAATAGGTGTTTTAGTATAGCTTTTGTTTATCTGTAAGTAAAAACTTTGTATTACATCATTTTCTATAAAAAGACGATGAAACTTAGAAAAAATGGGCATTTTTGTGTATTTGTAACTCTATAACCTTATTTAAGGGGAGTTTATTTTCTTTATTGCAAGAGAGTATAAAATAGGTCATATTACTGATACTGGCCTATCTTTACATCTTTCAGTGAAGGTAAGAGTGAATCTGTCTCTCATTAGGTAAGAAAAATAATCGTGTGAATATAGGGCAGTGAATCACAGGTTAACGAGCAGCCAACTGGAAACATACACATATTGGTTGGAAGATAATTGAGGTACAAAATTTTCAAATAACTCCAGCCAAATGGATGACAGCATTAGTCTGTATAGAATGTAACACGCAATTTCTATACATGGAAAGCCAGCACACTCTGGTGTGGTATTTCCTAAGCAAAGTTGTGCAGAAATGAACTGATGAGAGGATAAGAGCTGGATAGTTGTTCAAGAAGAGAGAAAAAAAACAACAAAATAATCAATCTCTTTTCCCTAAAATGACTGTTACCCAACTTGAGAAATCTGTGGGAGGTCCACAGAAATATACTGTGCTTGTTTTGTTATAATTTTGGTGGAAAAAATGAGGAGAAAGAAAGAACAGAAGAAAGAAATATTACCTATCCGCCAGAGGTCTGGATTTATATTAGGACAACCACAATCACTGACTAAGTGATTTAAGGCAAATTAACAAAATCATCTATAACTTTTCTCATTTGTTAAATCAAAAACAAATTAACAAACCACAAAATAACAAAAATTCCTACTTTCTACTAGGTTTGTGGCAATAGAACAAAGCCAAGAAATACTGTTTTGTTCTGTTTTGAGTTTAAATAACTGATGTCACATTTCCTGCCCCCTCACCCCACCATTGTTCCACCAATCCTTCTAGGGTCAGGAGACCCAAGTTCCTTTGTCATCAGATTGTGGCTGAATTTATTCAATAAAGGTTACCATCAAAATGATTCTGGAGCCATGCAAATAAAATGCTCTTTGTGTATATATACCCAACATTTAAAAATATAGTTTTTATTAAGGACTTTCACCTCAACAACAATAAAAATGTGAAACTTCCAAGTAAACATTTTCCATTTAAATATATACTCTACCCACTAATACTGTCCATTCAATCTTTGGATAATGAAATCATCTCTACGTAAGAGTGTAATACGTAGATGAAAACTGAATCTTGGTCAATGCTACTATCATCTTGTTCAGATTGGCAGATTTGTCTCAACCCTAAACTGGAAAGGTCTTATTAGAAGATAAAGTACCTTTGCCGATTCAATTCTTTATTTAATACAAGTGCTATGGTATGAATTTAGTGGTGAATTACCCTGAACACCTGGCCAAAGTAACTTGAAAAAAGACTATAATTAACTTAGCAGGGATAATTAGAAACCAGTAGAATAAAAGGATGAAAAAAAAAAAAAAAAGAAATCATACAACCACCTAAATCCTATTAGTTGAAAGCATAAACCCAAATTTCCCATCTACTTCACTCTCTCCCTCCATCTTTCCTTTTCTCCCTCTTCTTTTTCTTTTCCTTTTTAACCAGCTTTCCTTCCTCCCCTCCCTCCCATCCTGCTCTCTAGTCTTCCCCGCCTCTCTTTCATTTCCTCCCTTTGTTCTTTCCTTTTTTCCGCTTCTCCTTCCTTCTCTTCCTCAATCATTCTTTCCTCTTTTTTTTTTTTTCTCTAAGGGTAAGATTTAATAATCACGCTCAGGGAAAAACTCTAGGCATATTTTTCCCTCGCTTGAAAGCTTGTGTCAAAAAAAAACCAAAAACAAAAACAAAAACAAAACCCAAAACTTCTAATCATTGTCATAACAACTTTGTTTCAGAGCAATTTTACTTAAACATGATGAAATTTAAAAAAGCATTTACTAATAAGATTTCTACGAAACTAAATTATAAATTACAAATCATCTACTGCTATTAATTCGTAATTCTATAAAATAAAGTTTGAACCTCATGTATGTTTTACTTTTACTTTTTGTATTTAAAAAAGTTGCTACAGGACATATGTACTCACTGAGGAAAGAGAGAGCTAGAGAGAAAGCACCCCCCCAGGGGAGATGGCCACTCCACAAACCCATCTCCTCTCAGAATTTTTGGCACACACACACATGCAGAAGGTGTGTGTTTTCAAGCTGCCATATCCAGGACTTGAAACCATGCAGCTGACCATGTGATAGCCAGCTGCCTTAACCACCATGCCACTGGCTGGTCCAGTTTATTTTTAAAAGCTTAATTTACATATTTCACATCTCCATTACACTAAAAGATGGTATATTTTTGGCTGTCTAAAATTAAGCAGTAGAGTTGCTTAATTTTTTAAATGGTTGCATTTTAAATCTTTTAAAAAGTTAACTGTAAATTTAACTTCCATTTTTTTCTTACTGTAATTCACTCAATAGAAAAATTGTTTTTATTTCAAAATGGTAGTAGCCACTGATATTCAAAAATAAAATGTAATCGAACAACTTATGCAAAGGAGAACCAAAGTATTTTACCCAATAGGGGATTTTTTTAAATTAAAATCTAGAACTATTGAAAGGCTAGCATATTTAAATGCCATGTCCTTATACCCTTTCTGCAGAGAATACTTAAACTATTGCATGTTTAAGATTTGATCTAAATTTCTTATATCCAAACTAACTTCTCCTTGAGTCATAAAATGTCTTATTACATCATCTTGCCTAAATCCTGATCATTTGCAGTTACAATTATAAGCCCCAATTTCCAGTCTTCGTTAAAATGTACAGCTTCCTCATCATGCTTTGTCTTTATCATCCATCAAGCAACCTCCACTTGTGGAAATTATATTTGGGGTACTTGTGTATAAATGATCTTTATTGCAGGTCCCCATGTGGGAAAATAAAAGCAGATAAACCTGTTACTTGGATTATGATAATCATCTCCTGCAAATGTTTTCTTTATTCGCTTGGTCCTCCATCCTATTCTCCATACTCTGCCTAAATTCAGTTGTCATTTATTGTTTATTGGCTTCTCAGCATTCTTTCCCTTTTCTTTTGTCAACAGATCCCGATTTATTTGGGGGGAATTTCCTCTCCCTAGTTGTGATGGACTTGAGAGGAGAAGGCTTTAAATCAAAGTTCTCTGTTCTCCTCTAGAAATGATCAGATCAAATCATGATCAACTGGACTCTTTCAGGACTTTAAAGTTTGAACGGGATTATAAAGAAAAGTATCACAAAGAGACTCTAGTCATTCCTGCTACCCAGACGCCCAGTCAGGCTCGGATTCTTTTCCTTTATGTAAGCCTTGTTTCATTGCCTTTGTGGTAATTCCAGTAAATTTGCTTTCTGCTTGATTTAATCAGAGAATTATTTCCATTGCTTGTATCCAGAGAACCCTAACTGATAGATATCTAAACTACATTTGTTTAAAATCCTGTAAGGGTTGCCATGGCCTGTGGGCCATAATCAAATTCCTCAGCCTGGCAAGGAAGGATTCCCATTATTTAGTCCCACCCTTCTACTCAACCTCATCAATTTCTGCCTCATTGTATGCCCTTAACTTTAACCATATGGAGTCACAATTCCTTTACCATAGTAAACTGTTGGCTACCTCAGTGAAAAGCGGTCTGTTCTCTCTGCCAGGGTTGCCCTTCTCATTTTACATAGCTGGTTAATTCTAATGCATTCTGAGTGCCTGGCTTAAGTTTTATCTCCTTCAGAAGGTTCTTAATATCTGTTCTCTCCTTGGCTTAGGTTTTCTTGAATTAAATCCTTAGGGCAGCACCCAAAGATGTAGAAAATCATGATGCTTAAAAGTGGAAAGTTGAGAATCAAAACGTTTGGGTTCAAATTCCATTCTATCTCTTTCCACTTTGACCTTGGGCAGGTTTGTTAATCTCACTGCTTTAGTAATTGTGAACAACCTCACAGTGTTGTTGTGAGAGTTTTTTGTTTTTGTTTTTGTTTTTGCTTTTTTTTTTTTTCTTGCCACAGGGTGTGTGTGCTCCTGCGGGGTGTGTGTGTATGTGTAGGGAAGCAATCCCTAATGGGGAATTGTGCTGCAGTCCTCTGTCTTCCATTTCTCCTTCCTGTCAGGATTTGGGTCATACCTGCACATGTGCCTGGTGTTTATTTTTTTTTAGTCAACAGAGGCAGGATTCAAACTGCAGTTGACCATGTGGGATCTAACTTCCTGTACACTGTGCTTAACTGCTATACTATGGGCTGGTCCATGACTATTTAATATACTTAATGAATTACTTAGATCAGTGACTAACACATTGTTAGAGCTTAATATGTGCTAGCTATTATCCTAAAAAATATCTGTATCATTATGTTGTTATTGCTTTTTACCCTCAACCTCGTTGACCTGTACATTCCTATGTTATCCAATTCTACAGTTCTCAGGCACTTAGTAGTCACTCAACAAAAAATTGTTAAAGCATTCAATGAATAAATAGATGCTGAGAAGATTTTTATACTTTATAAAGCCCTTTGAAATATTACCTCATTTCTTGCACACCAAAGATATAATTGACTCATTTAAAACTTCACAGAAAGAAAATAATTATTTTCTGATATAATAAAATCCTCCCCAAACTTATCTCTCCTTCTTGTCCCTCTACATGCACACACATATGTTTATGCCATTTTACTTACTACTTAGTGACTGAAGCTATAAAAGGCCAGAACTGACAATGCCTATATATTTCTTAATATGAGAGGAAGAAGCAAACATTCCCACTATTTAGCAAAAGAAAGGAAATTGGAAACTTATACACATGCATCTATTTTATGAATGTATTATCTGTGAATAGGATAAAATTTATTTTGAAAATTAAAAAAAATGTAACTCATAAATAGTAGCTTCTTGTGATCCCGGACATGGCTCTTGAATGTCTCCAAATTAATTTAGCACTATATTTAAAGATTACTTCTGTGAACAGGCATCAAGATTATTAGTCCTTTCTGAAAAGGGCAAAATTATTTGGAGAAGTGTGTACGCTACTGAGCATATCAATGTCTTCTCCAAAGGCGAAGCTCACAAACCTATCACAAAAGAATAGAGACTTTCTCTTCCACTCTAATATCAAGTGATTTCTATAAGAGGCCATAGTGTCAATGGCAGAATAGGGAGCAGGGGTGGAAATGACATTTCATTGTCACGTAATGTTTTTATGTGATGTTCAGTGTGCATGATGCAAATGCCATGCACAGGCAGATTTCCAGAGTTCAAGCCTAATATTAATTACAAAGAGTTGCTGAATACTCATAGTAAGCAACACAAAGTGAGGAGCATTTTTAAAAATATAATGCCTAAAGTAATTGTCATGACAATCTGCAAGGGAGACAGAACAGTTATCCACATTTTACAAGTACATAAACTCGGGCTCAGGGAGGTTCAATAACTTAACCAAGATCACACCGTTGTAGTACTGAAGCCAAACTCTGAACGCAGACAATCTAACTTTCAAGCCCATGCTTTAAATTTTAGAATATATTGACTCAGAGAAGTCAAAATAATCCTAGATGTATTGCTATAACTCAATATGATATTATAAAGGAATGCACCTCTTGATTCTGAATTTAACAGCACCCTACAATTGTAAAATGCTAAGTACAGTGTCTGACATAGACTCCATATACAAATACACATACGTCACCAGATGGTAACTAAGTTATACCTATTATTTGCAGAAATTATACATAGTAAGGAAGAATATAGGCTTATGAGTCAAACAGGCTTGGATTTGAATCATTGTTCTGCTACTTACTGGGAGTGTGACATTTTTGAATTTCAGTTGCTTTTTCTGAAATACGTGGCTACAAATACTTGCTATAAAGTAGTAGCAAAACAAATTTTCGAGCACACACAGAGAAGTATACTATTTACATATCTTTATATACATACATATTCATAACTAGAGATATGTTTATTTACTCCATGATAAATTTGAATGTGTATTGTATGTGTTCTGTACCCAGAATAGGAAACTAAGATATAGAACAGGATATGACCATGATCATGTCATTTGCAAATGACAAAGAGACGCCACTGAAATCAAGTCTTCAGAGTTCAGGTTGAAGGTGCTTTAAATAGAGGTTGTTTACAACAAATTATTTTTATTCATACTGAATTGCTGGAGTTCTTTTTCAGAAGAAAATTCCTCTTACTCTGTCTGCCTCACCCCCTTTCTCCCCTAAAGGTAGTTCTGTAACACCTAAATACTTTCAGGACAATTTACTATTTCTTTAGAAAGGCTTGAAAGCTTTTACAAGTGAAATAACTATGGTATATAAAACTTTCAAGATTACTTTTCTTTTCCATTCAGAAATATAAAAGATATATAGTATGTTTGTTCTAGCTAGGTAAAGTACATTTAGATCAATGTATTCTTATCTTTCTAGCTGATGTAATAATTTTACCAAATGGATTTCAATGAGGCTGAAAAATGCTATCTTTGTATTAGAAACATGTTTATCTGATTATGGCATTGTATAAAGGCTAATATTAAACCACAAATATTTAAAAATATGTTTTGCTACTTTTCTTTTTTACTTATAGCTAACTTGGAATTAGCAATATCATTAGAGGAGGAAAATTGGCACAGATAACTCAAAAAATGGAAAATAACCAATTTCCAGATTACTATATTTGATTCTGTAACATTAGGGCTGCCTAGTGCCAAAACAAACATTTTAAGTGTAAACAGCTCAGTTGAGCTACTTATTTGATATAAAATACATTTGGGAATATGAGTTGTTTAGTGAATTTCACTAGCAAACTATACTTGTAGTGTTTTTCTTTTTGTGTTTCCTTTTTAATTTATGGAAACTTTGGATAATTGTATTAATTCATATCCTTGATCATGCTTCAGCTAAATGGAGGAGGGAGAGTAGTGTGTTTGCTGACAGAGAAAAGTTGTCTAAACACTGGTGGAAAATGGTCTAGGAGAGTGAACTGAACTGTGGAAAAACTTCACTTTAAAGAGAAACCCTGTCAGCCTTTATCTTTTTTTCTCCATACCTTCTGCTTGATGATCATCTCGTTGATGTCTTCGAGATCACCCACCATTACTCTCTGTGACTTTAGAACTCGATCAAGCAGAGAAAGCCAGTCGGTAAGTTCTGTCCAAGCTCGGTTGAAATCTGCCAGAGCAGGTACCTCCAACAGCAAGGAAGATGGCATTTCTACTTTGAAGATGGCAGTTTCCTTGGTAACCACAGGTTGTGTCACCAGAGTAACAGTCTGACTAGGAGCTAAAATTTTGTGTGTGTATGCAAAAAGAAAAAAAGAGAGGGAAAAAAATTAGAAACACAAGTTAAAGAAGCTATTTCAATGATAATCAGCTTTAATCAAAGGGCAACAATATAAGCCAAAGCATGATTAGACATTACATCTTTTTCTAATAGTGCAAATACTTTATATAGTAATATGTAATAGACCATTTAAAGACAAATTTTCTTCAGTATACATTGAACAATCTTTCAAAATGATTTTTTTTTATTCTCATGCCTAGACAATAATTTAATTTTAAAACTCTTTTTCAATAACGATTATATAGGTTGCAGAATTGGTAAAGAAAAACAAAAGTTTTTGGACTTTGACAGGTAACTTTTACTAATTTTTTTTTTTTCATTCAGGGAAAAAAGAAAGCAAAACTAAAGGCTGGATAAGATCTTTCTTTTTAATTTTGTCAGAGATATGCGCACTCACTGGAGACAGAAAGCGAGGGAAAGTGAAAATGCACCTGCCATGGAGAATGGTTATGTGCGAATCTCTTCTTCATTTCTCCCTCCTTTCTGGATTTTAGGCATGCACAAACAGGTACCTGGCATTTGTCTCAAACTGCTGGGTCCATGAACTACACAATCAGCCATGTGGGATCTGGATGCCTTAATCAATAGGCCATTGAGCCAGCCTAAGATCTTATTTCTGATTTTTTTGTTTGTTTTAATTTGTTGGAAGGTTCATGTGTTCTTGGAGACAGAGAGGGAAAGTGGGAAAGCACCCCTAATGGGGGATGGTCATGAAGCAATATCCTCTCCTCCATTTCTCCCTCCTTTCAAGATTTTGGGCATGCATATACATGGGCCCAGTGTGTTTATCAAGCTGCCAGGTCTGGGACTTGAACAGCGCAGTCAGCCATGTAGGATCTAGCCACCTTAGCCACCATGCCACTGGCTGGCCCATGCTTTTCATGACTAGGAAGAAAATTACTGGGGAGGTAGATTCCAGGGAAAGCAAAGCCAGTTAAATGTTCTCATCTTAATTCTATTTCCTGGGAACAGTTCATATTTTCTTTCTTTTATTTCAGATTGGAAATAAAGGATCTAGCAGTGAGGAAAAACTAAGGTATGTTGTTTTTGGAAGACCAGAACTAGTAAATTTGGACATTAAACACTGCTTCAAGTTAATTCAGACATTTTAAATTAATATTAATTCATTGAGACTGTAGTGTAAAATAGCACCTGGAAATGATTAAGAGCTGAAGTCCTAGGATAAAAATGCCTGGCAGAGAATACTTTGTCTACTGTAGGATCTCTGAGACTTTGGTTAAGTTGTTTTACCTTACTGAACTTCAGTTTTTCTCTTCAGTAAAGAGGAATGATAATAAGTAAATGTCATAGTGGTAGTTGTGTAAATTCAATGAGCGATACATGCAATGTACATACAACAATGTCAGAAATATCATCTTCTTCCTCCTCATCATCATCACAAAAACAATATTGCACAGTGCTGGTCACAGTAGGTAATCAATAATGCTCAGTATTACTATTTCTATAAATGCCTCATTACTAAAAAAATTGTGATAAATACTGTGAAAAGTTGGAGATAAAGGACAAGAAAAAGTGGAATACTTGGGGAAAACCCAGTGAGAGGTCTAGGTGTGACCCTATGTTGACTGCAAGAGGCTACATTGATGTGAATTGATACTATTGCATTGTCAGGAAAGTCATGATGAGTTTTTGCACACAAAAAATATGTCACGACTTTCCCAATGACCTAGTAAGTACCAGCACAGAGAAGAGTGATTAGAAGGGAGTGGTGAAGAGAAGGAATGCCTAATCTAGTTTTTTTATATTGGCCTCTAGAACATAGTATAACCAGGAAACCTATGACAAAGACTGTGTGGTTCAGAAGGGAAGCTTTCAGGGAAAACTACAAAAGACAACATCTCAATGGGACAACTTGGAGTCATGGGCAACTATTCTGGGAACATGAACAAAATGCACTATGCTACATTAATTTTTATGGTTGCATTATTGTTTGTATTTTTAAAAATTTACTTATTTCATTTTATTTATTATTATTATTTATTTTTTATTTGACTGGAGAGAGAGGGAGAGAGAGAAAAAGGGAGAGTGAGAAAATAAGCTGCCAGGTCTGGGACTCGAACCATGGTCGAACCCATACACATGGAAGTCCACTGCCCCAGCACCATGCCACCTGCAGGCCCCTATTGTTTGTACTTTTAAGGCTGTTTCCTCATTAAAGAAAAAGATGAGCAGAATGGAGAAATTCTTCTCATTTCTCAAGCTTCTCAGGGATACCACAATGTTTCTATAGATGGAAGAATTAACCTTGAGCAAGGCAGAGAAGAAGAATAAAAAAGCATTTGGAGTGTCAGATAGAATAAAAAAACTAATGCCAAGAAGTAATGACTGAAAGACAATAACACTTAGGCAACAAAGAAGTTTTGTTTCTTGAGCTTATCTCACTACTCTGAGGTTCTAGAAAGAACAAAATATAATCTGAAGCAGAAATAGCATCTTGTGATCAACAGTTCAGGAGGAGGAAGCTTGGGAGCAAACGAGATCTCAAAATCTTAAAAGGGATTCCAGGGGAGGAGCAGAGTCTCTGGAGAGGATGCATGTGTGAGGATGAAAGAGAACTAAATTAAAATATAACTATAAGAGCTAACTGCAGAATGCCAGGCTGGCTGGAAAACATGGACAAATTATTCCTAAAATAGATAAACAATGAATGATGACTGAGACAATATACAGCAGTTTTGGAGGATTTTTAAGGTTATGGAGAGTGTTGGACAATTTTCTTTTTTTGCTTAACTTATTGAAAATTTGACCCTCAAATGAGAGCAAGACTGGATTCTTTTCTCTCTAGACTTACTTCGGACCAACAAAGAAATACCTAACTAATTGAAAATGATCATGTCATCTTAAAATGTCATGAAGGATGGAGCCAGCAGATGGCATAGCAGTTACATTGCTGGACTCCCACATGGCTGACTGCAGTTCAAGTCCCGGACCCTTGGCTTGAAACTCATGCCAGGCACATGTGCTTACATGGCCAGGATCCTGGGAGGAAAATGGAGGAGAGGGGATTGCAGCATGGTCAACCTCCCTAGGGGGTGATTTCTCACTTTCCATCTCTGTGTGTGTGTGTGTGTGTGTGTGTGTGTGTGTCTCCAGTGAGCACATGCACCCTAAGGCCAAACCCTCTAAAAAAATAAATAAATGTTGTAAAGGATGAGAATTCAGACAGACTTCAATAAACAGATCACTGTTTACTGGAAAGCACTTTTGGAAACAACAACAAAAATCAATCACTGTCAGGAAAAGCGAGGACCTGAAATGTAAAGAGGGAAAATGAATCAAGATAACTAGCAAGTACCAAAAAGGGCCTTGGGATGATAATATCAGAAAACTCTCCAGTGAGGAAAATGAAGCCAGTATCACACACACAAAAATCAGCTGGAGCAGATTCAGAGAAGGGTTGAGAGGGAGAGAGAGCGATACAGCCATCTGTGCGTGTTTGTTCATTTCTGGTCTCCTCTCTTCTGGCGTTCAGCATCTGAGAACTGTTCTACACCAGGGAGAAACTCTGTCTTGCTGACTGCTCTCAAATTTTGAGAAGACAGTAATGTTGGAAGACATTGCTGGGGCCAGACAATGGAAGATCAAATATTAAAAAGGAAAAAAATAGAGCCAGTCAGTTTATTTGTTCCCCCTTGCACACTCAATTTTACATTACAGGAGAGAATGAAAGGACCTGGTTCAGCAAGTAGAGTATCAAATGGTTGGACTTTCTAGGGCCAGAGTATTGGATCTGAATCATTGTTCTGCTATTTCTTAGCTGAGCAACCTTGGGCAGGTGACTTAACTTCTCTGAATCTCCACTTATGGCCCTGTAAAATAGCAATTCTGATATTATTTCCATCGAAGATAATGAGCCTTGCTATTACTATTCCTAGATACATGATCTTGTTGCAGGCATTTTGAGATAAGGGATTATGCCATGCTTGCTAAACTGAGTATCTCCAAGTTCCAGCATCTTTACTTGTATAATGCCATTAACAATATCAGCCTCATAAACTGTCCCAAGAATTTTATGATATTGGTAAGTCACTTTCTAGTATTGTTCTGACAGCATCACGTGGGCCTTTTTTCTGTTGATTTTCCTTTGAGGCTCACACAATGTTTATTGGTTCCTGATTTTTCTAAATTCGTATGGTCCTCTGGGCTCTGTACAGTGACCCAGATGTCACACTCCAGCATTCATCTCCTTCCATCCTTCCCATGCTACCCCATACTGCAGTCTCTGTCCTACAGTCTCCAATTAGCACAAAGGCCCCTTGCGCTCTTTCATATTCTCTCTATACTTCTTGAAAATGTTTCTTTCTCTTCTCGAGACAATATTTAATTTCCTCTTCTCATCTCAACGTTGGATTTCTCCTTTTGTGGAAGACCAGCAACAATTCTGTTGGATCCTAAACACTTTGTAGCCTTTAACATGTTCTTTGTTATTAGGAAGAACAAAATGTTGAACCACTATTAGGTTTCAGGGTTTGTTCGTTTTTAAAATAAATGTTACTGTACAGATTATAGATACATAACAGAAGGTTATAGGAAACATATAAATAGTAAAAAGATTACTATAGTGAAGGAAATTAGCATACCAAACATCTCAAATAGTTACCTATTTTTTATTTTTAGGGCAAGAACAGCTAAAATCTACTTATCTAGCATGAATTTCACAATATCTCATAATACTACAATTTTATTACATGTAGTCTTCATGTTGCAATTAGATCTATAGACTTGTTTGCTCTACATATCTGCTACTTTCTATCCTCTGACCGCCATCTCCTTTCTTCTCCATCCCTCCTACACACCTAGTACCTATTGTTTTGTTCTCTCTTTTTATCACTATTTGAAATTTTTGAGGGTTTTTTGCTATACGGTGTGCGCGCTCACTAGAAAGACAGAGAGAGACAGAGAGACAGAAAGTGAGAAATCACCCCCCAGAGGGGATGACCATGCTGCAATTCCTTCTCCTCCATTCTCTTCTCGGGATCTTGGGCACACGTGCACATGTGCCTGGCATGAGTTTAAGGTCTGGGACTTGAACCACAGTCGATTACATGGGAGTCCAACAACATAGCCATTACGCCAACTGCTGGTCCCACTATTTAATTTTTTTTTAAAGATTCCACATAACATGTGAAATCATGCCCTTTTTTTTTTTTCCTTTTTGTGCCTGCCTTATTTTCCTTTGCATCACGTCTTCCAGGATTACAAATGGGAAGTGCTTAATCTTTTTCAGGGCTGAATAGTATCCTACCATATATATATATATTTACCATAGTTTCTTCATCCATTCACCCACCAATGGATGCTTACATTGTTTGTTTATCTTGGCTATTAAAAATAATGCTACAATGAACATAAGAATGCAAATATTTTTTACAAGGTAATGATTTAATTTCTTTTGTATATATGCCCAGAAAAGGAATTTGTTGGGTCATCTGGTAGTTTAATTGATTTATTTTTTTGAGAACTTTTATGCTATTTTCCATAATGGTTGTACAAGTTAACATTCTCACAGTGTATCAGAGTTCTTCTTTTTCTATATCCTTGACAATATTTGTTATCTTTTGACTTTATTTATTTAATTTACAGAAGGAGCCTTCACTCACCAGAAAGAGACAGAGATGGGGGTGAAAGGGAGGAAGCGCCCTCCAGTGGAGTGGACTTATGTCACAATCCCTTTTCCTTCATTTCTCCATCCTGTAAAGATTTGGGGCACTCACACACCCATGCCTAGCAGGTGTTTCAAGCTGCCAGGACTGGGACTTCAATCATGGTTGGCTATGGGGATCTGGCTGCCTTAACTAGTAGGATATGGGACTGACCCTCTGACTTTTTTGATAATAGCCATCTTAATAGGTGAGAGGTGATATAGTGTTTTTTATTTGTATTTCCTGATGACTAATGAGGGTAACCACCTTTTCACATACCTGTTGGCCAATTTTTATGTCTGCTTTGGAGAAATATTTATTCAGGTGTTTTGCCCACTTTTTAATAGTGCTATTTATTTTTCCAGTATTGAATTGTAACGAATTCTTAAAAAAATTTAGATATTGACTCCTTATGAGATATATAGTTTGCAAATGTTTTGCTGTTATTGCTTGTTTTCCCAACCTGTAGGCTATCATTTCATTTTGTTAATGTTTTCTCTTGTTGGGCAAAATCTATTTAGTTTAATATAGATCCAACTTTTTATTTTTGCTTTTGTAGTAGGCTTTTAATTTGCTAGCCCAAGAATCATTTCTTTTTCTTTTTTCTTTTTTTTTAGGAGAGGTTTTGCTACAGGGCACGTGTACTCGCCAGAAAGACAGAGAGAGATAGAGAGATGGAAAGTGAGAAATCAACCCCCAGGGGGGATAGCCGGATTGCAATCCCTTCTCCTCTATTCTCCTCTCAGGATCTTGGGCACACATGCACACATGCCCGGCATGAGTTTATGCCCACCGGGTCTGGGACTCAAACCATGTTCAAATACATGGGAGTCCAGTGACACGGCAATTACGCTAACTGCTGGTCCCTGAATCATTTCTAATACCAATGTCCAGGAGCTTCCCCCATATGTTGTCTTCTAAGGGTTGCAAAGCTTCTGGTATTATTTTTAGGTCTTCTGCCCATTTTGAGTTGATTTCTGTATATGGTTTAAAGATACAAATTCATTGTTTTGCACATACAAATCCAGTTTTCACAGCACCAATTATGAAAAGACTATTCGTTCTCTATTTTATTTTTAATATGTGTCTGGCATATAGCTAATCGTAATTGAGGAGTCTAAAGTCAGAAACTTTGAGTATTGAGGAGTATGCTTTATAACAAGCTAGAAAGAAACAAATCTCTATCTACTTCACAAATTTTACTAGAATCAATTCTGTTTATAGCAACACTACTTAAAATATATTTTTTTAAAAATTAGGACCAGCCCATTGCCTGGTGACTAAGGCAGTCAAATCCCATATGGTCAAACATGAGGTTTGAGTCTCAAGCCTGGTGGCTGGAGAAAAACGCCAGATGCAGGTGCGTGTATACCCAAAATTACAGAAGGAGGCAGATGTAGGAAAAGGGATTACAGTCTGACTACTCCCATGAGGATGCTTTCTCTTCCCGTTGTCTCTCTCTCTCTCTTTTGTGAGTATACAGACCTTCTAGCATAGACAAAAATTTTTAAAATTTGCTATAGAATACATGTGCTCATCAGAGGAAAAATGAGAAATCACACTCCAGGGAAGATGGTCACACTAAAATCCTTTCTTCTCCCTTATCCTGTTAGCATTTTGGACATGTAAGCAAATGTGCCCAGTGTGTTTTCTAAGACACTAACTTAGAGTCTAAGACTCTAACCATAAGGTTGACCATGTGGGATCCAGCTGCCTTAACCACTATACCACCTGGCCCTCCTTTTTTTTTTATTTTAATTCATGATTGAGAGTAGGTATGTGTGCATAAGAGAAAGAAAGAGAGGCACTTTTGGTCGGTTTTCAACATGTAGCAATCTCCTTCCTCCTGTTATGCTTGTCTATGTGCTACAAGTCAAACTGAAGACACAGGGTATGGTGAAGGAAGGTACGGTTTTATTGCCATGCTCAAAGCAAAGAGAGTAAGCAGCCACCACCAAAATTAATTGGTATTTCCTCAAGAAGTACTAAACAAACATCTCTAAGGGCAAAATTAACAGTGGGGGCGGTCAGCTCAATGACTGGCTTAAGGGGGCATTATCATTTTGTGAGCTTCTTTGATTGATGGGTTTTATATCCTATTAAACATCTTAAAAATCTGAGTTAAAAAATCTTATCTTCAAGTGGGCTTTTTTTTCTCCCCACATATTATGGCCCTGTCTCCTGGCCAGTTTTTTAGTTACCATTGTCTCAACTATTTCTTAATTCTTCCAGCTGAGAAACTAACTTTTATAACAAAAAGAAAGGCAAAGAAGAAAGGAGGTTACATGTTCTTTTGGAACAATTCACATTGGTGCACTAAAATAACATGGATAACTTTCCACCAGGAATTTTAAGATCATTGTGGGAGAAAAGGGGTGATGGGCCATGCTGTATGTTTATTACCATTTGAAGGTAGTTTGACTTACTGTGAACTAAGATATACCTTCAAACAATTACCTTAGACATGAGTAGGCATCATCAAAGCTTAGAGTCACAAGCTTTACTTGGGCCATTAAAATGCAAATATTTTATTTTTAGTTCATCTCTTGTTACTTTTCAGGTTGAGGAATTTCCATTTCTTTTCTCAATAAAAGGGGAAACATGAGGGCCAAGCCCTTTCAGAGGATCTCTGTTTGATTTTAATCCAACCCTCCAGCTCACTAGATTCTTGGGCACACACACCTGTGCCATATATTTCAGGCTGACCAGTCTAGGAATCCAAACTCATGGGCAGCATGTGGTTTCCAGCACTGCAGTCTAGTAGTCTATGTATTCTATGGATCCCACCACTAGGGTGGGACTATTTAAAACAAGAATATATATTATATATGTTTGTTATCGAGTGCTTATGTACTCACTGGAAAAAGAGGGAGAGAAAGACAGGCAGACAAAGTGATAAATCATTCCCTTGGGGATGGCCATGCTGATATCCCTTCCCTTCCATTCTTCTCTTGGGATTTGGGGCACATATGCACACACACTCAGCATGTTTTTCAAGCTGCAGGATCTGGGACTCAAACTGGGATCTGGACTCCTTAACCATCATGCCACCTAGCTGGCCATAAAATGTTTTATTTTTCCTAAAAAGACTTGCCTCTAGATTCACAAGTCCATCTATTTCTATTTTTCTTTTTTCTTTAAGGAAAATGTGCCAAAACAAAAGCTTTGAGATCCTGAGAGCATTCATCCTATTTTATTATGGATATTACACTGCATTTTGGGGATGCCTTTACTGATTTTTTTTTTTAATGAGGTTCTCTTTTCTCATTGTGTAATGTTACTAGAAACATATACAAATCACTTCAGTTAGCTGGAGTGTGGGCCAGTTAGAACTTTAAGGGAACAGTATGAGAGATTCTGTACATCTGAGCAAAGATTCTTGATTCCAGAAGATGGAGAGGATATATAGTTGATACAAGTAGATTTTTTATTTCATACTTTAGAAGACAGAAAGAAGGTTTTTTTTTTTTTTGACAATATCTTAAACTGTTATCTTGATCAGGTAAGGAATTAGGATATATTAATTACAGAACAGAATTTTCAACATGACATCCTAGGATGGGTTTCCAGTTCTCCCTAAGGAGCAT
The DNA here is from genome assembly GCA_026018925.1 of Tupaia tana. Classification (NCBI taxonomy): domain Eukaryota; kingdom Metazoa; phylum Chordata; class Mammalia; order Scandentia; family Tupaiidae; genus Tupaia; species Tupaia tana. Next base: position 141,657,341 of record JAKSZU010000009.1, on the reverse strand, counting down.
GGGAAATGGCTTCCCCTCCTGTTTCTGGGGATCTTTTTCTCTGGGCCCCATTTATTCCCCCACAGTCTCATAAGTTTGCCTGGATATCACAGGGAGTCGGCCTTTGGACTGGTTGCTTCAGATCTCAGCTTCTCTATCCACCGTGGAGACTACAGGCATTGTCAAGTCCATTGGCGGATGTGTGTTTTCTTTCTAGAATCCTGGTAGAAACCAGTCTTTCTGGTGTGATGAAATCAATCATCCCTTCATCCTTTTCTTCTCAGTTGTGCCATGCTAGAATTGTGTGTGTTAATTACAATGTACACGGTTAACCCATATAAATAAAGAGATATACAAATCACATAGGTGCGTGTTATGTCTATGTGTGTTTATATATGTAGATGGGAGGAGGCAGGGGAGAGCATGGATTGTCTGGGCACTGATATTATAACATAATCCCTTGTGCATTCATTAGAAAATTAGAATAACTTTACCAAAAATTGTGGTTTTCCTTCTATAGTTAAGCAGACAAAAAGTCAAGCTCAAAAAAGCTGAAATGAGCTGAGTTTGGCACACCAGAATAGTAGCTGGAATAACAGTAGGTGCAATATACTATTGCAAAGCACAGCTTTGCTCTGAGTATTTTGTTAATTAAAAGGTGTTTTCTTTAGGAAGGAACTCTTATTTTTTCAAAAGTGTTTGAAGAACATTTCTCTAGCCTAAAAATTTAATTGGTTTCAGGGGTACATGATTAGTCAGACTAACAGCTTTACTTAGAGCTTTAAAGGAGCTACTAAATCTTTTAAAACACACACACACACACACACACACACACACACACAATGTGTTTGGCATATTTCCTTTGAAGTATTCACATGTGTTTTTTCTGTAATTCACAGGTCTCCTTTGGTTGATAAGAAAGCAAGAAGCACGTATTCCATTTCTAGCTTTGTGGGCATAAATGTGGGTACCCTTTGTAGTTTGCTTGTCTTTTATATTTGAAAATCTCGACTTACTAAATGATAAATTAGTGGACTTGCACTAAAAATTACATGAGGACATATCTAAAAAAGTCCTGGAAAATATTCCCTTTCTCCTCACCATTGCATGTCAACAGAAGAGAGTAATGGTATATGTGGTCAAATCGCATTACCGTTTAATGCTACAAGATATAAGAATGATTGTTAGCTACTTCCATCTCACAACTAGATAAAATAACTGTCCTCCATGAAAGCAACATTGGGGAATGTTTTCTTTCTAAATATTTGAAAAGATGACATCTGGCTTAATGAATTATGTAAGAGTTAGACAGTATTTGTTAACAAAATTAGAAATCATGTCTGGGTACTAAGAAGAACAATTTTTTTGTGTGTAGGCAACGAAGAACCTCACCTCTTTCCTCTAAATATGTGTAATTTGTTCATAAAACTTGAGAAATTAGAAATAAATGCATGAACACAAACATTTATTTTTGTCTTCATTCTTTTCCATCACACTGATGACTAAATGAAATATGTGTCTTAATTATCAGTTATTCACATTTTACCACAATAAGGGCTTGTGTTATATATGGGCAAGGCCTAGAGAAGTAGAACTCAAGGATTCAAGATAACCAATTTGTCTTTCTGGATTGCACAAAATAAAATTATTAGGTGTCGGAGCCATGGATTTTACAGATAAGTGATGCTACTCTCTTGCTTTTGTTTTGTTTTGCTTTTCTTTAATTGCCAGAGGATGAATCCACTTGCCAGAGAAAGAGGGAGAGGGAAAAAGCACTTCTCAAAGGGATGTGGTCTCACTGAAAATCCCTTTTTCCTACATTTTTAATTCCCACCAGGATTTTGGGCACACATGCACTGTGCTCAATGTGTTCTTCAAGCTGCCAGGGCCAGAACTCAGATGGTGATCAGCCAAGTGGGATCTGGCTCCCTTAATCACCACGCTATTAGGTTGGCCCTCTCTCATTTGTTAATTGATTTGTTTCTTCTACTAAGAATGCGGTTCAAATAAAAAGTATTTGCTGCTACTTAGAAGGAGGTGATATTAACACCAATATCTCCCTCACTCTCCATCAGAGATCCCCATGTGCTGGATAAGGGTCTTTAGAAACCTTGTTTTAGCGTATCTTTACAAACAACCTTCAGGGCAGGTATTATCACCCCCATTTTACCAGAAGGTAAAGTAATTTGCTTAGGATCTTACAATTAGCAAGCAACAATAGCAAAACAATGTGCTTAAACTATTATGCATATTTTTAAAAAAATCACCTGATCATTAGATACCTTTCTCACATGTCCCACTTGATATGCAAGAATTATTAATCACTCAAACACTTTTGACTCCAAGAGCTAAAGGAGTCAAATGATACCCACAAAATATATCTAATATTCATCCTAATTTGGGAGAGCAGATCACTTGATCTAGCCATAAATATATAAATTATATCAATCAAATGCATCCAGCTACCTCCCACAGCTTAAATATTATTCTTTTTGATTTCATAAATAAAATTCACAAGAGAGAAACAGAGGGAGAAATCATCTCCTAATAGGATGTGGTGTTGTCACAATCTCTTCTCCTCCATTTCTCCATCCTGTCAGGGTTCTAGGCACACATTCAAATATGCCTGCTGTTTTCTTCAAGACACGAGAGTGAGGATTCAAACTGGTCAGTTCTATGGACTCTGGCTCCCTCAACCACTATATTATGGGACCAACCCTAAATTTATTAGTCTTTAGGAGAATCTTCAGCTTGATTTCACCCAAATATGTACCTTTCTTCACTAATCTTAGGAGAGAAGTAACCCTTGCTTTTTCCCTTTTCAATTTTCATCTTCTAAGTGCCTTTTCATAACTCACATTATATGAATTCATCCTTCATGAACTGAATGAAAAGCAGGGTTTCTCAATTTCAGCACTATTGACATTTTAGCCTGGAGAATTACTTGTTGTGAGTCACTGTCCTATACATTATAGGATCAGGAATGCTTATTGGTATCCCTGACCAGAGCCCTTTTCTAATTGGTGACAACCAAAAATGTCCCCAGATGTTACCACATGTCCTCCGAGGGGAGAGAAATGGCTTCTGGTGGAGAATAATTCAAAAAAGTTTTCAATTTCTCTCTCTCTCTCTCTCTGTATGTGTATGTGTGGCTAGATTATACACTTGCTTTCATTTGTGATGGAATCCTTTATGCCATCCAAATTTGTGTTTCCTTAATCTTCAGAAGTATAGATTAAGACAAATTTTTAAGTGCTTCTTGTACCTATATGTTATTGGGCAGGCACTGAAGAAACAGTAAACACATCTTCCAGGAAATACTACATAATATCACACAGAAAATGTCTTGGTGATGTAAGTCATAGCATCTCTGGTAGAAAGTAAGCATCCACAGACTCTTTCCTTCTTGCATCTACACCCTCATAATGAGATATTCCAAACCCTCCCATCAATAACTGTAGTATATTTCTCCACTACTTGAATATGAATTAGGTAAGTGACTTGTTTTAGCCAATAGAATATTAGCAAACATGATACAAGCAGAAGCTTCAAAGATGATTGGGCATGGGTATCTTTGGAAACTTTACACTGTTGTGTGAATGATTGTTATTCTAATTAATGTCAGGCAAGTGGCCCTGTAATCCATATTGGCTCAGACATTCCCTAACAAGTGCCAGACACAAGAGTGAGAACATCAACCACCAACTAACCATGAGCACATGAATGAGCCCAGCTGAGACCTACATAAGAACTACCCAGATTGGTCCACCCCTACCTAAACCCAAGAAACAAGAACTATCCATATTTGTCCATCCCAAAGTAAACCCAAGCATTATGAGCTAAATGATTCTTATTTTAAGTCACTACATTTTGGGGTAGCTTGTTACACAGCATATATAACTGACACGACATTCATTTATACCTATTAAACATTTATATCCAAAACAGACTTTAAAATGTCTCTCATACTGCTGTATAATTTTTTCTAAATGCTGATGCAGCAGAGAGAACACAGCTGGAAAAGAAAGAGTCATCAAGTTAAAATGTGAAGGCAGAATGGAAGATTCACATAGTCATTCTATGATGCCTATAAATCAGCCAAGGAGCATTGCATAGGATATTTTAAAATCCAATATCTTTAGTAGAAATTCACTGTTATTACTTAGAATTTTGCACATCAAAAAAGTACAGAATGAAGTAATAACAGCCAAGAAACAGGAAGCCCAATAGAGAAGATAAGAAAAAAAAAGTCAGATAGAATCATAACAAAGGCTATGCTATTGATAAAGGGTGATCATCAATTCCAAAACAGATATCAGAATAATATATTATAACCATTTAAGTATAATTGGCTAAAGAACATCTGTACAGTTCTCTTTATAGAAAATGCACTGCTGGGCCAACTGGGGTCATGGTGGTTAAGGCAGCTAGATACCACATGGCTGACTGTGTGGTTAAAGTGCTGGACCTGGGAGCTTGAAAAACATGCTGGGCACATTTGCATGTATGCCCCAAATCTGGAGAAAATGGATGAGAGAGGATTGTGGCATGACTATCTCCCCAGTGTGGGGTGGAGGGTGGGGGGGGAGTGCTTTTTCACTTTCCTTCTTTTCCTCTCTGTCTCTATCCAGAGAGTGTACATGCCATATAGCAAAATTTAAAGAGAGAGAGAGAGAGAGAGAGAGAGAGAGAGAGAGAGAGAGAGAAGGAGAAGAAGAAGAAGAAGAAGAAGAAGAAGAAGAAGAAGAAGAAGAAGAGAGAGAGAGAGAGAGAGAGAGAGAGAGAGAGAGAGAGAGAGAGAGAAAGAGAAAGAGAGAGAGAGAGAAGGTAGAAATAAAGAAAGAAAATGCACTGCTATGTTACCAAAAATTTTAGCACTTTAAAACCATTCCTAAATTTGACCAGCTGGTGGTGATGTGATTAAAGTGGCTTGATCCCACATGGCCAACTGCATGGTTTGAGTCTCCTGTACCCAGAGACTTGAAAAACATGCTGGGCACATGTGCGTGTGTGTGCCCAAAATCCCAAGAGGAGGGAGAAATGAAGGAGATAGTGACATGGCCATCCCCCTTGGGGTACTTTCCCACTTTCTCTCTGTCTCTCTCTCTGTGTGTCTCTCCAGTGAGTACACATAACCCCTAGCAAAATTTTTTTTAAATCTTGAATTAAAGAATCTATTTGATTTTGGGTTTATTTATTTTCAATATTTATTGCTTTATTCATGATAGCATACATGCATGTACATGCGAGAAACAGGAACAGCCTCCTTAAGGCCTAGTCATGCTGTTATTCCCTTCCTTCAGTCTTCTAGCCCATTGTATCTTGGGTACTTGTGCACATGTCTAGGATGTTTTGGGCACACAAGTCTGGGGATTTGAATAGTGGTTGCCATGTCCAGCTCCTCTAGAGTAGTGCCACAGAATCAGCCCTGTTTATTTTTTAAAAGTTACTTTTAGCTGAAGATTAGAGATAAGATTCTGTAGTCAAGCATAAGCTAAATGAGGTAAATAGTGCTCTCTACAGAATTAAGTCTAATTGAATCTCTTATTTGTATAGGTAAGAGACATTTTTGACCTGAATAGAAAAATAATTAGCAATGAATTTTTAAAGCTGTGGTGCATTGAATCAGCTTCCCTACCATAAGCCTCTTCCATGAAATGAGATGATAAGCCACTTCAGGTAAGTACCAGAATGATCTTTCTGTTTCCTCACAAAACTCAGTGTCTGACATATCATAGGCACATTTGTTGTTGTTATCAAAGTTTAGAATGAGGTGCAGCATACTAAGCAGAATCTTTAAGTGTATCTGTATCTCTATCTTTCTATCTATATATAGTGAGCGTTTCATAAATTTCAATCTACAGTTTTGTCAGGCAGAGAAAAGACAGAGGAATCAATAGCTTCAATGTAAATGAAGCAATATTAAATAGTTTTAATATGCAGAGATTTTTGGTCTGAATAGATAATAATACCTTACATTCATATGGAAATTTAAACAGTGTAAAAATGCTTTTATTTATTTATTTTTTTTATTTTCACCACGACATCACTCTGGTGTGGATAGGGAGAATATTATTACTACTAATTTAAAGGCCAGGAAACTAATTTTGAATAAATTGAAGTAATTCCATAATATCAATATCTAATACAGTAGATGAAAAGTTATGACTTTTATTTTTTTAGAGAGAGTTTTGTGATAGGGTGTGTGCACTCACCAGATAGACAAAGAGATAGAAAGTGAGAAATCAACCCCAGGGTGGATGATCACACCAGAATTCTTTCTCCTCCACTCTTCTTTTGGGATTTTGGGCACTCACGCACAGGTGCCTGGAGTGAGTTTTAAGGTGCCAGGTCCAGGACTTGAACTGTGGTCAACTCCATGGGAGTCCAGTGTCGTAATCATTATGCCATCTGCTTGGCCCCAGGTATGACATTTTTTAAGAAAAAAGTCTCTGAACTGAGTAATTAAGAATAAATTCATGAGGGGTCCAGCAAAAGCACTGGACTCTCACATGGCTGACCATAGTTTGAGTCCTGGACCCAGCCACTTGAAACTCACACAGGAAAAGTGTGTGCATGTGCCCAAAATTCTGAGAGGAGAATGGAGGAGAAGGGATTGCAATGCGGCCATACCCCTTGGGGGATAATTTCCTCACTTTTTCTCTCTCTCTCTCTGTCTCTATGGCAAGTGCATGCACCCTATAGCAAAAATCTCTCTAAAACACAAAAGTAAAAAAGAATAAATTCATAAAAAACAATAACCTAACTTAAGAATGGCCAAAAGACTTGAGTAGAAATTTCTCCAAAGAAGATAAATGAACAACAAATATCTAAAAAGATATTTAATACCACTAATCATCAGGGAAATGCATATCAAAACCACACTTAGATATCAACTCACATGCATTAATATGGCCACAATAAAAACAGAACAAAACAAAACACTCAGAAAATAGGAAGAATTGTGAAAGATTTGAGGAAATTTGAATCTTTGTGCTCTGTTGATAGGAATGTAAAATAGTATCTCCACTATGGAAAATAGTATGGGAGTTGCTCAAAAAATTAAAATTATGATCAAGCAATCCCACTTTTGAGTATATATCCCAAAGAACTGAAAACAGGATTTCAACAAGACATTTGTCAGTCTATATTATTGTAGCATTATTTGCAATAGCCAAGAGGTGAGAATAACCAAAACGTCTGTCTATAGATAAATGGATAAACAAATGTGGTATACACATACAATCGAATCATGTTCAGCCTTGAAAAATAGTACTCTTATACTGCCAAAACTTAAGCCAACTGAGGAATACAGGACTGTCCAAGACCTAAGGTCTTCAACCCAGATTTGACTAAGGATGGCTGGTTTTGTTTATCCTCATCCTCAGCACAATATGCAGCTGTCCCTATTCCTATTTGGCTGTGACCCACTAGCACAGTGACTGTTTATCCTATAAGGGAGATAAGCCTTTATAGTTAATAAATATACAATACTTACAGGTTTTAAAAATAACTGAATGGACCAAGAACACACTGGTATGAAGGGCAGTTAATCCTAGAGCCTTTCAACAGAATTTAACTACTGCCGCCTCACTGAGAGCCCCAGTTTGGGGATCTATGATAGTGACTATTTCCTTAAAATTCCAGGCACCCATCTGTGTTAAAAGAACTCATGATTCAATCCAACATGACTGCTAGGTGCCTTAGACAAGTCTCTCTGTAATCATACTGTTTCACAAATCTGACAGCATTTGTCAGATTCATGGGGAATTTGGTTAAAAATCTGGAATTGGTTCCTTTGGCTGCTGCCCCTCTTGGGATCTCTGTCAATGCTAATTCTCACCTTTTTTTGGGGGGAGCCTGTCTCTTAAATCTCCTAACCAAGTTTATCTCTACTTGCTTAGAAGCTGTAAAATTGCAAATGGCCATACAGCAGGAACATCAACCTCTGGGGACCTCCACTGAATCCTACTGTGAGTCATATAGCACTAACGATGACAGTCTTCCCATGGTACTGGTACTATGGGAAGTACCACACCTGGTACTATCTCAATGACTTTCTCCTGGCCCCACTCTCCCACCTAGATTAGACAGGGCAAAAGTTCTGTGATCCTTGATAGGTAGGGGCAATGCCCCTTCCCAGCATGAAGCAGTTACACCATCTTCAGCTCATCCCCCAAATTTATAGGGATCATGCCTCTCAGAGGAAAAGTGAGGAAGGAGAAAGCTAGCAAGTGGAAGTGGGTAGGAGGGCTGGATCATCTGCCTCTGTAGCTTGATAGAAAAACTGCTCAGGGTAGAAAATTTCCCATGCAAGGTAATGCAGACAGATGAATGGGGGATGTCTAGCTGTGTAAGCCACATTTAATATAGCCAGTGAGATAAATCAGTGGACCCAGCCAATGATCAACTGACAAGACCTAGATTAAAGTTATAAAACTTGGGGCCAGCAGGTGGTGTCCTGGTTAAAGGTGCTGAACTCCCACACGGTCAGCTGTGAGTCAAGTCCCAGACCTGGTAGCTTGCTTTCTCACTTTTCCCTTCTCTTGTTTTCTGTTTCTCTGATCAAATTAAAAAATAAAAAATAGTAACAAATAAAATTAAATAAAGAAATAATTAAAAATAAAAAAGTTATAAACCTCACAGAATGTAACTGCCAGGGCCTCTGAGCCACTCTTTCTCTCTCTGCGCAGGCCTACTTCTACCTCCCGTGAGTATACATAGGTTTTTACTTAATAAACTAACTTGCCCTTTAAAAAAGGGGGAGCGGGGAGACTTTCACATACTTAGCACAGATGTACCTCAAAGGCATTATGCTAAAAGAAATAAGAGAGAGAGAATTCATGGACCAGGCAAAGTGTGGGCTTTTTTCTGTCCCTTAGGGGTTAAGGCAATTTAAGAGATCTCTGAATATCATAAAGAATATCATGTAAATCACAGTGGTTCTGATATACTGTATTAAGGCGCAGCAAAACCTAGCCTATTTTTGTCTTTAGTACTCCTACTTTTTGCCCTCCTTGCAACTTTTTTTTTTTTTTGAGAGGTTTTTGCTATAGGGTGCATGCACTCGCCAGACAGACAGAGACATAGAGACAGAAAGCGAGAAATCACCCCCCAGGAGGGATGGTCACGCCGCAATCCCTTCTCCTCCATTCTCCTCTCGGGATCTTGGGCACACATGCACACCTGCCCAGCATGAGTTTTAAGCCACCGGGTCCAGGACGCGAACCGCGGTCGACTACGTGGGAGTCCAGTGACATAGCCATTACGCTAACTGCTGGTTCCCCCCTCCTTGCAACTTCTGTGGAGTAACCATAACATGCTAACCCCTCTCTGTAGCGGACACAGGATGCTCCATTGAAACCCTATCTTGGAGTTGAAGGACCTGCCCAACAGATACTGTAAATAATGACTGTTAATGGAGCACAGCTGCATCTCTCCCTATGGTCTGCTTTTGGTTAGTATAGGGATACAAGTCTCAGCCCTCTTTTCTTAATTAGAACAAGTCTGAAGAACCACCCCAGTTCTAATTAGTTGAGGCCTCCGTAGCAACTACATTGTGGGTCAGCCCCTCCTTCTGTCCAATACTGCCTTCTTCATTTTCTTATGAAGTGTAACTACTAGGAGTATTTCTCAATACCATGCTCAACTCTTTTGTCTCAGAGACTGTTTCCAATGAATTTAATCTAGAACACCATCCCTTTGGTATAACATATGTAACTGTTTTGTAACTGTTTTTTCTTCATTGCCAGAGGGTACACGTGCTCACTACAGAGACAGAGGAAGGGAGAGAGATAGAGAGGGAGAAAGCACTCTTTAATGGGGTGTGGTCATACCACAATCCCTTCTCTTTCATTTCTCCACTGGGACTTTGGCCGTGAACCCAGGCACCTGGTGTGGTTTCCAGGGCACTAGGGACAGAATTTGAATCATGGTTGACTATATGGGATCCGGATCCCTTAGCCACTGATGATAGGGCTAGCTCAATAGGTTTTTTTGCTTGTTTTCTCTTTTTCAGTTTTTTGTTTGTTGTTGTTATAGGGTACATATACTCACCAGAGAGAGAGAGAGAGAGACAGAGAGAGAAGGAAAGTGAGAAATCACCTCCAAATGGGAGATAGTCACACTGCAATCTCTTCTCCTCCATTCTCCTATCAGGAACTTGGGCAAACACACACATGTTCTCAGCGTGATTTTTAAGCTGCCAGGTAAAGGACTTGAACCACACAGTTAGCCATGTGGTATCCAGTGCCTTAACATCCGCACCATCTGCTGGCCCCCAATAGTTTGTTTTTAATACATAAAAGTAACACAACACTTTCAACTATTCAATCCCAATAATAATATTTAAAATTATTAGGTTGTTGGGGAAGTCATTATACATTTTTGCATAGAAAAATACATCATGACTTTCCCAACAACCTAATAATTATTCTTTAGAATCACATAGTATATAATTTAATATTCATTTGAATGCTCTCAAAAAATGACAAAATCATTCAAAGTTGGTGATGTATTTGTGGTTTAAGGGCAGTTTTTTATTCCTTGGTTATTTCTGAGTTTCAGGTTATCATCTGAGTTGATGTTTCTTAAGTAGAAATCTGAACACATCCTGTAACTAAAATACTGAAGAGCTTGACAAATACAAATACTGAAGACTTGAACTCTGTTTCCAAATGACATTAGAAATGTAACCACTATCTTGTATTGGTTTGAAGTGATTGAGTTGGGCTAAAGCTGGCTTTTAAAGTTTTGTGCCAGTGGGACTAGCAGTTAGCGTAATGGCTATGTCACTGGACTCCCATGTAGTCGACTGCAGTTCAAGTCCCGGACCCGGTGGCTTAAACTCACACCGGGCGTGTGTCCGTGCATGCCCAAGATCCTGAGAGGAGAATAGAGGAGAAGGGATTGTGGCCTGGTCATCCCCCCGTGGGGTGATTTCTTGCTTTCTGTCTCTCTGTCTCTCTCTGTCTTTCTGGCGAGTGCATGTGCCCTATAGCAAAAACCTCTCCAAAAAATGTTTTGTGTTAGTAAACATGTTATGAACTGCAGGTATGAAATACACACTAACTGAAGTCATGAAACTAGCTGTATGGAAAATCAGTTTATGTTTTCATTTGACTTGTTGAAAAGCACACTTAGCCCACAATGCAGTAACTACCACCTATACAATAGAAGCCAAAATCCGAGGTAGAAGACAAATAATATACTTACATGGGAAAATTGCTTGTTACAAACACAAAAATAAAATTATGATGTTTGTTTCTTTAAGGCATACCCATCAAAGGATCTCAAATTCCTCTCAAAAGTAGGAGAGGTAATCATAAATAAAAATACATTGTTTCAATGGTTATAAATTACGCCATTGAAATGGCAATGCTCTCCCGAGCATTAGCATGACAGTTTGGAGGCACAAACTTCCTACTGCTTTGGACTTGAATCCCGTTGTCTTATTTCTTTTGATGAATGGGTCTAAAATTAAGCGTGTAAATAGAGTCTGGGAAAGCTGTGAGTCTACAGTTTATGGTTTCTGAAATAGGAACAAAGTCTACTTTATTTATTCAAAAAGATCTGTGAAGCTGTACTGTTGTGGAATTGGTTCATCCTGAACATCTTATTTTTGCTTTTTAGGAAAGAGAAATCTCGTGAGAACAGGGCTAATAGTAATTTTTCTTAAGAACATAAGTAGCTCATATTTTAACCCTAGTTATACCAATACTTTTTCCATGATGGCACTGTTTTACATAAAATATATGGGTTCAATCTTCTTAAATTGTTTAGGGCTCCTTTCATGGGGTCAGCAGGTGGCATAGTAGTTAAAGAGCTGGACTCCTACATGGCCCATGGCAGTTCTCACTTTAGACCTGGCAGCTTGAAAATCACACCGGACATTTGTGCACATGTTCTCAAAATCCCAGGAGGAGAATGGAGGAGGGATTGGGGTATGGCCACCCACCCAGGGGGGTGATTTCTCACGTTCCCTTTCACTGTCTCTCTTTGGTGAGTGCACGTGCCCTGTGGTCTAATACATGACTAATCCTGGAAAATAGTGTATGTGCACTTAAGAAGAATGTGTATACTGCTGAAATTGGATGGAATGGTTTTTATATGTCTGTAAGATGTATTTGTTCTAAGATGCAATTCAATTCCAATGTTTCCTTATTGCCTTTTGGCATCTGGATGATCTGCCCAATGTTCAAAGTGGGATACTGAAGTCCCCTGTAATTATTGTGTTGCAATCTACCTCTCCCTTCATATTTCTTTTCATTTGCCTTACATATTTAGGTGCGCCATTGTTGGGTGCATATATATTTATAGTTTCTATATCCTCTTGATTAATTGAGCCCTTTATCATTAAAAAATACCTTGGTCTCTTTTTACAGTTTTGACTTATCTCTTTGTCTGAAGCAAGTTTAGCTACTCCTGTTTTTATTTGGCTTCCATTTGCATGGAGTATATTTTTCCATCTCTTCACTTTCAGTCATGTGTGTCCTTAAGGGTGAAGTGAGTCTCTCATAAGCACCTATATAGTTGGGTCTTGCTTTTTTATCCATTTAGTCACTCTGTCATTTGATTGGAGAACTGAACCTACGTACATTCAAAATAATTAGTGATATGTAAGGATTTACTTCAGTCATTTAACGAACTGTTTTCTGATTGTTTCATACATTGTTCTTTTCTTCTTCTGCTGTCTGTCCCTGTGGTTTGATGGTTTTCTATTGTGGTATGCTTTTAATCCTATCTTTTCATCTTTTGTGTATCTACTATAGGTTTGTGATTTGTGGTTTACCATGAGGCTAACATAAAACAGCCTATGCTTATAATAAGCTGTTTTAACTTGATAACTATTTAACTTTGATTACATGCAAAAATTCTATGCTTTTACTCCCCCAGTCCAAATTTTATATTTTTAATATCATAATTTACACCTTTTTATAATTTGCGGTATTTAACAAATTATTGTAGCTGTAGTTGTTTTTAATAGGAATTACAACACAATTTGTATTTGAAAAGATTACTTGAAAATAAAATCTTGAATTAAATAAAGTTATACTTAAAATTAAAGTATCCTCAATTAAATTACACAGTCCAGAATAGAAAAGTAAGCAAATTTTTTTATATTAGGAAAAAGGTAATTGATGTTTCCTTTATTCCAAGATATTTAGGCAATAACTAGAAATAAAATAGATTTCCTCTTACTATTGAAATTAGTCTATATGAATTCATTATTTTAAAACAAAAAGGTAGAAATGGAGAATTGTTTTTATTAAATTATATGTTGCAGAATCTCTAGATTATTGTGTGAAAGTAACCCACAGGAAGGAAGTCAAATGAACCTAATTGAAACAACATTAATTCTTTCCTAGGGTTTATCAAACTAGAGAAAAACAGACAGTAAAAGAATTATACATTGTTGAGAAACATAACTACTAAACGTTGATGGAAACTATATATGTAAATAGTTTTGAGTTTGTAAACTTCTTCATGTCTGCTCTGTAATAAGGTAGAAAGGATGAAAAAGAAATGTCATAAGGGATGTGTTTCCTAATTTTCTCCTACCTCAAAGGCATGATCATGTTCTCTTTTGATAGTTACTCTTTTCTAAAACTCATTAGGTAATTTTCTGTGGCATATAAAAACCTGAACAGAAGTGAAGAGCTAGGCAGAAAAGTCAATTCCCTAGGAAATGGTCAATCCAATGACCTGAGAATTGGCCAGTATATTATTATCAGAGTCAGTTTATTATTTCAGGCCTGATGTTTCCATTAAATATGATGTATAATGCAAAGGAGGCCATATTGAGTGAAGAACTCAAAGGCTATATGGCTGAAAAGGATCATCTTCCCCTGTTGACAATGGGGGTTTGGAGTTATTAAAATTAGATGATATGAATAGATGAAACTATAACACGTCAGAGTTCCTTCATGTATCTCTCTTCAGAAATGAACTTTTGGGGCTTAATGAACCAGATTCTAATTTTGGCTAATAAGAAACATGATTAATAAATTATTCTATAAAAATGGAAGTTATCAATAAATTAGTTTTCAGTGCCATAGAGATATAATAACTTGAAAAGATCTTCTGGAAGCTTAACTAATACTGTCCATCTAAAATTATAGATGTATACCTGGTAGCATTAAGTCATCTCATTTGAGAGAATCCCATCATTTAAAAATTAAGAAAATCAGTCAGCCAGTGGCATGGTGCTTAAGGTGGCGGGATCCCACATGGCTGACTGCACAGTTCAAGTCCTGGATCCAGTGACTTGAAAACACACTGAGTGCATGCGTGTACATGCCCAAAATCCTGAAAGGAAGGAGGGACGGAGGAGAAGGGACTGCAGTGCGACCATCCCCCATGGAGGGTGTTTGCTCGCTTTCCCTCTCTCTCTCAGTCTCTGTCTCTTTCTGGTTTGTACATGCATCTTCTGCCAATTTTTTTTTAATTAAGGAAATTAGACTCAAAGGGTTGAATGGCTTGCCCAAGACTCCTAGTTTTCAGGCAGCAAATAAGGACCTATAAATTCTCAATTCAGTGATTTTTTTTAAACTGTGCCAGTGGTTTATGAGTATGCCTCTGTAATCTCAAAAATGTTGAATGCCTCTATATAATAATTGTATATGTAGCAAGTGTATAGTGAGAAAAATAGTGGTGAAATCTATTTATTCTGAATTCAGTAATATTTTAATATGATTTTGCATTTTACTAATTGTAGTAGTATTTACATCACTTCATAAATACTACACAGGCCAGCAGGTGGCATGGTAGCTAAAGTACTGACTCCCACATAGCCAACTTAACTTAGAATCCCAGACCCAGTTGTTTGAAAATTATGCTGGACACATGTATGTGTGTGCCTAAAATTCTGAGAGGCGAATAGGAGAGAAGGGATTGGAGCATGACCATCCTCCCTGTGGGGAGGGGGATGCTTCTCATATTCCCTCTCTTTCTGTGTCTCTGATTCCCACTACTTACTCCAAACACACACGCTGTCTCAAATCATCCAGTCTCTTCATGCAATACCCTATTTCCCCTTTTTTACAAAATAAACTTTTCCTCAGACTTCAGTATCTTCTTCACCAACTCTAATACTTTGTATACTTTAAGATCATACTCACTTCTGTGAAGCCTTTATTGACAACTCCAGTCAACCCCAACAGCTTCTTTCTCTAAATTCATATGTTGACCACAGTCTTACGTAAACTCTATGTGTCTGATCACATATTTCTTTTTTTAATAGGTTTTGCTTATTTATTTTATTTTTTAAAATTTGCTATAGGGTGTATATGCTCACCAGAGAGAGAAAGGGAGGAAAAGTGAGAAAGCTCCCCCAAGAAGGAATGCTGACATCACAATTTTTTCCCCGTCATTCTCCTCTTGGGATTTTATGTATGCATGCATACACACCTGGTGTGTTTTTCAGCTGCTGAGTATGAGACTTGAACTACACAGTTGGCCATATGGGATCCAGCTGCTTCAACCACCACACCACTGGCTGGATCCACATATTTCTTTATATTATTTTCTACTGACTCAGTTACAAAATATTGTCATTGAAAGAAAATTATAGAAATTCTGATGCTTCAAATCTGTCCCCTCTGAGCACGGTAAATCTCGAACAGAGATTCTGTGTATATAATTGAGTAGATCCTTGAGATAATCAAGAGGTACGTCCAAGAGTCTGTGCAAATCAAAAAGCAGATTTATGTGATCAACTAAACTTATTTAGGTGTTAAAGGATCCCTACCCAATAGTTTCTTAATATACGAGATTAGTACTAGAGGCTATACATATTAGAACCACCTAACTATCCACTGAAGTAGATGTTAATTAAGCCCACTGGAAATCACTACATGTCATGGACCTCCAAGAAGCAATTTTCTACCACTTCATAGCGTTATTTAGCTTAGGACAATGTTTTAACATTTCCTACTCAGATTATGAAAAAAATCCATCTATTATTTAAAAAATTATTTCTTAGCCTAGTAAATTATTATTATCTACATTAAAGCAAAATGTTCAAAACATGTACGAGTGTTCAAAATATATTCTACCATTAGAAATCAACATGGAGAGAGCTGAGCCCATGGCCTAATGGTTAAGGAAGCTAGATCCCACATAGTCAACCACGATTCAAATTCTGGCCATGGCAGCTCAGGACACATGCCAGGCACATGTGCATGCATGCCTAATGTCCCAACAGGATGGAGATATGGAGGAGATAAGATTGTAGAGTGACCATAAGCAATTGGAGGTGCTTTCTCTCTCTCTCTCTCTCTCTCTCTCTCTGGTTTTTTTTTTTCAAGAAAATGAGCAAAATAGGGAAGAAAATTGAGATTGTACTTTCATTTAAAATATTTTCCAAAAAGTCATAATGCAGTCATGAATGATAAATCTTTTATATTATGACTTTTATAGTCTAAACTTAGTTTAACATAATGGCTTCATTCAAATATTATCACTGAACAATTACTAATTTTGTGAAGGGTTTCTGCCTGCTTAGTAAAAAGTATATGTAGATAAAATATTGACACATTTTTTTTCTAGGACCTTTTTAAGAGAGTGATAAAGTATTCTTTAAAATTTTTTTTAAGAATTATTTAATTAATTAATTAACTAATATTCTTCCATTTGACCAGAGAAAGATAGACAGAGGGAGAGAGAGAGAGAGTGAAAAAGTAAGCAGCAAGGCCTGGGACTCGAACCACTGTTGGCCATGTGGGAGTTCAGTGCCTCAACCACCACGCCGCCCACTGCCCTCTAGAAGTATTCTTATTTTCATCAAACTGTGAAGATTGTTGGTGACACAGTAACGTTACATTGTAGAACAAAAAGAGCCTTTGTCCTTATATTAAACAGGAAGTATTAAAAGTTTTACTCTTTAGGGTTGAATGCTAAGGAAGTTAGGTAGGTATAGAGTACATACAAGTTTTCCTCACAATTTTATATTTTGGAAGAAAAAATGCTAACATTGTATCATCTGAGATTTTAATACAGTCGAACTAGTTTAGACTAAAACTATGGTAAAAGAAATGGTATAAAATTGATTGAAGGTTATGGTATGTGTCTAAAATCTTGGGCATCATTAATAAAGATCACTCTACTTGGACTTATTGCTCTATTCATATCCTTTCTAGAAGATAAACTACCACAAAATTCAGAACCCAGTAGTAATATACTATTATTGTGGAGTTGCCATGAAACATTCCTGGGGCTGTGATCGGGATGATTGAGGGGACCACTAAATGCTGAAAAGTGGATGTGACTAGGGAATGGCTTGGCTGTTTGCCAGTGTAAGAAATAACTTGATATCGACATTAAGCAGCAGCTGAAGAATCTTTTAATAGTTTAGGCGCTTTTCCTAAATCCTCCATTTATGCTTCACTGATTAAATTATTAAGAACCTCTGATTTAGCTGTTTCATATTTTAGATGTGAGTGAAGATGTTTTGAAATCATTTCCATTATTCATGGTTTCTTGTTTTTCAAAATTAAACTTATAGGATGCTGAGATAATTCCTTTTTATTAGGTCTGCAGAAACTGAGGATACACTAAAAAGCAGAATAGCTGCATGAAAGTATCATTTTCCTTGACAATAGCATATTATAATGGGCCAGATCCTTTATTTTTTTTATCTTAACTAAGTTATATACATTCCAATTAATGCTATTCAACTCTGTTTTTTTTTTTTTTAAATGGCTAAAAGCTTTTACTTACCTCCAAATCAAGGTCAAGATATGACTGAGTCAAAGGTCAAGGGAAGGACAATACACTAAATTTAGAAAGAGCCTTCAAGGGACCAGCAGTTAGCGTAATGGCTATGTCGCTGGACTCCCATGTAGTCAACCGCGGTTCAAGTCCTGGACCCGGTGGCTTAAACTCATGCCGGGTGCATGTGCGTGTGTGCCCAAGATCCCGAGAGGAGAAAGGAGGAGAAGGGATTGCGGTGTGGCCATCCCCCCTGGGGGGTGATTTCTCGCTTTCTGTCTCTCTGTCTTTCTGGTGAGCGTACACGCCCTATAGCAAAAAAAAAAAAAAAAAAAAAAAAAAAAAAAAAAAAAAAAAAAAAAAAAAAAAACTCAAAAAGAAAAAATAGCAGATGGGCTAGTGGTTACAGCACTGGAGTCCCACATGGCCAACCATGGTTTGAGTCTCATACTTGGCAGCTTGAAACACTCCAGGTGCATGTGAGTGTGTGCCCAGAGTCCAGGAGAGGAAGGAAGGAGAACAGATTGCAGTGTGGTCATCCCCCCAGGGATGATGGGATGATTTCTCACTTTCCCTTTCACTGTCTCTCTATCTCTCTTTTCTCCAGTGAATGTACATAGCCTATGGCAAAAATCTTAAGGACAACAACAACAACAAAAGAATAGATTTTTTTTTAGTTCACAGTTTGTAGGTCCAAGGTCCAGGGGCTATATCGGGTTAGGGTCTTCTTACTCCTGAGTCATATGGCAAGACAGAGGAAAGCAGAGATTTGTGTGTCTGTATCTGTAAGTTTCTCTCTTATTCCCTCTTCTTATAAATTTACCAGGCTTCCAGCATGGGAGCCCTGTCCTGATGACCTTTATCCTAATTTCCTTGCAAAACCCAACCATTCAACGCCATAGTTAGAATTAGTCTTCTTTTAATACCTTCAAATTACAACCAAATTCCAATATATACATTTTGGAGGGACACATTCAAACCTTAGCAGTAATCTTGTGATGCATTTAATAGCTAAGATACTTTGAACTGAAAGGAAAAGAATACACATTCAAAGTGGCTTCAACAATTAGACTAATTCAACTCATCTAACTGGAAGTTCACAGCTCAAAAAGCAGGTTTTAGATGAAGTACAAACAGAGCTCTTACTCTCTTTTTCTTTTTTTTTTTTTCATTCTGATTTGCCCTCTGTGAGCTTTGACATACTCACTAGTTGCCCTCTAGATTCTAAGATGGCTACCAGCAGCAAATGGAACGATTTGATTTCCTGTTGCAGTGAGAGAGAGAATCTCTTCAAGTATAGATTAAGAGACATTCCCTCAGTCAAATTGGAGCACTCTAGGTTATAGATCTATGACTCTCTATATCTCCTAATATACTAATGATGACTCAGACTGATGGCATGAGTGATGACTTAAATTTGGGACTTCTCAACCAAAGTAAAAAGGATGAGATGATCTTAACTGGCTTAGAAACTAAACTGTAGTTTAATCTAAATTCTCCTCTAGCAGATGAGATGGAGAAGAAGTCTATAGAAAATTGAAGAGAATTAGGTTCTTGTAGGAAACATAATTTCAGAGTATTTGTAGGAGTATTTGAGCATGAATGTTGTTTAAGTCACCAACAATATTCACTTCATAATGCTGATCCCAAAGACATGCAGTTAATACTTGTTCAATAAAACCATAGGACAATCTTATGTATAATTTATTTATAAAGCAGATGACCATAAGAAATATTTTTAGGAGAGTTAATCATATATGTCAATCACTCACATTCAAGGCTCTTTCTTTTTCTTGAAGAAGTTTTTGCTATAGGGCATGTGCACTCGCCATATATTATTCTATAATATTATAGAATAAGGTGGGACCAGCGAGCACATGCACCCTATAGCAAAAACCTCTCCAAAGATAAGAATCAAAGAAAGTGTCAGAATGATTCTCTGACTCCTAGCTTGGGCAATTTTAGGTAAATAGTGTCATCCACCAGAATAAGGTATTATTAGAAATACCCGTGGAACATTGACATGGCAGCTGACTAGCAGGTGAAAATGTGAGTCTGGAGTTGAAGAGAGAAGTCTGAACTACAAATCATAATTGGCATAGTTTTAGCAGTATATATGTTAGGTTCTCTAATGCATGAAACTGAAATTAAAATTATTTAAGGAAGGTGAATTTTCTGTTATATGTTATTTGCCACAATAAAAAAAAAAGTGGAAAAAAAAAAACTCTATTTGACAATATAGCATAGGTGATAACCAATCATCCAGGATGCTGAACACAAAGAGATGCAGACTTGGCATGTGTTAAATTCCAGGTGATACATTTAAGGGGCTCACAGAGAAAAAAATGTCAACCAAGTGGGAATGACAGTAAGTGACCAGAAAGATAATTGAAAACAAACAAAAGAAAACAAAATGTGAATGTGCAATTTTAGAAACTAAGACAATAGAAAATTTAAACAGAAGGGGGATGGTGTTACTTGATTAAGACTATCAAATGCAGGGACAACCGGTGCCATGGTAGTTAAGACACTGGACTCCCACATGGCCGACCATGGTTCAACTTTCAAAATCCATGGCTTGAAACTCACACTGGGCATATGTGGCTGTGTGCCCAAAATCCCAAGAAGAGAATGGAGAAGAAGGGATTGTGCTGTGCCACCCCCCTACCCCCAACCACGGGGTGATTTCTCACTTTCCTTTTGTCTCTCAGTCCCTCTCTGAGAGAATAGATGAGCTCTATGCCAAAAATCTTTAAAAAAATATGTTATCACAGCAAAGAGTAAAATAATTAATAAAATCTTCCTTAACAGATTAATACAAATTATTACTTAGATTAATGTTCAAGTCTGATGTAATTTCAAAAAGTATTTATATTTAACCCAGAATGTTAGTCAAAATGTGCATAGGAAATGGAATTCATTGATTGAATATATTCATCATCTAAACTCAAGAAACTATAAAGTAAGGAAGATAGTGTAGAAACTTGAAAATCAATGAATTTCTAAAGAGTACATGTGACAAGAAAATAAACACTGGTAGACAAATATATTAAAGGATTTGAGGTGGTAGATCCATTCTGTCATGTAGTGTGACAAAGGAAGTAAAAAAACCCAAAGGACTGAGAACAAAAATCAAAGGCGACAAGAGACATGTTTCAGTGAAATATAAAGAACCAAAAAGACTTATTGGTGGGAGGAATTGAAACTGACCAATTTGTTTCAAGCAAACAAAGATTATTTATTCAGTGAGAAGAACTGAAGGTAGGGGTGATGTGGCAATTTCCAAAGAAAATATTTCAAAATAAATGTTTCCACTACTGAAATATTTTTTATTCTCAAGTTAATTTTTGGTCTTTTCTTGCACGTGGAAGCACTGAGGATGAAGATACATTGAAAAGCCACTAGATGATTCTGATAGTCAAAATAAATTAGTTAAAAATTTAGCTAATTGATATCCTTTTTTAAAAAAGAATTTCTATGCTACTTTGAGTCAAAGCAAAACCAATACTTCTGGTGCTCATACAGTTTTTCTTCTAAACAGTTTGTTTTTCTCATGAGCATAAATTTACCAAGTGGATTCAGAAAGAAGATGAGTGTTTTTTTTTCCCCCTGAACACCAACAATGAGCCAGCAGGAGTCTCCCAGTTCTCCACATGGAGTTGTCACTCAAAGCACTGACATAGAAATCAATGAAAAGTGGCTTCAGTCTTGTACTGGATATGATTTGTAGCGGAAGGGAAGTTTGGGGAAAAGTGTGAAGAGAGCAGAGAAAAATAAGTAGACAGATACGCAACAAAGACAGAAGAAATCAACCAACTATAAAACCTAAAGGTGGCAAAATGATCCAAATTCCATATGGAATAAACTAAACTAACTAACTAAATAAGTAAAAATATGATAGCACCATGTAGCACACATATCACCGGACCAAGAAGCATTTGACACCATAATTTTGGGGTTCCTACTTTAGACACCATTCTAGAACTCAGTGGCAGACATGGTACAGCCAGTGGCTTTGTGGAATTTACATTATGATAGACCAAAGAGGCAGGGAAAAAATTCATATTTAAAACCACTTTAGCTAATGGTAAAGTCAATCAAGTAAGGAAGAGACAGGTATAGAGTAAAAGAGTAAAGGGGCTGCAGGTTGGGCTAGCAGCTATAAAAAATTAGCCCCTAGCTTATTACAGAGACTTGGGCAAGACCTTTAATCTTCTAAGTTTTCTTAGCTCCCCTAGCTAGCTTTGACTCTAGAACAAGAAAGCAGTTCATTACATCTTTACCTTCTATTCCTTTACCGTTTCTATACCCCTTCTTTCACCACAACTCATATTCTCTACTTCCCTATTCTACTCCCCCTCAGCACTCACTCTTGTTTCCTAAAGACCTTGGCCCCTGAATCAAGGGCTCTCTCTCTGTACTGAGTCCAGCCTGCAATTATCCTCTGTAACTTCATGATCTCTGTATTTAATAATACTCTGGTTTCAGTTTATGACTTCCACATTTAGTCCCAGTTAAAGGGTTTCATTAATAACTTAAATGGGCAGGTTATGGTGAAATGGTACAACCTTTTACTTACAAAATATCAGTTTTGGAGATCTAATGTACAGCATGGTGATTACAGTTATTAATTCACTATTTTATTCTGGAAAAAGAAATGTAAAAACTGTAAAGATATATGTGATTCAATATAATATAAACAAGATTGTGATAACAATAAAAAAATTTAAAAATTCACTATTTTATTCTTGGAATTTGCTGAGAGTAGATATAAAGTATCCTCATCTCCCTATATACATACAATAGTAAATATATGTGGTGGATGTATGAATCCATTTGGTTTTCGTAATCATTTCACATAATATCTTCAATATACTTCAATGAAACTGGCGGGGAAAGGAGGCAGAGTGCCTCCTTGAGAAACTTACAGTCAAGTGGGAGGAATAAAATAAATTCCAATTGTCTCAGAAATAAATATAAGATTTGATAAGTGCTCTGGAAGAAAAATATGGAAGATGCTGTCAATATTTAGCCTAACTTAGTCTGGGAGGTGAGGTATGTCTTCCCTGAGCATGGCATTTGAGCTAAAACTTGAAAAGTGAGTATATATCAGGGGAACCAGCAGTTAGTGTAATGGCTATGTCGCTGGACTCCCACGTAGTCGACTGTGGTTCACGTCCCAGACCTGGTGGCTTAAAACTCACGCCAGGCGCGTGTGCGTGCGTGCCCAAGATCCGAGAGGAGAATGGAGGAGAAGGGATTGCGGCGTGACCATGCCCCCTGGGGGGTGATTTCTCACTTTCTGTCTCTATGTCTCTCTCTGTCTGGTGAGTGCACACTCCCTATAGTGAAAAACCTCTCAAAAAAAAAAAAAAAAAAAAAAAAAAAAGAAAGAAAAGTGAGTATATATCAGGTAGAAAACAAAAGGGAAGAGTAGTATCTCAAACAGAGGAACCAGTGCATGCAATGGTCTGTTAAGAGAAAGCAGGGACTTTCAAAAAAAAAAAAAAAAAAAAAAACTAGGAAGCCAATGGGAGATCAGAAACAAGCAGTTCATGCTATCTAGAGTATAGGTGATAAAATAGGAAAGGTCATCTTACACAAAGTTTTGTAAGTTATCAAATTTTTATTATATTTCATTTGAGAATAGGAAGACACCAGAGTGTTTTAAATGGAGTTCTACCATAAAATGTATATCTTGAAAGGATCACATGACTATGTTGTAGGGGAGAATGAGTGGAGATTAATTTAGAGTAGAATGACTATATTATTCATCACAAAAGCCTGGGTAATGATAAGAATGAAAGGCACAAATTAATCACCCTGAGGCAATAGACATAAGCCATGTCCACCCTGGGCAAACCAGGACTATGATCATCCTAATATAAGGCTATTGTAACAGTACAGAAAAGAGATAATGGGTAATTGGGCAGAGGTATGCAGAGTAAATCTAGAGCAGAAAGGTGAATGAAGAAGTATATAGGAGGGAAAATCCATTGAAATTAATGATGCAGGTAAAGAAGGATGAGGCAGGAAGGTTTTATTACTGAATGACTAATGCTACAAAATCCAAGAAAAAGGGATACTGTGGAAAAAGATCATGCATTTAATGACAAGAGAAGGTCATGAAATTATTTTTGAGACATCTAAGAGTAACTGTTGAGTAGGCAGCTAAATATGCAGCCTGGCATACAGAGAACATTTCTTCATGTCTTATGTTCTCTCTTAGTTCCTTCCATTTTTCTTATTGTCATCTTTTGGTACTTTAAAAATAGGCCTGGATAAGGATGGGAGCATAGGTAGTTTATATGGGAGCTGATGACTAGGGAAAAAAAATTAAAAACTAAGAATGAAATGAGAGGAAATGCAATAAAATGTGTAGTACTCAGATCACTACTATGGGTAACAGGGGCTAGACTTTGCTAAAACATTTCTATGTTCCTGAAAAGCATGGAGAAAACTTCCCTGAGTTGACTTCCTGATGGAATAGAGAAGGAAAATATATCTATGGGCTCCAAACTCCATTGGTGAGGGTTATTCACTCACCATAACTAGATTGAGTTAACTTACAGGATCTGCAGGTCCCTGGCCTGTCAGAGAAATTTCTTTGACAGAAAGTAAGAAAATGACTGGGGACAGACAGTGGTACATCCAAAGACCTCCCTAAACCTGTTAAGGGCACATGTGCCTATGATCTGGAGCTACTTGAAGGTGGGGATAAATCATGGTATCAAGTCCCTGTGTTGCAAGATACAAAATCAACATACAGAAATCTATAGCATTTCTATATATGAACAGCAGGCAGACTGAGATAGAACTGAAAAAAGTGATTCCATTTACTGTAGCCACAAAAGTATAAGATACCTAGAAATAAATCTAACCAAAGAAGTTAAAGTCCTCCACAAGAAAAACTATGAGAAGCTAAAAAAGAAATTGAAAATGACACAAAAAAGTAGAAGGACATCCCATGTTCCTGGATTGGAAGAATTAATAGAATTTAAATGGCAATTCTACCCAAATTAATCTATATATTTAATGCGATCCCAATCAAAGTGCCAGAGACATTCTTCACAGATCTAATAAAGTCAGTCATACAATTTGTCTGGAATCATGAAAGACCTTGTATTGTCAAAGTGATCCTACACAAACAGAGTGGAGTGGGTGGCATCTCACTCCCTGACCTGAAAATGCACTACAAATCTGTGATAATCAAAATAGCATGATATTGGCATAAAAACAGACAGGTGGACCAATGGAATAGAATAGAGACCCCAGAAATAAACTCTCAAACATACAGCCAACTGATTTTTGACACATGGTACCAGTCAATCCAGTTGGAAAAGGAAAACCTCTTCAGCAAATGTTGCTGTAAAAACTGGGTATTCACCTATAGAAAGATGAATCTGAACCCCTATCTCCCACCATTGAAAAAAATCAAATCAAAGTGCATCAAAGATCTAAACCTAAGACCTCAAACTATAAAACTACCATGGAAAACATTGGGGAAACTCTGGGAGACATTGGGGTAGGCAAAGACTTTTTAAATAAGACCCCAAAAGCACAGTCAATAATCCCTAAAATAGACAAGTGGGATTACATCACATTAAGAAGTTTCTCCCTGGAAAAAGACACAGTAATTAGTGTGAATTGACAGCCCTCAGAATGAGGAAATATCTTTGTAAACTATGTACCTGATAAGTGACTGATAACCAGAACACACAGGGAACTCAAGCAGCTGTCTCAAAAAAATATGATCAACCTAATTAAAAGATGGGAGAATGAGTTGAAAAAACCACTCTCTAAGGAAAACATATGAATAGCCAAAAGGCATATGAAAAAATGCTCAACATCCCTCATTATAAGAGAGATGCAGATCAAAACCACAATGAGATACCACCTAACCCCAGTCAGAATAATTAAGATTAAAAAACGCAAAAAATGGTAAGTGCTGGTGGGGATGTGGTGACAGGAGAACTCTCCTACACTGCTGGTGGGAATGTAAATTAGTCCAGCCACTATGGAGAATAGTATGGAGATTCCTCAAAGATTTACAAATAGAACTACCATATGATCCAGCAATCCCACTTCTTGGTATCTACCCAAAGGACAGAAGAATCCCTAGTCAGAAAAATGCTTGCACATCAATGTTTATTGTGGCATTATTCACAATTGCTAAGACATAGAACCAACCCAAATGCCCATGAACAGATGAATGGATTGAAAATGTGAGGCATGTATACTCTATGGAATACTACTCAGCCATAAGAAACAACAAGACCCTGGTGTTTGACAGAAAGTGGATGAATATGGAAGATTTACTGCTGAGTGAAGCAAGTCATGGGAGTCCATCACCTTAACCACTATGCCACTTGCTGACCCTGCTCCAACATACTTTCATTGCATCAGCCCAGAAAAACAACCACCAAGGAATCTTACTCTCTAATTTCTCCATCCTTTCTCCACTTATTTAGAAAGAAACTTCTTGAAAGTCTGGCTTCATTCACCACTGGTTTTCTACTTCTGACTTTGGCCACTATTTTTCAGTCTCCTTTGCTGGCTCACTTTAGTCTGGATGTCAAATGTAGAAATTCCTTAGGGTTCTGGCTTAACTCTTCTGTTCTCATTCTATATATACTCCCTAAAAACTTTCACTCTTGAGACTTCAGTTATGTTTTACCACATGTGCTTACAACTCTGGCATCCATATTTTTAGACTAAACATCTCTTCTGACTCATATGTCTAGTCTACTTTGTGGTCTTTCAAGCATCTCAAAACCAGGTCTAGCAATAAACTCGTTTCCCTAGAAACCCTCAATAGTCCATATTTTGGTAAATTCTACCAGAATCCATGAAGTCTGTTAAACCTAAAGCTTGGCTGTTCTATTTGAGTTCTCCATCTCTCTCCCCTCTATGTCCAATCAGTTAGCAGGTCCTGTTTTTTTCCACATGCAAAGTAGCTCTTGAATCTATCCATTTTGTCTTCATTACCTTTCTCACTTGCCTAACACAGGTTATCAGTACCATTCACTTGAACTATAGGAATAGCCCCTGTTGCTGTTCTTAACCAATTCATTCTCTACTTTTTAGCTAGAGAAATTCCTCTAAAACCCAAATGAGGTCACATCACTAGCCTCCTTAAAATGCTTTCATGGCTTTCAGTTGTTCTTCAGTACAATGTGATTGATTTCTCTAACATGCATTAAACGGGGTTCCTCAGTCAGAGGGCCATGGATTTGTACTTATCAATGGCCTGTTAAGAACTGAGTCACACAACTGGAGTTGAGTGGCATCCGAGCAAGGAAAGTTTCATGTGTATTTGCAGTTGTTCCCCATTGCTTGAATTATTGCCTGAGCTCTGTCTTCTGTCGTATCAGCAGCGGCATCAGATTCTCACAATGAAGCAGTCAAAACTCACAATGATTTCACTATTGCCCCCATAATTCCAGTTTGGCTTTGAATGCAGTTGCATTCTAGTTTCAGGGAAACAAATTCAGGGTTCCCATTGATTCTGTACTATGATAAGTTGTATAATTATTTCATTATATAATACAATGCAATAGCAATAGATATCAAGTGCAAAATAAATGTAACATGCTTGAGTTATTCCAACACCAACTCCTCTCTCCACCACAGGTCCATGGAAAAAATTGTCTTCCATGAAACTAGTCCTTGATGTCAAGAAGGTTGGGGACTGTGCTGCCTTAAAAAGCAATTTAAGGACATGCTCACATTTTAAACTTCATCTGGAACCTTCTCCCTGACATATCCATCCTTACTCTCGCCCAACCCCAACTCCACATTCCTGACATATCCATCCTTACTCTCACCCAACCCCGACTCCACATTCCAACCATATAAGTATTGTCTTAGGAACTGCCACACTACTTCATGCCTCCTTCATGTCTCTCCTGCCTGGGACATCCTTCTCTCGCTTGTTTGCCTACATTCATCTACTAATTCAAGTTTTTATATTCAAGGCTCCTTTTATTCCAGGAAGCTTTCTCTAACATCCCTCTACTGCACCACTGCAGATTGGGTTGGAAATTTCTCCAGGTACTTCTATAGTATTCTATATTCTAATATTGTCACATACAGTTATTTCATTTTCTTTTTTGTGAGTCTAGGAATCATGTTTATGTTAATAAATACTTTAACCCTAGCATCTAATGCACAGTGGTTACACAGTAAACGCAAATAAATGATTGGTTGAATTAACGTATTGAAAAATTAATGATACAAATGCATAACCCATAGTAGGAGCAAGAACTTTAACAGTAAGTAAAAGAGTATTGCCTCTTATTCCCCAATGGTAACATCTTCTGCTGCTTCTAATTTCATTTTTTTTTTCTTTTTTTGGAGAGGTTTTCGCTATAGGGCGCATGCACTCACCAGAAAAACAGAGAGAGACAAAGAGACAGAAAGTGACAAATCACCCCCCCCCCCCCCGGGGGATGGCCATGCTGCAATCCCTTTTCCTCCATTCTCCTCTCAGGATCTTGGGCATGTACGCACATGCGCCCAGCATGAGTTTAAGACACCTGGTCCAGGACTTGAATCCTAGTCGCCAAATGGGAGTCCAGTGACATAGCCATTACGCTAACTACTGGTCTCCTAATTTCATTCTTTATAAGTAGTTCATTATTTAAATGTTAGTCAGTTAAAGTGGCACTAGTATACTCTTTTCTGTCGATCTATGATGCCATTCTCACTTTGTAGAAGTGTGCTAACTATTACAAAGTTCAATGAAAGCTCAGATGTTATATATGACATTATCATCTCTAGAACTATGATTCCACATAATATAGGAATGATTGTCTCTACTTAGGTATATCTAATGGTGCCTCAGTAATGAAAAATATAGGACTTGTGCTCAAAAGAATAAATACAACTAAGCTCTAGTTATCCTCTTTCTTGTGTTCTTTCTGCTGAAATAGGAAAATGTTCTCCAAAGTAAGGACAGATGTTTTAGACTTAAGTCTAGCTAGATAATTATGATTATTGGTTTTAAATGACAGTGAGACACACTTTTTTTTTAACAGAGATTTTTGCTGTAGGGTATGTACACTCATCAGAGAGACAGAGAGAGGCATAGAAACAGAAAGCAAGAAATCACTCCCTGGGGGGATGGCTACGCTGCAATCCCTTCTCCTCCATTCTTCTCTTGGGGTTTTAGGTAGACACACATATGTGTCTGGCATGAGTTTTAAGCAGTCAGGTCCAGGACTTGAACTGCAGTCAACTACATGGAAGTCCAGCAACATAACCATTATGCCATCTGCTGGTCCCAATAGTGAGACACCCTTAACAGTTGAACCAAGTATTTTACATCATCTCTTCATTCTTACTATGAGTGACTTTACATATTTCCATACTATGCCAGACAAATTGTATCCTTGTTTCTGAGTAAGCATTAAAAAACATTGTTGATAAATATTATTCTCACTGAGGAAGTCATAAAAGGATTAGAGAAATAAATTCAACAACTTATATTCCTTTTATTAGCTATTCGGTTGTCAGGAAAGTCATGATGTATTCCTGATGTATTTTTCCATGCAAAAATGCATCATGATTTTCCTGATGACCTAATATTATGACTCTTATCAGCTAGTATTTATCTAAAACAGAATTAAATAAACTATGGCTTGTGGGTCAATTTTTTTTAAATAAAGTTTTTATTGGAACACAGTTATACTCCTTCATTTGTGAACCGTCTATGGCTGCTTTTGCACTTCAGCAGCAGAATTAACTGTGACAGAGACCTTCTGACCTACAAAGCCCAAAATATTTACTATCTGGCTCTAACAAAAAAGTAGACAATCTCCTGATCTAAAACCTAATCAAAGTGATTATATTATTAACCCATACCTCTTACTGAAATAGTGCATTCTATATCCAATAAATTACATTATAAAATAGAGATATTTTTATTTGCCTTAAATTTTGTCTTCCAATATTCAAATTGTGATGTGCTATGATATGGTGAATAAATTTCTATTCTCACTACTGCAGTTAGAAGAGTAATGAAGCTTTCATCTTGAGTCTCCTTTTGTTCAGTTTCTCCAACTGCAACAAAATCATAATCCTTATTCTTCAGGGATTTTTTGAGGCCAAGGTAGATAAGTAGATAGTATACACATGTGAAACATTTTATTAATTATGATCACTTGGATTTTAGTGTTTGGATTTTAGTGGTTTTCTTTTTTTTCATTGTGGGTTTAATGAACTATAGCCATAGCTTGCTTTAGTTGATATTCATATGGCAATGTGACCACTCTTATGATTCATTTAGTTATACTGCTAGCTCCAATTTATTTCTTGAGTGTGCACCCCTTAGCATGGCTTAATACTGACCTCATCATTTCTGCCCACTCAGGTCTTCCCACTCATTCATCTCAATCCATTTGTACCCACTGCCTTGCTCACACTGGCTTTTCCTATAATGCTTCAGATTTATCCAGATGGGAAAAATAAATTCCAGTCTAGAAACATGCTTAAGTGGGACATTTATAGTTGGTAGACAAGTCAATAATATCCATTCTGATGAATTCTAACACTGCTGGGAACTTCGCTCCCTTTTACTTTCGCAGAAATTTCAATATCATGTAGTCTCATAGCTTTTAGTATTTTAAAAGCATATAACACCTTCTTCAAGTGAAATCTAAAGAAGAAAACCATCAGGTGAAGCATATAAAGGGAGAGGGAAGCAGACTGGTTGAAATTGGAGATGGGAGGCAATGAGAGCTATGGAGATATACTGGAGGGACATCATCTGCCCTTTTGAGGAGATAAGGGCAAGGTTTTCGGAAGACATGATGAACCCTCGTTTTCTGGTTTGTATGCCTAGTTGGATGAAGTCCCAGTTCAAATTCATTTTTGCAACTACATGCTATAGTAGACAAGGGGATCCACTTACTCAACACTGCTATTGAGCAAAGAAGACATTAGGGAATACTTTTGGAAAATCAGGTCTGAACACAAAAAAAGAATTTATCATGGGGGTCATGGTATGCTTTAGGAAGAGATTAAATGAAGCACTGTCTAAATATATTTCTTTAATTTAATTTTGAATTCCAGCATGTTACTGGACTATGGTACATATAGTCTTTTCTAGATCTAGGTTTTATAATTCTGCTGCTGTACTGACTGTTTGACCTTGGACTGACAGTTACAGAACTGGGAAAATAAATAAAACTAAACAATAATGTGGAAGAATCAGGTCTATCATCTCAATATTTTTTTGTCCTGATGGCTTCTTGTTTTACCAGAAAAAAAAATAAACACATAAAAAATGAAAGAAAAAAAGGGGGAGGAGGAATAAAGAAAGAAAACTGCATGTTTCTTCTTACTGAAATCATTTCTATAGCTCTGTGATTAGTACTAAGCTTCAAGGGTACTACTATTTAAGACCTAAGTCCACCCACATAGTTTTCATATAAGATTTGGGTGCCATACTAGAAAAGAAAGAAGGGGAAAGGAGAGTATTTTCATTAAAGTTTATATGGAAACTATATGCACATACACTAGGTTAGAATTGATTCTACAGTTCATGGAGCCTGTATCTACAAACCACATAACTATGACTAAGTGTATTTAATGTAAAGGTACAAGACAGACATGAACTTTAGGAAGATACAGGTTTAGGGACATGTTATGCCCACTTAGTAGCTAAGTGTCTCTGGGATAACCTTTCTTTCTAGGCTTCAGTTTCCACCCATGTTTTTGAAAAAAAATAAAGATAACATAGTACCTACCTCATAAGGCTATTGTAAGATTAAACAGAACAATGCACAAGAATATCTAGAAAAATTCCTGGCGCAGAGCAGGGTATTAATGTATGTTAGCGCTAAGATAAATATTAGGTGTGTTCAGGTCAATAGAGAAGCTGGGAGAATAACTGAAATTAAAGCAGGTATTATTTTTAAAAGCAGCTATGATATGCCTACATATTATTAGAATGGAATCAGGCTGTGAGACCTTAGAGACCCTCTAACAGAGTTAAACATGAAGTGACAATGTTGTTTTGCCTGATTTGCATCAGACCTTTGTTGTTAAAGCACTTTTTCTTCAATATGCTCAAAATGAAGCATTTATTCACCCAGATAATAGATACAAATCCATGCATTCAAATGTTCCTTGGAGTCAGAGATCACGATGGAAATCCCTAGAATCATAGAGATTTGCATCTAGAAACTAGCATATTATATTCACATTCAAGGAGATTGGAAGGTGTAGTGTCAGCTTTTTAACCAGAATCTTTTCATTACTTCACCCCGTTGGGGTTGTAGCACATGCTGTGAGTGACCTCCAGAGATTCCCTAAGCTGTATGCAGACAGCAAATTGAATCTGAAAGCTTTATTAGACAAGTTTGTCTTTTAGCTGGTGGGACTGGATGTCAGCTATATTGGAAAAAAATAAGATTTCTTGTGAAACTGGGTCCTGACCTTGAAAAAAATCTCAAATCAAAGTGTACAATTCAATTCTGAGTTATGCCCTTATTTGTTAAACACAGAGTACAGGTTCAAAATAAAAAGGCACATTTTATTTTAAAGAAATAAGAATCATCAAAAACAAAATAATAGGACTTCTCTTTTGATCATGCTGGACTTAGTAAGCAAAAATGTTTATCACCAAATCACAGAGTTAAAAATAAACTGATAAATAAGGAAAAATTTTTCTTACTCCAATATGAAAAGGAAAATTACCTTCTCTATTTATCCATAGTAAGCATTATCGAAGGTTCATTTCTACCTTCTATCCATATATTTCTTTGAGAATAAAGAATGCACTCTGACTAATACTGATTGACTAAAGATATAGAAACACAGTAAATGGATGTGAATACCAGATATAGTATGTGTGAAAGAGTAGAGTCTGAGGAAGGACATTTAGAAGAAAAATAGGGAGGCAAAGCATTAATGGGACAAAGAAATGTGGTATATCTGTTGAAGATAATTTTATAGTTTTATCAACTGGACTAGGAAGAAATGTTCACATGTTGAAATATTCACTTCGTAAGCTAAGTAATGTGATCGAATGTATAAAAGAAAATGAAATAAAAAGAATAATAAAAAAGAAAAAAAAAAGAATATTCTTGGGAGAGGCCAGCAGGTGGTGTGGTAGTTAAGGTGTTGGATTCCTCCTGGCTAACCATGGTTCGAATCCTGGACCTGATGGCTAGAAAATTATGGGACAAGTATATGTGCATGCCCAAAATCCCAGGAGGAGAAATGGAAGAGAAGGGATTGTGGTATGGCCATCCCCTCTTGGGGGGGGGGGGGTGATTTCTTACTTTTCTTCTCTCTGTCTCTGCCTCTCCCTCTCTCTCTCTCTCTCTCTCTCTCTCTCTCCAGCAAGTACACATGCCCTATGAAAAAAAAAGAAAAACGAAAAAAAGTAAAAAGAAAAGAAAAATGAAAAGAAAAGAGAAAAGAAAAAAGAGAATACTCCTGGGAAACTAAAGCAACATTGAAAATTGACTAATTTGTTTCACTTCAATATTGTCTCCTACATTTCTAGTGGCATGTTATTTAGTTCCTGCTTTTAATTTTAAGTTATTTTTATTTTTAATGTCAGAGTCACATGCATGAGAAAGAGAGAGAGCGAGAGATAAAGCATCCCCCTCAACAAATGCTTGTTATGCTGCAATTCTTTTTCCTCCATTTCTCCATCCAGTTAGGATCCTGTGTATGTGCAAAATTGCCTGGTGTATTTTTGAGCTGCTGGGCAAGATTGGGACTATAGCTGACCATGCAGCATCTGGTTCCCTCTGTATAGTGCTTAACTGCTACACAATGGGGCTGATCTTAGTTCCTGCTTTTTCATGTGGAGAACAGTGATTATTTTGGGAAGGTGTGATGATTATTCTAGAAGCAGGAATTGAGAATATTTTAATTTTGACTTGTTTTGGTATTGAGGGTCTAAAATATAATTTAGGTACTGGTATAATTAATGCTTTTAGCAATTTTACCTAAATATAATGGGCTGGCATGCACCTTGAAAATGAAATTAAAACATATTTTCTTAAAAATACTGAATATAAAAGAAGGAAAAAAACTTTATCAATTTTAAGAGGAAGAAAACGTGATAAATAAACTACATGAATTTTTAAGAGAAAGATGATAACATATAAAACACATGTTTTCAAGTTGGATATCAAGACAGAGTCAAGAATAAGAGTTAAGGAATGAGATGGGGGTTAGATATGTCCTGGAAGATTTGCATCAAAACCCCCAGAACATCCCTTTTTGATCAGTACTGTCATCTTTAAAAAATAGAATTTACCACTGAGATTGTAAAGATAAACATATCTGTCAGTTGTGTCTCAACAGGAAAAATGTTGAAATATATAGGAATACTGAAGAACACTAAAATCAAACTCGGGAGATGTGAGTTTAGATCCAGATTTTTGTCATTAAAAAGATGGGCAAACAAATAATCACTTAATCTCTCTGGCATTATAATTACATGGGAAGGTTTATATATTTGATCCAGCTTTGAAATAAATTTTCTTGTTCATTTGGTCAAAAAATACGAGTTGAACACATACCATGTACTAGTCATTGAATACAAGCTGAACACACATGCTTTTATCATGCAAAGGCAGAAAGGGCATATACTGACTTTGTGATGTGATTGAGCCATTGGAAGAACAGTAATTATGATTAATAATTGTGGCATAGGGTCCAACTGTGAAGTCCACAACAAAAAACAATATGGCACACACACTTGGAAGGGTAGAGGGAGGGTACCACAGAGATTTTCAAACACTTGAGAAACTGCTTTTTTGTTGAAAAGCCATAGGGGCTTACCTGATTTGTGCTAGAAAAGGAATGTTTGAAGGGAGATTAAAGAGCAGACTTCAAAGAATGATGGAACACAGTCTAAATGTACAATAAGCAAAAATGTTCTCTTCCTGCACAAAAAATTAATTTAGACAGTGACTGGAACTTGGTTTAGACAGTTGAAAGACTTGTCTTGAGTATAACAGCAGTGGTGGAATTCCACCTACTCTTCATTTTTTTAAGAAGAGGAGGCAGTTAACTTTCGTAAGATTGCTTATAAAAGAGAGAGAGCCTTTCCCTTAGATAGTGGGAAAGTATGGATGACGTCTCATATACCTTTCAAACTATAGCCACTGTGGATAACAATATAAACGTTCCTCAGAAATCTACAAATAGAACTACTGTATGACCCAGTGATTCCACTTTTAGCTATCTACCAAAAGGAAGGGAATACACTCAGTTGGAAAAACACTTGCACATTCATGTTTATTGCAGCATTATTCACAATTGCTAGGACATATAATCAAACCAAATGTCCAAGAACAGATGAGTGGATTGAAAACATGTGGCATATGTACTCTATGGAATACTACTCAGCCATAAAAAAAGACCCTGACATTTGATACAAAGTGGACGAATATGGAAGATTTAATGCTAAGCTAAGCAAGTCAGACTATAAAAGACATGCATTATATGTCCCTGCTCAATATATACTGAATGTCTGCACTCTAGCAGAAACGTAAAGATTGGAAGCTATAATAGCGGGGAGGCTAACTGTAAGTACTGGAGACAGAAGGGAGAGGGTAATAGAAGATGGGAGGGAAGAGATCAGGAAAACAACTGTAATATTTAATAGACAAAAGTAGTAAAGTTATCTGTGGATGATAATATACATGGTAGTGCCTTTAACTTGACTAATTTGTACCTTATACATGCTAGGAGAAACCATGTTGTACACTATAGAGATGTACGGTGATTAAATGTAAATTTAAAAAATGTTAAAAATACTATTGAAAAAATTTACAATTTAAGTACAAAACTGCTACTATTTCCTTTTGGAATTCTCTTTTTTCTTAAAGGTCAAGTTATATTCCATTTTAAAACTATTCAGTGAAGTTTTAGGAACTACTAGGAAGTCTTCTCTTGTGAGTTGTGAGACACCCTTTTTCATGAATATGCTTAAATTTCCTAATTTCCCCTTGATAATATGACAATCAACATTAAGGTATACTCTATAATGATTTCAAGCAAAGGTCCTTTCTTGAAGGAGGTTAAGCAGTATAAAAACGTTAAGGTAATTTTACTATAATTAACACTTTATTCCTCTTAAACTTTAATACATGGGCAATTGCAATTTTTCTAATGATCAGAATCAATGTGTGTCTCCTCTTCCTACACACACACACACACACACACCCTGAAACTTCCAGAAATGTTTCCAACAAGCATTAGACATGATGGATTAGCGTTTCTCTTTCTTTGCCAGTTCAGACCCCAAAGCACAGCCCTAACTGGAGATGGCAACCAAGCAATGAAACTGCCAAAAGGTTGAGAGAGGGAGAAGAAAGGGAACTTCTTCATCAGGAAATGGATAATTAACATCTAAATACTCAAGTTTTCACAGTCTGTCACTGTCTTTGACGTTAATAATGATGTCACTGTTGTGTATTCCCTGTTAACCAGGGAGCATTGTTGAAGAACCTGGCCTGGGACCAGGGACCAACGCTCCTCTGCCTACATAGACTTTATTCTGATTGATGGGAACAATCCTCGGGTGCCCCCAGCCAGGGCTTACTGTTGTCATTTCTTTCTACTGTGTGACACCTCTACTTCAAGCACCCTCATGCAACAGATGCATCCAAATAGATTTTTTAAATTAATTAATTAATTAATTAATCAATGACAAATATTAGAGAGTCTCCATAGTTGCTCAAGGCTTTGAGAGGATCTAAAACGGATTTCTTTTCCTATTTTATAATGGTGAAGGGCTTTCCCTTTTTTCCCCCTACAAAATCATACAGCTACTGTATTAGACTTTGAGGACGTTTTCAAGGTTTAGAGATTGTAACTATAAAACCAATGCCAGTATGGCCATGTCCTAGATGGTCTTAGCAGAGAAATCATCTGCTAATGAGATATAGAAAGATGTGATTGGACTAGGGAGAAATGTTCATATGTTGAAATATTCACTTTGTAAGCTAAATAATGTGATTGAATGTATAAAAGAAAATGAAATAAAAATTTAAAAATTATAAAAGAAAAAAATTAAAAAGAAATTTAAGAAGACAAAAAAAAACAAAAAAAAACAAAAACAAAAACAAAAACAAAAAAACACTAAAAGAAAGATGTGAGAAAGATGTGGCTTCACCAAAACTGATTTGCCTCATCTCAAGAGTTCAGTTGAAGTAGAATCAACAGTGAAAATATAACTGAAATGGGAAGGGTATGACTGACACCCTTCCCTACATTAAGGATATGGGCGACATCCCTTCTTATGTTTTTGAGAAGCTTGAGACCCAAGAGAGGAATAAGAATGTAAGAACCAAATGATAGCTTCCTTCCTTGTCTCATGATAATTACAGATAAATAAAGGACATTTTCAGGACAATCATTTTTTTTTAACAATTTAAGCCAAACAAATAAATGGTAGTATACCATGATTGCATTTAAGCTCCAATTAACCTCATGCTTTAATCAAATTACGTACCTACCTATATAAAGTATTATTGAAATTGCACCGGGATGCTTTATTCAATTTCAGAGAGGTGAATGAAGTCAAATAATAAATGTATAAATAACCTTCTGTATGATTATTTGATATTTAATTTAAATAGAGCTTTGAAAAATTCAAATGAAGATAAATAAATCATTGATTGTGATATGATGTACTGATTAATAGAATAAGCTTTGGAATCACAGAGCCCTATCTGTGAATACTCACTCTGCTACTTAAGAGCTTTGTAACCTTGAACAAATTATTTAACCTTTCTGACTCAGTTTTTTTCATCTGTAAAATGGAAATCACAACATAACTCAAAAGGTATAACTGTAGCATTAATTCTAAGACCTGTTGTATTTATTTAGGTTTACTAGAAGTAGACTCTAAAACAAGGATGAAAGTACAAGTATTTATTTGGGAGGTGATCCCAGAAAGTCACAGTAAAGGAGGAAGAAAATAAGTAGGACTATAAAGAAAGCCTATACAGGGAGGCTAATAAGTAGATTACCACTGTGGGCAACTATGGCTCAACTCGTCCAAGACCTTTAGTGTGGAATATGCATCGAAGGTGCCCTACCCTAGGGATAAAGGAGATGGGATATTTATCTTTCAACTTCTGCACACTTAATCTGGTTATTAAGTGCTGTTCCAGTGATGTTTCTTCCCTCAGCCTCTGAAAGTGAGCAATTTCTCCTGTGGTTAGAGAAAGTGCCCAGGCAACAGGTACTTATAGTTAAGAGCTTTAGGCTTTACAGGGAGGATGAATGTTGAAAGGCCATGGGTAGGGCACTAAGGGCCAAATCTGACCCACACACTCCTTTTGTGTCAACAAAGTTTAATTAGAACACAGCCATGTCTCTCTATTTTCACATGGTCAATGGTATGGTTGCTTTCAGTATACAATGACAGAATAGAGTGTATGACCTATAAGGCTGAAAATATTTAATATCTGGCCCTTTACAAAAAAATGTGTTGATCTTTTATCTAGTTAGTAGCATGAGTGAGATTAGAATTTAGGCTTCTTGACCTCTACTGCTACGCTTTCCTAATTACACTTGAGACTTACTTTCTCTAAAATTAATTACAGGAAGAGATGATTTTACCAATCTTTAATCAACTAGAAATCTCTATTAACTTGCACTTCTATATATCCATATCCAATGGTCATTTATTTTATAATTATTGCCCTGAGACATTGGAATGAAATATCCTGATCTGCAGTCTTCACATTAAGCATGTTCTATATGCAATTACTTTTGAAAATGATAAATCAGGTATGGTAGAATATGAATGTTCTCAGGCCCAGCAGCTTGTGGATGAGAACAGATATACATTGACATTTACAGCCAGATTTGCTGGCACTTTGCCTCCATCTGCCATGCAAGTCTTCTGACCCATGCAAAGTCCTGTCTACCTAAATATTTCTAAGCATCTTCAGAGGAACTTTATATAAGCATGGCTATTCTCCTCATAGGTATCTGCTAGGATGATGGAATTGCTCTGCTGGGTGAATACTCCTTCTTTAGTGTACTGCTCATGTCCTTGAACTTTCAAGCTACAGAGTTCTTGGTGGGGATGGGGTGAGGAGTAGAGATACTGAAATAACATAGAGTTGCTTTTGGCATTCACAGCACTATATGTCAGTGGAATCTCATATCACTCTATTTTGTACACAGCAGTAGAGACGAGCTCCTTCTGCACTTGTCATAGGTCTGTGGCCATAATTTTCAAAGCACAGTCCCATGATCATCAGCATCAACATCACCTGGGAACTTTTTAGAGCTGCAAATCTCACCCCCATACCTACAGAATCAGAAACTCTAGAGTAAAGGGGCACTGATCTGTGCATTAGGCAAATGGTTGGTAAGGTAAATTTTGAGAGTTACTGACACAGGTAGGGTATTAGACGCAGACCAACACTCTTTCTCCACTTTTCCTCCTTTTCCCCATGGTAGTGGTCTTTGTGTAAAGATGGCTACAATAAAGCCTCCTACCATAACAGTTTTTATGCCCTTTTACAATGTGATATCATAGCTCCTCCCTTCAAGAGATAAAGTCATTTACTCACCCCTTGAATTTGAGCTGACCTTGGACCAATATAATGTAGCAGAGTGATGTTTTAGGAATTTCAAAGTCTTAGTATCAAGAAGTCTGGTAGCTTTCACTCTCCCCTTGGAATGTTGTTTTGAGAACATTGTATAACGAAACCTAGTCTAGCTTACTGGGAGATGAGAGGACTTGTGAAGAACCAAATTTCTCCAGCCAGCAGTTAGCTGGAAGATCTCCAAGGTAAACCCTTCTAGACCATCTAGCCCTTGTTTAGGTACCAAATAACTGCATCCATGTGAGTAATACCCAGCATGACTATCAGAATAACTATCCTGCTAATCACCATGCAAATGGAAGACACACAAAATCATAAACAAGTAGGTAACTCTTATTTAAGCCATTAAGCTTTAAGGTACTTTTATAGAACAATAGATAAATAAATAACTGATACATCCAATGTATCAAAGCAACAACATTGCAAAAGGTTTTTTCCAGCTTTTGTCCTATAAACTGAAAAATCTGTACAGCTCAAGCAGAATCACCCCATTGTACTACATAGTTTAAGTAAGCAATGACAGAGGAGCGTGGTTTAGTGTTTAACGTTGGGTCTCAGTTTCCACATATATAAAAGAACATTCTGCCAGATGATCACTTCAATGAGGATTTTATGTTTGGAGTTCTATGGT
Source organism: Tupaia tana (assembly GCA_026018925.1). NCBI lineage: Eukaryota > Metazoa > Chordata > Mammalia > Scandentia > Tupaiidae > Tupaia > Tupaia tana. The sequence goes on along the minus strand of JAKSZU010000009.1, from coordinate 141,617,417 downwards.
TTTAAAAAATTCAGAGAGTAAATTGATTTCTTCTACTCTTTAAGTAGAAACAACACAGAAACATGCATCACTTTTACTCCTCATCCATCCACAATTGAGTTAAATTACATTAACTACTGGCTTGCTGCCTCAGTATCTAGAATTTCCATTAGGTTCTTGGACAGAGAGATAGTACAAGGCAAAGCAACCAAACCAAACCAAACAAAACAAAACACAGGCTTTGGAGCCTGACACACTTGAATTGGAATGCTGGCTCTTTCTTTCCAGCTGTGTGGCTTTAATCTAGCTAGTTCTCCTCCAAACTTTAGGTTTTAATCACATGTATTTTGCAATTATTTTGAGGATAAAATCATATACATAATAGAAGCTATACACACCATAGTAGAAGCACAATGAAAAAAATTACAATGATGAATTAGAAATTATATCATATTATAATATAGCACATGAAATAAGAATCGTATATCAGAAACAAATTGCAAATTAAATTTTCTATTTATAATATTATATGTATTTTAGATGAATTTACTATAAATCAAGAAGTTACCAATATAAATTATTCTTAATTCTGATGTTTAAGTCATCACATTAAAGAGAAAAAGAAAGTCTTATTTGAATAAAAGCGGCGAAATGGCTATGTCACTGGACTCCCATGTAGTCGACTGCGGTTCGAGGCACAGACCCAATGGCTTAAACTCATGCAGACGCGTGTGCGTGCATGCCCAAGATCCCGGGAGGGGAATGGAGGAGAAGGGATTGCAGCTTGGCCATCCCCCTGGCTGGGGGGGGGGGGCTGATTTCTAGCGCTCTGTCTTTCTGGTGAGCGCATGTGCCCTATAGCAAAAACCTCTCAAAAACAAAACAAAACAACAAAAACTCTTGATCTAACTATGTATTGACTCTTTTCAATCAACATTTGTATATTTAACATTTTGACTTTATTCCCAACTCTGTGTCAGGTGGTTGTAAGGGGATTAAAAAGCCACTGCTTTTGAGAACATCTCCTTGGTTCTTCTGTAACACCAGCCCTAACTCCGTGAGCTTTCACCAACAGCGTGGAGGGAGAGTATTCCAGACTCTCTTTTCTGGTGAAGGAGTGAGTGGGAGGAAGGCAGCAGGAGGGGTAGGTAAGTCCTCATGTAGGGGAGAGGAGAGCAGGGCAGAAGATACTGAAGAAGCATCTCTCTCACTACTTCCATAGCTCTTCGCCTTGCCCTCACTGTAGTCTCACAAGTCTCTGGATCTTCTTCCATTCTGATCCCACTTGAACAACTTTACCCTGGGTATTTTCTCTGCCTGGAATGCTTTCCCCAGATATACACATGGCTCACTTCCTCACTTCCATCAGCTTTCTGGTGTTCTCAAATACCTTTTTTAATAGAACAGCTGTCTTGACCATATCATAATGCCCTCATCACCATTTCCGGCTTTTAAGTTCCCAATGAATGTGTTTATTTTCAAACCTCAGTATGCATGTCAATTACCTAGGGATTCTATTAAAATGGAAGTTGTTATTTGATGGGTCTGAGGTGGGGCTTCAGATTCTCTCTCTCTCTCTCTCTCTCTCTCTCTGGGAGAAATATTTGCTATAGGGTGCATGTGCTCACAGGAGAGACAGAGAGACAGAAAGTGAGAAATCACTCTTCGGAAGATGATCACACAGCAATCCTTTTCCCTCTATTCTTTTCATGGTATCTTGAGCACACACACACACGCACACACACACACACACACATCTGGTGTGAATTTCAAGCTGCTTGGTCTGGGACTCAAACTGTGGTTTACTATGTGGGAGTCCAGTGATTCAACGACATAACCATTATACCATATGCTGGTCCCTGGATTCTGCATTTCTAACTCCCATTGTCAGTGATCTGCAGTACAGTTGTAGTTGCAACACTTGTGATTACTGAGATACTATATATTAGGCTGTCAGGAAAGTCACGATGCATTTTTCTTTGCATCATGACTTCCCTGAAGACCCAATATATTCTTTGTCAGTAGTTTGTCTTTTACTTCCAATCATAAAAGGAGGGACTTGTCTTATTCTGTGCTATACCTTCAACACCTAGTATGATAGCCAGTACATGACAGTTAATGCATATTTATTAAGTGGATAAATTATATATGCTGCTAGAAATAAAAACTGGAATTTTGAAAGCATTTTTCATTAGAAACACTGCTGTTACATTTAGGTACATTAAATTTCTGCACCCTGGTTTTAAAACCTTCCTACTGTGTGTAAAGCTGTTTAAATGCTGGCATAAACCCTTAAATTCAGAGTTTAACAAATTTATGAAACAATCACTGGAACACAATCTTGTCACAAAGTTATAGTCTGAAGCTGAATATACCAGAGACAGCTAGAGAACAATTACCAGTAAATGATTATATAGGGACAAACTATGCATATATGCTGAGGGAACCAAAAATTATATCCTATAAACAGAAATAAACCTGACATAATTAGTTGAATATAAACCCTGATATAGCAATTTTAGTGTCCTAGATTGACAAAAAAAAATCATAATGCTTGCACATCTTTTTCAAGTCTCCAATGTCATTAAATCTAACTCTGATGACTGCTCAGAAACCCCAGGGGGCATATAAGACACACTGTCCCCAGACTGTACAGCTCTTTAACCCAAGCACAGTTTCCTCCTACTATTGAATTATCATTGTGCTACACTGGCTTTGATCCTCCTAATTCAGTATATTTCTACTTGATATAAAATAAAAATCAAGTTTACCTAAAGAACCAGTCATTGTCATGCTTTAATATTGCAATCATTTGATCTTTAAAATAGACGAAGCAAAACAACCAAAACAAAAATTCAAAGATGTTTTTCGTTCTGCCTAATTAGAGAATTGGTACAGAAAAGAACCTTTCTGGCTTCTTTCCCTGAGAGTCAAAGCTGGTATTACATTGCCATGGGATTTTTATATATACCTTCTATCAACAACTGAATAAAAGTGAAATAAAATAGACTGAAAATATTCAATAAAAACTGAAGTTAAAACTACAGCTAAATAAAGAAATATTCCTTCCCCCAAACAGCTTGTGTAGTCACACTCTAGTTTTTTTTTTCTTTTTTCTTTTTATGCTTGAACTAAAAATGGAAACACTCTTAAAATTGTTTTCAAGGAGGGGCCAAGTGGTGGTGTGATAGTTGAAGTGACTAGATTCCACATGGCTGACTATGCCGTTTGAGTTCCAGACCTGATGGCTTGAAAAACACACTGGGTATGTGTGAATGCATATCCAGAATTCCAAAAGAAGAAATGGAGGTAAAGGGATTGTGGCATGGCCATCCCTCCCCCGCCCTTAACCCCGGCAGTGCTTTCTCTCTCTCTCTCTCTTTTGCTCTCTCTCTCTCTCGCTTCCTAACAAGCACATGCCCCCTATAGCACATTTTAAAATTGTTTTAAAATGGGATAGGGAGAGGTGGTAGGAGAAATGCTTGTGTTTCTATGATATTATTTTGTGGGTATGTTGGATGAATATTGTCTAAATGAAATTGGACTCATTGAGATGGAATCCTTATGCACTCAGTGGATTCATTGGCACTCTACCCTCAGGAAATTGTACCCATCCTTGGATACTGGGAATATTGGTTGCTGATAATATTCTTCATTAGGAATTGTCTTCAGCCCTAGAAAACTCTTCTACATTCTCCCTCCATTCTCACGGGACATTGTGATTGGCTGGATTCGGGATACCAAGACCAAGCCCTCTCTCTGAAATATGGGACAGTTCTCCAGAGCTAGCCCAGCTTCAGTACTTGTAAGGGTCTGATTGAGGCTTCTGTCATAAACAAATCACTTTTCTGCTTCTCCTACTGGGTCCCATTCACTTTCCCTTCTCTTCCTTTTAGAAGATTGTCTCCAAGGGCACAATCACCCATACCCTTGCCATGCACTCTGAATCATAGCCAACGTCTAAGAAACTCACTCTAAGACTTTTTGCATAGTAGATAATACAAAGCATTAGCCCTATATACAGAATCAGAACAAATTTTCCTTTTCATCCAAAGATCAATTCATAATCATGCTTTTGATCGAATAGCTAAAGCCAAGGAAAAATGGATCTGGTATACTTACAGGCTCCAAGAGAGGCCACAGTAGGAGCTAGGTCAGGCTGCTTTGCCTTCAGCTCTTGAAGCAGATGGTTCACTGCCTTCCACTCAGAGCTCAGATCTTCTAACTTCCTCTTCAATAGAAAAGCATACACGTTACTTATTTGATTAACACCTTGACAATAACTTAATTCATGAAGCTATTAATTCATTTTGTGACTATAATATTGGATTTCTATTATATTTTACTACTAAATTAATTTTCCGGATAGAATTCTCTTCAAAGGAATTATAATTATTTTAGCCAACCACCCTACAAATCTTTATTGATTGTTTGCTTCATAGAAATTCTTTATCTAGGCACAATTTTATTTAAAAGAAGTAAAGTGAAAACAAAACAAACAAAAAACATTCCCCTTTCAGCAACTGGTTTGAGTCTTCAAAATAACATCTATTGTGCCTACATACCAGAATCATTGGGAGAACATTTATAAAATCTCAGCATCCTGGCTCTCTTCAGGTCAATTTTATCAGACTTAGAGGAAGGGCTATGGTAGACATGAGAATATACCATCCAGAGGCCTATTCAAGGCAAATCAAGGCAAATCTCTTGTCCTAGATGGTGGAAATGATGTCAGTAGACATCTTCAATTGTCAGTCCCTTCAGGGACTGCCTTGGCTGCGGAGAGTGGGCTCATCTGAGGGCATGTTCTTCCTGAGCAGCTCTCATTCAATGACTGATCAAGGTGAGGGAAGAAAGACCCAGCCAATTTGGCTTAAAGAAAGACAGGTTTGAAGGGCCATTTCAACTGCACAGCTTCCCATGGACACAGCCAGGCCTGTATACAATCAGAGGTGTGCTGGTATATGTTTAACAACTGGCTCTCTGGGGAAAAAATACCCCAATTTTTGTGTCTGCCAATTACTATGCTGTAAATAATCCTACAATGGCCAATTTTAAATTACAAGATAGTGTTGAGTGGCTCACAAACTGCCTGAGAATTTAACAATAGGCCCTCCTGAGCTGACTCCAGCTGGCTCCAGTATAGCACTGGGCAGCCATTTGATTAGTGACAGCCAGTAGAATATGAGAAGTGATGTTTGTCAGTTCTGAACTGAAGTCTTAAAAAATGAGTAAGGTTTCTACACTCTTTCCCTTTTCATTGACTGAAAACAGAGGACTCTAAGCTCTTACAGGGACCTTCTCAAGAATCAGGGGAAGAGGTACCAGCAAGTGGCACAGTGGTTAAGGAGCTAGAGTTCCACATAGTCAACCATGGGGACTTGAAACTCATGCTGGGCATGTGTGTGCACACGTGTGTGCGTGACCAAAATCTCAAGAAGAGACTAAAGGAGAAAGGATTGCAGTGTGACCATCCCCCCAGGGGGTGATTTCTCACTTTCTGTTTCTCTCTGTCTCTCTGGCAAGCACATGTGCCCTGTGGTAAATCTCTCTCTCTCCCTCTCTCTCTAAAAAAATGACTTGGGGGAAGAATGAAGTCCTAATGCCTTAGAGAAGTTATTTTTATACTTTAAGATCAACAGAATCTTACAGATGCCTTGTTAAAATACTGATCTTCTTCTTATTATTTTAATACTGATCCCCACAGTTTTGGATTCAGTCTTGGGTCAAGTCAGAACTTTCACTTTTGTTTGTTTGTTTGTTTTCATTTTTTCTATAGGGTATGTGCACTTGTGAGAGAGACAGAGAGAGACATCTCCTTAGTGGGGGATCACCCTTCTCCTCCATTTTCCTCTTGGGATTTTGGGAATGTATATACATGCATGCAGTATGATTTTCAAGCTGCCAGGTTCAAAACTTGAACACACAGCTGGCCACGTGGGATCCAGCTGCCTTAATCTCCATGTCACCTGGTGGCCTCAAGGATTTGCATTTTGAACAAATATCCAGGTGATGATGATACTGACTGTCCATGACCAAAGCCCAAGGCATCCATTACATGCTATCTAAGCATCTATGATGGACTAAGTATGTACTCTCCTTGAAAAAAAAGTAGCAAATAGGCCTTTAGATCATTTTTGATAGGTAACAGATCTCTTAATAAACCCTAACTGAAAAAAGCTGCTCAAGAATAGCAGAGCTCTAAGTAGACAGTACCTAGGTTTTGGTAGGCGAGAATTCTACCACTGAACCACCCATGCAGTACCTAGGTTTTGGGAATATCACATGTAGCAAAGCTGTTCGGACAGGAATACTTGTGTTAGACTGTCAAATGAGCAAGAAAAATACTTCCATTACGTTGAGTCACTGAAATTTGTGGTCCATAAGAATAAGTAATACCTCACTAGTATAGTAGCACTATGAAAACTTTACCATTATCTACTGAGGGTTAATAGCAGCATTTTTATACAGTTGTAAATCCCTATGCGTATGTTGTGAGGAATACAAATAATTTTCCTGATGTCAGATTTGGTAAATGAATCCATGAACAGAAATTGTATTTCTAGTCTGAAGAATCAGTGTTGGAAGAGCCAGAAACTATGAACTCTTTAAAAGTCTACTGAGTAAACAGGAATTATAATGGACCCAACCTCACAAATGAAATGTTTTATATACACATGTTGTGGTTTAAAGTTAATCATTAATTTAATGCTAATCAACTCAATAAAAACATTTGTTCATTTATTCACTCAAGAGAGAAAATGCTGCTACTCTGTGCCAATCTCTATGCCAGTTACTATGCTCACAACAACAAAAATAATAACCTCTAAGCACTCACAGCCTTGTGGAGAAAACAGACATGTAAATAAATTATAGCAGAGTTTTTAGGGGATTATAATGATTTTAGTAAGACACATTGGAGGAAGTGCTTAACTTAACTTGGAGAGGTCAATAGATGAACCAATAAAGCTAACATCAATTGATCTTAAAAGACAGCTGGAGTTCTTTCTAGAAAGGTGACTTTTCAGTGCCAGCTAGAGATAGAGTATTCCAAAGAGAACGAAGAGCATGTCCAAAGGTGCAGAGGCAAGAGGCACTGAGACTTTTCAAGAAAATTCAGAGAATTTGTCCTAATTGTCTGGGCTAGGGAATGATAAAGAATTACTAGGCCAGGTCCAATGGCAATTCATTAAGGTCTTGTAAAGTGAGATTATCCAATTCTCTTCTAAAATCAGGGAGTGAATAGAAATGTTTACAGCAGAGGCGTGATGTGATAAGATATGTGTTTTGCAGTGTGGAGGCTTTATCAGAAGGGAGCAGAGACATGAGTTGGGAGACTAATGTAGTAATCGAAGCGAGAAGTGGTCAGGATCTGACCAGAGGCTTTGGTCTTACAGAAAGATAGAGGAGTGTGGGTGTGCGCATGCACATATGTCTGTTGAGATTTGAGCTGGAAAGTGCTAAAGAGAAACTTTCTTTCAAGGTGCATCTATGAGTCTACCCTGTTGGTATGTTTCTTTTCAGTAAGACTGTATGCCTTTTGGAGGGCAGTTACTGTATGTATGGTGTTCTTTTCATACCCAGTCCATAACTTCCTAATAATAGTCATTCAGTAACTATTTCTCAGTTGAATCAAATTATATAAAAATGTCTACTTGAACAAAGGAAAAGAGAAACAGATCACTGACTTTTTCTCTTCTCACCTTGACTATAATGCGAATTACATACCACTGATTCCTGTTCTTACAGAGGAATTCAAAGATCCCATGCAATTTTTCTAGGCATGCAATCATTTTATTATAGCTGTATAATTCCAGAACTAGACTGTTTGAGAATTAATCTCCTAGACTAGGGTCACAAATTCAGGTACCAATAGGACTAGCTGGCAACTGAGGGATGAGCAAGAGTTGAGTAAAGCAGAGAAGCTACATCTTTAGTTGTAGCTGTTTATTGTCAGCAGAAATGTGGGCGTATGTTAAAAACAAACAGACCAACCCCTGCTGATGATTCTTCCAATACCAGTGCATGCCAGAGAAGTTCCATCCAGTTTCCTAAGAGCACAAGGAAGTATAAGAAAGTTCATTGCTATATTGTGGGGAATTGAGGCCAAAATGGATGTGTATGCTAAGGAAAATGGAATACAATGGATACATACTAAGAAATTGTACGTTAGACTAAAAAATAAAATTTGCTGTATCTAGAGCAATGTGGATAGATCTTTAAAACACAATTATGAATTTTTTGAGAGCTAAGAAACCTAAGATTTTATCAGTTTAAAACATACTTATAAATGATACATATATTTTACAAGGATAGAGCAGAAAAGAATATGAGAGTAAAGATATTATTGTCATACTTCAGGAATTTTGTTAATTAGCTGTAAAACACAACCATTAATAACAAGTTATATAAATTTAAAATTAAATAAACTGTTAAAGGTAATATCTACTAAAAAACCTCATCGATTCCTAATTAAACTGTCATCTATGTTATTGAGATTATTTATGCCTATTATGTCTGATATCATGTCAGATCAGAGCTTTTAAATTTTCTGACCAGAATGCATATTATTAAATATTTACTAGCATGTCAATGAATATAACTTGTTTTATTTATTAAAAAAATCAGGACAAACCCAAAAAAGCTAGCAAAAAATGCCTCTGATTAGTGACAAATCAGAACCTAAACACTAGAAATTAAGCATTATTAAAAGGCTAGTAAACAATATGTCTTGTCTCTTGGTTACGCTGTGAGATTTCAGTAACTTCACAAGGACAGAGTACTGTGAGCAAATATTAATAGACGTAACCATGCTGAAAACAGAAGATCATAGCAGATAATGGGGAGGTGGCAATATACATAAAAGCTTATGACTAAAAAAATGTAGCAGTCGGTCATTTAGTAATGAGATGACAGATGGACATATGGTAGTCCCATTATACATTATTTATCTTATAGGAAACCCCCTATATATGCTACAGCGGTCAGCGAGTGTATGTGTACATGAAAGAAAGACTGAGGTTGAGAATGGAGACTAATTTAAATACTGCTGAGGGGGTCTGCCCAACTTTTACTCAATAAGCATATGGCTCCAGAGTGAGTGGGCAAAGAGTGATGAAAGTCTGCTGTTCCCACACATGGTTTTGATTCCAAATTCTTCTACAATGTATAAGCATCTCACTGGATTGAGTCTGATTCTAAAATTTAATGGTATATATTTATCATATAGTCTGGCTTCTTTTAGAAGCAAATTAGCCACTTCATCTGGCTCTCAACTGAAGAAAGAGTGATCTCCATCAAACTTCATCATGTTTCTAATGGATCACTGTATAGCTAAACAGAACAATAATTGATGTTTTAATTATGCCCCTGAAAATTCAAAAAGTTTAAATTACATTAAAATTTAGAATAAGAAGTCTTGGATTTCAGTTATAATTCATTACTACTGGTTGTGTGATCCTTGGCAAGTCAGATAGGTCACTCAGATTTATCACCCTTGAAACATGGATATAATACTACCACCTAACTCATAGCTTTGTTGGAGAAACTAAATGAGATGTTTTATGTGGAAAGAACTCTCTGAACTGTAAAGTACTATAAAATTGTTGGTTAGATATTATGCACTGCTTAATGAAGCAAAACAGAAGATAGTCAATAAAAGTTTTCATTAAAATAGTTACAATAAAAATATTCCAGTATTTAAAGAACTAGGTTTTGGTTATCTAGAAAATAACATGTTGGTATATTCAGTTTTCTTTTTAGTAATACAGAAAGTCTATCCATTCACTCAAATGTTACCTTCCCATTGTTATTTCCAGATGGGTAGGTGAAGAATTACTGTAATTTCAAATGTAAAGGTGGCTTTTTAAAATTAAGCAGTACTCCCAATGTTCTATAGACGTCTGAGGATATTGGAATGGTTTAAAAGTATAATAAGCTCAAAACTGTATATCTATTTCCCAGTATTTTATAATTATTAGCAAATGAGATCACTTATGAAATGGCTATAGTTTTTCATTTGGCTGATCATAGAAACACTCTTGCAATTTCTCCAAGGATCCAAAGTGCTCTAGAGTTGAAATGGTTTATTTATATATTATGTAAATTCTTTTTGGGTTTGTTTTGAATTTTGCTTCTCTGTCAAGTGCCCATATTTGTTGTTTTCTCATCTTTTCTATTAGGCTGGAAAATTCTTTGGGGTAGCAAAAAATGTTTGGCTGTAGCAACTAACACAGTGTTTCTATTAATAAACTTTAAGCAATGCTCAATAAAAATTTGTAAAAAGTAACGATTTTCTATATGTGTTAATCTAAAAGCAAATTTGTGGAAATCAAATAAGTGTTTGAGTTCTAACCTCTGCAAAAAGAAAATCAGTAATATAATAGTGATCAAGTCTTATTCTTGACTAGATTCCAGAATTTCAAAACTTTGAATATGTTAAATAAATTGCATGCCCTAGGCTTTCCTAACAAGAACTCCAGACTCAACCATCAGAACGGATTTGTATTTTACCTAGAGGGAAAAACTGAGAGAGCCTCTTTTTCTTTATAAATGGCAAATTTAGTTTCACTATAGGGGATCTGGAAGCTGAGCATTATTTTTCATTCTATAACTACTTGGAAATATTATTTAAACACTAAGACAACTACTTCAAACAACATGAAATTTCTTCTTTATGATAAACAGGAATTAATTACAAGAAAAGGTTATTTGCAAATACAACTATCCTTTTTAAATTTAAAATGGAATATAGTATATCTCCTCTTAATATATACTGACTGTCCACACTCTATAGTAGAAACTGAAAGATTAGAGCATATAGAAGCATGGAAAGTAGTTACAGATATTGGAGACAGTGTGGGAAGAGGATGGAAGATGGGAGAGAGGGAGAGGAAAGGGATCAAGGAGAAAAATAGAGATACAAGACATTTAAGGGACATAGAAATGGAGGATTGTCTGTTGATGATAGTGTAATGTGTATGATTTCTTCAACTGGACTGGTGTGAAGTGTATTCACATTGGGTAATTCATTTTACAAGCTATAGTAATATACAGCAATTGAATGTATAAAATAAATTAAAATTAAAAATAAAACATGGAATATATTTTTAAACTCTATTTGAGTTTAGGATTTTTAAAAGTTAAAAATCTTACATGTTTTTCTGTATTAATGTTTGGCATGCTATTAGTATATGATAAATAAATAGAAGAATTCACTGATGACTGTACATACACAGGCATGCATGTGAATAGTGTTACTAAAACATCTATGTCTGTGTCTATAATTAATTAATACAACCAAAGGCCAGAGATGAAATTCAAATCTCTAAAATGTTTGCCTATTGCTAGCAAGATCTACTGAGTAGCCTAAGTTGAGAACTTTCACCCAAGTATTTCCTCAGGAAAAGAGTCAACCAGCTCATATTAAAAACTTTAAAAGAGCTTCTGTATCTCACTTGTTTTATTTCGAACAACAGTTTGCTTGAAATATCCTCCAAATTTTAGCGTGCAATGCTTATACAAGTATTCTAACATAATTTAGTGGATTGTAAAAAGGAGCTGATGAAAGTTGGTAGATCATTAGCAATTATTTATAATGTATAACCTCACAATTCCCAATGATAGAGGTCATTGTAAATAAGTCTTTCAAAGGTTATTTTGAAAAAAGAAAACAGGGCCAACTTTGTATTGTATTGGTTAAGACAGGAGCTAGATTCTATGTGGCCAACCACAATTCAAATCCCAGCACAACACTTGAAAAACATGCCGGCCACATGTGTGTGTGTGCCCAAAATGTGAACAGGGTGGAGAAATGAAGAAGGGATTGCAGCATAACCATGTCCTATTTGTGGTGCTTTCTCCCTTTTTTTTTCTCTGTCTCTGGTGAATGTATGTGTCCTCTGGCGACTGAGAAAAAAAGACAAAATATTAAGCTGAGTCATCTGTGCTGGTCCCAGTTGAAAGCAAAGTCATTCACTGAAAATAAACTAAACAGAGCCAAGGCCATCCCATGGTCATGTTTGTATGAAGAGAGAAACAAGGCCATTCTGCCATCACAGAAATGATTAAAAAACACTTCTGTTCTTTTACCAATTATAATTCTAGTCCTACTTTAATCTTCTCATCTTCTAGAAAAAGATCTTGTTAAAATACATGATCACCATGCAGACTGCTTCTTGACTGCATCTAATCCAGAAATGGCTTCCTCTTATTCTTTTCAATGCCTTTTATTGAAATGCCCCACAGTCTCTCTGGAGTGCTCTTTCCCTCAACAGTAAGCTAAATATTTCTATTATTTTTTGAGTATAGATATGTTCCTAGTAGTCTTTGGTGAAAGGGCTTTAACAACCTCATGTGGGGATTTAATAGCATCATTTTTTAGGAGAGTTTTTTTGCTATAGGGTATATGTGTTTGCCAGAAAGACAGAGACAGAAAGCAAAAAATCACCCCACATGAGGGATGGCCACACCACAACCCCACAACCCCTTTCCTCCATCTCCTCTTGGGATTTTTGGCATGCACACACATGCACCCAGTGTGAGTTTGAAGCCACTGGGTCTGAGACTCGAACCATGGTCAACTACGTGGGAGTACAGTACTGTAACCATAACCATTATACCATCTGCTGGTCCCAGTATCATATTTCAGATAACTTAGCAGAAAAAAGTTACCTCTAGAATCCTGGAATGTACATATGGATAGTTTGAATGAAAATTGTTTCATAACATGTAAATGTGGTAAAAGTGTATTTCCAAATCAGTGTGTTATTTTATAAAATGTAAGACTGAGTGTAGAAGTACTATTAAATTAAGAAATTAAAAATAATCAGACATTTGACAATCTCATCCTTACCTTTAAATGTTTATGTTCACAAGTTGCTCAAATATCTATTACACATTTTCTTTTCTCATTAAGCAACTAGGGTTCTCCTCATGTTACCATTAATAAAACTCTTATAGTCTAAGACTTGTTCCTCAGTTGGAAAGCAAACATTTAAAAAGTGAAATATTACTCACATATTAATAAATTATAAATTATCTCAAATATTGATAGCTTCTTTCTGTAAGTCCTCTCCTAATTTTCTCTATTGTCATAGGCATGGAACGGGTGTTAATTGAATGGGTCTATCAAAATGGACCTGTTCATTTATGGGGAGAATGTATGACTCTTATCTCTCTATTGATATTTGATGTTATAGAAGAGTTGTACCAGGTAAATGAGATCATGTGCATGATAGATAATGTATAAAATCCAAATATTATTATAATTATAATAATATTTCTTTGGATAACATTTTGACCAACAAGACACCACTCAATCTCCTATACTATATATAAATCTTAAGATGTACATCTGCTGTGGGTAATATATTAAAGATTCTTAGGCAAAAAAAAAAATAAACCCTAAGGAAGTTCTTGAAAATGTTAAGATGTTGATGTTGGCAGTAGAACAAACTCATTGGGAGGGGAAAAAAAACAGCTTAATCTAGTTAATTAACAACAAAACAGCTGGGAAAATGAAACATCCCTGGTTGTGATTGACTGTAATTGAAAATGACTAATGATGCTGTCACTTTGTGACTTATATGTGAGGAAATGATGCCTGCAAGATTATAATTGCCCTTTTGACCATTTGTCTACAGCAATTACTTTGTGTCAAAGGTTCAGATGGAACCCTTTGGCCATATACTGAAGGCTCCTCACACCTTACTTTTTCTGTTACATTTTAAAATAATTCCAGAGCAGTAAGTAATATACATTGCTTAAAATAATTATAATATTACATTATTAGATTTATCTAACCAAGATTTTTCTTAGGTTTTTACCATAGAGTGTGTGTGCTTGCCAGAGACAGACAGACACAGAAAGTGAGAAATCACTCCCCAAAGGGGATGGCTACGCCACAATCCCTTCCCCTTTATCTTTCCCCTGGATTTTGGGGTATGTTTGCACATGTATCCAGCATGACTTTCAAGCCACCAAGTCTATGACTTGAAGTGTGATTGACCATGTGGGAGTCCAGCACCTCAACCACCATCATGCCTGCTGGCCCCACAGGATTTCTTTTGGAGAGGTTTTTTTTTTTTTTTTTTTTTTTTTTGTTATAGGTAGGACACCTGTGCTCACCAGAAAGACAGAGACAGACAGAGAGATAGAAAGTGAGAAATCACCCCCCAGGGGGGATGGCCATGCCACAATCCCTTCTCCTCCATTCTCCTCTCTGGACCTTGGGCATGCACACACACGCACCCGGCGAGAGTTTAAGCCACCAGGTCCAGGACTCGAACCACGCTTGACTACATGGGAGTTCAGTGGCATAGCCATTACGCTAACTGCTGGTCCCAGGATTTCTTTTGGTAATATAAAATGTTGGCAAAGCAATCCAGCTGGCTTTATTATATCACTTCAGCATGTAACCAAGACATTTAAAATTCCATGAGTTCTCTCAGTTCTAATGTATGGAGGGTGACATAACTCTCTCTCTCTCTCTCTCTCTCTCTCTCTCTCTCTCTTTGTCTATATATATGTATATAAATTTTAACAGGTCAGTTGATGGTGGTTAAGGTGGCTGGATCTCACAGGGCAGACTGCATGACTTGAGTTCTGAACTTGGTGGCTTAAAAATCACACTGGGTGGGGGCCAGCAGGTAGCATGGTGGTTGAGGGCACTGGACTTCCACATGGCCTACCACAGTTCAAGTCCCGGACCTGGCAGATTGCTTTCTCACTTTCCCTCTCTCTTCTCTCTCTTTCTCCTCTCTCTCTTTCTCTCTCGTCAAATTTAAAATGAATAAATATGTTTAATAAATAAAGTAATTCTTTCAAAAAAATCCCATTGGGTGCATGCATGTACCAAAATCCCAGGAAGAGAGATGGAGAAGAAGGGATTGTAGTATGGTCATCCCTCATACGGGATACTTTCTCATTTCCCTCCTCTTTCTGTCTCCCTCTGATGAGTACATGTGCCTGCTACCAAATTAAAAAAATAATAATAATAAGAGAAAGAGTATTTTCCAAGTTAAGTTAAAAGCAAGTATTAATAAAATAAAATGGGATTTGAATGTTTAAGTTCAAGGGAGCTTAAATAACAATAAAAAAATAAGAAATGGTTTCTTTTCTAGTTGTTGCTGTTGTTACTGAAGGTAATTGCTTTGTTGATTTTTAACTGCTAAATGGGATGTGACGGAAGACCCAGTATTACTCTCTGAAAAATGGAACACATTAAAATGATTTCATCAATGGCGTTATCATAAAACACTATCACCAAAGATAAAACTTTAACAAACTTTTAAATAATTCATTTAACCCATACAATGAATCTTTAACAATTTCTGAAGTTAAGAGGAACAATGTGCACATCAAATGCAATAAAAGTGTGATGGGAGGAAAGAGAGATGAAAGCAAAACAAAGATGCTTAGTTTTTCAACCACGCAATTCTAAGATTTTTTTCCAGTCATTTTGCTTCATAGATAAAGGACATCTATATCATTGGAACTGTCTCATGACATATATTTGACCATGAACAGGAGTCCACAAAAAATAAACAATGAAGAAGTTGTTTAGTCAGAGATGAAAAAAAGAAGAAAATTTTAAAAAATCTTTGAAAATTAAATAAATCCTAGAGAAGTTGATAAAGGGAAGAAGGAAAAGGCAGGAAACTGAACAGAGATGAGCCCAGTTCCCAGTTAGAACTAAGCTTGGGTGGTGAGCGTGGGAGCTGAGCAGACAGGCTGTTTGATTCAAAATGTGGAGGTGCCAATAGACAGTCAATTTCCTAAGAAACAGAAGAGTTCTCTGATGTGTCCTTAATTAGAATGTCTGCAAGCCATGGACATACTAATTATCCATCTAAATGTACAATATGCATCATGAAGGATTTTCATTTTCTTTTTTAAGAATATCATTTTCTCCTTCTTAATTTCTGTAGTTTCCAAATGCAACGCCCCCCCACCAGAAGAAAATCAAACTTCCTTCATGAATATATACTGGAGGCTACTCAGACCCTTCCTCCCCTTCTCTTAAGGGCTGAGAAAGCTCAGAGTTAAGGAAAAGAGGCATTAAAAATAGCACAATTTAAAAATTTGATGTATAGACTTACAGTTGAAAAACACTTTGTTCATGTACTATCAGAGCAATGGCTCGATCTTCAGAAAAATCATCCCTAACCTTTAAAAAGAAGTTTTTGATCCATACAGAGATTTAAATAGCCCTCACAGTTTTCTGCCTTGTATTCCTGGGTGCCATGTTGTAATCTGTGAGGTTTTTTTTCAAGCCTCCAGTGTTTCAAGCTACCACAAACACTGGCTAATGTTCACATGTTTCCAAAATCATGGACCATTTCAAAAGGTGCGTGTGAGTCAAGTAGTTCTTCACCATCAGAACTTGCAAATCAATCTCACCCTTCTGCCCCTACAATCTTGGTAGGTTGATGCTTCTCCCAACCCAAGGGAAAACTGGTACAACCAGGGTGAGTTTTCACTTAAGCTCTGCTTCTTCTAAATGAGCTGAACTGAGAGGAAATGGGGAAGGAGGAGAGGAGAAAAGACCAAAGGAAAACAGTGCTGATTGCAACAAAATACAATAGTTTTACAGGATATTAAAAAAAAAAGGAAGTCATATTTCCTTGTTCATTGTTTTGTTTCAGAAAGCTAATTCCCCTTTTACATTACTGCTACAATAGAAAACAGGTATGCTCAAGCATAGCAGATTCTAGTTCTGACCTTAATGTGGTGTAGGAGTTGAGTGTCTGGGTTGAGGTGTGATAAGTTAGTGTCAACTTCTTGGTTTGTTTTACAGACAATAAAAACAAAAATGTTCTCATTGGTTTTTCAATTAAGATTTTTCCGTGTGTGTGTGTGAGTGAGTGTACATGTGTGTTTACAAAAGCACAGATGTAAAAAACAAATTAAATGCACGTTTGTAATCTATAACAATTGGGGCCAAACCCTGGCTCCTAGTCATACTCACATAGCATACAGTCTTTGAGGAGCAACCAAGAGCAGATAGAATGGACTTATGTAGTGGTCTCTTTGTTGTTTCATAGCTTGCTATAATGAGAGTCACTCTGTTATCCACTGGGGGGACTGACTTTCTTTAGAGCATTAATAGAAACCCTAAAATATGGTGATTTTGAACTTTCTCTAGCTCTCCAATCTAAATACCAAAAACATTGTTAACTATAAGTAATTATCAGAAAAAGCCTGGATGCAAATTATTTTCTCTATATTTGAGGAGTGGGAATAGTGTCTTCCTCAAGAAAGGTATGTTGCTCTCTACAGAGAAATCTGGGCATTTAGCATTTGGTGTTTGGACATTATGTTTAGGCCCAAACTTTGAATTTACCTAAGGAAAAGTCCCTTGTAAACTGTAAGGAAAACAAACAATTTTCTAGAAATGAAGCTTGGGCCCAACATAAGGAAAACTAAGCGGTGACCTTAGAGACAGAGTCTAAGTCATGGTAATGTTGTTTGCAAGGACAAACTGGCTCTGTATAATGAGGTTATTGACCTGCGCTGTTTTAGAGCAGTTTTAAACAAGAGGGTGAGGCTCACTAAATCTCAGCCTGCAACATTAGCTGAGAAACCAAGACTGATCAATAAACAGCCACCATTACAGGCTCTCGGGAACCTTCATCATAATGGGCGCCATTATAATTTTGGTCAGGTACAGAGAATAAGGCAACCTATACCTAACATTTATTTATCACTGGACTCTCATTTGCAAATGGAAACCATTGATTAGGTATTTTTTGAAAACCGACCTGGCTTTCCATCTCTCTCATCAATATAACAGCCTGTGAATAAGCATGCCCTAGACTTCAAAATGTTCACAGAGATGGGAAAGAATTAGAAAGCCTTTTCCCAGGCCAGCTTTTTACCAAAGAAAGAAGCAATTACATGACATTCCACTAAAAATTCTTGACCCAATAAAGTGCTAAAGCCCAAATGCCGATTTTCCTCTTTCATAAGAAAGAGCAACAGAGAAAAGAAAGGTCACGGACCATATTGTGATTCTTTACAGCTGTTGGAGACAGACAGTATGATGCAGTAGCTTGATTTGAATTAAGCCA
Organism: Tupaia tana; assembly: GCA_026018925.1. Lineage (NCBI taxonomy): Eukaryota > Metazoa > Chordata > Mammalia > Scandentia > Tupaiidae > Tupaia > Tupaia tana. Next base: position 141,599,367 of record JAKSZU010000009.1, on the reverse strand, counting down.
AACAATATGAAAAGCATCAAGGCTGGCAAGCAAAGCAATAAAGCCCCAAAGAATTTAATCTACCTTGAAGGTGGGACTACTTTTTGTATTGATGGCAGCACACCAGGACAGAAATGAGTCCTTTAATGCAATGACTCGTTAATAGCCTTAAGATCACAATATATAAATAGGATATGTTGATCAAAAAGACAGTTTTGCCTCTGCTATTACAGTATGGCCAATATTTCCTTACAAGTTATTTCATTGATTATAAATAGACCACGTCAATGGCAAATGTACAACAGGGGAAGCATAACCCATTATGAGGTAATGGATATTGCTAGAGGTTGCTTCATTACCTTTACTGGCTGAGTGGCTGGTTTTTCCTTGTACAAATGCTGCCCTTTAGACAAAATCCCTTCCACATCCGGTTGTTTAGCTCGAACTGCTACTTCAGTTTCCTGGGGAAAAGAACCCATACAGTGCAGATTAACTTCACAGTTAGCAATAAAATTACTAAATTTAAATATACCCTTGGAGACTCCGCATGTATTACAGATCAATTTCTATGTGGCATGTAGAGGCACACAAAAAGTATTGTTTGGTGCAAAGAAAAGCAATGGAAGTTTCTATGAAATATACTAAAGTGAAAAAACATTAATACAATTTTTTCTTTAAATATACCATAATACTATTATATAAAAACACAGATATTGACTTCCTATTTTTCAAAAAAGTAAAATGCAACAATAAGAGGTATCATTTATTGATATAATTTATACGGATAACTACTAGTGTTAGGTTCAATAATCTCAATAATCCTAATGTTCATTTTCCTTTATAAATTTATTTCATAGGATTCTATTATGGGCTTTGGATCTACAATTCTGTTTTGAAATAAAAATCAAAGAATTCTTTCCACATCACTGTTGAAATTATTACTTTTTTTCCCAAAGAGTAAACACTTAAAGCACAATATCAAAGCTTATTATTTATTAAGCAGTCAAATTAAATAGGCCTTTTGAGGAATGATGAAATTAATTTTTTTATTGTTTGTTTTTACTTAGCCTGGAGAAGGCTGAAGGATGACAGAAAAAAAAAAAAACCCTTTAGATATATGAATTTAAAGTGTTTTCTTAGTAGCTGTTGTCTAGCTCTCTTGAAGAGAGAACAAAAGAAATGTGCATAAATTGAGGCCTAAGGAAGTAAAGTTAAATATTACAGAAGACTTTTTGGATGGAACACTTGTTAAACACTAGGATAGAGTATCGATTAATCAATGTCAGGCGTCAGTCAGGGCTGGGGCAATCTTCCCAAGAGAGCAGCTCTTGATTAACCCATATCTCTCTTCTCCCCTCTCCTATGCTGGAGCCTCCCAGCACTGCTGTGTGTACGTGTCTCCACGCTACTATTTCCTTTATATTCTGTGTTCATACCTGTTATCTCTCATCCCATTGGAGAAAAAAAAAAAAAAAAAAAAAAAAAAAAAAAAACCCTGAACACAAGTTACTATAATCTCATAGTACACAGTAGGGTGTTCTGCAATTTATGGGTATTCAGTCCATGTTCCTAAGAGGGTCTATTTCTCCAGTTCTTAACATAAGAAATATAAGTGAGAGATAGATATTGTAGTTGAAAATGTTAAGATTAAGCCCACGTGTTAATGAGTATGTTTGCAAATCTCAGTTCCTTTAAAACAAAGCTTAGCTACTTCACTCTTACAGAATGGTTGATTGATGGTCTTACCGCCCATTGCCAGGAAAAGGTATTGTTCCTTCAAAGTGCAGTACCCGGAATGACTGTAAGTCTTTACTAGAGGTAGAAATAGCTCTGATTTCAGAAAAGGATGGAGAAAATCTAGTTTCAGACACTGAATTCCTAAGAGGACCTAGCCACTATAAATGCATCCTTAAATGCCCCATTTGCAAGACATTTTGGTGTAGTGAGTGGTTACAAGATCTCAAAATATTTTAAGAGAGAAAATAAAATATGATACTTTCAAGAAGTGGAGAAGACCGCACATCTTTAACAAAATAGAAAGGGTTTAAGCGAAGAGAAATAAAACTATCTCCCCCCCATATATGTGATACACATACACACACAATACTAAGCCAAATCCAAGTAGAATATCAAAATTATACACCCATTATACCTCTAAACTGAAGAGTTAACTTGAAGTGTTGCCATCAAAATTCATTTTGTATGTGTTTATCTAAGAAAAGTCACTCTTTTCTATTTTTTCAGTGACTACCAGGGACTTTTTTGTGTCATTCATTGATACTAATCATTACTCATAGTAGATAAAGTTTTCTAACTACCTTCATAACAACTTTAGACTATACTATTGGTAACTATACTATTATTAATTTATCATCACTTGTATAACTAAAATTCCATTTCTTCCATTTTTAATATTTCCCAAACCCTGATTCAAGCACATTCCCACCTTACAGATGAAAAAAAAAAAAAAAGCTGTGGTGGGTGGTGATGATGATGTGAATGACTTGTCCATGATTCCATGGATGTAGGAGAGTTAATACTAAAATGGTTCAGACAGAATAAAAAACTCATGCCGTTTCTACTAGTGTAAGTTACTTCTCTGCATCTTATAAAAATTTATATCATCTAAACAACTTGTTCTAATCAACCTTATTTCTAAACAGTAAGACATTTTATTTTCATCATCTGAACTTATTTTACATTATGACAGATTGGAACAAAATATCAGACCTCTCTGGTAAAGGAGAGTCAGACTTAGCCTGCAAAGTCATTGATGTAAAGTATGCATAAGGATTCTGGATTAACCCTGGAAGCAGACCACATGAGATGTGTCACTATTGGACCAGAGGAGTATGGCTACAGGATACAATGGTAGTTCTTCCCATCCATCGGAATTTTTGAATGATACTAGAGACCCTTGTTTCCACTGCCGCCCTGTAGTCTTAAACTGTTCCAACCCTTTGTTTCATCTTTCATAACAAATTGTGGTTAGTCAAGTTATATGTGTGTGCCTGTGTGTGTGTGTATAAATTTGGCCATCCCTATAGGATTATCTTTTATGAGAGCGAGACCCTTATCTACCTTCTTCACTCATTATGTTACTGGCAGTGCCTATTACATAGTAGAAGCTAAATAAGAAAAAGGTTGAATGGGCAAATAAATACTGCTGTGTATGAAGCCTGTGGGTATTCAGTTAGGTTGTGTACTAATAGAGACATTTGTTTATTTAGACAATTGAATGTTTTTATGCTATAGATCATTAAAAAAATTTCTAAAGTTAAATGTACTCCTCTACTTCAGAATTTACTTTATTACTTTCAAAAAAATTGTACATCATCTTCTTATTGATTACAACAAGACTTAAAAAACCCATTTCTATGATAAATTAAAATAGGTTTTTGATTTATTTAGGTTTTTGCCATAGGGTACATGTGCTCAGTAGAGTGAGGCTGAGAGAGGGAAAGTGAGAAATCTCCCCCCGGGGGATGGCCATGGCACAATCCATTCTCCTCTTGGATTTTGGACATGCATGCACACGTGCTGGGAGTGATTTTCATAGTCATTGGGTCTGGGACTGAAACTGTGGTTGGCCATGTGCAAGTCCAGCACCTTAACCACCATGCCACCTGCTAGCCCCAAAAAGTGTTATTTTAAACTTACTTATTTTAAAATGACTTCCTTTTACCTAAAATTACATCCCTCCAGTGCCTTTAACCACCACAACACCTGCCAGCTCCCTGATATTTACTCTTAATCCTATAGAAATAGTGATGAGAGTAATCCTGTTCAGCTCTAAATTCTTTGTTTTTACTTCTCTTTGTCACAATTTTTGAGAACTAGATTTCTAATTACACGTACCTTAATAAATCACTTTAGAAAGACCATTTTGAAGATGACTGTTTACAATTTTTCACACTACATTTATTTGCAGTGTGAATTTATTAGGCAGAGACAGTTCAGTTATTCAGGACAAGATATTATTGTTTGAAGAGTCAACTGCAGTACATACAATTAATTTATTTAAAATATTCTTTTATATTGTCCTAATCTGTCATATTATTGTTCTTCAAAGAATTATTTCATTTTATTTATTATAATTATTTTTTAATTTGACCAGAGAGAAACAGAAAGTGAAAAGGCAAGCTGCCAGGTCCAGGACTAGGACTGTGGTCGGTCATGTGGGAGTCCAGCACCTTAAGCACCACACCACCTGCTGAAGCCTATTGTAGTATGAATAACAGAAATAGCTGCATCTGGGTAAAACAAAACAAGAACAAGAGTGTGTGCATATCTGTGTTTCCTTATAAAACCATGTGTTCCAATCAAGGGTGCCTCACCTTGATCCCCAATCACTTCGCACAGGCCCCACTTCTTAACCCATAGTTGGATTAAGTTTCTATTCTCTTAATCCCTTGACAATAGCAACTAATTTTCAACACATGAATTTTCAACGGACACATTGAAACTATAGCCAATATACAGTTCTTTTGGTTTTAGAGAAATTTTTCCTACAGGGCACGTGTGTTCATCACAGATACAGAGAGACAGAAAGAGAGAAATCACCCCCCGCCCCCAGGGGGAATGGCCATGACACAATCCCTCAGGATTTTGGCCACACACGCACATACATCCAGTGTGAGTTTTAAGCCACTAGGTCCGGGACTCGAACTGCCATTGACTATGTGGGAATCCAGCGACGTAACCATTACACATCTGCTGGTCCCAGAAAATAAATAGTTCTTAAATATGTGTCAGGAAAAATACATTATAGGAAGCTTATAATCATCCTGAACAAGTGGAAGAATAGGTCAAAATTGTAAAATTGCCACGCAAATAAAATTTGACATGAAAAGCTAAAAAAGCCCAAAGTAAAAAAAAAAAAAAAAAAAAAAAAAAAAAAAACCACTGAAATCACATGGCTGTGCAAGGGTAAGAAAATGCTGCTAAAATTCTCTGCTGTGCTGAAAATGGCAACTAGCTGCTATAATGATACTAACTGCTATAGTATGTTAAGAGTAAAGTTAGGAAATGATTACTATGTGTCAAGCGCTGTGCTTTCCATACATTTTTCCTAATACTTGAACTCTTACCACAGGGATTTTACATAACTTCACAGATTCTGAAATTGGGAAAGATTAGGTGGATTGTTTAAAACCACGTGGCTTTAAAATGGCAGAATCCAGATTATATCCAAGAAGTGTGTGTCACCAAACTCCTCTTTTGCCTGTATTCTGCTGTGTATACTCTGTGTGTGTGTGTGTGTGTGTGTGTGTGTGTGTATGTGCGCGCACATGTGTGCGGGTGCACCTGTGTGTGCATATATGTGCTTATTATGGCTTCTTAATAAAATTGGCAGAATGTTTCTTAATTCTTTCTCCTCTTCTTTAACTCGAATACATTCTATTATACAATATCCTTCAGTGTATAAATGAGAGAAAATCCTGTCCCTTCCCACAGAAGAGAAAATAAATTCTTACATAGCCTTGAAAATGCTCTGAGGGTTTTCTTTGTGAGTTTATGATTGCCAAACCTCTGATATCCAGGTCAGAGAATTGGTTTGTGTAAACCTTTTATCTCACAAATGGCCTCACATCTTTATGTGATTTAAGATAAGGTGAAGAAGGCCACCACTAAAATGGAAACATAGTTAATTATAGCGGCCAGTTTTTGTAAGTAGAAAGTGTTCAACTTCAAAGAACATTCAGACAAGAAAGTCTTCATAGGATTTCAACGAAAAACTCACCTCTAATAATAGAACATTTCCATTTAGGTTTTCTTCCCCTGCCTTATTCTTAATGCAATACAGGATTGGAAACCAGGAGTTCAGACTCTTATGACAGTGTAAGAGCTTTATTTTTTATCACAGTATTGACAATTCATTACAATGTCATGCACAATTTTAAGGGAACAATTTGTACTAATTAGGTAATAGGTAATAACCCTTCATTAGTATTCACTAGAAGAATATCAGTGTCTATTTTTAAATTTGGCCTTGATAAGTTTTTGAAATGGAGTTTCTCTTAGCATTTTCAGTTTTAGCGATTCCTTATGAAATGACATTACTAATGTTGGGCAGCAGCTGACCTGACAACCAGTGAAGCAAAGGTCAGTGATGAAAACAAACAAATTAAAAAATATATAAATAAAACTTTGAGGGGGCAAGTAGCAACTCACAAGCAAATTAATATATACTTACATTTTCTAACAACTGATGTATTGGACATTATATTTTTAAGTTAACATTAAAAAGATCATGTGTGTGTTTAACTAGAAGTTTGGTGTTCCTATGGACAGCATAACAGAGATACATTCTACCTTGTTTTCTTTATTTATTTTTAACTTATTTAATTTTCCTTCATTTTACCAATTACTAACCTTAGCATATATGAACATACATGCAAACATTTATACATGTATGTGTGTTTAGATAATAAGTAGATATCTCAAATACTATAAGGAAATATGTTCACATATGTTCTAACATTCATTCATTTGTTCATTTGACAAATATTTATTAAATGTTTCTCACATCTCAATGTCTGAGCTAGAAACTGAGAATACAAGAATACATCCTACTCATGTGAAATTTACAGTGCATCAAGTGTAACAACTGATATAGCACAATGTATATGAGAGCACAGCACAGAAACTGATCAGATCTACATTTAATGGACAAGAGAGTGAGGACAGAAAGGTTCAATCAAATGCTAGGAACAGAAACAATTCATGTACCTGGTTTACAAGGGGATGGATGACAGAAAATATTCCAAGAGAGGAATCTGGGATAGGCAAAGACAGGAAATAGGGAGTATGGAACTACCATGTGTGGCAATGGGAAGAAATGGTATAGGAATGAAAGACAAGAGCCAAAGGAAAGAAGAATTTTGTTTTGTTAGAAGTGTTTGCTATAGGGCTCATGTGCTCACCAGAGACACAGAGACAGAGAGAGAGAGATTGAGAAATCACCCCCCAGGGGTGGTGGCCATGCTGCAATCCCCTCTCCTCCTTTCTCCTCTCGGGACTTTAGGCACACTGCGTACACGCCCAGCATGAGTTTTAAGCCACTGAATGGGGGACTCAGACTGCAGTTGACCATGTGGGAGTCCAGCATCTGAATCACTACACTAAAAGTTGACCTCAAGAAGGATCTTTTATACCACCCCCAGAACCATAGTGGAAGAGTTACAAAGGAGTCTTAAATAAAGAAATGGTACTTGTATGTTCTAATTGAAATTCTAGAAATGAATATATATGAATATATGGATAGGTAGGTCTATTATTAATGTATGGTTTTCTACTCATAATCTGATCTAAATGAGATACGTGTGCTGCTACTGAAAACAAAGAAATTCAAGAGAAAAAGTGCTACCTTTTCTTTGCTGAACATAAGGATTTAGAGTTTTCTTATTATAAACAGTACTTCCTGCTATTTGCTTATTTTTTCACTACAAGATTGAAAGATATAACAATAAGAATGGCAGGTGTAGATATCAGAAACTGTAGAGGGGTTGGATAGTGGGGTGAGGGAGGAAGGGGCTCAGAAAAAAATAACATTTAATAGACACGGGGTAAGTTATCTGTTGAGGATTATGTCCATGGTAATATTTGACTTGCTTCATATGCAATGCACATATGCTTTGAAAAACCCATACTGTATGTTACTAAGGTGTACAATGATTAAATGTAAAATATAGAAATATTTTGTAAAAATTTAGTATTGATATTTAACCATTGTACATATATATGGGGTGCAGTGTGATACTTCAATACAAGTATACAATATGTAATGAACAAATCAGGGTAATTTTCATATCTACCACTTCTGACATTTATTATTTCTTCATTGTTAGGACATGGAAAATTCTCTTTTGAAGCTATTTTGAAATATATATACAAAACACTATATAGATAGATAGATAGATAGATAGGTAGATAGATGCATTTTAAATTTGCTATAGGGCGTGTGAGCTCACAGAGAGACAGAGGGAGAGAGATTGTGAAAGCAACTCCCAGGGAGGATGGTCATACTGCAATCCCTTTTCCCCCACTCTCCTCCCTGGATTTTGGGCATGTATACACATTTGCCAGAACGGTTTTCAAGCCACTGGGTCTGTGATTTGAACTTGGCAGTTGGCCACAGGGGATCTAGCTGCCTTAACCACCATGCCACTGACTGACCCAAAATATACAATATATTAGAGTAAAATATAGTCACTGTGCTCTGCAATGAAATGTATTTCTCCTATGTAACAATGACTTAGATTGTAAGGGTCACTACTGTTACATGAACTGCCAAATAAGTTTTAAAAATTAGGCTTTGTAGACACTGTCTATTTTATGATAGATCTCAATTTCAGAGATGTTGGAATGTAAAAAAAAATAATGGGTTTTGGAGTCAATGAAGTCCTAAGAAATTAATAGGTACTATGATTAATTTATTAGTTTATTATTTTTCATTTTCCTCTATTAATCTGACTTTCCTGTGGCTGAAAATACTTCCCATTGACATTTGCATGACCATGTGCCTTGCTTCAATCAATGGACCGGGGCCCGAAGTGATGGTCTTGCAGCTCTGAGCTGGATCTTTAATAACAATTTGAGATTTGCCAGTTCTTCTTATTCCTGTCTTCCACCATGAGAGAATAATAACACTATATAGCAGTTGTTTTTTCGGTTAGGGTTTTGGAATGAGAAGACTTTTGGAGCAAATCCACAGTACAGAGTGAGAAGACCTTAACTTGACCCATAGTGTAGAAAAAAGCTGCAGCTGATCTGCAGACACATGATTGAGTAATAAATGTCTGGTGTCATATGTCACTGGAATTTGGGAGTTGTTTGTTACTGCAGCAAGAGTGGACAATTACAACATTATAGTAAAACAAACAAACAAAAATATATGGCCTTCTGGTGTGAAACGACCAAGTAAGCCCTTAAAATAAATGTGCCCTAGTCACATATATCGACTGAACCATCTCTCATTCCACATACAAACTGTTTGCTAAAAAGGGTAGCAAGAAACGAAAAATGAAATGGAATCAATATTGTGTTAGAGCCTGACTTCTCTGGCCTAGATTGTCAGGCAGACTCTGACAAATGAAGGCTGATGGATGGAAAAACACAACATTGTGCAGTTGAGTTTCTTTCTCTTTCCCCTCATGCTGGGTGACTGTTCTTTTATTTATCTACAATTAGGTTTCCTAGACTATTGCAACGCGGCTCTCTTTCACTGTAACTGCATGCTGTCAAGTATGTGCCAAGCTGATTGACAAAGAATGACAGGTTCTCTCTTTCCATTCTGAGCTAATCAAGGCCAGCTCACCAAAGGGAGGCTATTTTTTTTCCTGATTTAGAGATTTATGGATTTCAAAAATAATCTGTCCAAATATACAAAGTATAATGCATTATTGATTTTTAAAGTGGCAAGGGTTGTGAAACCAAAAAGATATAATCTACTAAACGGCATACCTGGAATGTTCAAGTCCAACAAGAGAGTGGACATAGGTGTGATCCTGACGTAATGAGACAGATATTCAGAAGCCTGTCAGGGAATTTCTCCATTCTTTAAGCAGTCATTTTGGCAATAGGATTCTTTCTGCCAATGAAATTGTACCAAAAGCCCTCCAACAAATTACTTCATCCATTCAATAGATATTTACAGACCACCTAGTTTGTGCCAAATGCTGTAGTAGATATTATATATGTAACAGTGAGTAAAACAGGGGCCAGCAGGTGGTGTGGTGATTAAAGGGGCTAGCCTCCCACATAGCCGACCGTGGTCTGAGTCCTGGACCTGGCAGCTTGCTTTCTCACTCTCTCTATCTCTCTCACTCTGTCTCTCTCTGGTCAAATTAAAAATATATAAATAAATAAATAAAGTTACAAAAAATAATCTTTTAAAAATTATTAAAAAAAACAGTGAATAAAACAGAAAAAAAAATTCTCATCCTTATAAAGATGATATGGAATAACAGTAATGGAAACATGGTGTACCAGAGAGAGGAAAGTGGTACAGAAAAGAAAGAAAGCAAGAAAGGAAGGAAGAAAGAAAGAAAGCACTGGGTGAGTATAAGAGATGTATGTACAGGCAAGGGAAGATGGGATATATAAATATTCAAAAGTGACTACAGGAAAAGCCTCACGGAGGAGGTAGTATGTGAATAAAGATCTGGAGGAGCTGAGGGAACTGATCAAACAGATATCTCAAGGAAAAATAATCCGTACAGAGGAGACAGCAAGTGCAAAGGCCCTGAGGCAGGAATGTGTCTGTTACGTTTAAGAAAATAAATAAGGAAGCCAACATGAGTGGAGTTAGTGAACAAATTGAGAGTGGCAGAAAGACAGCCAGAAAAATTAGAGAGGGAGGAGATTAAGTCCTACCAGGCTTCTTTTTAAAAGAGTTTGGCTATTATTTTGAGTAAGATTAGGAACTATAGAAGGGTTTTCTTTTTTTTTTTCCTCAAGTTTTTGCCAGAGGGCACGTGTGCAAACCAGAGAGAGACAGAAAGAGGGAAAGTGAGAAAGTGAGAAATCAACCCTAGGGGGTTTGGCCATGCCAAATTGCGTCTTCATTCTCCTCCCAGGATTGTGGGTACACATGCACATGCACCTGGAGTGATTTTCAAGTTGCCAGATCTGGGACTCAAACTGTAGTCAGCCATGTGGGAGTCTAGCACTTTAACCATGCCACCTGCTGGGCCCTGGAAGGATTTTCAGAAGAGGAGTGATGTGATCTGGCTTAGTCTGATCATAGCTATAAACCAATTCATAAAGGGTCTAAATCTCCACTGTTTAGAGGGAAGTAGTTGTCTATTAAAATCTGAAACCTTTGGAACCAGCAGGTGGCATGGTGGTTAAGGGCGCTGGACGCCCACATGGTCGACTGTGGTTGGAGTCCCAGACCTAATGACTTGCTTTCTCACTTTCTCTCTCTCTCTCTCTCTCTCTCTCTCTCTCTCTCTCTCTCTCTCTCTCTCTCACTCTTTCCCTTTCTGGTCAAACTAAAATAAATAAATAAAGTTAAATAAAGTAATTCTTTAAAAAAATCTGAAACTTTTATTTCAAATGCACACACACACACACACACACACATATATATAGTGCTTAAATGAGGGCTAAAGCTCCGATCTGATTTACTAGCAATACAGGACACTTTTGCTATAGTTCAAGTGTATCTGTAAAATTCACATGTTGATTTGGTTCCCTTTGTGATGGGATTAAGAGGATAAAAATTTAATGTGATTATGGTATGAAAGGTGTAACCTTTGAGAGATTAGGATGATGGTCAGCAAGGTGGAGCCCCCATGATTGAAGCCTGGTGACTTTATTCAGAGAGGGAATGAGAGGGCCACAGCTATGCACTCTGCTCTTGTGCTGTCTTTTCGTCCTCCACGTTATCCACTACAAGAAGACTCTTGCTAGACATAGCCCCTTGACTTTGGACCTTCAAAACTGTGAGCTAAGCAAACCAGTATTCTTTCTAAATCATCCAGACTCAGATTATTTCTGATATTAGCAACATAAAGGACTAAAACACTGCTTAAAAGAGCATTCATTTAAAGTGGTACCCCACCCCATCTCACAAGATTCCAAAATCCTTATTGGTGAAGAGAATGGGCTCTGGAACTGGGTTATCCAGGTTCTAATCCTGCCATGACTGGATTTAATCCTGCCACTGCCTTTTTGCAATGGAGATCATATGGTGTACGAAACCTCAAATATAGACTAAAATATTTTCCATCTGGCCCTTTATGGAAAAAATTGGCCAACTGCTACTGTAGATAAATGGTTAGGTTTAGAGCTTGTGTTTCTAAAAGCCTTTGTGAGGACCAGTAGTTACTGTAATAGCTATGTTGCTGAACTCCCATATAGTCGAACATGGCTCGAGTCCCGGACCCGGTGGCTTAAACTCATGCCAGGCACGTGTGCGTGTGTGCCCAGGATCCCAAGAGGAGAATGGAGGAGAAGGGATTGCGGCGTGACCATCCCCTGTGGGGGGTGATTTCTCGCTTTCTGTCTCTCTGTCTCCTGTCTTTCTCGCGATCACACACGCTCTATAGCAAAAACCTCTCCAAATAAATAAATAAAATAAAAGCCTTTGTGTATACATAATCATTCCACAATGCAAACATATAGCAAAAAAATTACATTGTACCTCATAAATATATACAGTTATTATTTCTCAATTAAAAACAAATTTTTAAAAAAATTATATGGATGGGTATTATTTTTAGGGGGGAGAGGTTTTGGCTATAGGGCACGTGCGCTCGCCAGACAGACAGAGAGAGACAGAGAGACAGAAAGCAAGAAATCACCCCCCAGGGGGGATGGCCACTCCACAATCTCTTCTCCTCCATTCTCCTCTCGGGATCTTGGGCATGCAAGCACACGCGCCCGGCGTGAGTTTAAGCCACCGGGTCTGGGACGTGAACTGCGGTCGACTACATGGGAGTACAGCGACATAGCCATTATGCTAACTGCTGGTCCCAGGATGGGCATTTTTAATGATCAAACATAAGAAACATTTGGGGGCCAGCAAGTGTCATAATGTTTAAGGCATTGGACTTCCACATGGCCGACCATGTTCGAGTCTCAGACCTCGAGGCTTGCTTTGTCACTTTCCTTCTGTCTCTCTCTCTCTCTTATTCTTGTCAAATTGAATCATCATCATCATCATGAATAAAATTAAACACTTCTTTTTTAAAAAAGAAACATACATTTTTCCATTAGCTCTTTATATAGTTTCACAGACAGTCAATTTATAATTATATTTTAGAGCATAGGTCAGCAGATTTTTTAAAAACAAATTATTCATTTAATTAATTAATTAATTAATATTAAATTGGAACACTGGGAAATAGAAAGAGAGAAGGAAAGTGAGAAAGCAAGCCACCAGGTCCAGGACTTGAACTGTAACCAACCATGTGAGAGTCTAGCACCTTAATCACCATGCCACCTGCCAGCCCCACAAATATTTTCTATAAAATACAAAGCCAGATAGTAAATATTTTGCTGTCATACCGGAATTTCATCAATGTAGCACAAAAGGAGCCAGAAATAATATGTAAGCAAGTGGGAGTTTTTCTGTTCCAGTAACTATTTACAAAAACAGGTGGAGGGTTGAATTTGGCCCTAGGACTAGTTTGCTGACTCTTGCTTTAGTACATTACCATGTTGTTGGAATGAATTAGGCTAGGGATAAGAACATCTGGGTTCTATGATGTGTAGCAAGTTACAGCAAGTTACTTAACTCCTCTGAGTTTCATATCTTTGGTTATAACATGCATGAATTATTATTGTGAATAAAGACTTATTAATAACATTTGCACCTCTACATGGGAATTTGACCTTTGCTTAACTTTCTAGCTTTGTTTTCTCTGGAAAACTGATAATGTTGGAATGATGCCAAATGTGTTAGTAAGCAGCATTGCTTCTGATAAAAGAACTGACCCTGATTGGTAAATTACCCCTTGCTTAGTTGTTCTATATATGAACTCTAAAAGGCTATTGGAAAACACAGTAATACAGATTCCTCAGTATAGCAGCTCTTATATTGGGCTTATCCCTTCTGTGGACCTCAGAAACTCTTCCTAAGTTACAATACATTAGCTCCTGGAGCACACGAGGCTTCTAGGTCAACGTTGACTCAGCACCTCTGTGTGAGGCTCCTTCCTTTGCACCTAAGCTGCCATCTGGGAGCAGGTGGGTGTTGCAAAATGAGTACCACTTACATGGCTGCACAGTCTACTGTGCCTTCTAATCCCATTAAAGAAAGATGCCTGATGCCACCTTGCTGGTAAGCTATGTTTCTCTAGTTTTCTAGGTTTGATGTTGAATATGGTTGATGACAGCCTTGTTCAGTTGCACCTAATAAAAGAAGACTTCCTGATGGGTTTCAACAAAAATCAATTCTCAGACCTACTTTTTATTTCTACAGGTTAACTACTCTGAAATTTTATAAATGATGGTGTATCATAGTCTAATTGGCAGCACTTTTTTTTTCTTAGTGACAAATAAAATAATGATGCATAGTCTAATCAATGGTGTTTTAGCAACAATAAAATATGGTATGTGTCCAGGCTCTTCATAGCAGGTCAGGATCAAATGATTTAGTATATGCAAAGGTAATACCAACTGCTACCAACTATTGAAAATGTACTAAGTGTAAACACTCTGCCATGCAGTTAACATAAATCATCTTAATTAATCTCATTCAATCTCTACCATAAGCCTTTCAGTAGACACTTTCATCATTGTTCAGATTAAAAAACTAGAATCAGGAAAGGTTAAGAACCTTGCCTAAGGCACAAGCTAATGAATGGTGGTTCTGAAATGTGAAGCTTGGACTATCTGATACAAACCCTGTACACTTAATTGCTCTTCTATAGGTTTTATGAGTTTATTTAAACATAAAACCAGCATAAATTTAGATTTTATTTGATGAATCCCAGGGCTTAGAATTTGAACAGAGTAGTTTCAATGAGCATGTAATTTTAGATTAAGTGAGGTTTCTCAGTTTCAGATTTATTGCCATTTAGACTAGATAATACTTTCTTGTAGGGGGCTGACCTTTGTACTGTAGGATGTTTTGCAGCATCCCTGGCCACTAGTTACAAGATGCTAGTAGCATTTCTTCCTCCCTCAGGTATGACAATTAAAAATGTTGCCAGAAATTGCCAAATTCCTCCAGGGGATAAAATCACCTTTGGTTAAGAACCACTGAATTATTGGACATATAGATGAACAAATGGGAAAAAAGTCTGTCTGTTCCTAGTGTACATTTTCAATATACAAGTTCATGTACTCTTTCGGATGCACTACTAAGCAAACTATGACTAAAATTCAGTTGAACATGGTTCTGATAAACTCTAGCTGTAATTGCATCTTTCAGTTTCTGCCTGAATTGTTCCTAAAAACACCACCTGAAATATTCCAAAGGGATAAAGAAATACAGTGTATTCTATGAATGGAGACACATATTACAGCAGGGAATTTTGACATATGGCTGAATCATGACTAGTAAGAGTTGCATTAATTTAAAACAACATAGAACATCTCCAACCTATTACCCATATGGTGATTGGACATATTTCTTGATGTCTTGACAGAATATTTATTAAAAATATAACTATTCTTAGCACTACCAGTTTCTCTTAAACTTAAAGCATCAGTTAGGGTAACTTTCATTAAAAGCAGTGAAAAGAGCAATTCAATTCTGACTTTCTGATTGACACACACTTCAAATAAAAATTAAAGATGTTTTCCTTTTTACTATTAGGTGCTGTACCAAAATTATAGTCATTATGTAAAACAACTCTTTCTAAATACTCCCATAACTTGTAAACTCAAGTAATCAAATGGGTAATTGAATTAAACTTGTGTTTCCTTTTAATTGGCAACAAGCCCCCTGAGTTTTCTCTTCTGAATAGCCTTTCCTTAAACATGTACAGAAAACAAAGTAATATAAGTGTTTCTTGAGAAAAGCGCATGATGGAATAAATGCCCTTTTCTGGTTAACTCAACATGTAAGCCTCCATGTTGAATATCAAGTCTTCATCCAATCTGTCATACTTATTCATTTTTAAAATTTGCTATTATCTGCACAAGAGAGAGGTGGGGAGAGGGAAAGTAAGTAAGCAACCCCCACAGGGGAAGGGCACACTGCAATCCCTTCTCTTCCATTCTCCTCTTAGGATATTGGACAGGCTTGTACATGTGCTTGCATGTTTTTCAGGCTGCTGGGTCCAGGACTTGAACTGTGTAGTTGGTCATGTGGGTTCCAACTACCTTAAGCACCATGCCACTGGCTAGCCTATTACTTTTTATACTCTTGTATTTCTTACAATTTCTATGTCTCTAGCTAAGCAACCATGTACATTGGTCCCTGAAAAGTTAGTGATAAGGTTTTGGATAAAATGCATGCAACTCTGAATTCAGCTAAAATCCAGAATATACAGAGAACTCATTTTATTCAGTAAGAGAAATCAAGCAATCCATTGGACAATTGGGCTAAGTATAAAGTCAACTTACAGAAGGAAAAATGTGAATGCCCAACAAACATGAGAATTTGTCCAACTAGGGATACTCAAATTAAAACTCATGCCATTTCCTGCCACTGGTAGAAATGTAATTTGCAATACATAATAAAACTAAAGATGTGGGTACTCTAACGAGGCAGTAATTCCACTTAAAGGTATGCTTATATGGGCATATGAGGAAAGAATGTTCTTTCAGCACTATTTACATTAGCAAAAAACTGGAAACCACCTACGTGATGATTTATTGTTAATCTAATAACCGTGTTCATTGCTTTGTTCCTATTAAAAAAGAGAATACCTTTTACCAGCTTACATCTTTATTTTAAAGCCATTTTAAAACTGTTTTTATTTTTATAGTTTCCAAAAATCTATTTAGCCTAGTCATAAGCAAAGTTAATGCCTCTATTAATAACTCATTCATTGAAGATATTAAGGATAATAAAATAACATGCTGTCTCTAACAAATCTGACTTCAGTTATAACAGCATACACAATATGATGTCCAAATAACATCTGCTTAGTTTCAAGTGAAGCATAATAGTGTGTATGCAAGAATGTATGTATGCATAAATTGGTATTTTTGTTATCTCTCCAATTATGTAAATCACTAATACTTATTACTATGCTAATACCAGAAGATATATTGTAATAAAGGTTACCATGAATTATTAATTTTGTGTTTCTTATCACCTATTTCATCGAGTAATTTTAAAAGGCAGAGATGCCTATTTATCCACATTTTCTTTTTATGTCATTCACAAGAGTTTCCTCAAAAAAATCTTGAAAATTAAAAGTATGCACACATGGTTTTGTAATTTCATGGGTCAATAAGCAGAATTTGCATTGGATCCTACATATTCTTGTGAGTGCTTCCATGTTTTGCCTGATGAATACTTAATAGAATTATTCATTTTAAGAATGTCAATTTCATTTTAATAACTAGTACATTACATAACCATGAATTATTATAAATAGATTTTGAGCTGTTTAACCTTAAAACAAAACTTTTATTAAAGTAGTCCAAGTTATATAATTATGGCTGCTGTCATTAACTATATCTTTATGCCTTCTTATGATCAGTAATTGAGTATTCATTACGTACAGAGAAGGCATTGAAGTATTTAGAAGTTGGAAGTCATAGCTTCAGATGTATTGAACATGCAAGCACAACTTATTTTTTTTTGGAGAGGTTTTTGCTATAGGGCGCATGCGCTCACCAGACAGAGAGAAACAGAAAGCAAGAAATCACCTCCCCGGGGGGATGGCCATGCCGCAATCCCTTGTCCCCCATTCTCCTCTCGGGATCTTGGGCATGCACGCACACACGCCCGGCGTGAGTTTTAAGCCACTGGGTCCAGGACGTGAACCGCGGTCGACTACGTGGGAGTCCAGCGACATAGCCATTACGATAACTGCTGGTTCCCAGCACTACTTTTTTTAAACATGTATTGTTTTAGAACTACAGAGCAAGTTAAATACATTTACACTAGGTAATAATTTAATCAGTTAATTTACTCCTGGAGTAATTCTTTTTCAAAATATATATCACATATACTGAAGTATACTGAAGTGTTTGGAATACTCTGTAATATATATATATATATATATATATATATATATATATCCATATGTAATATATATATTCATTAAACATAATTTGTACTAAATAAGATTATATACGTGTTTGTATTTCCAATATGTGAATGCATGAGTCTACTTACACTGATACTGCTGCTCAATGAGAGCCAAGAATGAGGGAACAAGACATGTAAATAGGAAAACATCAGTTATATGTCCATTTAGAGGTATTTGAAGGTACGTATGTGTGTGTGTACATATAGATACATATACATATATTTGTGTATATATATAAAACTTAATAACTATTATATGTGTATACATATATGTGTACATATATGTGTGTACACACACATCCATATACATACACAGTCACAAAGATTATGGCCATAGCTTCTCTTGCTTGTATTTTTCCCCACAGCACCTTATAGAATGCTCTACCTGTAAACATAAAGTTTATCTCCCCTCCCAAGTAAAAATGTAATGAGTGGCTTTATGTCGCAGTAACTTCTTGGCAGACATCCTTACCCATAACGATCATCATGCTTGCTTTTAGAGGTGTCATAATTATGTATTTAAAATTTTAAGTGTTCTTCAGTGGTAACTCACAGATTTAAGGGTCCCTTTAGTAACTAATATAGTTCAGTGAGCAGAGCACAGTATTTCCTAACAAAAATACAAGCTCACAGCCACGAGGTCAGCAGGAAAGATACTTACTAGGCAGACAAGGGACACTGCTGCAGAAAGCAGAGGGTAAGAAGAGGGTACCAGGACCTGCATGGAGATCTTAGTTCATGTATACCATGTACTTTTCCCTCACCTGCCAATCCAGCTGCCATCTTAGAAAAGACCAGAAGGAGCATGAAGACATCTGAAAGACTGGCCATTTATCCAAGAGATACTAACTCATACAAAGAGATTTATTAACTTGGCTACAGAAGTTCCTCTTGTTTGTTTCCTTCCGTTCCTGGTCTCACCATCTTATTTCACCATCATTAGGCTTCCTGAGATTCCCTCCTAAATAAATTATCAACAATCAAATCTCTAATGTGTATATTTTTGGGGATTACAACCCAAGATTTAAAGTTTTTCAAGAGTTTTGAGTGGTTAGATTATTTTGTTCTTAGAGGATATGGGTGATGAGAGATCTGAAAACTTTTTTTTTGGAGAGGTTTTCACTATAGGGCGTGTGCACTCGCCAGACAGACAGAGAGAGACATAGAGATAGAAAGCTAGGAATCACCCCCCAGGGGGCATGGCCACGCCGCAATCCCTTCTCCTCCATTCTCCTCTCAGGATCTTGGGCACGCACGCACACGCACCCGGCGTGAGTTTTAAGCCATCAGGTCCGGGACACGAACCGCAGTAGACTATTTGGGAGTCCAGCGACATAGCCATTACACTAACTGCTGGTCCCAAGAGATCTGAAAACTTTTTATTGAGGAAGTAGCCTTTGAATAGGACTTCAAAAAATGAAATGAATTTGGAAAATTGGGAGAATTGGGATTTCTAGGGGTGACCACAAATAACCACAGGGATAAAGCAAAACTAGAAATCAACTGGTACTTCAATAAAAGACCACACAATCAGAAAATATGTGTTCTTATGCTATGGACTGAATGTTTTCTTTTCCCCTCAAACTCTGGGTTGAAATCCTACCTCCCAGGGTTATAGTATTAGGAAGTGGGGCATTTGGGGGATGGTCAGGTCATGAGAGTGGAACCTTTATGAATGGGATTAGAGTTCCTATAAAAGAGGCCCAAGAGAGACCCCTCATCCTTTCCATCATATAAGAACACAGAGATAAGGCACTGTCTATGGACCAGAAACTTGGGCCTTACCAAACACTGAATGTGCAGTGACTTGACATTGGACTTCCAATCTCCAGAAATCTTATAAATAAATGTCTGTTATTTATAAGCAAAATAAGAGAAAGAGGGCAGATCATGTAGCTCAATGGTTAAGGAAGGCGTGTCCTACATGGCCAATCTCAGTTCAAATTCTCACCCTAGTAGCTAGTGAAAACATGCCAGGTACATGTGCAAGTGTGTCTCAAATCCTGATAGGATGGAGAAATAGAGACGGGATTGTGGCATGACTACAGCCCACTGGAGGGTGCTCTCTCCTTCTCTCTCTCTCTCTCTCTCTCTCTCTCTCTCTCTCTCCCCATTTGCCTCTGCAGAACACACATCCCCCTGGAAATTAACAAGAAAAATCAAAAAGAGAGACGGAGGGGATTCTTATTTCGTAGTGAGGTAATTTCCTCTTGCTATCTGATATGGGATGGGTTATAAGAATCACTGAGGAATAACTGAGGATGTTGCCTTTATATAAATCAATATTTGACCCCAAGACATATCCATGTAACTCCTACAGTATATTTATTATATTTATGCTTATTTGCTTACTTACGAATCTATGACAATGATTTTCAAAGTTTGGTTCCACAGGCCAGCAGCGTCAGCATCACCAGGGAACTGCATTTTAACAAGATGCTCAGCTTATTCCTTGCACATTAAAGCCTGAGC
This sequence comes from Tupaia tana, assembly GCA_026018925.1. Classification (NCBI taxonomy): domain Eukaryota; kingdom Metazoa; phylum Chordata; class Mammalia; order Scandentia; family Tupaiidae; genus Tupaia; species Tupaia tana. The sequence continues at coordinate 141,579,248 of JAKSZU010000009.1, read as the reverse complement.
AGCATGGCTCTAGATAGCATATAGTAGAACTAGGAATGGGTATGTGCTAATGCCAGAATTTTAATTCATTTCCATACTTATGGATATAACACTTGTTTTTCAGTGATACAGCTTTATGCAGAATAAACAGATTCATGGATGTGGCTTTGCAAGACAATCTAGTCAGGTGGCTGAACCTTTTTTAAAAAGGTTCTTATAAAAATCGTGCTGTTTTGAGTATTGCAAATTGTAAGTACACAGTTATTTTGAATGCATCTGAAATCCCTGCCTGCTATTTTCTACCAATACCCACTACCATCAAGGGTAGTAACTTGCAAGTTCAAAACCTTCCTCATTTAACTTCCATTGTTCCTCCCCTATATTCTGTCTGCCAATCAAAGCCACCCTTTGGGCAATAAAGTTGGTAAACCAGGTGGTCTATTCATCCACTTAAACAGAAGTTGTTTGAAAACTGTTGGAAGTATTCCCATCTTTCTCTTCCACACATACTCAGGAAAGGATGGCATATGTGTGCAGGCCGAGCTTTCTTTCAAGTACATTAAAATATAGTGATAACATTGCTTCCAATGTTCTCACGTAACTTCCTCCACAGTATCATTATCTAACCTTGCTTTTAACAGAGCAGTGAGAGACTGCTAAGTAAAAAAAATCAAAATTCTAGTATGCAGTAATAGCATGATTCAAGAAAGTATAAGAATATGTAGGGTGACAAAATGACTTTTAATAGTATACTTGGAGCAAGAGAATCATCTTGAAAAGGTTAGGTCTGCTGTGGAGGAAACAGTATAATATTGGTGAGTGGAAAACAAAAAACGAAACCCTTTCATCCTTATTGGGTTTGTTTTTTATATGTCAAGAGGAATGATATTCTGACTGCAAAGAATAAAACAAACAGCAATGAGAGGGAGCTGGCATCCAAGATGGGTAAAGAGATTAGAAAGCCCCCAGCTGTTGAGAATTAACTCTCTTGATCTAGATAAATGACATCTCAGGACACTAATAAAACTGACGAGTCAAATGGCAAAGCACTGTGGGGGATCTTGAAAATGGGGAAGTGCAGGTTTTGATTTTAATAAGGAAAAACAAGGTGTGGGAATAAAATTACCATCTTCCAAATAGTTATTTCAGGTTTGGCTACAAAATGTAACGCAGGGAGAAGTCACAAGCCTTCCTTAGTTGATGAAGAATTTGAGAAGAATGGGAGTCAAGTTGACACAGGTGCTTTCAAAAACCAAATACTTTTCTAACCATCACATCATGGTTATATAGATAAGAAAAGGAAAGCAAACATTTACATATCAGCCCCAAATTTTACAAACCTGTATTTATTCTATAATTTGTCAACACGTTGAACTTCTGTCCAAGATTGTTTGCTAAAAAGGGCAAAGATCATTCTTATGCAATTCAAAGGTCAGTTTTGATATTTTCAGGTTATAACCTTAAGACTAGAATCTATTTGTCACAGAAAACATGTGTTAAAACCTCTCTTATAGAAAGCCTTGCTTTTACTTCAAGTAGTAAGCTGTATTTGTCTCCGCAAGGAAGAAACAAATAACCCAATAGAGAAAATGGTCAAAGAATATACCAGAAAGTGCCAGAAAAGGAAATGAAAATGATTGTGAAGAAAATTTTTAAAAATGTCCTTACTCAAAAGAAGAATGCAAAGTAAATGGACAGGGAAGTATCATTTTTTTCTTGTTTAGAAGGTCAAAAAGGTTGATGACACACTAAGTGGGCAAAAATGTGGGGAGAAAAAAAATCCCCTCATACTATTTGTAAAAATGCTCTACATACAACAATTTGTCCATATCTACTAAAATGACACCATTTTGACCCAGCCATTCTACTTCTAGGAACTTACCCTTTGGATACACTTGCAAAGTATGAAATGACATGTGTACAAAGTTCTATATTGTCACATCGTAGCAATAGCAAACATTCAAAATAAACTAAATTACTCATTAAGTAGAATTCTGGTTAAATGGTACATCCTCAGAATGGAATAGAATAGTATGCAACTATATAAATAAAAAAATGAGAAAGCTCTTAAAGTGCTAACATGGAAAATAATTGCCAATGTATATCATTAAGTGTAAATAAGCACCATGTAGAAACAGTGTTTATAGTATTCTAACAGATATATATATATATATTTTTTTTACAGAGGATAGGAGAAGGAAAGAATACACACACACGCACACACACACATACACACACACACACACACACACACACACATACCCTATCCTTAAAAGGCTATCTAGGAAACTGAAAACTGTGAGAGTCTATGGGGAGAGAAACTGGTTGGCTAAAAGAGAGCAATGCAGGAGGGCAGTCATACCCTTTTATGTTTTTGAATTTTACACTAGTAGAAAATATTACATATTTAATAAACAAATACAGTGATTTATACTATTTTTTATTTTTTTGCTTTAGGCTGTGTGTGCTTGCTGGAGAGACAAAGAGACAGAGAGAGAAATCATCCCTCAGGAGTATGGCTACGCCACAATCCCTTCTCTTCCATTTTCCTCCTGGGATCTTGGGCACTCATGTACACGTACCCAGTGTGATTTTGAAGCCACTGAGTCTAGGACTTGAATCATGATTGGCCAAGTGGGAGTCCAGAGATGTAACCGTTATGCCATTTGCTGGTCCCAATATTTTAAAGTTTGTTACAGAAAAATGAATTTACTTCCAACTTTGTTTTGTTTGTTTGTTTGTTTCTGAGAAATTTTTGCTATAGAGAGGCAGAAAGTGAGAAATCACCCCCCCCCCACCCCCTGGGAGGATGGCCACATCACAATCACTTCTCCATTCTCCTCTCAGGATTTTGGGCATGCATGTACATGTGCCCAGCGTGAGTTTCAAGCTGCCAGGTATGGGACTTGAGCTGTGATTGGCCACGTGGGAATTTAGCACCTTAACCACTATGCCACCTGCTGGTCCGGCAACTTTGTAATAATTAACTCAGATGGGCTCACTGACAGAGCACTAACTAATTTTACATAAGAATGTAGATTATGGGGCAGGCAGTTGGCATAGTGGTAAAGGGCATTGGACTCTCACATGGCCGACTGAGGCTTGCTTTCTTACTTTCTCTTTCTATGTCTCCCTCTCTGGTCAAAATAAAAGAAAGGAAGAAAGGAAGAAAGAGAGAAAGAAAGGAAGGAAGGAAGGAAGGAAGGAAGGAAGGAAGGAAAGAAGAAGTAAGTTAGATAAAACGATTCTTTTAAAACTGCAGATTATTTTAAATTTACAAACAAAAATTAAATGAAATGTAAATGAAGACAGTAGTTCCACAGCAATACTTATCCATACCGCATGCTATACAATGTGATAGTTTGTGTTATATTCTATTTATTATACCCTAAAATATTTTGTTCTATTTCATTTGCCCATGAAATTCATTTCGTATCTCATTAATGGGTCACTACTGAGCATTAGTAAAAAAAATTAACATCATCTTCTCCTCTTTTTTTCTATTACTAAAGTTTTACTCCAGGACTGTGGTGCTCCTCAACAATTTCAGTAGCTTCTTGATGACTATTTTTGCTCCTACGTGCCTCGAATCTGGGAGTTTACCAGTCACCTCTGTTTAATGGTTTCTATTTCTCTCAAAGATAATGTCTAAGTTCCGTAAAGTGCAACCTGAACCTTCCGAAAACTGGGCTACACTTCACTGTCACTGAATTTTTTTCTCATACTTTATGCCATTACTCACCTCCATATCTTTGTATTTGCTGCCTCTTCTTTCTAGAACCCTTTTCTCTTCCTACACCCATATTTTGCTCTATTGATTCCTGCTCATTTTTTTTAAAAGAGAGATTTTTGCTATAGGGCACATGTGCTCACGTGAGAGACAGAAAGCCAGAAAGCCAGAAATTACTCCCCAGGGAGATGGCCACGCCACAATCCCTTCTCCTCCAGTCTCCTCTGGAAATTTTGGGCACATGCGCCCAGCATGAGTTTTAAGCCGCCGGATCTGGGTCTCAAACCGTGTATGATTATGTGTGAGTTCAGTGATGTAACCATTATGCCACCTGCCGGTCCCACCTACTCATCTTTTAAAGACCCAAGGCATCAGATTTTCCAGGAGACTTTCCTGATACCAAAGCTTCTCAAACTTTAGCAAGTGAACAAAATGGAGGATTTTTTTAAAAGTTTTTTTTTTTTTTTTTTTTTTTTTTTTTTTTTTTTTTTTTTTTTTTTTGCTATAGGGCACATACGCTCGCCAGAAAGACAGAGAGAGACAGAGAGACAGAAAGTGAGAATTCACTCCCTGGGGGGATGGCCATGCAGCAATCCCTTCTCCTCTCGGGATCTTGGATCTTGGGCACACACGCATACGTGCCCAGTGTGAGTTTAAGCCACCAGGTCCAGGACTCAAACCACCGTCGACTACATGGGAGTCCAGCAAGATAGCCATTATGCCAACTGCTAGTCCCCTGGAGGACTTATTAAAACATAAATCCCTGGGCATCATATCCACCAAGTTTTTATTTTTTTGAGAGGTTTTTGCTATAGGGCACATGCGCTCTCAAGACAGTCAGAGAGAGACAGAGAGACAGAAAGCGAGAAATCACCCCCCAGGGGGGATGGCCTCGCCGCAATCCCTTCTCCTCCATTCTCCTCTCAGGATCTTGGGCATGCACACACACGCGCCCGGCATGTTTTAAACCACCGGGTCCAGGATGCAAACCGCGGTCGACTACATGGGAGTCCAGCAACACAGCCCTTACGCTAACTGCTGGTCCCTTTTTTTTTGAGAGAAATTTTTGATATGGGGCATGTGTGCTTTCCAGAGAGACAGAGAGAGAGAGAGAGAAAGCAAAAAATTACCCCCCAGGAGATAGTCACAACACCATACCTTCTCCTCTATTCTCCTCCAAGAATTTGGGGAATGTGTACACATGTGCCCTGTGTGTTTCAAGCCTCTGTGCCCGGGACTCAAACAGCAGTCAGCCATGTGTGAGTCCAGAGCCCCAACCACTACACTACCTGCTGCCCCCCCCCCTCCGCCCCTTACCCATGAATTCTGATTAGGGAGGTCTATGGAGAGGCTTAAGGATTTCCATGTCTAATAACCTTCTAGGTGATGCTGGTTCAGGGACCATGTTTAAGAAGTTGTGCTCTAAGCAGTACTCTGGCTTAACTGGGAATCACTCTATGAGTGCACTACAAAGCATTACAACATTTCTACACAGATTGTGTTTAATACACTGAGGCATATTTATATATCAACTCATTTCTACACAAATTGAGAGTGAGGGTCACCTTAGCCTAGTGGAATATCATAGCCAGTCAATAAATGGTTTGTTAGCTGAATAGAAATTTCATTAGTTTACCTAGAGAAATTAGTTTGCAATATATGCAACTAAATTTCTTGTGTATTTTAGCAATACATTTAATAAAGTCTTCAAATGTATACTTTTTGACAAAATGAAACCATTTTAATTGCGTAGGAAATAAAGTAGTAAGCGTTTAAGAACTAATTGAGAAATTTCAACCAAAGAAATTGATGTCACAATAGAGGGAGACTGTTAGTGATGTGCTAGAGAACTTTGTCTTAGGATTCAATGTATTTGAATTTTTTCACAACACAGATAAAATTACAGAAGCCAGACATATCAAATACGACATCAGAAAGAAACTTTAAGAGATCGCAATACATTAGAGAGCAGAATCCGGACCCTAAGGTGCCCTCCTCCTCATCCCTACTATTAGCTGGATGGATAGGCTAAAACTTTTACTTCAAGTATCTTGGAGTTAAGAACAGGTTTTCTTTTGGGGGTGGAAAGGTGGGCAAAGTAAGGGGTACAGTAGTAGGGGGGTAGAAAAGTCATAACAGATAAGGGAGGTGGTGAGTAGGAGGATGAGACTGAGTTCTCTGAAAGACAGTAACTGGAATCAGCAGAAATGAGCCAGAAACCAGAATTGCCAGAAATAAACCAGAACCAGACACAGGGTGGCAAGGCCAGTTCATGATGCTCCCTCACACTGGCAGTTGGCTTCTTATGTGTTCTCTACCTTGGTTAGTACTGGATCAGAAAATAGGATGCACTGAACCTAAAATTCAGGGACTTCAATAGATAAATCTGAGGAAGGCCAAGGAAGGAGCTGACAGCCATGCCTTTAATTCTAACGGATAGACAGCACAAGGGCAGGATGGCAGAAATATCATCTAGAAATATTACATGTCAAAAACAACTGGGGATTTTAGACACTAGTAAGTTCAGCTTGAGTCAACGGTGTTATACAAGCATTGCCGGAGAGAACAACTATTCAGTGGTTAAGGGCACAGACTGGGGTGTTTTGGCAGCTTGTGAAGTGTCCAGTCAGGGACTGGGTACCCTTTTCTCTTTCACAGAGAATACTTATCTTGTGTGGTGGTTAAGGTGTCTGATTCCCACATGACCAACTGCACCGTTCAAGTCCTGGACTCAGCACTTAAAAAATATACATTGCACTTGTGTGTGAATTCCCAAAATCTCCAAAGGAAGGAGAGATAGTGATAAAGGGATTGCAGCACAATATTTCTCATGGAGGTGAGTGCTTTCTCACCTTCTCTCTATCTCTCTCTGCTAAGTGGACAAGCCCTCTAGCAAAATTTTCAAAAAAAAAAAAAAAAAAAAAAAGACTTATCTCTGTTAGAATGGCTATCTTCAGACCTAGTTTGTCCCTGGAGGTACACAAAATCTTCTATGGATATGTGGGCAAAAACTGTTATTGAACCACATGGAACCAGTTTCTAGATTCTCAGGTTCTACAAGAGATTTGACTTGGTTTGTTCCTGCGGTAGACATATTCCATTTTTTTCCCTCACTTTTTGGTTAATGCTAGTTGCTCTCCAACTTTACAAAAAAAAAGGAAACACACCTCACTGATCAATTACAATGATACATTGTGTCCAATACTTATATCAAATAAAAGTACAATTCAAAGTACTAGTGACTAAACTCTGCCTTTTTAAAAAAGAATTACTTATTCAATTTTATCTAGTATTATTATTTTTTAAATTTGTGATAGGGCACATGCACTCAACCGTCAAGCAGAGAGAGACAGAGAGAGAGAGAGAGAGAGAGAGAGAGAGAGAGAGAGAGAGAGGAGAGAGAGGAAGTGAGAAAGCAGGCCACTAGGTCTGGGATTCGAACTGTAGTCAGCCAGTGCCTTAATCAACATGCCACCTGCTAGTCCCTGAAATCTGCCTTTAATCAAGAACAATCCAGTACTTATTCATCCAGATCATTAATAGGTTAATTTCCAATACAAATCCACTGACTATGCTTAATAATTACTTATCAAAAAGTGCGCTTATATTTAGGTTATTTGGTTATTACTACATATATTTCATATTAATAATTATAGATATAACTGAATATAACAGACTTTTAAAATACCTGGAGCCTTAGAGTCATATGAAATTGTTTTTAAAAATTGAATTTAAGGGTCCAGCAGCTGGCATAGTGGTTATGTCACGGGGTCCCACATGGCTGACTACAGTTCAAGTCTCAGACCTGGTAGCTTCAAACTCACACCAGGCACATGTGTGTGCATGCCCAAGATCCCAGGAGGAGAACGGAGGAGAAGGGATTGCAGTGTGGCCATCGCCCCGGGGGGTGATTTCTCACTTTCCCTTTCGCTGTCCTTGTCTCTCACTCTCTCTGGATAGTGCATACACTCTATGGCAAAAACATCTAAAATAACCTTTAAGTCCACTAGATATATACGCCATACAGAAGTATGAGAGAGTGATTAATAAGAATTTATAGGACCAGTTTCATAGTTCAGTGGTAATGCACTGCTTAAAGGAGACTGGATCCCACATGACAACCTTGGTTCAAATCCCTGACCCAGTCAGCCTGAAACACACTGGGCTTACACACAAGTGCTCAAGAACTAATGGGCTGGAAGACTGCAAGAAGTAGGTTGTGGTGTGACCAGAGATTGTGGAAGTTGTTTCTCTCTCTCTCATGTGCACACACATGCTCTCTATCATAAATTAAGAAAAAAACAATACTTTAGAGTATAAATATATACTACATTCAAATACAATTTGGGGAGGAAGTGGAATGAAAACATGATTTAAGGCAGATGAAGGAATAAAACTTGTATTTATTAAATATGAGCTTGTTCATGTATTTTTTCAATGGATGATGGTAGATATCATATTGCTATGATATTTTGATTCCACTAGGTATATTCAAAAGAATAATGTAACACTTTTTAAATGTCAATAGTTACACTATCCCAGGGGTAGAGAAAAGATGTCACCTCTAAAAATTCTCAAGAGGATATTCGGTTCTCTAAACTATTTTTAGAGTTTTATAAGGAGAGTGATCTGAATTCTACCGTAATAGAGGTTCTTTTGGAGGCCTTGTTCCTTTCCTGGCAGGGGCAGAGGGAAAGCACTCTCCTCTCTGACGAGTAAAGGAACAGTAAGAGAGTCATAGCCATTTTCTCTTGCCCCGAGAAGTGTTAGTCCTATTTAAATGATCTGTTCCAGGAATTCTCATTTTAAGAAACTCTCCTCATTTATAATCTTGCCCTTATATAGGCAAGTTGGGTTGATGAACAAAGGAAGTCTTATGATGATCTGCAATCTTCTGGGGAGTAATTTTCTAGTGGTAATTTGCAGCTTTCTTTTGAAAGTAAGGGTATTTTGCAAGACTAATTTTCCTTTTTAGAGTGCCTTTTACCAACAGTCCTGCTAAAACAGGAAAGGTCCCATTAACCATCTTTGCCTACATCTTGGGAAATGTGTTTCCATCTTAGTTTTACCTTGAGTCAATAAAATCTCAGGGAAATTGACTCAATATTTTATTTTTCATTATGAAGGAGGTCAAGTTAAAAATGGCAAGTGACTGAAACAATATCATAAAGCCAGTAAGTGTAAGAGCTGAGATCGTTAGAGTCACGTTAGTTGAGTCTTTTTTATTTTTCTGCTCATTATCATGTTACCTCAACTCTATAATGTTTTTGGGAATTGAATAGAAAGGATAGAAAGTAAGAGGAAGATTATGGTACTGAATGTCCATAGAAAAAAGTAGATTCCTAATTTCACTAAAATATGGAATTATCCCAAACTTGAACATTTTTTCAAGGTTTTATCAGAGCCAGAATTATACTCTTGCCTAGGGGAGATTTTTGTATTCAGTAATCTCTGTCTAGTTGCATAGTGAATGAGAATAACTTGGCTTTTTATCCAATATCTTTCACCCAATATTTTTCAGGACATATTCTATTGCCATATTTTTATACCAAATAGAAAACACTGAAACTGTTTTCCAGCAAAGAGTATTAGATAGAGGAGGGTAATGTCTCTTCTCTGTTCCTCACCTCTCCAACATCACCCATTAAAAAGTTAAAACAAAGTAAAGTCAGATAGCTTACTCAGTTTAACCTGAACAAGTACACATTTATCCAAGGGAGTAGCTATCTGAATATAAACTATCTCATTCTAAAATGAGTTAGATGACATTAACCTCTGAAAAGCTAATTTTATAAACACTGACCACACTCCTAACTGATTGCTTTGGGACCTACTGGTGAGTCCAGCTCCTTGTCCCATTCTCTAGATCAATCTTCTATGGTTCCTTGCTTCCATGCTTCTGGTAAGGACAGATTTTTGTTTTTAAGATTGTGAGTATACCCTTTAGACAGGTTTTAGTTCTAGGCTTCTTTGTTTGAAAAGTATCATTACCTTAGAAGATGAAAAATTCTCATGAAGCTGTCATTTGATTGAATATTATTTCTTCGGTAATTTGAAAGCCTTCTATGTGGAGATCCTGTTTGTAGAAATCCTGTTTGTAGTCTCCTTTCTTTGTCACTTTTACTCAGTGCCTCCTTTCCTTATGAGAAATTCTCACTCGTGATTCTCTTCCTCTGAAGACACCTACTGATTATATGTGCTGCTACTACAGTGCTAACCCTGTTTTCCTCCATGTTGGCATGATTTCACTAAAGATAATTTAGAAATTTTAAGGTCTTTTTAAGCAAAATAAGATCTCCCCAATCTGGCTCATGTAAGACCTTTCTCTTCCACTCTGGCTTCTTTCTTTTATCACCTTCAGTACTCTCATCATCTACGTGGAACACTGATTTGTCTCCCTTCAAACTTCTTCCTCCTCTATCCCTGTATTCATCCTTTTCCTACTTCAGCTCTTAAATTCTCTATAGTCTTTCAAACTTTATGATACCTATCCCAATAGGGGGCACTGGAGGGACTCAGAAGCCCCCAGAAGCAACCACCTAAAGGTAAAAAAACTAACTTAAAACAGAATGGAGGTATCTGACGATGATGCAGAGATAAAATGGTGAAATACAATGCCTTGCAAGGCAGACTCACATGGGAGGGTTTCCAGCTTAACTCCAAAGTCCTGCCTGGGTATACCTGACACATTTGTGCCTATGATCTGGGGCCACTTGAGGGTAGGGGTGAATTGTAGCATTAAGACCCTCTTGGGGGGTGCTATATCTCTGTCTCTGTCTCTTTCAGTCTTTCTCACCAATGAAATGAATAAACATTAAAAACAAAGCAAAACAGATTGGATATTTTATCCACTCTGATGCACTTTGGAAAGACCAGATGACCACTAGGTATCTTCAGTCACTCACTCAAATTTTAGCCCACAGGCTCCATACAGTTACATATCAAGGCAAAAGAAAATCTTAAAAGTTTCCTCCACAAAAACCAATGGAAAGGGACCAGCAGTTAGCTAATGGCTATGTCACTGGACTCCCACGTAGTTGACCGCGATTCGCATCCTGGACCCGGTGGCTTAAAACTCACGCCGGGCACATGTGCGTCCGTGCCCAAGATCCCGAGAGGAGAATGGAGGAGAAGGGTTTGCGGCGTGACCATCCCCCCTGGGGGGTGATTTCTCGCTTTCTATCTCTCTGTCTCTCTCTGTCTGGCGAGCGCACGCGCCCTATAGAAAAAACCTCTCCAAAAAAAAAAAAAAATCAATGGAAAGTTTTAACTCTCATACTAGCAAGTAACCTCAACATCAACTTTGCTCACCTGCAACAAAATGTTGGTATGTGACACACGTTAATCTAGTTCCTACTTTCTCTGTAAAATAAGTTACTGATAGTTTAAAGATTTAATCAACATATATAGATGAAATATCTAGAAACAATAAAAACAAAAAGAAACAACCTAATATGCAAAATGTGTAGGATTATTTTTTATTAAGTCAATACAGGATACTTTTGCCTAAAGTGAAATGATAAGTTGTTTCAGAATGAGAAACAGAAAAATATTGGACAAAATCTGAATAGATGTAGAAAGTGAACAAAGTTTTTGAAAAAAAAATCTTATGTCATATAGTTAATGCTGGTGAAGATTGAAGGGATTTATTTGTAATCTTTTAAAAATGAGCTTGAGAAATAGCCGTATACTGATGAGAAATGAGTTATATTTTTTCTGTTAAAATGACATTTTCTTGGATTATTATATACTCTTTTTTAATAAAAATTATATATATTTAAGGGGTACTGAATGATGTTTCAATATATGTATAACACACTGATAGCAAAATGATTGCTGAAATCAAGCTAATTTACATATCCCATCTCATTTTCTGATCTCCCCTTAATAAGGGATTATAAAATTTTGGCTAGTCTTTATTTCATTTATTTACTTATTTACTTATTTTTAGTTCTGCTATAGGGAATGTACACTTACCAGAGAGAGAAAGTGAGAAATCACCCTCCAGGGGGTAGGGGTGAATTGTAGCATTAAGACCCTGTTGGGAGGTGCTATATCTCTGTCTCTGTCTCTTTCAGTCTTTCTCACCAATGAAATGAATAAACATTAAAAACAAAGCAAAACAGGTTGGATATTTTATCCACTCAGATGCACTTTGGAAAGACCAGATGACCACAGTGCCTTCTCCTTCATTCTCCTCTCAGGATCTTGGGCTACGCATACACATATTCCCAGCATGATTTTCAAGCCACCAGGCTGGGACTTGAACCATGCAGTTGGCAATGTGGGATCCAGTGCCTTAAACTCATGGCATCTGCTGGCCCTGTCTTTACTTCCTGAGTAATCTTCCCAAGAAACAAAGATTCTGTGCTTTATCAACATAATTCTCCATATTTTGTGCTGATTTTATCATATCCTTAATTATTCAAATTTACAGTTTTTACTTGTGAAAACACTAAAGTCTTTATGGTCATGTTACTGCTGATATTTATTTTTGAAATCTTTTATTGTCACTTTGGGTAAATAGCAAATGCATTGTTTTTGTTGATCCATGATCCTATTTAGCAAATTCGTCAAACCTTTGGACATTTTTATAGTGTTTGATATTTTGCTTTCCCCAAGTCAAGATCTAAATAGAATAGTGATCTCAGACTGATCTGAAAACTCTCAAGGTATTTCTTTTTCCATCTTGTTATAGTAGAGATGTTAAAAATAATCAGGTTTATTTGATATGTTAGGTTTTATGAAAAGCATTGCCAAATAAGAAGAGATTCTCAGCCTTCCCTAGTTTATATTTGCATAGGTGACATGTTATTAACATAAATATTTCAGAAATTGTATGGAATTCTTAAAATCCTGTTAATGCCCTAGCTGTTCAAATGTCCTGGTGCTACTTTGCCTGATGTTAGACAATATAGTGTTATCAGTCACAGCTCCAGTTTTTATCTTAAAATGTTGCATGGCACAAAAAAAGGAAAAGGAAAACAAATTGCTTGTCAAAATGAAACCTCATAAGATCTATAATCATGGTCAGTTAAGAAAAAAAAGAAAAGCAAAATATTTAAGGGACACAAAAATGGAAAAGTATCTGTTGACAATAACATATACGATCATATCCTTAACTGGACTAATATGCAGCATATTCACACTGGGAAAATTCATTTTGCAAACTGTAATGCTATATAGTGATTGAATGTATAGAAACATAATTTAACAAAAATAAGTCTTTGATTATCCTGAGATCATTTTTCATTTACTCTGATGTTTTCCTGAATGCTCTTGGAATCAGCTACAGGCAAAAATGCTTCATTTTCAACAAAAAGTACTGTCTAGAAGGAATACAGAAAGGACTAACTATGTCAGGGGCCAGATGATAGCGCAGCAACTAAATGCCACACTCTGTGAGGCAATCCTACATGGGAAGGTTTCTAGCTCAAGTTCAGAGACAGCACACCAGGCACATGCTTATCCATGATCTGGGACTGGCTGGAGGCTGGGGGTAGATTGTGGTGTCAAGACCCTAGAGGGGATGCTATCTCTCACCCTCCTCTTTCTCTCACTTGCTCATCAAAACAATAAATAAATAAACATTAAACTTTAAAAAAAAATAAAGGACTGTGTCAGGTACCATAAGGCACAAACTTCTGACACCATTACTTAACTTTGAGATCATGCCATTAGAAAGAGTCAAAAATTTGAGAACTATAGTAAGAGGCTAATAGGTAGATAAGACTGCCAGCCCAAGATGAAGCAGGAGAATATCCCTCATGTTTTAATGTTATGCTTTCCTGGATATAAAGAACACCTTTCCCTTTTCTCTTAAGCCATCTGTAGCTCATAAAAACTGAGTAGATTATACTTTGGTAAAGAGAATAAAACATTTATCTTTTTATCCTTGCCTGATCCTTCCAAAATTCAGAAACTCTTATTGAGTATTCTTATTTTTATAGCAATGTAGTTATTTTCATAGGTTCAATAAATATCTGTCTTTCTTATAACAGGACATAATTGAAAAAAATTGATTACATAGCCAAGGCTTTGACCAGAATATCATATTTGGGAATTATGTGCATAGAATCAGATATGACTGGACAGTTTTTATGAACTACAGTTATCTCTATGGAATGAATGCTTATAAAGCCCTTTTGGGAAAACTGGCCCAGTCCATGCTTACCAAATTCCCAGTCCTACAATTGAGGAAAGGTCTTTTCCTGGTAGGTATAGAAACTCTAGGCCTGGAAAAATGAAAAAATTCTTCGTAATTTATAGGTACTGCATGTAAAATCGGATGGCAAGTTCTTGACTTGGCTTCCTAACCTCAAAGGGCTTTTAAGGGCTGGCCCCATAGCATGCTGGATAGGCACTGTACAGAGGAACCCAGATCCCACATGGCTGGCCAGGGTTTGAGTCCTTGGCTCTTCAACTTCATGCTGGATATGCACATGTGCAAGATACCGACAGAATGGACAAGTGGAGGGAAAAGGATTGGTAAGAGCAGGTCTCATTGGGGGGTACTCTCTCTCTCTCTCATGCACGTATTCTGTAGCATAAAAAAGAGGCTTTTAAAAGTCAAATCTGAATTCTCATTTAATACCATTATGACTGACAAAAAGCTGTTCTTATTTAATGCATACAAATTGATGAGTTAAGCAGTGTGTGCACAGGTGAAACCATTGCCATGATTTACACCATAAACCAACAAATTACTGTCGAAAGTCTCTTCCCACATTATTTAGTACTACTATTACTATTATTATTTTCTTGTGATAAGAACATTTAGCATAAGATCTGTCCTTCTAGCAAATTTTTAAGTACACATGAGATGATATAAACCTAAAAAGGCCTATAAGGTCAATTACCATTCTTGCTGCACTTAGACAAGTAAAGAGACCAGCCTTATTTTGTAAGCAAGTATAATCTTACTTGATTAACTCACATTAAAAGGGGATTAATGTGAGAGATGAACTTTTTAAAAGCTTTTTGCCATAGGGTGCATGCACTCACCAGAGAAACAGTAGGAGGGAAAGTAAGAAATCACCCCTCAAGGGGGATGGCCATGCCACAGTCTCTCCTCCTCCTTTCTCCTCTCGGGATTTGGGGTACACATGCATGCATGCCCAGAATGAATTTCAAGCTGCCAGGTCTAGGACTCAACCATGGTGAACCATGTGGGAATCCAGCCCCTCAACAATCACACCACCTGCTGGCCTCAAATTTAATGTTTTGATAAACAACTATAACATACCCTTGTGGGTTATCAGATCAATAGGCCTGTTCATTGTCTTTGAGCTATTTTGCATTCCTTGGTAAACTACCTGGTTTTGTTATCTACCTATAAGTTGGACTAGATCCTATACTTAATACATTTTTTTCAGTCTTTGCCATTTTTCAGTTCTTCTAGTCTCCTTCATTACCTAACTACAACTCTGCAAACTAACATTTCCAACTTTTTCCCTACCCCCTTGATTTGGCATGTCCAAGAACTAAAACCTGACTGCTCAGATCCTAGCTGAGAGTCTAGGTTATTTTGCAGCTATCTTTTTTCTCAGTATCTGAAGAAGTCATGCAAGCTGAAGCTGAATAACTTAATATACACTGCAAAGAACTCATCATCACAGCAATTTATGTATGGACAACATTTTTGCTTGTGGCTGGTGTTGTATGGGCCACTCAGGAAGTTCATCGAACTCCCTCATCTTCCATGCCCTGCTCAGAACATAGCCATGGCTGTGAACAATCTTACTGAAGCCTCTCTGATGTATAAACCATTACTGAAAGCATTTAAACAGACAACCAGGAAATCTATCAGATTGTTGATGCCTTTATCACTCCACCCTATATGGACACTTCCAGCCCAATCCCCAGGAGTCTCCTTGACTAGTTGTCCCCTGGATTGAGAAAATGAGCTTAAAGTCTGTTCCAACCATTAATCTTTGACTTTCTGAATCTCACAGAAATCTTCATTAAGTGCCTGACTGTTCATCCTTTCCAGCAAATATCCTCCAGTACCAAGTCTCATAGTTGGTTTACCTAGTCCTTCAACAACAGAAAGCTGCTGAAATAAATTACATGAAGTAGTTTTTCTAAGTTGTTCCATGGACCAAGGAAAACTTGGTTTTCCTTCAATAAATGGAGAAACTGACAAAGATGGACTCAACATTACCCTCAGTCTATTAAACTCGAGAGAGGTTTTTCCCTGACGTTAGACCTGATCTCTCTTTTCTAAGAACATTTACTTGAGAAACCTTTCTACTATAATTTCTTACTCTGCTTTTTTGAGATACAAATCTTCTCTCAGCTTTTTGCCAGTTTTACATCCCAGGAATGTCTATTACAAGAACCTGGGAGCCATCCCTTTGAAGTATAATCATCAAGGAAGATAGTACCCCTATCTTCCCATCTCTGTGGGTGGGTAGGACTCTAACTTCAATCAGCACCAATTAGCCAACACAGAAGGTCACATTGACCAACCTCCTCCCTAACATCCCCTAGTACTTTCCCACTAACCCTAGCACTTAAAAGCTCTACTGCCTTTTGTTCAGCAGAATCATGTTCAGTCTTTCTCCTCTATTGCTTTAGTTTTGAATAAAGTCTTTCTTGACTAAGGTATTCAGTACAATTTTTCTTTGACACTCACAGCAACATGGACACGCACAGAAAAGGCTTTTGCATTCGCTTGCTTTAATGGTCAGTCACTGCACCTGTGTCCTTTGGTAGTTTTCCGTGTGGACTTAATATTATGGACAGTTATGTTTTCCACATGGTAAGGAAGATTCAGCAGAATGACACATCATGTTTATTTATAGACCATATAAGGAATGTCATTTTTGAGAGGAGAGAAAAACCCCTCCCTGTCACCAATATAAAAGTATTTCAGTCAGTAAGCCTTAACAGAAAATTATGTATCCCCTCCCTCTGTCATATTTTAATAAAAACTTTGGAAAGCAGTAGTTAGGCAGATTTTTTTTGTCAGATAAATGGTATACCTCTATCTCATTATTGAAAGCATTCATTAAAGATTAAAAGCATAAGACCCTTTATAGAAATTCTAAACTGGCCCCTGGATCTTAGCATTCAATTATCATCTCTGAAATCTGAAATCAACATATTTTATGTCTAAATTGAGTGTACATTTGAAAATCAAAATTCAAAGGCATGCCATCCAGTGGGCTGACTGATGGGAAAGGGCTGTGATTACGCCTAATTTTCACCCTCTGCATCACGATCTCATTGATTATGTTTCTCAGTTTGCTAAGGGTTCTGTGAGGTGATTTTCAAGATGAATATTGCTATTTGCAGGATTTCCTGAATCGGAATATTTCGGGAGTAAATTGCACAAACCAAGCAATGTACAGTCAATTTTCACTCCAGCATAAACAATGTATTAGAACAGAGCCCTTAAGGCTTTTTTTTTATTTGGGTTTCATTACACAGCTAGCTGCATTTCATCAATAAGCATAAAGTGCCAAGCAGGCAAAACTGAGGCTTACAGAAGGTATTACATATATTTCAAACAGGTGCTCAGAGTTTGACTAGAGGAAACAAATGATCAAATGGCAAGGCCTCAGGCTTTTCATTTCAGGGGTAGCCATGTTCACCATGGCTGGATGAAGAAAGATTTTTTTTTTTTTTTTTTTATCTAGGAAATGGCACCAGAGGCCTGGTTGCTTGTCCATCTACTTTCTTTGCATTAATTCACTCTTAAGCTTTTTTGTTTTTGTTTTTGCTAGAGTGTGCACACATTTGCCAGAGACAGAGAGACAGAGAGAGAGGGAGAAGAGAAAACACCCTCCAATGGGCAATGGTCACGCACAATCCTCTCTACTCTATCTCTTCCTCCTTTGGGTATTTTGAACACACACACACACACACAAATGCCTCGCATGTTTCCCAAGCTTCTGGGTCTGGACTCAAACCATGTGCTCAGCCATGAGGGATCTGGCTCTCAGCCATGAGGGACCTAACTGCCTTAACCACTGGACCATGGAACAAGCCCACTCTTAAGTTCTTTTTAAAGGCAGTTCTGGTGCTGAACCCATAGCCTAGTAGTTATGGAGCTGAATCTCATGTAGCTGATTATGGTTCAAATCCTAGCCCTGGCTACATGAAAAACATACCAGGCACATGTATGTGCATGCCTCAAATCCTGAGGGGATGGAGAAATGGAGAAAAGATTACACTGTGACCATGGATCATTTGGAAGTGGTTTCTCTTTTATTCTCCCTTTATTTTCGGTGAGCACATGTGCCCTTGGGCTATTAAAAATGAATAAATAAATAAAGGCCATTCCTTTTATGGTGTTAAAAAAATTGGCATGTCCTCAAAATTGTTTAAAAACTTTATTTTTTATTTTCTGGAGTTTAAAGTTATGCAAAGACCACTTCCCCATCTTTTTTTTCATTTTAAAAATGTTTAATCTCTTTAAAAAGAAGGCTACACTGGCTATAAAGATTAAAATCCCATATCTTGAAGCAGAATAACTCTGTGCAATATTAATAAATCATTTATTAGACACTGAATAGAAAAAGAAGCTGGACAAAGAGGGATAAAGAACTAGGTAAGTTATTAAATCATTCACGGAGGTTACCACTTCTTGAGTAGAAGCTAGAAGTTTGAGAATTATTGGGAGAAACTCTCAAGTTATCATATATATAGTTTTATGTTCTTTTTTTGCCTTGGATACAGCTACAAGCTGAAGAAAAAGGCTAATGGAATATTTTTGAAATCCGCACTCCAGAGATGAAAAACTCAGAATATGCACAGAGGACTGAAGCCAAGGAGTTTCCTGCCAGAGATAAAGCAGCTACCTCTCCCCTTGGTGATTTAGACCAAACTGCAGGAGGCGAATATCATGACGCTCTGAAACTACACACAGCAGTGGGAACAGTGACTTGTAGCTTTGATAAAGGAAAATGATTAACACAGCTGAGAGTGGCTTTCACTCCAAACTGTAGGAACCCCTTTGGCAGAAACCTATGGGCCATGGATAAAGATCCAATGTGGATTTTCAATATTTGAGAACCAATGGTGGGTGGGACACAGGCTGGGAACTAAAGTCACTTTGGTTGAGTCAACAGGCAGGCTCCATTTGTGTCAGGGGACTTTGTTATCTTTTCTCTTAAATGTATTCCACGAACAGAGCTAGCTAGTATTGAATATATTTTTCATTATTTTGATGAAGATGCACATCTTAACCAGAGATTATATTAAAAAGTAAAGAAATGTGCTTGTACCTGTGAGTTACCAAAGGCTATTTCTGGTTGGGAGAAAAAAGTTTATGGCCTTTCCTCTTTAAAATATTAAATCAAGGACTTTTTCAGAATATACTGTATCCAAGATAATTGAGAATCTGGCTGAGGATATTATGTATTGGGCCAAGTAACTGTGCTTCACTGTTCAAATTGTTTACTGAGTAATGAACAAAATCAGTATTGGTGAGCCTTAGTTGTACTGGTGAATAAGAAGTAGTAAAATATCTCTGAGGAGATAGAAAAACTGCAGGGATCCTTGAATGGATGGCTTTTCTGAATTGATGATGTGCTTAGCACTTATCCAGACTTGCCCCTTGTGACCACACATGACTCCAGTATGACTAGAGCAATCAAAAGGCATGCCTTAAGGTCAAAACCTCCTCTGTGCCATTAATATACAGTCTTTGCTGTTACTCATCCTGTGTACTGCTGCTTTCTCTCTCTCTTTTTTAATTCATTATAGAGCACATGTGCATGTGGGAGAGAGTCAGTCAGAGAGAGGCACCTTTCACAGAGGTCTGTCATGCCTCAACCTTCTTCCTCTAGCATGCTGGTATCTTGGGCATGTGCATACAGATACTCAGTATGTCCTTCAGGCTAAATGAGATAGGGAGTCAAACTGAGGTCTACATGTGGCTTCCAGTTCAACAGCCCAGAATGTTACCACCTATGCCACAGAGGCTGGACCTTGCACATTTTCTTAGAGCTATCTTAATTTGTTGCTGGGTAAAGCCTACTGTGATTTATGAGTTTAATCATCAGACTAAAGTCAAGACCATGCCAGTGGCTGAGCAGGCTTGGTTTTGCAATGGCGAAAGGTGGTCTACTTGTGACTTACACAATGGCATATTCTGGTAGCTATCAGGATGGTAGATACAAATATTAGAAAGAAGTAAGTTAAAAATAATGGAATACACTTTGAAAATGTAACTCATTTTAGTTGTAACAAACTTCTCTCTCTCTCTCTCTCTCTCTCTCTCTTTTTGGAGAGGTTTTTGTTATAGGGTGCATGCGCTCACAAGAAAGACAGAGACAGAGACAGAAAGTGAGAAGACACTCCCCGGGGGGATGGCCACACCACAATCACTTTTCCTCCATTCTCCCCTCGGGATCTTGGGCACACACTCAAACACGCCGGTGTGAGTTTAAGCCACCAGGTCTGGGACTCGAACCGTGGTTGATTATGTGGGAGTCCAACGACATAGCCATCATGCCAACTGCTGGTCCCTATCTCTTTTTATTCTCACCCAGGCCTATCTTTCCCAAACTTTCATTTTCTATTCTCTAGAAGATTCTCACAGTTCCTGTTCTCTCTGCTCTCTTTTCCACCAAAACATCAACTAAATAGGAAAAAAAAATGAGATTTTTATAACCCTGGTAAGTAAATAAATTTTAAAATTTCAGTTAATGAGTGAAAAGGAAAACTTTACTCAAAGACATGATTTATCTTTTTTTAGTCTGAAATTGCCAAATATTACATTAGAAAGTAGGTTGTGCTTTCCATTGAATTTGCTTATTTGATGGCTACTTAAAAATTCTAGCTCATAGGGACCAGCAGTTAGTGTAATGGCTATGTCAGTGGACTCCCACGTAGTTGACTGCGGTTTGAGTCCTGGACCCGGTGGCTTAAACTCACACCGGGCACGTGTGTGTGCGTGCCCAAGATCCCAAAAGGAGAATGGAGGAGAAGAGATTGTGGCGTGGCCATACCCTATGGGGGGTGATTTCTCACTCTCTCTCTCTCTCTCTGTCTCTTCCTGGTGAGCACACGCGCCCTATGGCAAAAACCTCTCCAAAAAAAAAAAAAAAAAAAGATTCTGTCCCATAAGAAGATGCAAAACAGAGTATCATGTTGGGTCCTGAGGCTAGGGGTGTTTGGAAGTAAATGGTGGAACTCAGATAAATAAAAAAAAATGATGCCGTCCATACTCAGTGAGCAATATAATGAGGTATTCAGATATGTAAAATTTTAAGTATATCAGAAATCCTACGGATTCAAACTCTGCTTGGGGTAGGGTAGAAAGCTTTGAGGAGACAATGACTTTGAATTCACTCTTGAAGTATGGAGGAAAATATATCATATCAAATAAACTGAAAGAAGTCATTTGAAGAAGAGAAAAGAACACAGGCATGGCACGAAATCACATGGAGGTGATGCTATCATAGAATTTGACGCGGCTACAGTGTAAGGGGAGGTTGCTGGTAGAATGAGAGGATGTAAAGGTTCACTAGACATTATTTTCCAGGTATCTGCTTTCCAAAATGTGTTCAATTTTATATAAATTGCAGTTAAAACAGGGACAAAAGTGGATCATAATAACAAATATGATGCAGGTATCCTAGTGATATGAATTTAATGAAGACATTATTTCTAGTACATGCTGGAAGAAACAAAATGCTAGTCAGGTAATAAAAAATTATAATGATCACAACAGTGGCAATGATGATGAGAAAGATTTGCTGGCTGGCCAAACTTTAGTCAGGCTTTAGAACTTTCTCCTAGGCTGGTCTGTGCATTGTATAGAACTCAGTTTTGGGAAAAAGCCCTGCTAAGTCAATTTAGCAAGAATTCCTCACCCTCTATCTTTGATCATCCCTGATATTTGATTGGGTTACAACCCTGGACCTTCCCCTGACCCCAGAAGCTGTCTGATCACCCTGGCCTGTCTTTAGCAAGAATCCTGTTATCCAGAATCTCCCCCTCACTGCTGATATTTCCTTTAGTAACTTTTCATCTGCTGATCTCCTCTCTGCTCCTTGGCTATAAATTTCCACTTTCCTTCGCTATATTCAAAATTGAGCCCAATCTCTCTCTCCTACTGTGAGACCCTGTTGAAGTGGTTCTTGTACTTACCAAGATGTTCTGGAATACAGTTTTCCTTATAGTGCTTTAACAAGTACTGAGTTTTTTCTTTAACAATGATTATAATGATAATGAATGAGAAATTTAATTCAGTGATATTGCTCTTCTTCTGGAAAACAATATTTCATGCAAAAAGTCCCTACCTTAATGTCAAATGGTCCTGTTTGATTTGGTTGGTTGTAAATTTCCAACTGATTCCTAATAGGAGACAGCCACAGAAGCAGATGATTTAACTGCTCTTCAAGCTGCCCAAGGTCTTTTATGCGAGCCTCAATTTCTCCTTGTTTCTCAGGTAAAGTCTTGGAAACCTGTAAGGAAAAAAAAGTATAGGTAAATAGTTCCCAGGGTATTAATAAAATACATTAAGAAGTATTTACAAAAGTGATTTCTCATAAAGAGCTATACAAATTTACTGATTCTGATATTTTTAAGAATCATTTAATTTTTATTCATTATAAATTTTTAATTTGATCAGAGAGAGAGAAGAAGGGAAAGTGAGAAAGCAAGGCATCAGGACTCGAACTGCGGTCAGTCCTGTGGGAGTCCAGCACCTTAAGCACCACGCCACCTGCCGGCCCACTGATTTTGCTATTTTAAGGATATAATATTGGTTACTTACATAAGCTCCATGTTAGGATTTAATTAATATATTAGAAATCACTCCATAATGCTCCTCAAAATTGACACATTTTCAAAGACAGGAATGCCTTCTTGGAATTTCAGAATACACACCGACACAAATACACACTCAACCCCCATTGATAAAAGTAAAGAGAGCACATTGTTTCTTTACCCGCTCACTTACTACACATGCTACACATGACGGTGTGTTGTGTATTATATGCCAGACATGCTGCCTTTGTAGTTATAAAAATGAATAAGCCAAGGTATTCAGCATTAGTACCAGATGTATGACACACGTCTCCTAAATCGCGATAGAATGATTTATATTCCAAGAGCATCATACAATTAAAGCCAAACCAAACTATAATTTTTGTTTGTTTAACAATCACTTTTCCCACTATACTTGCTTCTAGATTTAATATTAAGGAAAATTGTACAAGGAAATCCTCTTACGTACAAGGAAAATTGGTGAGGTAAGCATTTTTGTAAGCTGTAGTTTACAAGCCTTAGTATAACCAAGTAAATCAGAAGCAGATGATTGGGATGAAAAGTAAAAAGAACATGTGGATTAGAATAGAATATGACAGCATGGTTATAGGTTATTTTTATTAAGGGCTTAGTGTACACCAGGCATCACACTTGGAGTATCACATTGCTTTCTTTAATCCATCCATATAGCTACTATTATTATTCCAATTTCACGTGGATGATTACATTGGGACTTAGAAATTTTAATAGTTCAGGAAATTGTAAGATAACAGTATTAAACATTATAGAGTTTAGAGGTAGGCTGTTTGGACTTAAATCCTGGTACCAGGACTTGTTTAATATTTTCACTCACTTTTCTCTAATTCTTAATGCTTCTCTATATATTGAAGAAAATAACAGTACTTGCTTCTTTGGGTTACTGTAAGGACTAAATAATCCATGAAAATAGATTAAAGGAATATTCTGCATGATAGTGAATGACAAAAGAGTCATTAAGTGTTAGTGATTGTTGTTCAGGCTCAATTGTAAATAAATAGCCAGGATAAACAAGGCCTTTAGCCTTGTTTAGCTCTTTTCTTCTGAATATCAAATATTCAAAACTGGTATCTGGGAGAATGTAAACTTATAATGACAACTCTACAATATTATTAATAATACTATTCTAATAACATATATTGGGTTGTCTGAAAAGTTATGACACATTTTTGCATAGAAAAACATAGAAAATGTGTCATGACTTTCCCAGCGACTTAATATATAATATTATATGGTAAAATGAATAAAATATAATTCCATTAAATAATGACATTCTGATAGTATGAATAATAATAGAGAATGTTTTAAAAGTAAACTAGATAAACACATTAGTAGCTAATGCATAATCTAAACAATGCCACATATTTTAGAACAATAGTTTTAGATCCTTTTTGAAGAATTCACTAATGAATATAACGTTCTTTAACTGGACCCAGGAATTGTTGGGTGAACAATTCATCTGGTATGTTGTAATAATACACAGTGATTAAATATAAAAAATAAAAGTAAAATATAATGTCTGTCTTTCAGTGTTAGCTTACTTGGCATTAAATATATATTAATCTACTTTTGTGTCTAATGACAGGTCTCATTGGTTTTGTGGCTCGTGTCATGTTTTATCAGTTCATTTATCTACTCTCGGCCATTTGGTTTGGTTCCATGCCTTTGCAATGGTGGATAGTGCTAAAGAGGCATAGACATGCAAGTATCAAAAAACAAAGAAAAAGGGATACATTTGTGGATAAAATAACTATGAAAATTACTAAGCCAATTAACTGACTGATGAAGAAAATTTCCACAAAAATCTTACCATGGGTAAGCAATGTATACATTGAACTATGCTGTAAGTACATTTACCCACGTTATACATAATGCATGTGAATGCTGGCGTATAGGGTTAACACCCAGCACGGGCTAATGTGGGTCAGCTTGGGACTGCCCTTAGGCTTTCACAACAATGTTTCCTTGAAAACACTAACTGAAAATGAATCAGCAATGTTGGGACTGCCTTTGTTGTGGAGAACTATACCTTATTCAGGGAAGCTGTGAGTTGGAATATAGGCCCTAGGCATATATAACAAAACACTGTACAAAAGATTGATTGGAAATAGGGATAT
Source organism: Tupaia tana (assembly GCA_026018925.1). Lineage (NCBI taxonomy): Eukaryota > Metazoa > Chordata > Mammalia > Scandentia > Tupaiidae > Tupaia > Tupaia tana. The sequence goes on along the minus strand of JAKSZU010000009.1, from coordinate 141,554,660 downwards.
TTCAGGTGACCTACACACGTCTTGCTTTCATCGCTAGCATCAGTCTTTCCTGGTGTGGGCAAGGGGTGAAAGTAGCATAGTGCTCAGGTAGCCCGGAATGTTTGTCTAAGAATAATGAATCCTGATTCTGTATCAACTTTGCTTGACTTGTATCCTGCTATAAAGCTAAGTAAACACAGTATTAGAGGAAGGCCTATTTGTGTTTCATGATTTCAAATACGTAACTGCATCTGTGGTGCTGAACTGTCTCTGCATGTGTGTGCATGAGTGTGTGTGATAGAGGGAGGAAGAGGGGGAGAGAGAGGGGAAGGAGAAGGAGAGGTGAAATCGCAAATGTCATTTTATGTCTGTAATACATAATCTAGTAATATCCTCAGTTTATTTGTCTAGCATTTAAAAGGAGGTAACTAAACATTTTATTTTTATTGGACCATTTTCTGCTTACAAGTACATGTAAAAAAACATTTTACACCTTCAACTAACAGCATCTAAGAGCCTTTAGATTCTGAAGCTACTGGAGATAATAGCCATCATATTTTCCTGAAATCTCTAAAACTGAGCAATGAACTCCTTTTTATCTGATCACAAAATAGTTCACGTTTCATTTAGCCTTCATGTATAACACAGAAATTTGTATAGCATTAACTAAGATTGTTGGTTTCCTTCTCATATTTCCAACCCATTCTTTTTGGATTATAGAGGTAGAACAATTCTTGGCAGACAATAGTGCAATGGGTAAGATTGGACTAATATCTGAGATAATTAAATGCTAGTCTATAATGAAACAGTTTTCAGCTTAAGTTGCATTAGGTATATTCTCACATACCCTGTGCTTCAGCCACTATCTAACATTTACCTTAGACTACTTAATTTCTTATTTATATTGACTGAGATTTGATTGCTGGACATGCTGGGTTCCTACATAAGACAGACTTTCACTAACTATCTGTCGAATTAAAGACAATTTCCAAATTCAGTATTAATATTTTTCTTTAAGGTTTTGCCACAGGACACGTGTGCTCACTAGACAGGAGATAGAGAGAGAGCGAAATGGAAAGTGAGAAATCACCCCCTTCCTGGGGAGATGGCCATGCCACAATCATTTTTCCTCCACTCTCCTCCTGGGATTTTGGGCATACGTGCACACATGCTTGGCATTATTTTCAAACCACCAGGTCCAGGACTCGAACTACCATCAGCCATGTAGAAGTCCAGCACTTTAACCACCATGCCACCAGGACCAGCAGTTAGCGTAATGGCTATGTTGCTGGACTCCCATGTAGTCAACCACAGTTCAAGTCCCAGACCTGGTGTCTTAAACTCACGCTGGGTGCGTGTGCATGCGTACCCAAGATCCCGAGAGGAGAATGGAGGAGAAGGGATTGTGGCATGGCCATCTCCCCTGGGGGGCAATTTCTTGCTTCTGTCTCTCTGTCTCTCTCTGTCTGTCTGGTGAGTGCACGTGCCCTATGGCAAAAACCTCTCCAAAAAAACAAACAAAAAAAAACAAACAAAAAACAAAACAAACAAAAAAAAAAAACACTATGCCACCTGCTGGTCCCAGTATTAATATTCTTCAATGTAAGAAGCAATATAGGTATACAACCACATAACAAATACAAGTTGTATCCTCAATTTAAACAGCTTTAATTAACAGAAAAACTTACTAGTAAACTGGACTAGGTAAAAATCAGAAGTGTCTGCATGATCAAGAAGCCATAGGCAAAGTCAAAGGACAAATGAAAAATTGCAAAAAAGAAAAAAATATTTGTGACTCACATCTCAAATAAGGGAGTAATTTCTCTAACACAAATAAAGGGGCTTCTACCAATTAATAAGAAAAAGGCCTACAAGCCAAAATAAAATTGTACAAAAGATAAGGACAGTTTACAGAAAAGAAAATACAAATGGATTTTAAGCAAATGAAAAGAAGCTTAACCTTTGTTATAATTAGAGAAATGAAAATGAGAACATAATCTATTACACTAGCAAAAATCCAAGTCTGAAAAGACACTGTGTTGCCAAGGTTGTGGGATAAATCTTATCTAAAGCCATCAGTCAAAACTGCTCTGATTATCTTCCTATGACAATATCAAGATCTTCTGTGGCCAGCAGATGCCATAGTGGTTACATTGCTGGACTCCCTCATGGCCAACCATGGTTCAAGGCCAGACCTGGTGGCTTGAAAGTCATGCCAGGCACATGTGCATGCATGCTCAAGATCCTAGGAGGAGAATGGAGGAGAAGGGACTGCAGTGTGGCCATACCCTATGGGGGCTGATTTCTCACTTTTCCCCTGTTTCTGCCTTTTTTTTTTCTTTTGTGAGCACATGTACCCTAAGTAAAAACCTCTACCAAAAAAAAAGACCTTCTAACACATAATTTTTGTGCCCCTTCCTTCAAAACAGTTCAGAGGAACTGATGGTTTGTTCTATGTAGTCCATGGAAAAAGATAATAGGTGTGAGTAATCAATTATGTGAAATAAGAGTAAGTTTTATATCAATTTCTATGTGTTTTAAAATAATTTACTTTTATATTTACTATTTCACATTTTTATGAAAATATTGATACAAACACTTGACTAGTAAAATACATCATTTCTCCTAATAATCTTTTTAAATATTAGAAAGCCATGCTCTACATACAACATGTTCCCTTTGGTGAAAGAAAACAATTGGGACCAGCAGTCAGCATAATGGCTAAGTGGCTGAACTCCCATGTAGTTGACCGCAGTTCGAATCTCAGACCCGGTGGCTTAAACTCACGCCAGGCGTGTGTGCGTGCGTGTCCAAGATCCCGAGAGGAGAAGGGATTGTGGCAGGGCCATCCCCCTGGGGGGTGATTTCTCGTTTTCTATCTCTCTCTCTCTTTCTGGTGAGCGCACAGGCCCTATAGCAAAAAACTCTCCAGAAAAAAAAAAAAGAAAACAATTAAACACATTGAATTCTTTTATGTGTTAACTTAGTATCTAACTGAATCTTGACCCTATCTCACACAAGATTGGTTTCCTTATTCTTTCAAATTCTAAATATTAATTTCGAATGTGCAAAAATTTAATATTAAGATAGAGATGTTTGATTTAGAAATAGACAGCTATTAAATATTGACTTCATACCTTACACAAAAAATATTCTAGAGAAATTAAATTCTGAAGTACAAAAGATAACAATAGGAGCAGAATAAAACATGGATGTGGGGAACACTTCAGAAAATAGTGCAAAAATTATTGAATATAATATTTGTATTTTTCAATTAGAAATTAAGCCAACAAGCAAAATCAAAATAAATGAAAACTGAGAATACTTGCAGCATCTCTCAGACAAATAATAATAGTTTAACTATGTGATAAAATATTTCAAAGAATGAAAAATCTAAGAGAATGTCCTGGGGAAACTGGATAAAGAACTTAAGAAACTGATAAAAAAAAATGCAGATAGCCAATACATAAGCAAAGGTCTAAACACAAAATAATCAACAAAATGTAAATGAAAAGAGCAAGGATATACCATCATTCACCTATTATACTGGCTTCTGCAGAAGACATTTGTCAGAGTTCTGTAAAATAAACAATCTTATACCACAAAACAAAAATCCTACCCCCAAGAAACAACAACTAATATTTTTTTTACCCCCAAAACTAAAAACATTACCGAGAAATATAGGAAAACCTACACCAATAAAGGAATATATGTTGATCATGGATCAATAGGTCCTATATTATAAAGATATCAGTTCTTTTCAAATAATCTAAAAATTCAATGCAATCCCATTGAAAATCACAACAGCTAATTTTTAATAGAAATTGAAAGGGTGGTACTAAAAATTCCAATTCTAACACTTACATGAAAGTGCAAAGGACTAAGAATATCCAAGGCAATCTTGAAAAATGACAACGTTCTAAGTTTATCACCAGATATCAATACTTGTTTTAATTTAGTCAGTATACTATTAATGTGAGAACAAATACACTCTATATAGTGACTTAATGCATGCCAGTGATGCCACTTTAAGTGAAAAGAGGATGATCTTTTCAATACATAGTACATGATTAATTGGACATTCACCTGAAAAAAGAATGAATCTTGGGACCAGCAGTTAGCATAATGGCTATGTCACTGAATTCCCATGTAGTTGACCGCGGTTCAATTCCCAGACAGATCTGGTGGCTTAAACTCATGCCGGGCATGTGTGTGTGCATGCCCAGGATCCCAGGAGGAGAGTGGAGGAGAAGGGATTGCGGTGTGGCCATCACCCCCCTGGGGGGTGATTTCTTGCTTTCTATCTTTGTGTTTCTCTCTGTCTCTCTGGCAAGTGCATGTGCCCTATACAAAAACTTCTGAAAAATAAAATAAAATAAAAAAGAATTAATCTTGACTATTAATCTACAACATATGCAAAAAAATTCCAAATTGTTTGTAGACCTTAATGTAAAAGGCACAATAACAAAATTTCCAAAATAAAGTATAGGAAAAATACCTTAATGATTTTAGAGTAAGTGATTATTTTTTAAGACCTAAAAAGTACTAGCCATAAAGAAAAAAGACTGATAAGTTGAGCATTTATTAAGAAACCACACTCAGAGAAAAAAGTAGAGCCTAGACTGTAAGAAAATATTTACAATAAATTTATCTGACAATGGACTTGTATCCAAAGAAATCCTATATCTATAGGAAAAAAACAACTAATATTTTTAAGTGGGTAAAACATTTGTCCAAAGACATCATGTGAAAAGATATAAAAATGGCATTGATCATCAAAGAATGGTGAATTAAAACAGAGTGAGATACCAATTCACACACTCTAGAATGGCTAAAAGGAAAAGGATAGAACATAAATACTTTCTATGAGGATGTGGAACAGCTGGACTCTCATACACTACGAGTGAGCAAGTTGTATAACCACATTGTAAAACTATTTTGTGATTATTTCCAAACCAAATATACACATATATGATGCAGTCCTTCTGTTCCCAAGTAGTTGAAAACAAAGGTGTACATGTATGTATTATAGAAAGGTATATGTATGTCTTATAGAAAGGGTAGATACACTGTACCAGCATGATTCATAAGAACTCCATGCTTATAAACAGTACAATGGATAAACGGTGGCATATCCATCATCAGAATACTGTACAGAGAAAAAGTAAACAGACATAGAAAGGCACAGAAGAATCTCACAAAAATAATATTAAACAAAAGAAGTCAAACAGAGGAGCATATACTGGATAAATTCATTTATATTGATTTCAAAGATAGTCAAAGGCAATCTCTGTGTTAGAAGTCACAAGAATGCTTACCTTTGGGAGAGTGTGGTGGTTGGGAAGTGGTTAATAACTAGAAAGGGGCATGAGCATGGCTCCCAAGGTAATGTAATCTGATTCTTGATGTGAGCAGTAGTAACATGGGTATGCTAAATTTAAAAAAAATCCATCAACTCCTATTTTTACGATTTGTGCACTTCCCTATGCATCTCTTATGCTTCAATTTAAAAGATTACACGAAGCTATTTTAAAAGTCTTAACAGTGTTCATTCTCTTTGACCCTAAAATTGTACTTCTGTGAATTTTCTTAGGGGGGCATAAAAAAATGTAGAGACATGTGAAAGAAATGTTCAATTCTGTGACTTGCACTAGTGAAAACCTGAAAAAATATCCCTTCAAATGGACTCAGTTACATTAATATGATGGAATTCACTGCATTCATTGAAGTACATATCACAAAAGATATTCTATTACATTGAAAAATATTCAAGACATCTTCTTTAAAAACAAGTTTATGTCACACTTAAATTATATCTGTGATTTTCCTTTTTCTAAAAAAGAATTATTTCATTGTATTTATTACTGTTATTATTTATTTTTAATTTTGCTACAGGGCACATGTGCTCACTAGAGAGAGACAGAGACAGAGAGAAAGTAAGAAAGCAAGACACCAGGTCCAGAACTTGAACCATGATCGGCCATGTGAGAGTCCAGTGCCTTCACCACCACACCACCTGCTGGCCCCATGTCTTTGATTTTTTTACATATGTTTTATATAGCAATATGTATACATAGCAAAGGACCTGAATAGACATTTCTCAAAGAAAGAAAAACAATATATTGGGACCAGCAGATGGTGTAACAGTTACATCACTGGACTCCCAACAACTGAACTCCTAGTCAACCCATGGTTTGAGTCCTGGACCTGGCAGTTTAAAACTCATGCAGGAGCATGGGTGTGTGCGTACAAAATTCCAAGAGAAGAATGGAGGAGAAGGGATTGCAGTGTGGCCATCACTCCCTGGGGGTGATTTCTTGCTTTCTCTTTCTCTCTCTGTCTCTCCAGTGAGTGCATGTGCCCTATGGCAAAAATCTCTCTCTTAAAAAAACATATACATAGCAGAGGGTGAGAGATAGGGAATCAAGGAGGGCAAACAGAAAAAAGCAAAATATACAGGAAACAAGAAATGGAAAATTATTTGTTGACAATAACACGTATGTTGATGTGCTTGATTGAGCCAATATACAGACAGTGTACTCTGGATGGGAAATCTCATTTTGTGTGCTAATGATGTATAGTGAATGAATGTAAATAGATAAATTTAAATTTAAAAATAGAAAAAAATATACAAATGGAAGGGTTTACAAAAAATGCTCAATATTACTGATAATACAGAGAAATGCAAATTAAAGCCACAATGTCACCTTGTACCTACTAGAAGGGCTATTATAAAAAAGATGAAAGATAAGTATTGATGAGGATATGCAGAAAAAAACAACTCTTGTACATTTTTGGTAGCAATACAAACTATTGCATTGTCAGAAAAGTTATGACATATTTTTGTTCTCTATGCAAAAGTGCATCATGACTTTTCTGAGGACTCAGTAGTATTGCCATTATGGAAAACAGTATGGTAATTCCTATAAAATCAAGAGTAGAATAATCATATGATCCAACAATCCTGCTACTGATTATAATATCCAAAGGAAATCAAATAAAATTAGTATCCTGAAGAGATATCTGCACTCCCATGCTCATTAGAGCATTGTTTAAATTAGTGAAGATATGGAACCAAGCTAAGTGTCCATTGGCTGATGAATGAATAAAGAAAATGTGGTATATGTACAGAATGGGCTAGCACTCAGTCTTAAAAAAATAAGTCCTGTTATTTGTGACTATGTGGCTGAAACTAGAGAACATCATGCGAAATGAAATAAGCCAGGCACAGAAGGACAAATCCCACATGATCTAACTGACATACAGAATCTAAAACAGTTGAGGGCGGGCCCAGTAGCACAGGGGTTAAGCCCTGTTCATTGAGATCTAGACTCCACAGGGCCAACCATAGCTCAAATTCCAGCCCCAGTGGCTTGAAAAACACAGCAATCCCTTGTGCATGTATGCCCCAAATTCTGATAGGATGGAGAAATGGAGAAAAAAGGATCACAGTGTGACCATGACCCATGGGGGGCATGCTCTCTCTTTCTCTTTCATGCATATACACCCAATGGCAATCAATAAAAATCTTTAAAACAGTTGAACTCATAAAAATAGAATAAAATGTCTGAGAGGTGGGAAAATTGAAGAAACATTGGTTAAAGGATGAAATTTCAGCAAGACAGAAGGAAAAAGTTCTAGTGATCTATTGATGTCTTGGTAACTACAGTTAATACCAATATACTATATACTTAAAAAATACTAAAATAGTAGATTGTTTTCCAAAAACAAACAAAAGAAGAAATGTCCCATACTGTACATGTTAAATAGCATGATTTAGCCAATCCACAATGTACACAGATTTCAAACATCATGCCATACACCAAAAATATACACAATTTTTACTTATCAATGAAAACAATTTAAAAGTTTACATATACATACACACATGGTTTTTTTAAATGATTAGAAATACATTCACATGTATATTATCCTTATTTCTGGGATGAGTTATTAAATTATTATTTCAAAAGGATTTAATGTAAATGTTGAGTTCTCCTTTCAATACTTAACAACGTGGATGATGCATCACTGAATTTTAGCCTAATTTTGAAAACCTATGGGGTTGGCAGGTGGCATCGTGGTTAAGGGTGCTGGACTCCCACATGGCCAACAGAGGTTTGAGTCTCGAACCTGGAGGCTTGCTTTTTGACTTTCCATCTCTCTCTCTCACTTTCACTTTGTCCCTCTCTGGTCAAATCAAAATAAATAAATAAAGTTAAATTAATAATTCTTTTTTGTTAACTATTAAAAAATATTTTTATTTGTTATTATTACTCTTTAATTTGATGAGAAAAGGAAGAGAGAGAGACAGAGAAAGTGAGAGAGCAAGCCGCCAGTTCTGAGACTCAAACTGTGGATGGCCATCTGGGAGTCCAGCACCTTAACCACCATGCCACCTGCTGACCCCAAAATAAAATAATTCTTTAAAAAACGTTCCCTTTATTAAAAAAATACTATCTCATACAATTCCAAAATAAAAACCAGGTAAATAAAATTGTATATTTAAAAAAAGACAATAAATGTAATGAAGACATAGGAAGATATTCTTATAATTTTGATTTAAAAGTATAGTTTTGATTTAAAACGTATAAAGTGAGACAAACTCATAACAAAATAAAGTTTTTTTACATAAGAAAATCAAACAAGTGAAAGAAAAAAATGCATCTTAAATAATTTGGCAGTCATGATTAAGATAAATAGGAAAAAAATATCAATATTCTGCTGGAAAATAGAGAGAGATCAGTAATAGACAGTTAATAAAAGAAGAACTATAACTAAGTTCCAGGTTTGTTAAAATTACTCGACTTCATTAGGAACCATAGAAATGAAAATTTGGACAGTGAGAATATAATATTATACCTACTGATTTGGTAAAGTTTATAAAAGTATCTTGTATTAAGATACATACTCTATGGAATACTACTCAGCCATAAAAAACAAGACCCTGCCATTTTTTTTTTTTTGAGAGGTTTTTGCTATAGTGCGCGTGCGCTCGCCAGAAAGACAGAGAGACAAAGAGACAGAAAGCAAGAAATAACCCCCAGGGGTGATGGCCATGCCACAATCCCTTTCCTCCATTCTCCTCTCGGGATCTTGGGCACGCACACACGCACCCAGCATGAGTTTAAGCCACCGGGTCCGGGACTCGAACTGCAGTCAACTACACGGGAGTTCAGCGACATAGCCATTATGCTAACTGCTGGTCCCTAGACCCTGGCATTTGATAGAAAGTGGTCAGATATGGAGGATCTATTGCTGAGTGAAGCAAGCCAGGATATGAAAGATATTGTATGTATCTACTTAATATACACCAACTATCCACACTCTACGGTAGAGATCGAAATATTGGAGGACATAAAAGCAGTGAAAATCATTAACGAGGATAAGACAGTGTGGAATAGGGCAGAGGAAGAGAAGAGTATAGAGAAAGATAGTAAGAGAATAGAGAGGCATGACATTAGTAGGACACAGATATGGTTTATTACCTATTGATGATGACATGTATGGTATTCTCAACTGGATTAGTCTGAGATGTATTTCATGTTGGGTAAAGTCTTTTTACAAACAAAATGAGAAATAGAGAATGACTGTTTAAAAGATAATTGGAATAATAATGATGATAACGATGACTGGGAAAAATAATGAAAAGCTATTTGATGATGAAATGGGGATTTTAATGTCTCTGTATTGACTGATATGCATGGTATTCCTTCCAGAAAAATAAATGTAATACACTGTAAAGTTATATGTGATTCAATGTAATATAAACAAGATTATGATGATAAATAAATAAAAAAGATACGATAGTGTACTACAATAGCAATAGTGTGGGGAACTGGGTCTTCTGAAGTACTGTCAATAAACAGATAAGTTAGAATATCCCTGGGAGTGGAATCAGGATAAAATGAGGTTGTTTTTTGCAGTTCATATCCAAGTTTTAAACATATTCCTGTCCTGAGATCAAAGATTCTACTTCTAATAATTTATCTTAAGGCAACCATAATGTGTACATATATTAAATTACAAGAATGTTGACTATAGCCTCACTTTTGATGCAAAACATTTTACATAGTTTATATCTTTACCAAATGAGTATGGGTAAAGAGACTGTGGAATATGCATTCAGTGAAATACTTTGCAGCCATTTAAAAGGCAATGTAGAAATATATTTAATAATATAGAAAAAAAGTACACTGTACCAAAAGCTTAACAGTGGCAATTTCTGGGTTAAAGTTTATCTTAGTCCTATTTTTTATTTTTTCTGAAATGAATATGTACTATTTTTTTCTTATTTGTAACTGGCAGATAAATACTTAATAATTGTATGTATTTATGAGGTATAGTGTGATATTCCTATATAGATATACAGTGTCTTGGCTTGTTGAGAAATTCATGCCGTATTTTTCTATGTTTTTCTATGCAAAAATGTGTTATGACTTTCCCAATGACCTAATACATAATGATCAAATCAGGATAATTGGCGTATCCCTCACCTCTAACATCTATCATTTCTTTGCACAAGAATATTGAAAATCCTCTCTTCTAGCTTTTTGGAAATAGACAATATATATTAACTATAGTCATCCTACTGTGCTATAGAATACTAGAACTTATTTTTCCTATCCAACTATAACATTATATCTATTAACCACCTCTCCATATCCCCCCTCCCTCCTACTCTTCCCAGCCTGAGTAACAACTCTTCTCTCTATTCTATGAGATTAACTTACTTAGCTTTCCACAAATGAATGAGAACATATATTTGTCTTTCTATGCCTGGCTTATGTCACATAACATAATGTCCTCCAAGTGTATCCATGTTGCTGCAACTGACAGGATTCCATTCTTTTCTATGGCTGAATAGTATTGCATTGATAAGAAAATGGATATTTTAAATTTCCATACGCACGTATACTTCTACAGAAATATGGAATTTTTGCCTACTACTTAAAATGTACCAAGCCTTGTTTTAACTGTTTTATATATATACAAGGGGACTTTGAAAAGTTTATCGATGGGCCCAGCAGGTGGCAGGCGTGTCAGGATGTTGAACTCACATATGGCCAACCATGGTTTGGGTCCCAGACCTGGCAGTTTGCTTTCTCACTTTCCCTCTCCTCTTTCTCTGTCTCTCTCTTTCTGGTGAGCATATGTGCTCTATAGCACATTTTTAAAAATAATAATAAATAAAATTCAAAAAGAAAAGTTCATGGGAAATAGAATTAAAGTATACGTTTATTTTAGTGTGAAAAATATTAAATCGGGACCAGCAGTTGGCGTAATGGCTATGTCGCTGGATTCCCAGACCCAGTGGCTTAAACTCATGCTGAGTGTGTGTGAGTGCGTGCCCAAGATCCCAAGAGGAGAATGGAGGAGAGGGGATTGGGATTGTGGCATGGCCATCCCCCCTGAGGGGTGATTTCTCTGTCTCTCTGTGTCTTTCTGGAAAGCACACGTGTCCTATAGCAAAAACCTCTCCAAAAAAGAAAATATAGATACACACACACACACACACACACACACACACATATATATATATATTAAATCCATGTTTAACATTTTTATAATACATATTTCCCATAAACTTTTGGAGGACTCCCCTCGTATCAACAACATCTAAAACCCTAGGATGTAAGTACTATTATGTTCCCATTTAACACATGAAAAACTGATACCGAGGCTAAGTGACTTCCACAAGGTCCCACTGCTGGTAAATGGTAATAAGCTGGGATTTGAACCCTACAAGTCAAGCTTTGAAGCCCATGCTTTTAACCACTTTACAATTTTGCCTCCCATTCCTTTTATCTATATGACTTGGAAAAAATATACAGATATGAGTGCAGAAAACAGTTTGCTTTCTTTCAAAACATTTTAAAAAATGAATTCTTTTAGTTACTGATTGGATCTTACTATAATTTCTTCATAAGTCTGAAATTAATGTGAGATGATAAAAGCCTATAGTCCTTTCAACTACCAAATTTAGCTTTCAAATTTGCTGTTCGTTTTTTTTATTCTTTTGCTTAAAATTGTACAACTAATTCCTAATTGCGTCTAAATTTTTTGCCTTGGTTTTATCTTTAAAAAAAAAATAGGCCTTAACAACCTGATCCTGTCTACCATTCTTTGTATCTTTCTAACAGAACTCTCCATTTTGGTCAAAATGATATCTTCATGGTGCTTGGTATGTCCCGTGACCTGTCTTCCTTCAGTTCCTCTGTCATAATCTGCCCTGACATTCAAATGTCTTCTTTTATCTCAATAAAATATCTCTACTCTTAGTTGACACATATGAAATCTTTCACAATCTTTCCTGTTTTAGGAAATAAAAGTGTAACCTTCTCAGAGAAGATTGTCTGATCCCTAATCATGAAAATAATTATTATTCTCGATAATGAACTCTCTAGCATTTATTATTTGGGCTGTTACTTCATTAGACTCTGCCAGATATTGCTTCTTTAAAAAAAATCTACTGTTGTCTTCCCACTTGTGTCTTCTTCCCTTGCCTCTTCTCCAAAGCTTGAACACACACACATAGCCACAGTTAGAATTTCATAGCTTTGTATACCATAGCACCTTCTCTTCCATGATCTAGCATTATTGACTGAACAATCACACAAACCCATCAGTCATCTTATTTTTGCTAATAAAACAGAGGAGAAGAAAGGTAAACTGAGAATACAAGCAGTCAAGAAGGCTAAGGATGTTAGCTAATGTTGCTGGCTCAATTCTTCATATGTTTTCTGTCATTTACATTAAGGTCATAGATTCTGTGGCTAGAAACAGCATTGGCCATAACATTATCCAGTGCATTAATTCAGTGAATATTTACATAGTGTCTTAGTCGATTATTTTCACCTGAGACTGGGTAATTTTTAAAGAATAGAGATTATTCAGCTCATGATTCTGATGGCTGGGAAATCCATGAGCATTTAGTCTTATGTCACATCATGGCCCACAGAAGCAGTAAAGAAAGCAGGTACCTGGAAACAGAGACAGTGATCGATTCCAGAGAGAGTGAGAACTCATTCTCTTCCATGAGAATCAGAGACAGTATTAATCTATTTACAAGGGCATTGCTCCTATGATCAATCCTTGCCCAGTAGGCCTCACCTCTTAAAGGTCTCAACCACCTCTTAGCACCATTACATTATGGATTAAGCTTACAGTATGCAAACTTTTAGGAGACAAACCATTTCTAAACCATAGCATCTAGTAACTATTTTTGTTCCAACAACTACCCTATATATTATTTATAAATTTATTGTTTCTTTTGTTGATTGAAGTTGACCACTGTATGGCTAAGTATAAACCTCCAATGTCAACACACCTCCATCTTGAAAAAGACTAATTAACAGTGCACTTCAAATGCATATTAAACAAATACTCTTATGCTGCTAATCAAAAAAAATCTATTTTTTTTTTTGGTTGGTAACATGTGAGTAATGCCAGTTAAATAATTCATTAGACCATTATCTTCTTTTGAATAAAATGCACATGGTATAAAATATTTGGAGACCTCATCTTTCCTTATATAATTTTTAACCTCAATATAGTAAAGCCACTGGAGAACCAGAAGCTAAGAAAGATATATTCCCTCATACAATGCTCTATTATTTTTTACAACTGGTCTCATGGTTAAAAAAAAAAAAAAAAAAAAAAAAAAACCCTCTCACAAGGAGTTCATTTATTGTCTTTCCCTCTGGAAATTTAATCATAATGAATATTAAACTGAAAAATACATTATGATTACATACCACCAGATATTTAAAAATTATAAATCCATATACTATTTTAAAATGACCAATTACAAATCATTTTTAGGACTGTCATCACCTAATGCCCTAGCTATGGGAATTTTTACTTTAAAAGTAAGTGGATTTTATTTAGATGGATATTACTTAGAATGTTTATAGATTTGCATTTCCCATATTGTGCCTAGTTTTATGTCAATGTAATAGCAAATTTTCCTGTATCAAATCACAGTCTATAATAGTTTTGTTGCCTAACCACTACATGACCACACCCAGATTTTGTTATTGTTGCTAAAGATCTCAAATGCACAATACGTGATGAAGTAAGTGACCATTTTTAGTAAGATTTCAAGTCAGTAAAATTTGATGTACAATAAATAGGTTTGCAGTCCTTGGAGAACTCTCCCCTTAATACCACAGTAAACCCATATTGGTTTTTCAATAAACCTTGGTGTTCATGGGCAGTATTCTTGTTCATTAATTTCTTAGTTTGCAGGATAAGCAACTAACTCCATGGTAAAAGAATCCTTAATAATACACACAGTACATAGAAAATATCTGTTGCCTGTTCACCTTGATTCAAACCTGTCCTAAAGTTAGGTAACAAGCCCTATAATGGTTCCTGGAGGCATTAGACAAGTGAAGTGAATTGGTGAAATTGATTTGCCCAAACTTCAATAGCTCTCATTTATCTTCTAAAATGGATTTTATAGGGATTTACACCCACCTAACTATCCACCTACCCACACACTTCACTACATAATGTGATTTTGATCACATAATGTTTAAACCCTGAGGACAATAAAACTCGCAAAGAAGTTAAAACGTAATTTTATATGACACATACACATGCCACAGAATGTGTTGTTATAAATTAACCCCATACTTTTCTCTATCCCTGTTACCTAGCCATACTTACTGTAAAACAAGGGCTCTAAAACGTAGCTCTAAATAAGAATTCTTAATCTCACATACTCCTGTCAGAAATCTCTGATCTGATTTGCTTAAAAGACCTTAGCAGCAGCCTAGTAGCTACAGGCAAAGGACCTTTGGATTGTTAGGAAATACTGTTTTTAATGTTTGTTTGTTTGCTTTATTCATTTGTTTTGTTTGATCAAAACTCAAGGAAAACTAAGTCATGATCTGTGTAATTTTCCCAAGCAACAGAAATCATAATACGACACTTTGATATTTACTAAGTTAGTCCTCAAGGTATCTGTTAAAATTAGCTTTCTTAACAAACGAATTGTTTTCAAGAGTCTCCTCTTTTTTACTTTTATATAAATCACTATACTCCAGAGTATGCACTTCAAGGGAACAAAGGGAAACATATATTACATAGCCTCAATTTCAGAAGTTTATTTTAAAAACAATTTAGCTATCTAAATATAGTGTTAAATGTATATTAATTAAAATTAAATACAAATTTAAAACCAGTTCTTCAATTGCACAGACCACACTTTCAAGGTTTAAAAAGTCACGCTATTAGTGAACAGCACAGAGTACATAGTCATCACGGCAAAAAGTTACCTGGACAGTGCTACAAGCCACATTATAGTACTTGCTTCAGTATTGATAAATTTAAAAAACTTGTTAATCTGCACGTATTTAAAAATATCATTTTAGAAAATAATTATTTTAGTAAATAATTCAGCCATGTTCAAGTACATACTCCAATTTGACAGTTTTGATAATGTAAGCATGAATTACTGCTTTTAATCTCAATGTTTTCTGGCTAAGAAGTTTGTTGTTTTCTAAAACTGCCTAGAAGAAAAAAAATTACCACACTGAAAAAGAGTCCTATCTCTTTGCTGTCATCTGAATGATATCATTTTATTGTGATGTTTAAAAAATATCAAGATTAGGGACTAGCAGTTAGCATAATGGCTATGTTGCTGGACTTCCATGTAGTCGACTGTGGTTCAAGTCCCGGACCCGGTGGCTTAAACTCACGCCAGGCGCCTGTGTGTAGGTGCCCAGTATCCCGAGAGGAGAAAGGAGGAGAAGGGATTGCAGCATGGCCATCCCCCCTGGGAAATGATTTCTCACTTTCTGTCTCTCTATCTCTCTCTGTCTTTCTGGCAAGCACACGTGCCCTATAGCAAAAACCTCTCCAAAAAAAAAAAAAGGAAAAAAAAATCAAGATTAAAAAGTATTTTTGTGACAAATGGCATAATCCATATAAATCAAATTCCTATTTTCTCTGTGTAATATTCCATACTGTTGCAAATTGATGCATTGTTGTTATTTATACCAGGAAGTACATAAGTGCCGATTACATTACCTTAAATGAAACATGCCTAACAAAGAAGAAAGTCAATGTCCCTGGGAGTTTTAATCTTCCTGACAAGTAAAAGAACAATGCACTATAGAGCAGCTACCAGTGAAAATGGTGATGCTTAGGGAGGGTACTTATTGATTTTGAACGCCACAATGGGAGGAGATAACATTGGGCTTGTTCCACTGAATTTACCAGGTAGGTAGAAAATATGAGGAAAGGGAATAAAACCCAAGGGAAAGTGGGTCTCTTCCTGCTAGTCAAAAGAGAAAAGAACACAAACAAGAAGAAAGTACAGAAAGTAATTTGGTAAGTTGTAATGATCTAGGTTTTTACAGAAAGTTTGCTGACACCTGTTCAAAGTGAACAAGTTGTAGCTCAACTTCCAGTCCATCTAAGTATTCTCCCTAGAAAAGGGGTGGGTCGGTGAGAGCAGAGCTAAGGGTTCAATGCATTGCAAAAAAAAACTTTTATGTGGTATACATTAATTCGTTTTTCCTTGGCAAATTTATCTAACTTAAATATATATATACATATATATATATATATATATATATATATATATATATATACACACATATATATATATACACACACACACACACACACACACTCACACACACACACAGAGATGAGACAGTCCCTCCAGTGGAAAGTCCTTTTTATAAAGAATTATTTATTTTTTAATTGTTATTAGTTTTAAATTTTGCTATAGGACACATACACACACATTCACTAGAGAGAGAGAGAGAGAGAGAGAGAGAGAGAGAGAGAGAGAGAGAGAGAAAGAGAGAAATAGGAAAAGTGAGAAAGCAAGCTACCAGGTCCAGGACTTGAACTACAATCAGCATGTGGAAATCCAATGCATTAACCACCATATCACCTGTTGGCCCTGTCCAGTGGGAATTTTTATTTTTTTAGAGGTTTTTGCCTTAGCGCATGTGTGCTCACCAGAGAGAGTGAATGAGAAGGACAGTGAGAAATCACCCCCCAGGGAGAATGCCCCACCACAATCCCTCCTCCTCCATTCTCCTCCTGGGATCTTTTTTTTTTTGGAAAGGTTTTTTTCGCTATAAGGCACGTGCGCTCGAGATAGAAAGGGAGAAATCACCCCCCAGGGGGGATAGTCACGCTGCAATCCCTTCTCCTCCATTCTCTTCTTGGGATCTTGGGCACGCATGCACACGCGCCCGGCATGAATTTTAGGCCACCGGGTCCGGGACGCGAACCATGGTCGACTACGTGGGAGTCCAGCGACATAGCCATTACGCTAACTGCTGGTTCCCTCCTCCTGGGATCTTGAGCACACACACATGCCCGGTGTGAGTTTCAAGCCACTGAGTTCAGGACTTGAACCACAGTCAGCCATGTGAAAGTCCATAGATGTAAACACTATGCCATCTGCTGGCCCCAGTGGAAATTTTTAAAAATCCACAACCATCCTGGCCTGTTGAGGAAGTAAGTGACCAGTACACATCTGATCCAGCTGGGCCATCTGCCTGAGACCAGCTAGCTGAAGCTTGTGATAGCCGTCAGCTGAAATTTAGACCTTGGATGGAAGATGCTTAGCAAGAACAAATTATCCATATTATTACCTTAATATCATTTGATTTACTCTCCAAGAGGTTCTATAGTTCAGAAAATAGCAAAAGAAAATGGAACTTTATAAATAATGGATATAATGTTCCAACATAAGAGCCAGAAGAAGTAAGTTTAAAAATACCATTATTGTGGTTGGCTCTGTGGCCTGGTGGTTAAGGCAGCCAGATCCCACATGACCTACTGGGTGGTTCAAGTCACCACTCAGTAGCTTCAGAAACACATGGGGTGCACGTGTGTGCATACCCAAAAATTTTGAAAGGAGGGAGAGATGGAGAAGCAGGGAGTAAAGTGTGACCACTCCCCATGGAAGGTGATTTCTCTCTCATTGTCTCTCTCTGGCAAGTGCAAGTGTCCCTAACACACACACATAATGACCATTATTATTTCTTGGAAGTTACTTCCAACCTTGATGAGCAAAGAATTTTGCTAGCCAATAAGCCTGCTACTAGCATATGTGGCTAATGAGCACCTGCAATGTGATTATTTGGGATAGAGATGGCCTGTACGTGGAGAATACACAGTGGATTTCAAAGACAGGAAAAAAAAGGCAGAATTTCTTAGTAATTTTATACTGGATAGAGTGACAAAATAATACCATTTCATATACATCGGGTTAAATAAAATGTTATTAATATTGATTTCACCTATTGATTTTACTATTTTAATGTGACTGCTAGGATTCAAATCATATGTGTGGCCCACATTATATCTTTTGGACAGCACAGGTCTAGAATAACGCAATGCAATTAAAAATAGTGGAAAACAATTCAAGAAATATAGTTTATATACCAAAAATAGTCATGTGACTTTTAATAAATTTGCAAGCTTCTTGCTTTAGTAAAAAGAGGGTTTTTTATCGATATAAATTTATTTTCTCCTTATTCTCACTAAATAAATGCTGAACAAATATTTCTTATTTTTTTAAGAGAAAGTTTTGCTGTAAGACACATGAGCTTGCCAGAGAAACAGAGAGAGAGACAGAAAGCAAGAAATCACCCCCCAGGAGGGATAGCCACGCCACAATCCCTTCCTCTCTATTCCCCTCTTTGGATCTCGGCAGGCATGCACATGCACCTAGCGTGAGTTTTAAGCCATGGGGTCCAGGACTCTAAGGGCATTCGCCACTTGGAAATCCAGCAACGTAGTAACCATTATGCCGTCTGCTGGTCCTGCCGAACAAATATACCAAGCAAGTGTTATGAAGGAACACCAAATATTAGCGTTTCTTGGACAAACTGTGCCCACTGTTTCCTACAGTCAACAGGATGAAGCAGCCTTGTGTCTGTTCATTCCATCTCAATCTCTGGCCTCGTGTTTGATCAAATTCTCACACTAAGGGCTCTGGGGAATGTCCTCCAACTACGTTGTATAGGAAATCAGAGCTCTATAGTTTTGTTTGAAGATCCTTGCTTGTTCAACTTTTGGGCCCCTGAGTGCATTCCATGGGTTAACTTCTGGTCTGAGGGGGAAGGTACCAAACAAAGAATAAATGCACACAGATAATGTTACTGTCACACAGGTGAAGGTAAAAAGGAGGGAGAAGAAAGAGTCGGATTTGGGCCCATTCCTGGGTCCCAGATAAGGAAGGCAGGTGGCACCTTCCTGTGCAGGAGGGGTGGGCAGCATATTAAGGGGAAGAAAGAGAAAGAAAAGTATGTGGCTGGGAAAGGGAAGTAAGAGTTGGTAGACTGCATCAATATCACCTTGGAGTGAGAAGAGGGACCACAGGACTCCCCGGGCTTCACTGCGCATTTTCAGAACTCTATTTTCTCGAATGAAAACTGCAGAGATTGGATTAGACTAGCTCTGAAGTTCCTTCTAGTTTGACTGCTCTATGAATACATTTTGTCTCTGGCAGGAAACCGAGCAATGTACACAGACTTGAGTGTGTCACTGAGCTTAAAGGAGACAAAGACTGTGTCTGCCTGACATCTGGATGCTTGTGAACACAAAGGATGTCCTCTGAGGGTTTATTAGGAGCCTGTGACACAGGCCTAAAATGTGGAAAATCCCATGACAACAAAATACCTTGTCACCCTAAGCAGATGTAAGCTTAATTTTCTTCACAGCAAGATAATGAGCAATATAATAGAGCCTAACAAAGCAATTTTGCAAACAGGCTTAATACAATCAAATTCTATGGGGTTTCAGCCATTTATTTATAGGATTTAAAATGTCTCTCCTCCAAACCCGGGACTTCTGCCAGATAACCTGTGTAATGGACCTAGTGTAATGACCGACACCAAATGGCTTACAATTTTGTCCAGCCCAAGGGCTTTGCTGGTAGGGCTCATCTCTTGGCTCTGGCTAGGTTTGCAGCTACATTCCTGATGATGTGGCAACATTTTAGGCTCTGGTTTCCAAGAGATGGTTGAGACACAGCCATTTTCAGGCCTTGGGATCCACCACTTTCAGGAACAGGTCAGGGAAATTAAGAATACCTCAAGGGCTAGGGGAACTTCTCAGGAGTTTTGGAACATCTGGACGCTATTTGTGAACTACAGGGAAAGAAATATCCCTAACTTATTCATTCCTAATTTATTCCTCAAAGTATGTGAAAAGGAGACTCTTGTGAAATCCACACACAGCTCTTTGGTAAAGCACCTATGTTGGATGGAGATTTTAATTTTTTTCATTGGGGTGATCCTTTTTAAACAAGTTTGCTATGAGGGTATTTGTATTGATTAGGGTCTTTGGCGTTACAATAAAATGTGAGGAGAAAACAGTATAGAAAGCAAACATAGTTACCAGAGACTGTGGGAGGAGAGTGGGAGATGGCAGAGGGTAAGAGATAGAGAATCTAGGATGGGGGGAAAAAAGCAAAACATACAGAAGACAAGAAATGGAAGATCATTTGCTGACAATAACATGTTTGTTGATGTGCTTGATTGAGACAATATATAGTGTAATTTGGATGGAAAATCTCATTTTGTATGCTGTAATGATGTTCAGAGAATGAATGCAAATAAATAAATTGAAAAAAAAAGATAAGTTGACTTTTGTTCTTTTACAAAAACATTGTAAAAATCGAATTTCTTTCTTCTGAGAGAGATACAGACAGTGATGGAGTAGGGAGCACCTCCAACAAGGTCTTCATACTGTAATGCACCCCGTGCTTCAGTCAGTCAGGATCCCAGAGAAAAGTACACACACCCAGTACACACAGGGAAGCCATGGGATGCAAAACCCGAGACCTTTCCATGTAGGTCCAGTACAGAAAAGCATTGCGCTATTGCTGTGCCACCAGCTGGTCCCTAATACGACCTTATTCTAACATCTGTACAAACTGAATCTAGAATTAGAAAGATCAATCTGATGTCATGTTCTTGGCCAACACTTTTATATAAATTACTCGGAATTTCAGATTGCATGTAGCCTGCATATTTGTCACAGGTGAACCATGAGTTCAAAAAAAAAAGTTGGAAATGAAATTGGTATCAGTCATCAAAAAATTCTCAAATTGGTTAATTGGTTAATGGTTAACATTTTTTTATTTAGGGCCTTTTATTTACCAGATAGTGCTAGATAAATCATCTTTCTTCAATAAACATTTAAATCTGGAAGATAAATACATTCAAGCACAGAATTAAATGATAAAGCAATGAACACTCTAATAAAGACAGACACAAGACACTCTGAAGGCACAGAGTCTAAAGGGCCTATGTCTCCTAGAGGAAGAATGGAGTGACACAGGACAGAAAGGAAGGGGGATTTCACAGAGAAGACTTTGGGCTGTTGTTAATTAATGGTCAAACTAGCAAAAACCATTTCAGTGTATGGGAAGAGGAAAATTTTATTTTATGACTAGCGTTGCCAGATAAAATACAAGATGCCCAGTTAAATTAGAATTTCATATAAATAATAAATAATTTTTTGTGTCATATTTTGGGGCAGTATATGGTATATAATTATGGTAAAAAAATTTGAGTATTCCATATTTTTATTTGCTAATCCTTGGGATTCTAGTTATGACTTCAATGTGGAATAAAATGGTAGCAGAGAGACAAGGTTTGATAAGTTTTGTGTATTATCATATGGAGTTTTAAATTTATGTAATGTGAATAAACACTTTTAAATAGCATTTAAACAAAGTAGATTTAGGAGGATTAAAGTGAAGGGGGTACTTAAAAACCATTGAGGGCCACACTCCAGTAATAGCATGAACAGGGTTTGTTCTGTTTCCCAAGTATCTTACCTGTAGCAGATAGATACTAGCATCACCTCTGATATGGCTGGCTGGCTTATGATGGATATTACCTTGCCACATCACCAATATCCCTTTGCTGTCTCTGCCTCAAGGAAGTCTCCAAACTGGGTTTACTTTGTCTTGGATTTCTTCCTTTCTTGCTTCCCTAACTCTATGCTTTCACTCCTACATTTGAAGATCAACATCCCTGCCTCCAAAGTGTTTTCTTACCTTCTGATGTTAAATGCACTTAGATAAGACTTCATCATCTCTGTTTCATCCACAATGTAAGAATAGTCTTTGATTCATTTGCAACCTATCTGTTTTCTATAATAAAGTTGGAGTGTTCTCTAGAAGCAGAGTTTAGTATGACTAGACTGAACATCTTTATTTGCTATTGTATAAGAGGACTTGAAATAATCTCGAATCTTTTAGTTTGTATGCGAAAGATACTTGATAGGGTCATCCTAAATTTGACAATAAATTCTTTTTTTATTTTTATTTTTTGGAGAGGTTTTTGCTATAGGGCTCATGTGTTCACCAGAAAGACAGAGAGAGACAGAGAGACAGAAAGTGAGAAATCACCCCCCAGGGGGGATAGCCACGCCACAATCCCTTCTCCTCCATTCTCCTCTCGGGATCTTGCGCACGCACGCACATGTGCCCAGCGTGAGTTTAAGCCACCGGGTCCCAGATTCGAACTGTGGTTGACTACATGGGAGTCCAGTGACATAGCCATTACGCTAACTACTTATCCCAAATTTGACAATAAATTCTAATAATTTATAGGACATCACCAATAATGTGTCATCAGTGTGAAAGAAACTTTTCTAAACTATCAACAGTAAAGGTAAAAGTTTAGTTAACTGTGTTGAAAAAAGAATATCTTTTGACTCTCATGTGAAGAGGTACTAAAAAAGGATATAGCAGAAAGATAGGGGGAAAATATTTCATAGTACTATATATTCTAGTATTATAGAAACAGCTAATTATTTTAAAACATTCTGCTAATTTTCTCGATTTTGTAATGTATGTGGTATTTGTGCAGCTTTTCAAAGAATATAATTTGTCATTGCTTCATTTCTTTTTATAAATACTCATGTATTTACTTAATTTTGCATTTCCTTTGTTATATTCTTTGACTTAAAAGAGACTGCCAATGTAGAATAGGCTCTAAGTTCCGCACAATCTGGTCATAGTTCTATTCTTATTTATTTTATTTTACCTTTATTGGGCATGAAAAATAGTTTTATTGACTATCCTAAAATAACCAGTTTGGTATATGTACTACAAAAT
This sequence comes from Tupaia tana, assembly GCA_026018925.1. Classification (NCBI taxonomy): domain Eukaryota; kingdom Metazoa; phylum Chordata; class Mammalia; order Scandentia; family Tupaiidae; genus Tupaia; species Tupaia tana. The sequence goes on along the minus strand of JAKSZU010000009.1, from coordinate 141,531,565 downwards.
AATTTATCCCCCTTTATTTATAAGATTAAATTATTTCTTATGGAGGGAAAACTGACAAAAAGAGACAAAAATAAAATAGGATTTAATCTATGACTTAGATAGCTACTTTTGCCCATTAAAAGATTAGTTTAGTTTTATCTAAAATTTTAAAACAACAAACTAAATCTCGGAGAGAACATTTCTAAAATTTTTTTCATTTTTTTTTCTTGTTGGAAGGTGTTTGTCATAGGGTACATGTGCATGCCAGAGAAAAAGAGACAGATACAGAGAGAGGGAAAGTGAGAAATCATCCACCAGGGGGGTTAACCATGCCACAGTCCCTTGTCTTATATTCTCCTCTCAGGATTTTGGGCATGCATGCACACGAGCATGGCATGATTTTCAAGTCACTGGGTCTGGGAATCAAACCACAGTCAACTATGTGGGAGTCCAGTGCCTTAACCACCACACCACCTGATGGCCCTTAAAGTTTCTTAAGAAATGGAATTTCTTATAGTCCCTTAGAGTTTTATATTTTACCTGCTGCCATTAAATTGCCATAATTATCCATCATGCAACAGGTTTTAACAGGTAAAATGAACAATTTAGAGACTGATATAGAACAATAGAGAATAACAGGAGTTTAATTTTTATGCATCATTTCTTCAGGAAAACACATCACGAAGGGAAATAGCTTTGAGTAAGTTCAGTGAGGGTTGCCATTTAGTTAATTAACTTAACCATTTTCATTAGCAGACGCAATATTGACTTTAGAATAATGTCTGCTTAATTTCTTTCAAGCAATGAATATGCATGAAACATTGTCAAAGATAAGTAAAAATTAAGACAATATTAAGTAAAAAATAAAAATTAAGTTATTGAAACATGTCAGAAAAGCATAAGGAGCACATTCATAAACTTAGATTGGAGCACAGTGTATTCCTCCAAACTTTTAAGATATGACCTTGGCATAGGCACATTATTTCAGCTGCTTAGCAGAGGATTTGTAATAATCTCAGTTTTATAAGAAAGTGCATTTCTAAATTGGTTGGAGAAGACTAAAACAATGCATAAATCCAATGCACTGAATATAATTTTCTGCTTCAATTGACAATCTAGTCTTTTGAAAAACAGGCTTACTTCTTAACCTTTTTTGGCCATATTCATTTTATGTGCCTTCATATTAGAATAAATAAAATCAGCAGGCTCCTATTGATTTTTGGAGGGAGAAATTTCATCTGTAAGACTGAAGGAAAGGGAAGTCCATCATAACTAGTTGATGAGCAAATATGTGATGGAAATGGAAGAAAGTAATAACATAAAAGTCAAGTGTAAATATCAATACATTTCTGCAATATGACTGATTTCTGAATCTGGATTTTGTTGTCTTAAGAGTTAGGAGGTAGGAAGGTCTACAAAATTAATTAATTTAATAAGCATTCCATAGAACAATGACATTTTCTTAACCATAATATTCTTATCTAGAGAGAACAAAACAGAAATCAATCATATAGCTTTGTTTTGTTTTAATATGTGTATCTAAGCTTCCATACCACAGAGTCTAATTCAGTATGTTTATAATAGAGTTCTGATAGCTAAACCTAACTTCCATATTTATGATTTGAAGATAGATGCCTAGATCCCAGGAGAACAAACATCTCTGCTACAGTCTACACAGACTGCAATGTCCCTTAGTGAGCGGTAAGAAAATTAGACCGTTTCTGTGTTAACATTTTGTTCCCAATCTCAATTGGCTTTCATGTCAGTATTACTAGGTCTAAAACTGAAATCAAATGTAACGTAGTAAAACAAGTAAGAGTTGGAAGGCCTGGGGGGCCAGCAGTTAGTGTAATGGCTATGTCACTGGACTCCCATGTAGTCGACCACAGTTTGAGTCATGAACATGGTGGCTTAAACTCACACTGGGTGCATGTGCGTGTGTGCCCAAGATCCCGAGAGGAGAGCAGAGGAGAAGGGATTGTGGTATGGCCATGCCCTCTGGTGGGTGATTTCTTGCTTTCTGTCTCTCTGTGTCTTTCTGGCGAGTGCACACACCCTATAGCAAAAACCTCTCCAAAAAAGGAAAAAAAATGAGTCGGAAGGCCTCAGTTTAAGATCAGTTTACAAATCATAGCATCTCTGTTTTGTGGGTTAACCTCTCCAAACCCACTTCCTCCTCTGGAGAACAGAGCCAATAATTCTCACAATAGCTACACGTTACAGCTCCTCTTCATCTTGCTTCCTGTCCTCTTACATGTAATTCACTCCAGAGTCATCTTGCATCTTTCATCATAATTTCCTTTACATCTAGCCTGAACTTTCACATTCCCTGAGCAGGGGTCTAGTTTAAACCCTATCACCTGGACTACTGGAAAAAGTTATGAAAGTGGTTTCTGGCAGTCTCTGCCTGCTATACTTCGACCCCTATATAACCAACAGATTCAGCTTTCTGAAAGAAAATGTAGTTCTTTAAAAGCAGTCTATCCTCAGGACTAGCAGGTGACATGGAGGTTAAGGTACTAGATCTCACATGGCTGCCTTTGTGTTTCAAATTCCAGAACTGGTGACTTGAAAATTACACTGGGTGTGTGTGCAAATGTGCACAAAATCCCAAGAGGACACAAAGAGAGGGGATTGCACTTGGTCATCCTCTCCTGAGGGGTGGGGGTGGGGGGGCGTGGTGATTTCTCACTCCCTCTCTATCTCTCTCTTTCTCTCTCTGGAGAGTGTGTACACCCTATAGCAAAACAAAACAAAACAAAACAAAACAAAAAGGCAGTCTATCCTTTCTATATGGATTACTAGGATTTCTTGTATGTGCATAAAGAAAAGGTTCATACTACCCATGCTCCTCTAGAGACTGATACATTTTCCCAGGGAAACATACCACCTACCAGGCAGAGACAAGGTCTTCTTTCATGAACCACATATCAGAGAAAATTATATAGCAGATCACTTAACTCCCTCATGTGGGTCAATGCTGGAAGTAGTTGATTCTACCATCCTTAAGGGGACAGAGTTGTGCTCAGCAATCATTAATCACCATGTTCCTCTTACACAGATAACAATGATGTGAGATCCCTCAGTACGACAATTAAAGATTGTTGAAGCTTTACCCAAACATACCTTTCCAGTTTCAAATACAACCATGTCTCCCTATTCAGGAGCAATCCTGCCATAATGTTCTTCTTACCATTTCTCTACCTGTAATAATCTTTCCTTTTTTCTTGAGCGCTTCAAATCCTGCTATGGCATGGAACAATCTCTACATGAGGGCTTTCTATATTGATGTGGTCCAAGGCCATTTTACTTCCACTATGATATATTTGAGAAAATAATCAGCTGTCCTTGGACACTTCCTGTATTAATGTCCTCTGTTGTGATCTCAATGTTCCACATGGTTATCCCGGCCAGACTATAAGCTGATGAAGGGTTTATGGAGGGCGAGAGGATAGCACTGTCATCTACCTCACTGTAAGCTCTACTCTTCTTTAAAAAATGTTCATATATTTCTTTATTATTTTCTGGCCTACAATAATCACATACAATTTCATTAATATGATGACATAATTGAGACAAACCCTCAATGATAATACCAATATTAATAAAAATTTAAGTACTTTAGTTTCCATAGACCTCTAGTTTGTTTTTTCAAATTTATTTATGCTTTAATTGACAAATAAAATTGTATGTATTTATCATGTACAACATGATGTTTTGAAATATGTATACATTGGGGAATGGCTAAATAGAGCTAATTAAAATATATATAACCTCGCATATCTTATTTTTGTGGGGAGAACATTTAAAATCTCAGTGATTTTCAAGAATATAATACATTGTTATTAACTATAGCAATCTCTGCTCTTTTAAAGTATCCATTTAGAATGGTATAATGCATGTAATAAATGTTCTTTTATTTGTTAAGTGAGTAGTCACAATGTTTTATTTTTCTAATGAACTAGTTTATTCTAAAATGTAATATTTCTGTCAATTGACAATCAACCAACTTCAAAGTAACTTCTCTTCATGAAAGATGACTAGCAGCTATTGCATCAAATAGGTGATTATTAAGATTGGCAACAAGATAAAATATTCAACCCTTAACTCCTATTCTCCAAGGTTAATTCTTAAAATCTCTTTTGAAATGCAAAGTTCAGTGAGAAAGTGAACACTGTCACTTAGCAACATGCTGATTTTAAACAAGGTCAGTTAACCTTGCTGAACCCAGATTTCATTTTCTGAACAAAGGAGACAATACCCACCCCCTACAACTCTGGTGAGACTCAAATGAGCTAATATATGGAAAACACTGTGTGCAATATAAAGTGGTTTGTAAACTGTGAAGTCTTCAAGAATTTAGAAGGTGGTGGAGCTGATGTCATTGCTGTTTAAACCAGTGAGTTGAGGACACACATAACAAAAATAAGGACAGTATTAATTTGCTTATAGGTGATAAAAATTAGGTAACATTCAGATTTGCTACTGAAAAAAATGTTATTAGTAAATGATAGAGGACCAACCGTAGCCTGGAACTAAAATGGCTGGATCCCACAAGGCCAACTGTGGGGTTAGAGTCCCACTTCAGAAGACTTGGAAAACACACTGAACACATGTGCTTGTGTGCTCAAAATCCTGAAATCAAAATCCTGAAAGGAGGGAGAAGTGGAGGAGAAGGAATTACAACATGCCTTGCCTGGTGCGGGGGCGGGAGGGTGCTTTCAGCTCTCTCTCTCTGTTTCTCTCTATCATGTAGATGTGCCCTCTGACAAAATCTTAACAAAATACAACATAAATGTAACTGATGATGAAACCATAATCATTCAGTAACAAATCACTAAGCATCTTCTAAGTATCAAGCATTCTACTATAAGTCCAAAATAAATTCATGAATTACATCCCTTACCCTTCTAGTTCTGCACCTGCGTTGTTTTACTTCCCAATATTAGGTGCATGAAACAGGCTCAAAAAGTAATTTTTCTTCAAGGTTTTTGTTTGTTTCTTGATTAGGTGGTTCCACTGGGCAGAGGTTTCACATAAAAACCTAGTCCTCCCCAAAAGAGAGTAACTCAAATCCAAGTAACTCAGAGACTGGTATATATTGTAGAGTTAATCTAACTTTGTCTCCATGGAGACTATTGCCTAGGTTATTTATTTTCTCCATTCTATAAGCCATTGTTTATTTAGAACCATATTGGCCAATAGAAACATCATGTGAGCCACACATGCAATTCTAAATTTTTTATACATTAAAAAGAAAAAAAAACAGGTAAAATTAATTTTAATGTCATATTTTCATTAACCAAACTGTAAGTGCTCAAATGTAAGTTGTGACTACTATATTGGACAGTACTGATCTAAAAAAAAAAGTTAGGTATTTTTTTCAAGTTTCTGTTAAAAAAACTGATTAAACTTTGAATAAACATTAATTATTCTTATTAGTCTCTTACTATGACTTTTTTTCCTTTCAAGAACATTCATAATATTGTAAAATGAGCTGTATTAAACATACTGATGTTACTACTGGAAAAAGATGGAAGAATCGTTATAATAACAAATACTGTCCTATACCATACCCACTCCAAAATAGGAATCTCATCATTTTAAAATATATATATGAGGGGTCAGCAGCTAGCATGGTGATTAAGGTGCTGGACTCTCATATGGCCAACTGTGGTTTAAGTCCCAAACCTGGAAGCTTGAAAATCATTCTGGGCACATGTGCGTGGGTGCCCAAAATCTCAGGAGAGTGGAGGAGAAGAGACTGCAGCATGACCAACTTCCCTGGGGAGATGATTTCTTATTTTATCTCTCACCGTATCTCTCTCTCTCTGTCTCTCTGGTGAGCACACTTGTCCTATGGCAAAAATCTAAATATATATATTTGAATATTATTCTGTGACTACTGAAAGTAAATGTGAGTATAAATCTTCACTTATGCAAAGAATTTAAATTAAATTATAAATGAAAATTTACAGTTCTATCTTGGTTATATTTCGACAATTCTATTTACAATAAAACTTCATTAACAGAGGTTGAGCCCTTCATGAATATAATGAAAGTTTAATTTCCTAGAAAATAAGAAATAAACATTATTTTAATATGGAGTTCTTAACATAAATGAGAACATAAAAATAATCTCAAGGATGTCCTTAGAATTCACTAGGAAATAATAATAATACTCTTCAGAAAAAAATAATACTCTCAAGAAAAAAAATCTCTGGAATTTCGTAGATATTATTTTGCGTTTAAAAAAATCATATACTAAAACCCAAGAGTTTAAATCAGCATGAGAAATATCACATGAAACTAAGTGAATCTGATTTATCCATATATTGTAGCCTCAGTGGTTTCAGCCCAATAGGATCTCATAGAGAAAATCTGTTATGGGAACCAGCAGTTAGCGTAATGGCTATGTCGCTGGACTCCCACGTAGTCGACCACGGTTCGAGTCGCAGACCCGGTGGCTTAAATCTCACGCTGGGCGTGTGTGCGTGCGTGCCCAAGATCCCGAGAGGAGAATGGAGGAGAAGGGACCGCGGCGTGAACATCCCCCCTGGGGGGTGATTTCTCGCTTTCTGTCTTTCTGTCTCTCTCTCTCTCTGTCTGGCGAGCGCACGCGCCCTATAGCGAAAACCTCCAAAAAAAAAAAAAAAAAAAAGAGAGAAAATCTGTTATAATCCATCCCAAGTTATATCTGTATTAAAGCTTAGGAAAAACCTACTTCTCCTCTAATACTATGCATATTTTTTTTTTTTTGGAGAGGTTTTTCGCTATAGGGCGCGTGCGCTCGCCAGACAGACAGAGAGAGACATAGAGACAGAAAGCGAGAAATCACCCCCCAGGGGGGATGGTCACGCCGCAATCCCTTCTCCTCCATTCTCCTCTCGGGATCTTGGGCACGCACGCACACGCGCCCGGCGTGAGTTGTAAGCCACCGGGTCCGAGACGCGAACCGCGGTCGACTACGTGGGATTCCAGTGACATAGCCATTACGCTAACTGCTGGTTCCCATACTATGCATATTTTGAAATCAGGAAGTATATATTCAATTTCTTGAGATAATATGTTACTGAAAATAAAGGAATATGACCAATATTTCCCTAATACTGAAAAATAGTGCTAATATCAACCTAAAAAATAACTTCTGGAAAATTCTAGAGAAATAGCTGCATTTTCCAAGGTCAACAAGTAGAGGGAAATAATCTGTATTAGCCAGACTCAAAGGTAGTACCTAGTGATCCCTGCCTTTTCATCTTTGAGGACAAGTAAAACTTGTGATCTGCTTCTAACAAATACAATATATCAAAGATGATTGAATATCACTTATTTAGGCTTTGTAGATTATGATTTTTATCTTGCTAAGAGCCTCTCTCTCTCTCTCACTAGCGTTGAGGAAGCTAATTGGCATGATTGAGAGACATATATGGTAAGGAATTAAGGGTGGCTTTCAGCCAACAAAAAAACTGAGGAACTCTAGTCCAACAACCCATATAGAAACAGATCCTTCCCCAGTCAAACTTCCAAATGAGACTCTAATTCTTATATGGATAAACTAAGCCCAGACTCCTGATCCACACACATTCTGAATTTCTTTTTTTAAAAATTTTTATAGAGATTTTGCTGTAGGGCATGTGCACCTGCTAGAGAGACAGAGACCAAGAGAGAGAAAATGAGAAATCACTCCCTGGGAGATGGCCACACCACAATCCCCTTTTCCCCACTCTCCTTTCAGGATCTTCAGCAAGCACCGACCGACACATGCCTGGCATGAGTTTCAAGCTGCTTGGTCTGGGACTTAAACTGCAGTCACCCATATGGGAGCTTCTTAATCTTGAAATTTTCTTAAAAAAAAAATGTGTTTTCTTTTGGGACCAGCAATTGGCGTCATGGCTATGTCGCTGGACTCCCATGTAGTTGACCGTGGTTCGAGTCCCGGACCCAGTGGCTTAAACTCACACCAGGCATGTGAGTGTGTGTGTGTGTGTACAAGATCCCAAGAGGAGAATGGAGGAGAAGGGCTTGTGGTGTGGCGATCCCCCCTGGGGGGGGGGATTTCTCACTTTCTGTCTCTCTGTCTCTGTCTATCTGGCGAGTGCACGTGCCCTATAGCAAAAACCTCTCAAAAAATGTAATTAATACATATTCTTATAAACTCTTTACGAAGCAAATGTAATATATATTATATGTAAAATAATGGTAGAGTTGTAGGATTTTCAGTATAGGAGTATTGCAAATATAGGAAAGGACCATATTTTTTTTACATGGAGGTGATGAAAACCTATTGGAGTTAGCTTCAGAAAATTGCTGAGGACTGCACAATTCAGAAGTGACAAGTACTAGTTCTATGCCCTTTCCATTTAAAGAATAAGTCTGAGATTTTGAAATGCACAAAAACTTATAAAATAAATTTAAAAATTATAAAATCTTAATTTTTTGAAACTCAGTTGATTTTTCAGTCTAAATTTCATTTTATAAAATGTCAAGCAAGTCTTATACCTCTTATAGATAGTACTTAATAAATTTTCTTTTTTAGAATTACTTATTTATTTAATTTTACTTGTTATCATTATTAGTAGTATTTAATTTGATCAGAAAGAGACAGAGAGAGAAAGGGAAAGTGAGAAAGCACCACCTTTGAGACTTGAATGTGGTTGGCCTTTTGGGAGTCCAGAGCCTTAAACACCATGCCATCTGCCAGTACTTGATGAGTTTTCTGAAAGTTATTCTTTTTTGATTCCCTTTTTTCCCCATGTTATTGTGATTTTGTTGTTGTTGATTTTGCCATAGGGTACATGTGCTCACTGGAGAGTGACAGAGAGAGACAGTGAGAGGTAAAGAGAATTCATCTTTGGGGGTGGGCTGAGGGGAAGGCCACACTACAAACCCTTTTCCTTCATTCTCCTCCTGGGATCTTAGGCATGCACGCACATGTGCCTAGTATAGTTTTTCAAGCCACCAGGTCTGAGACTTGAATCATGGTCGGCTGTGTGGGAGTACATTGCCTTAACCACACCACCTGCTGGGCCTAATATTGTGAAATTCTACACTTTTATCTGGGACAGATATTGAGAAATTTCCCCCATGTGGAAGACTTTGAACATGAAAAGTGGAATTCTCATATATTGCTATGAATGTCATACCTCTTGATACCTGAGTAGGAATATGAGACATATTTAATTCCAAATTATCTTTAAAAACAAGATCTATCATGTCATTATTTTTGACAGCATGATAATATTGAGTAAATATATTCTCATTCGAATTCAGTAAAACTTTATAGTGAATTTTCTGGAGGTCTCCTTGAGTAGTATCAGTTGCGTAGTCTCCACACAACTGACTGAAATTCCCTCACTAAGTGGTTCCACTGGTAGCAGTAAGACCAAACAATCCACCCTCCTCCTTCAATCACACACTCTACTTCATGCTCACACTTTGTTTACAATCTCAAGTTCATACTTTAAACTTAGACCGTTCTTCTAAAACTGGGCATTTACTCTGAATTCCGTTTACTTCCTTGATTATAACCATGCTGTATTTGAGAAATCAGAATCAGAATGCAAGATATACAAAAAGAAAAAGTCAGGGAAGAAAGACTCAGCCCATTTTCATCCTAACTTAGCATCAAGTTAAAACAATGATACGGGGCTCTGATTCAACTGATATCTATGGTTACCCCCTAAAGACTTGCATGGAGAAGATAGTCGCCTTAATGTGAGTTGTTCCAGAAGCAGACCTGGGAACAAAAACTTGAACTCAAGCAGTTCTGGGATATGATCCCAGGAACACACTAAAAGTGTATAGAAAAGTGAAATAGGTAGTGTTACAATGTGTATCTTGCAGTGTTATGATTCTGGTTGAATTTAAAATCTTATCTTGTATGCAGGACTTTGTTTTCCCAATACTAATTCCATCTTTCGTATATGAATTCTTGCTTTGTCATGTCTGCTGTCACTGAGCCAGCCATGCTGCTGACCACCTTGATAAAGCATTTCATAACCTAGTGGGCTCAAGGACATTTCTTCCTCCCCAATTTTGCCATCTGGAACTTGAGATAACATTTCTTTTGGGTTTATAAATATCGATGCTTCTGAACTGCTATCTGGGACATGTCTCACTGTGATTCCACTTTTTGTGATAATCCATTTAAGAAGATAGGTGCCGCTGGAGACCCTGTCCAATTCGAAAGATCCCTGGACCTCAGTGCTGATGATTTGAAGGTATTCTAGGCCTTATTCAAGAGTCATCTTAAGGGGACTGGTGTCCTAAGGCAAGTGGAGGATATCTCCTGTGGAAGCACGGAGCTAGGTCTTTAACATGATGTGCTTGGGTGCTCTCCTTCCTTTCCTCTTATGTTTCATACATGTTTGACTATATATTTGCCAATTCTCTGCTTGTGCGTTCTGTAATAGACTGATTCATTCTCAAATGCTCTTTTTTTCCCATCTGGTTTGTCATTGATTTAGGCATAAGTTAAACTGTTGCCAGATATCGAGGGAACTGGATTGCCTTTATTTGGTCCAGATGTGACAACACTGCCGATAGAGAGTATCTTATCAAGCGAGTTGCCACCATAGCCACCTGAATCTTTAAACTGCCTGGAAGGTCTGGGAGAAGATGTATGATACAAACCCTGGAGTTATCAGAACCAATTGGCAAGAAGGCTGGGCTATTGATTCCCCAGCTGCTGCTTTAAAGGAATATACTTCCCCCCAACATTTTCTGTTCTGTCCCAAGAACAAATAGAGAAGGCCTCAAGAAAAAAAGAGGCAAGCATTGAAAGAATTTGGGAATCAAGCAACATGTGTAGAAATGGCAAGTCCAAGAGATATAGGCATACCACCAACAGTATCTGCTATGGCATTTAGTAACATTTTTGTTTAGACGATCCCAACAACTGCCTCCAATTGGAAAGCTTCATTATTACTCAGTTCCATTGATTTGCTAAAAGAAAAAAAAGGGGGGGGCCAAGAAATGTTACAGACATTAGTTGGCTATCTTAGTTCATCCATCTATCTATCATCTATCAATCACCATTTGGGGGAAAGAGTGGGCGTTCCAACTACCTACCTCCATTGTGCTGCAGCTGCAGTTTGCTTGAGACTGAACTACTTTTACTTGGAGGAACAGGATCTGGTGTAGCTGAGGAATGGGCATGAGACATAACTCAAGCCAATGAGTTTCAGAGAGATCTTTCCTGGATACTTCAGGAAAGATGATTCGTAAGCAAGGCCTTCTTAAAAGTTGGAAGATATAGGTTCTAAAACTACAATTTTGCCACCATGCAGGAAGTCAGATGAAGATGACAGATCAACAGAAAAAGGCAGATCCTAAAAAACTGTGAAAAAATGGAATGGGAACCCTGATGACAATTATTTATTTATTTATTTTGGAGAGGTTTGAGCTATAGGGTATGTGCGCTTGCCAGAAGGACAGAGAGACAGAAAGCAAGAAATCACCCCCCAGGGGGGATGGCCATGCCACGATCTCTTCTCCTCCATTCTCCTCTCAGGATCTTGGGCATGCACGCACATGCGCCCGGCGTGAGTTTAAGCCACCGGGTCTAGGACTCAAACTGCAGTCAACTACATGGAAGTCCAGAGACATAGCCATTATGCCAAGTACTGGTCCCAACATTTATTGTTTAAACCAGCTCAAAATAGAGTTTCTGACACTTGCAGCATTAAAGAACTAAGCAATATACCCACTGAATCAGTTATTTGTAGGTATATTATTTAGAACTAATTTCCCATCACATACCACAGAGGGGGACAACTCATGCGATTTCAAAATAATTCATCTTATCATGTTATTGTTATATCATGAAATCACTTGGTTAGTGTTACTAATACTTCTCTTTCATTTTTCTAATACCTATAAGCCATATTTCGTAATCCTGTAATGAGAAATAATATAATACAGTGATAGTTCATTCATTGTCTGCAAAAGAGAAAGATTTTTAAATTTGCAGTTTTGGATCACAGCGTTCTAACAGCCAAAGTGTTTACTATTTTGAGAGGATGCTGGTAAGAGAAAAGGTTAACCTAATCATACCTGCTGTGCCTACATTGGCAAATGGAGGGAAATCACACAGATGGTGGCATTTGCCGGAGAGTTTGGTGCCAGAGGTGTCCTCCCCAAGGCACACAAATTAGAATGGAATTTCTATCCTGTCCTAATATATGGATGTGGATTTGTTGGAAAAAAATATTTTCCTACCATTACATAAAAATAACCACCAATACCACAACAGCAATCAACCAATTTAATAATGACTATTGATTTTTTAGCATACATCAGGTCTCCTGTGTCAGGTAAGCAAGAAATTCAGCTTTTTTATAGACTGTTCTTTGGTAGTCTTGTGCTATTTTCTTTCTAACCATGCGAAGTACTTAGAATAGTATCTGACACATAGAAGCTATGAACAAATGTTAGCTATCATTATCTAATATGCCCAGGAATCTTTAATTCTCCTGGAAAGTGGAGAGGACTACAAAACAGGACTGAGTCAAATTTCTCTTTGTACAGTTGAGTGCAGCCTCGGTATAGATGTACAATGAAATAGGGAAATGGAACAAACTATTAATAAATGCATGACACACATGAGGTAGAGAGTAGTGATTGCTGTAAGAGAAATTACTACTGGGGTCTTGAGGCTAACAGGAGGACAGGATGAATTTTGTTTGGGTGTGACAAGGTAAATTTCATGGAGACATAAAGGAGAGGTCCTATTCAGAGACTTGTGGTGTAAGGGAGAAGGAAAGAAAGTAGACATTTTATGGGGTACAGGCAGAAATGGAGAGGCAAGGAAGACCACAGAACCAATAGAAGGAACACTGGATAGTCTCCTTGGGACTGAGTAACTGCCTCAGTTACCAATAATGACTGGTGGGAGAAAATACTGGGAGATCACCAGAGCTGGATTACAGAGGGACGAGGGAGCCCGGACACTAAGAGAAATGTACAAAAGGAATTGTTACCCTTGCTGAATCCCCAGCATCCCTCAGATAGGTATAGGCTTATTTGACTGGGATTTTATGATGAGTAGAGGCTCCGGTCAGAATCAACCAGGCATTGCCAAGCAGTGAGTTGGTGGTTTCGTGACACAGCTAACATTCATAGAAATGATACATTTGGAGGAATTAAAAGGAAAGTAGATTAAAGTAGAAGCTTACAATGTCTTGCTACTTTGTAGCCTTGTCACCAACTAGAAAATGATTTTCCATAAAGCTCAGTAGTAATAATACTAAAAATATATATATATATATTTTTTTTTGCTGTAGGGCAAGTGCGCTCACCAGACAGAGAGAGACAGAGAGACAGAAAGCAGGAAATCACCCCCCAGGGGGGATGGCCACGCTGCAATCCCTTCTACTCCATTCTCCTCTCAGGATCTTGGGCATGCACGCACACGCACCCGGCGTGAGTTTTAAGCCACCGGGTCCGGGACTTGAACCGCGGTCGACTACGTGGGAGTCCAGCGACATAGCCATTATGCTAACTGCTGGTCCCAATACCAAAAATAATTTTAACGATAGCTAATACTTGTCGGTGTCTTATGCGCTCAGCATAACCCTAAGCTTCTCACATTTGTTATATTTCACTTAATCCATTTTTTTTTTTAGTGCCATTGAGGTACTTATTTTCAGATGAGGAAACGGAGATGCAGAGAGACCACACAGATAGTAAGGAATATGTGGAAGGCTGTTATTGGCAGCCCTTAGTTAAAATCATGCTTCCCAGAATTCATGTCTTTGTGTAGTCCTTTCTCGCTTTGACCCTGAACTTGGCCACATACCCAGCTTTGGCCAGTGGGATTATTAGCAAGAGTGATGCAAGCAGAAGCTTGGTAAGTGTTTGAATATTGGTATTTGTTCTGTTGGAACACTTCTCTGTAGAACCCAACCACCAAGCTGTGAGGAAGCCAAAGGAGCCACATGGAAAAGACCAAATGGAAACAAACTGAGGCTCATGGCCAATAGCCCCAGCTGAGTTTCCAGCTGGCAGCTAGCACCAATTGCCAGTCCTGTGAGTGAGGCCATTTTGAACTTCCCAGCTTTCCCCGTACCTCAGTTGACACCCAGTGACACAGATGAATGTCATAGTCCACTCTCAGAATCATAAGAAATAAAATTTCATTTTTTAAAGTCACTACGTTTTAGGGTAGGTTTGTTATGTGGCATATATAATGAGCAGTGAAACCAAAATTTGAACCAGGAAGACTAGCAACATAGCTCTTAGTATAAAAAAATCAAAATCAAATGCTCAAAACCTGGTAGAACTTCATTTTAAAACATTCTTTGAAATTAATATTCTGCATTGCCTGTGCTAGACTATGTGATAACACCGTTGGGCTCTTTCACCTCACTGTCTCTCTTCCTCTCTCCTGTGCTTATGTGAATAGACACACAATCCTTTCTGGTGACATTATCTTTGTTCTCAGGAACAAAGAACGACCTTATTACATTTACCGATATCATCACTATCCCTTTCACATTTTAATTAGCATCAAATAGTAGGAAAACAATTATGTAAATTATTAGTGGAGGTAGTGGCCTCTCTGTCTCCTTCAGGATTAATGTAATGGCTCTGGGTTCTGATGAAGAATAAGTCAATGACAACGTTAGCATCCAGGCCAGAGGTAGAATTAGAGAAAAATAAATAAATAAAAAGAACTTTTGCAACTAGGGTAAGGGTGCCCTTAACTCTGAGATATTTGTTTGGGTAAGAATTTCTAGAAAGGAGTATCCAGAACTAGGCAACTCAAGTAAGTGTTGTCTTCAAATCAAATTGCAGTCTCTAGGTATATGCTTATCTAACGATTGTCTGAAACAGCCATTCCCTCCTCTTTTGAACTGTGCCAGGCCCCCTCTTTTATATTCTTAAGGTATTCTATTTTGCATCACTCAATACAACTTGAACTAAACAATTATTACTTTGATAATGGGGTTATCTAGAAAGCAACTTTATTTTTCTCATCCCTGCCTTCAAATAAGCTGTATTAACTCATTCTTCCTAGCTTCTATTTGAAGGGTCAGGCTGGAGTGGTGGTTATGGAAAGACTGGGGGAATGGGCAGGATTCACAATTCAAGTCTTGCAGAGGTTGTCTAGTATTCATAACTGTCTTAGTGCCCATTCTTACTCCATCTTTAAGAACTGGTTGAGGTAACAGGAGATAAGTCAATTGGACTGTGAGAAGACATATCTGCATCTGATAGAGAAGACAGTGCATCATCTAGACAATGGAATTTGAATGCAGTAAGCAAATGAGACTTTGGGCGGTCTCTCTTGGGGAGGCAGAGCTGTGGGTTATTGGTAGGAAAGAGACTGTGTGGAGACTTGTGTGATCAATATAGAGATTGTTAACTTCAGGACCATATTGAGAATAGTATAGCTGCCTTGCTCTTCTGAGTCCCTGGAATAAACTTTATAGAGCAGAGACTATGCATCTAGGCTTGATCTCATGTAAGAAAGACACAAATACCTACATTGTTTGAGTCAATGAAATTTGAACTCTCTTAATTACAGTAGCTTAGCCTAAAACCCAATAAATCTAAAATGACACTAAGAATGAATGGATAAGTAAATACATATACACTGCTCTTACTCTCCTACTGTAAAATATCTTTGAGGATCTTTGTGGCCCTCATGACTACTGACTTGTGGGAGTATTGATACTATGTTAATATTATTACATATGGGAGTCTGGATTAATTGATTAGAAATTTAAATAAGTAAGATTGCATCTTAGGGCCACTGGGTAGCATGGCGATTAAAGGTACTAGTCTCCCACATGGACAAATACGGTTTGAGTCCTAGAACTGGAGACTTGCTTTCTCACTTTCTCTCTCTTCTTTCTTCTCTCTCTCTTTTGTGAGCACATGTTTCCTATAGCAAAATTTTAAAAAATAAATCTATAATAAAATTAAATAAGTAATTCTTAGAGAGAGATTTTTTTTTTTTGTTGTTGTTTTTTTTTTTTTTTTTTTTTTGCCATATGGCATATGGGCTCACTGGAAAGACAGAGAGACAGAAAGTGAGAAATCACCCCCCCCCAGGGGGCATGATCACACCACAGTCCCTTCTCCCCCATTTTCCTTTCAGGATTTTGGGCACACACACACACACGCCTGGCATGAGTTTTAAGCCAGCAGGTCTGGGACCTGATCCGTGTTCAACTATGCTGGAGTCCAGCGACATATTCATTATGCCATCTGCTGGTCCCAAATAACTAATTCTTAAGGGGAAAAAAAAACTATCACAAATCTTACTTTTAAGAGGGGTACAAAACCTAGGAGAGGGGCCAGCAGGTGGTGTGATGGTTAGGTTGCTGGACTCATGTGGCCGACCACAGTTCAAGTCCCAGACCTAGAAGCTTGAAAATCATGATGGATTTGTGTGTATGTGTGTGTGTCCTCAAGATCCCAAGAAGAGAATGTAGAAGAGAATATTGCAGTGCGGCCATCTCTGTGGGGGGTGGTGGTATTGGAGATTTCTCACTTTTCCTCTCACTGTCTCTGTCTCTCTCTGGCAAGCATACATGGCCAGCTTTCTGGGACTGAGATGAGGTATGAAAGTTGGGGAGGTGGCAAAAACCTAAAATAAGAAAAAATAAAAAGACAGACAGAAAGCTGGGAGATTAAAGGGTATGGTAGACTACATGGATGATTTCTCCATAGGCATATCCCTTTGAGATGTGACTTCTGAAATTCCCACCATTAGCAAGTACAGCTTATTTTCCTAATCCTTGGATCCAGGCAGGCCTTGTGACTTATTTTGGCCAATGACATGTATTGGAAAAGACAGTGAGTCAGTTCCAACCCTAAGCCTTACGAGACTCTGTTCACTTCTGCTTTTTCTATTAGAATCCTGTTTCTTGCCTGAGAACAAGCTCAGGCTAGATTGCTGGAGGATGAGAGACCAGATGGAGCAGTGGGTGAATCATCCCAACTGAGCTCAATCTAGAAACACCAGCCCCAACCAATCTACTAACTGACTGAAAATCCATGAACAAGCCCAGGCAAGATCATCTGAGCTTGGGCTATCAATGGACAGTTGAGCTGACCCACAGACTGTGCAATTAAAAATGTTAATATATGTAATCAGTAAGTTTTAGGATGGTTTGTTACATAACAATACTACAGCTTTTTTTTTTTTTTGAGATAGTTTTGCTATAGGGCGTGTGCACTCACCAGAGAGACAGAGAGAGATGGAGATACTGAAAGCAAAAAAATCACCCCGTAGGGGGTTAGCCATGCTGCAATCCCTTCTTTTCCATTCTCCTCTTTGGATTTGGATTTTGAAAATGCATGCACATGCACTTGGCATGCCACTGGTCCAGGACTTGAACCATGATTGACCATGTGGGAGTCCAGTGCCTTAACCACTATGTTACCTGCTAGTCTCCACTACTACAGTTTTCACATTATATTTATTATATAACTAATATACAGAGGAAGGCCAGAAATGGGAGTAAAGCTTGGTATAGAGAGTTCTTAAATAATAACAATCAGATATCTCAATATTGATTTTGATTTTTAATAAGTATATGCAGTGAGGCTCAATACTTTGCAAAGACACTGTGCAAAAATGACATAGCAAACTAATGAGGGTAACCACTGAAAAAGGGATTTTAGAAAGCAATTATTAGAAGACTTAATAATTGTCAATATATTTTGGCTACCTACTCTATATCAACCACTGGCCAAATCAGTGAAGGAGGGAAAGAAATACTCTGATATCTCCCCTCTGCCTACTCTCCAGTCTCCTACCAATGCCTCTCACTGACTAAATCTATCCAGAAGTTATTGAAAAGGAAGCCTGAGGAATAGGGTAGGCAGATATCAGCCTCTTGTAATATGTAATATACGAGTAGAAGGAAATGAAATAAATCTGAGACCACAGGATATATGGGAAAGGTATTCCTGGGTTATAAAACCCACAAAAGTCTATGTTCCATAAATATAAATACATTGAATGTACTCATGTGTTCTGTTAAAGGTGAATGTGTGTTCTCTGGGGTTAGATGGATGTGCTTCATAAACACCAATGGATGAAAACTTAGAAAAGACCTTTCCAATATCTCAGAATTCACTGTCTACACATTCCAGTGAATGGAACTTAGGATCAACTTCTACATCGACTCTTGACAGCCACCCTCTGTATCTTTCCTACTGAATGTATGGACCAAGGCCCAGAGCTTCAGCATCTGGAAACCTGCTGGGAAGGCTAAATTCCAGGCTCTGTGCAAGACCTACTGAATCAGTAACAAGATCCTGACTTGATACACGCGGACTAAAGTTTGAGAAATTCTGTTCTACATGATGGCACATAGGTCCTTTCTTTCTTAACCACTGGTATATATAATGGTAACTGCCTTGTAATATTTAGCACCTTATAATAAAGTGTTATATTATATCTTATACCCTTAGTTCCTCATTAAACCCTGAGAGATGGGTGAACAAGCCTCAAAATGCTTTGTCATCGTGCGTATGAGAAAAGAGGCACAAAGAGATTTAAATAAATGGTCCATAGTCATGGGCTAGGGAGTGGTGAACCTGGGTCTGGAATGAGGTATCGACTACTACCTTAGTGATCTTTCTAGGACTGAGTTGAGGTATGAAGGGTGGGGAGGTGGCACAGGGACAATCAATGCAAAAACTAGAATAGCTGAGGCTACATTCAGAATTAATCGCATATAAACCAAGGGAGAAACTGGAATTGAGTATCTTTAAGAAAACTGATCCTTCACACAAAATACAAGTGATTACTTAATCAGTGCATTCCAATTTCAGGATAAACAATAGAAGATATTAACATCAACAACTTCCTTAATTATTTTAGTACTTAAAACTGTTTCTATCCATTCCCAAATCATGTACACTCTTAACCATAGAGTGTCTTTTCTATTTATTTTCCTGTTTCATACACTGTTATTTGTTGCCAGTGACTGAGGGCATACATAGCACCTGAAAATTCATTTTTCTCTCTTCCTTCACCAGCATCTCAATGATCCTAGCAGAAAGATACATATCACTGATACAAATAAAACAACAAAGTAACATCAAGAAGATGAATATATTGGTCTCTGATCTGTAACAACAATTAGAGAAGCAGCAAATACAATCTTCATGATAGTCATTTAAATTGATTGAGTAGTAGAATTTCCATTCTTCTATAAAAGTCTACAAAAGTCCAAGAATTATTGTCCTATTCAAAACTGCTGGTGTCACCTACATCACAAGCAGTCAGAGTGTATCTCCCTCTTTAAAAAAAAAATTATTCCTTCTGCTGTGTTTAAGGTATAATCATCAGTCACAAGTTGACTACAGATCACAACTCTCAGGAAAAAAGAATTTTTCTCCAAGTACCCTTGGGATGACTTTGGATTCTGACCCATTTTCTGGCCCGTCTCTTTTTCTCCACACTTGGCCAACCATGCCAAAGAAGGACTATGCTTTCCACAATGATAACTGGAAGTGTTCACCAATTATAAATGCACCATTCAGCTCAAATACTTTGACTTCTACAGCAAAATGGATTGATTTTCTCTAGCAACAAACAAAGAAATGCTCTCTTTGATGTCTTGTAATTAGTTCTAATATAAGCAAGCAAATTAAAAGGTGGCAAAACCAAATTTCTCTATCAGGCCCTTATCAGCCCCTTCATAACCCATCCGGTGGCCTTGCCCTGAACTATAAGGTGGATAAATGAGGCGAATGCTGATTTTGGCATCCAGCTTACTCTCCGATAATCTAGCTCATCCTTCTCTGCTGACACGAGACAGAAATAACATCAAAGGGTGATAAACTCTTTCCCGCTAACCTGGGTCTCCACGGTTGGTTGGCCCCAGGCCTAATCTATCAATCCATTTTCTACACAATAAAAGGTAAGAAACCCATTACAGATCTGTTATAAGCCCTGGCAGGTGGTCTACCACAAAAACGGAATACATCAGCCAACCCAGCATTCAGTGTCCCTGTTCTACAGTTTGAAGCACTAGGGGTCAGCTGACATGGATATAGTAGTCAGGATTTAGTATGAAATTCTTTTTGGTACATAAATAAACTGACACATCTTGATGTGTGAGTAGAAAGATTTGACAAAAAAGTTCATTTTTTTTTGCTATGATTCTGACCTTTTATAAAAATAGCCCTGTTATTTTATTTGTGCATTACATATTGGCTTCGCAGGTGATATAATAAATGAAACTGGGTTATAATTTACAATCAGTGTTCTTAAATATAGCCTTTAATCTTTGTTCCTTATTCAGCCTCAGTTTCAGGAGACGGCATATGAAAGCCTCCATTTAATGCCATTTCAAGATTATTAAATTATTAGAGAGAAAGGAACCCTCTCTAGTCTCGGAGTTGATACCATATAATCTAGTCAGCAAAGGCACTGTAGAAATGACAGGAAAGACACATTTTATATTAGCAAAAACCCTTTTAGTATATTATATAGTTATATATATTTAGTATATTTATATATATATTAGTAAATTTCTTCTCATATCTAAAATTCATTGCTACAGGGCAAACACCTTCATGCTAATAAAAGACTTACTGAAAAAAATCTTATCTGAAGGGTCATTTTGTTGTCTTGGTGCTTTTAACTCTTTTCTTTCAGTTCTTGAATTCAAAACCATGGCACATAGTTCAGCTGTTCTCTCAGAGAACTATTTTATTTGAGGATATTTCAGGAAGAATTTTGTACTTGGTCTTCACATTTTTCTACTTTAATACAACCACTAATTTCTTTAAACTAACATTATCGGGCAATTGAAATTTGTCAGATACCATTTTACGCAATCCCCACACACCGCATCACTGAATTTTCACCACAACCCAGAGAGATGTGCTCTACTATTATCCAAATTTTGTGAACATTATAACTGAGATGTGGACTCTGTAGGGACAGATCACAAAACTAGTAAGGCTACTCCTAGTAAGGCAAAAACCTCTCCAAAAAAAAAAAAAAAGAGAGAATAGATGATGATAAGGATGGTGCTGCTGCTAAGAACAGGAGTAATAATTATAATAATAGTTACTGAGTAAGGGCTTGGCCCACGTCTAAGAGCCTCATGGTTGTTCTCATTACTAGGGTGACCATAGGGAGCTAATAAAAATTACGATGGGATAACAGGCAAAAATCAAAACTATCAGAGCAAATTGAGATGTACTCATGACACACAATCTAGTAATAAACCCCATTTTAGTGTGAAACTGCAGGAGATAAAGCCAAGGACGCTTATATTATAAACTTTAAATTACTCCTTCTTTCCCCTAAACCTCAACCTGAAACTAGCAACTATAAATTAGATATATGAATATAATGCCAAGCTCTATAAAATTATGCATGTCCTTTAAATAAGGGGGATAAAAAGTGATTATGATATGCTTAGAACAGTATTTGGGGCCGGCACTGTGGTGCAGCAGTTAAACACTGCATGGAGGAAGCTGATCCCATGTGGCTGCTCAGGGTTTGAGTCCAAATCCTTGTGACTTGAAAAACACACTAGTATGCCCAGAATCCTGATGGGATGGAAAATAGGAGCAAAGAGGATTCTGGGATGATCAGGACTCATTTTTTTTTTTTTTTTGCTTGCTACAGGGTGCAAGTAAAGAAAAAAAAAAAAAAAGGATACACTGAAGAGAGAGAGAGAAAGCACACTCCGAGGGTGGGGTAGGGTGGGGGTGGGTGATTGCCATGCTCCAATTCCTTCTCCTCCATTCTCCCCTCAGGATTTTGGAGACATGTGAACATACACCTGACCCTGACATGTTTTTCAGACTACCAGGTCTGAGACTCAAACTGTACAGTCAGCCATGTGGGATACAGTCGCTTTAACAACCATGCCACCAGCCGACCCTGTAGGTATTCTTGCTCTCTCCTCACTCTCTCATGCATGCATGTGCCTATCAGCATTTTTAAAAATGATTGAAAATAATTTTTAAAAGGAATGGCATGTAGCACATAGCAGTTACTCATTAGATAGTGTTAGATTAATATTTTAATGAATGTAAAAATGCTTTAATGTAATTTTTTGAGAGTTTTTTTGCTATAGGGCACATGCACTCACTGGAGAGACAGAAAGACACAGAAAGTGAGAAATCACTCCCCAAGGGGGATGACCATGCCTTCTCCATTCTCCTCTTGGGATTTTGGGTACACATACACACACAAGTGCCCAGTGTGTTTCCAGCTGCTTTGTCCGGGACTTGAACCGCAGTCAGCCACGTGGAAGTCCAGTACTTTAACCACTACACCACCTTCTGGCCCCTTGATGTAGTTACTAATTACATAAAAGAAACTTCTAAAATAGTAATTTTTTCAAAAACTACCATATTGTATGCTTGATAAATAGGTACATGCCATATTCTTGAAGAATAGCATTTTAACTCACAGTTATAAAATTAAGAATTGTGTGGACTATGTGACAAATTTACACTTTATGGGAGAAAATGATGAGGACATCAAAGTTCCAGTGGGAGTATCTGGTCCCTGCTAGAATTCCAAGCTAGATGCCTGACTTCTTGCAATCATTACTATTTTTTCTACCACACATTTCACAGATTTTTGTAGAAGGGTCAGGGGCCCATAAAAGCCAGACAATATGATAAAAATCACAATAAACATTCTATTCTTCAGTTAAAAATATCATTCATATTTAGGGAAGGACTTTATTAGCCATGCTAGAAAAACCTATCAATCATGGTCTTGTAATAGGAAATTAATTGATTGGGCCAAGTGTCCATTTTTGAGCAAAGAGAAGAAAAGCTAAGCTCTAGCTTTATTTAATTTTCTCTATTTTCTTCCCCAAACTTTTAGTATTGACTAATGGTGACTGATATTACATGGTAAATAAATACATATGGAAAAAGACCTAACATTTATTTACCTGTTACAAATGAAAAAAGAAAAAACTAAAATATTGACTCCTTAGATAGGTATTTAGAAATAACCTGGTTAGAGGTTAATATAAAATTAAACAGATTGCTAGAAATTTAGATAGGCACACTTGTATAATGTGGAAGATGATCTGGCCTAGGACTTATACTATATTTTTCCTTTCATAATTTTTATCTTGTATTTTAATTTGAAAATAATCCCTGTACTATTATCAATTTCTTCAAAATTATTTCTGTTTTGGGCCAGTAGATGATGAACTGGTTATGTTGTTCTATTCCCACATGGTCAACGTGGCTCAAGTCTCAGACCTAGGGACTTGAAAACCACATCAGGCATGTGTGCGTGCATGCTCAAGATCCCAGGAGAATGGAGGCAATGGAATTGTGGCATAGCCATCAGAGATTCCCTGGGGGGGAATCTCTGACTTTTCCTCTCATTATCTCTGTCTCTGTCTCTCTCTCTCTAGCAAGTGCATGTATCCTATGGCAAAAACCTAAAAATAAATAAATAAATAAATAAATAAATAAATAAATAAATAAAATGATATCTTAAAGCTTTGCTATATATACTTGGAAATGTACTTTTTTGTAGATGAAGTGAACCAGATTGTTTTATTAAGATGCACTTTAGTGAAATTTACTTTCAAGCAGAAATTCTTAATTGTGTTTGTAAACTGTTTTAGTCTTTATATCCACAATATTTTGTACTGTCTAAGCAGGAACAATATAGTCATTTACTATTTGCAGTTTAACAGCAAACTATGATACAAAAATTAAAATATGTGAACAAAATAAAAATTAATTTCTTATTACCAGTAGAAATATATAACATACACTGCCTGTTCAGTTACCTAACATCAAGCATAGTAGGCATACAACTAAATCTGAAACAATATAAACATGTTTTCTTGTATTACACAATTATAGTAGAGAAAGTGCCAGAAAGCAATTTTAAAACATGACATACAGTTCTCAACAAGAGGAGAAAAGGCAAAGCAAAAATTCTTATAGAGTTACTTAAGAAAATATAAATTCCTGCTCTTGTATTTAAGGGAGTAATAGAATAAAATGGAGTCCATGTTTTTCTTTGTTTCTAGCATATTATCCACACTACAATCACCTGAGTTTCACCAAAAGGATAAAAATACTTCTTACTTTGGAATCACTTTTATATTTAAGTAAAGTGCTACGTAGTCTCAAATAAATCCCATAACCGCTCTAGGACTCAGTGTTCTAATTTGGAAGACATGAGAGAATTTAGCTTCATGTAGCTCTCCATTTGAATAATCCTGAGTCAATACAAGGAATCTTTTTACCTTTTCGATTAAGTGCAGGAAGCACACAATGTGATTCAAAAATAAAGAATGATAAATCATATTTTGGCTTTTAAAAAGCAGGTGAAAACAATGCCCACTCATTGTATGTAAAAAGAGTGATGACAAATGAAGAAATGGAACAAAAAGTGACAAAGACATGAAAGCAGGAGATGAAAGAGGGATTAAAACATAGAGTCAGAGAAAGAGAGTGGAAAAGAATGTGTCACATAAATTACCAGGGCAGAAAAAAATGTGACACATACACACATTAGAAAAGTAGATTCATGATAGCCATAGTAAGATGCTGAGTCATAGACAAAAGCATGCATAACAGAGAGAAACAAGGAAGAGTGACAGTCATGGGCAGGGGTTGGAAAGGAGGGAGAATCACCTACACACACACACACACACACACACACACACACACATACACACACATTCAGTGAGAATGCAAAGAAATAGGAGGTATAATTTAGATCATGGGGTGACAAACTGTCTGAGAGAGTTTGCTTAATAACATCATAGTTTGCTTAATAACAGAGAGGCTTGCTTAATAATATCCCCACTTTGCAGATTGTAAAAATATTGTTAGAGATTATAAAGGTCAAGTTATGCATTAGACAAAATTGAAGATACCACTTTATGATCTTTACCTATAGGTATTCATAAATTCATGCTAAGAGCTCCATTCAGGTTAGAGCAACACTTCCCATTCTGCTTCAAAGAAAAGCTACCCAGGTCAAGGCAAGATAACACATACTCTCATACTATCCATCCCTCCCTTAAAGGCATAGCTCTATCATCTCTGGTTGCTGCTTTCTTTCTTTAGTGATGAAATATAAAGGTACAAAAGGAAATGGGAAGTTGGCGAAATATGGAGAATATAGCATATTAGAGTTCATGCGGGAAAAGGCACCTACCACCAGTTGTAATATTAGGACATTTTTGGAAAGACTGTGATGAAGAAATGATATATTTCTGTTCCAGCAACCATGACCTACCTGTTCCAAGTAAATCACCCACTCTAGTCTTTGGATGAAGCAGGGGGGTGAAGATCATAGGGCAGGGGTCCCCATTATTTCTTTTGGCCTCTAAGACTAGAACTTGAGATTTAATGGAGAGCAAGCCTGTTTCCCAATGAGTTCATTTTTTCCTTACTTTTAGAAAAATTAGTGACACATGTAGTTTCCTAAATATGGCCCTGATCATCTGCTTTCTATTCCTGATTCTAAGCTAACAGGGATGGGAAAGC
Source organism: Tupaia tana (assembly GCA_026018925.1). Classification (NCBI taxonomy): domain Eukaryota; kingdom Metazoa; phylum Chordata; class Mammalia; order Scandentia; family Tupaiidae; genus Tupaia; species Tupaia tana. The sequence goes on along the minus strand of JAKSZU010000009.1, from coordinate 141,506,107 downwards.
AAAGGGGTTGAGAAAAGACAATTAAATAATTTTAATATGACTGATAAGATTCCAAATTCTATAGCATTTAATGGCAAAGTCCTAGCATTAAAATTTGGGGATAGGATAAGGATATTACAGTAATGTAAATCTACACACGATGGTGTACATATTCACAATTTTAATTTTCTATGATAGAAATTTTGACTCTTCATTCTGTTCCAGAATTACATAAATCCCATAAAACCTTGAAACATGTTTGACAATCCACAAAGCTGTTACTGTGTATTTTAGATAGTTCTCTCACATTTCCTACAATTATAATTTTTGTGTTCCTTCTTGGGACACCCAGATGTATTGTGATATTATGAAAAATTTTGGGGTATCCCTTCTCCTAGCTCTCTCCCAATGAATGATTTTGTGTATATTGTTTTATTTGAATAAAATCTACTTACTAGGATACCATATTACCCATTTCTTTACACGATTGGTGTGAAGTCATTAAAGGAAGAAATTTTTCATTTCCAGTAGGAAAAGTTCATCTTAAAATGTTTTACTCTGATTACTCACAAAACTGAGAGGAAATGTTGATACATAAGAATGAAAGGGGATTTTCTTCAAATAGATACTTGCTTGAATTATAGAGACCTAAGCACACATTTTAATTTTAATGTCATAAAATTGGTACTTATTTCCATTCCTAAATATTTTATCAGTCTTGTAAATGATCTGTTACAAGAACTTCAGCATCATCAATTTAAAAATATAATAAATAACTTGACATGATTTGAAATGAAGTCTCTATTATTTTCCTTTCAAAGAACAGAAATTTTTCTCAATATAGCTTCTTCATACCTCTCAATTTAGTTAGGTGCTGAAGAATAACAAGCAATTCTTTAGAGGCAATTGTGCCATTTTTGAAAGAAGCCATTTTATATTACATGAAAATTATAGTTCTGCAATATCTTCTTGGCATGGAATTGTTCCCAGTTTCAAGGATTATAATTTACTTTAGATTTTGGATGGAACAAAGTTAGCAGGTATTAAATATGCTCAATAATGGAGTGGGAACTGTGGTCAAAAGTTGATGAAAGGTTTCACAACATCCTTGTTGGACAAAAGCATATGTGGAGAAAGAATATGTAAGGAGACTTCAAAAAGTATCTGGGAAATGCAATCAAAGTACAAGTTTATTTTGGTACAATTTTTTTTTTTGAAATCCATGGACATTTTTCTCATAATACACATTTTCTATGAACTTTTCGAAGACTCCTTGTATGGGGACATATGAAGCAAGGAAGAAAGAGCATTAGGTATAGGCAGAACTGACACTGGCATAAGCTGGACAATGTTTGGGTGAAAGATGCCGTGATGGATGACGGTCAGAAGCAGGTTAAAATGTGAGTACTGGAGGCCAGCAGGTGGTGTAGTGGTTATGACTCTGGACTTCCACATGGCCAACCATGGTTCAAGTACTAGACCCCATGGCTTGAAAATCACACGGCACATGTGTACATGAGTGAGCATATGCCCAAAATCCCAGGAAGAAAATGAAGGATAAAGGATTGCGGTGTGGTCATCCCCCCTGAGGAGCGATTTCTCCCTTTCCCTCTCACTGTCTCTATTTTTCTCTGGCGAGTATATGCATCCTATGGCAAACACCTTAAAAAAATGCAAGTATTGACAGTTTGTGTGAAACTTGCCCCGAGCTCAAAACAACCACATAAAGAACATCTTCCCTTAGTAATTAACTGATAAAAATAAACATAAATCAGAATATTAACTATTAATGATAACGTGTATAGTATCCTCAACTGGACTGGTGTGAAGTGTATTCATGTTGGGTAAATTCACTTTACAAGCTAAGTGATGTATAGTGATTGAATGTATAAAAGTACTTAAATACACTGTCAAAAAAATCAGAATAAAACAAACCCAAAGTGTGTCATTCTTATCTAAAGAAATTGAACTTAATATCTGGAGAGAACCCTAGCAGTTGGGGTGGGTACTATAGACAAAGCCCTATGTATTATGGAATCTAAAGGTACCCTTCAGTAGGAGAGTCAGCTCTCTGCCTTAGCAAATGGAGTAAAATATCCCAGTGAGCAAGACCACTCAGGTATTCAGAGCTCTCAGTTACTGTCTTTCTAATTTATCAATTAGTGTGTGTGTGTGTGTGTGTGTGTGTGTGTGTATGTGCGTGTATATCATGTGTGTGTGTATATATTATATATATATGTTATAGTATATATATGAATATATATATATAATATAAAACATCACTAGCTGCATGAAGAAAGCCTACATCCCCTCCATGATAAAACAATAGACAAATTCTTTAAAAGATATATTACAAAACTGAGACACATAAACAGATACACATACACATGCACACAAAGTACTATTTCTACATTGAAGAAACTAAATCCATTATAAAAAATTTTCTTACAAAGATATTTCATGCACAGATGGCTTAACAATTGAATTTTTTGAAACAGGAAGAAATAATATCAATTGTCAATAATTTCTTGCAGAAAAAAATAAAAGTGGGTACAGTCCTCAACTTGTCTTACAAAGCCAATCTAACATTGCTATCAACCCTTGAGAAGGATATCAGAAGAAAAGTTACAGACCAATGTCTGTCATGAACAAAGATACAAATATCTTTTAAAAAATTAGCAAATTAGGGAACCAGCAGACGGTATAATGGTTATGTTGCTGGACTCCCACATGGCTGACTGCGGTTTGATTCCCAGACCTGGTAGCTTGAAACTCACACTGGGTGCATGTGTGGTCATGCCCAAAATCCTGAGAGGAGAGTGAAGAAGAAATTGTGGTATGGCTATCTCTCATAAGGGGGTAATTACTCTCTTCCTGTCTCTCTGTCTCTTCGGTGACCACACGCGCCCTACAGCAAAAATCTCTCTCAAAAACAAAAATGAAAAAGAAAGAAAGAAATTAGTAAGTTAAATCTAGCAATTTATAAATATATAGTACATCATGACCAATAGATTTATTTCAAGAATTGCAGAGTGGTTTCATATTCAAATCTCAATTACTGTAATTCACGACATTCACACAAAAATAGAAAAATCACAATAATTTTAATAAATGCAGAGAAAGCCCTTGACTATGTTTGATACCTATTCACAATGAAAAGTTAATAAACTGAGAATAAAGAGAAATTCCTTACTCTGATTAAGGAGACAAAAATATCCTAGAACAGACATTATATTTAATGATAAATATTGAAAGCTTTCCACTGGAGACAGGGAATAAAATAAGGCTTCCCATTATCACCGCACCTATTTAACAATGCTATGGAGGTCCTACCTTGAGTGATATAGCAAAAAATAAACAAACAAAAAATAAAAAAAGGAAAATCCTCAGAACTAAAAAGAAAAAACCTGCATCTAGTTGATGACATGATTATATGCATATAAGACTTCAAAAGATCCTACATACTACTCATTTTAATAAGTGAATTTAGGAAGGTCACTGGGTATGTGCTTGATATATAAAAATTGATTATATTTTTTACAGACCACCAAATAGTAAACAAAGTTTAAAATGAATCTTATTTATAATAGTATCAAGCCATCAAATATCTGGGATTAAATCTAACATGTTCAGGATCTCTGGGCCAAAAACTGTGAAATAGTGCTAAATCTTCATTAGAGACTATCTAAAATAAATAGGCCATGTTCACAAATTAGATGATTCAATACTGTAAAGATGTTAATTAATCTATAAATTCAACATAATTCCAGTAAATATCCTGGCAGTCTTCATGTACAAATTGACAAGCCAGTTCTAAAATTTATTCAAAGAACCAAAATAGTCAAGGCGATCTTGAATAGGAAGAACAAAATTGGAGAGTTTATACTGCCAAATAGCATTTTTTAAAAATAAAATGATTATATATGTACACACAATGGAATATTATTTAGTCACAAAAGGAATAAAATTCTGAAACATGCTACAAGATCGATGAACCTTGAAAATATTATGCTTAGTGAAATAAGAAAGACATACATTGTATAATTCCACTTATAAGAAAAGTGTAAGGTAAGCCAATTTACAGAAAGACAGTAGATTAACAGTTTCCAGAGGCAGGAAGAGGAGAACAGGGAGCCACTTCTTAATATCTCATTACTTCAGAGTTTGTGATTGGGGTATCACATTTTGTTCAAATAGATGGTACCGATGGGCATAATAAATGGCACTGAATTATACACTAAAATGATAAAATAACAAATTTTATGTTATATATATATTTTATCATAATTTAAAAAAATAAAATAGGGTCACTCAGTAGCCTGGAGGTTCAGGGATTCAGATCCCACATGGCTAACTGCAATTTGAACCCTGACCCCAGCAGCTTGAAAAATATGCTAGGCAGAGGGACCAGCAGTAAGCGTAAAGGCTATGTTGCTGGACTCCCATGTAGTCGACCATGGTTCATGTCCCGGACCCGGTGGCTTAAAACTCATGCCGGGCGTGTGTGCGTACGTGCCCAAGATCCCGAGAGGAGAATGGAGGAGAAGGGACTGCGGCGTGGCCATCCTCCCTGGGGGAGGGGGGGCGATTTCTTGCTTTCTGTCTCTCTGTCTCTCTCTGTCTATCTGGTGAGCACATGCGCACTATAGCAAAAACCTCTCAAAAAAAAAAAAAATGCTAGGCAAATATGTGTGCATGCCCCCAAATCCCACAGGATGGAGAAAGCATTGTGGTGCAACCATGCTCTATGAAGGGGTCCTTTCTTTCTCTATCCCCATCTGTCTGGCTCTGGCAAGTGCACATAACTTCTGAAACTTAAAAAAAGAAAATTAATATACAAAAAAGGGGTAAATTTAATGGCATGTGAATTATATCTCAACGAAATGGTTAAAAAAGATTGTGGCCCAATTGTGGTGGTTCAGGTAGTAGGGCACCATCGTGCAAGGTTAGAGCCATATGGAAAGGTTCTGGGTTTGAATTCCAGGTTAACTTGAACATGCCAGGTTTGCATGTGATTCTAGCTGACTGGAAGGCTGATGGAGGGACGGATGATGGGATTCCCCCAACAGAGTCCCTTTGTATCTGTATCTCTCTCTCTCTCTTTCTCATGAAAGAAAAAAATGTAATTATAATTAAGCCAATGTGGTACTGGTTGAAGGACATATATAATCAAATGGAAGAGGGTAAAGAAGCCAGAAGCAGATTCATAAATAAAGTTCCATTGGATTAAGGACAGAAGTGTAACAGCAGTACAGTGAGGAACTTATTGCATTTCAGTGAATGGTATAGGATCAACTGACATTCCTTTCATTGTAAGTTTATATGTACCACTTATTTCTAAATAATGAGCGTGTATTAATTTGATAAACACTCTTTTTTAAGTTTTTGCTGTAGGGTGTGTGCACTTGCCAGAGAGAGGGGGGATGGAGAGAGAGAGAGAGAGAGAGAGAGAGAGAGAGAGAGAGAGAGAGAGAATGATAAAGAGAAGGAACTATCCAGGGGGATGGCCATGGCCATGCCATAATCCCTTCTTCATTCTCCTCTCAGGATTTTGGGCACATACATCTAATGTGTTTTCAAGTTGCTGGTCCAGAGTTTGAACAGTGAAACTGAACATGTGGAATCCAGTTGCCTTAACTACCACATACCTGCTGGCCCAATAAACATTTTTTTAAAGGATTATTTATTTATTTAATTCCATTTGTTATTAATATTATTTTAAATTTGACCAGAGAGAGACAGAGAGAAAAAGGGAAAGTGAAAAAAGCAAGCCACCAGGTCTGGGACTCAAACCATGGTTGGCCATATGGGAACCCAGCACTTTTAACCACCATGCCACCTGTCGGCCCCCCAGTAAACATTTTTAATATTAGATTTAGAACCTATCTGAGGTGGAAAGATGGGTGAAGACTCACAGATTAAGTAAATAGGCAAACAAATAAATAAAGCAGTTTTTGGAGATGGTTAACCTGCATTAGTTATTGATTAAATCTATATTTAAAATTACTTACATAAGTAATTTTTATTTATGATAGTTGTTGAACTAGATCTCATCCATCTTGTTTAAATGCTGTCAGTATAGAGCTGAACATTGGATTAATTCATCACTGTTTTTAGTCTTATTCTTTAGAATAATTTACACAAAACTAGTGGTTTACTTTTTAGCATTTGGTCTTTAATATGAAGCCATTCACCATCATATTTTTTCCATGCAGAAGAAAACATACAGGCAATTAAAATAGTCAGGTTAAAAAAAAATCCATATACCAGCCTCCTCCCCAACCAATAAAACACTCAGTAAACAAAACAAACACAAACACTGGCAACATTTAACACAAGTGACAGAGAAGATGGTTAATGTCTAACCTTTATCCACTGGAGATTTGTCTGCTTGAGCTTATTTTCAAGTTTATCTTGCTCTTCTGGGCTTATGGGAGCACTTACAAGCACTGTTCCTCCGGTTTCATTTAATTGTTTTAGAATTCCCTGGCGCAGGGGCAACTCTTCTGCCAGTAACTGAAACAGACAAATGCAACAACGTTTAAAATGAATTACAGCACAATTCCAACTACATTGTCTTCGCCTCTATTGATTAGTCTATCAAAATGAAGTGACTTGACCGAAGGCCCACTGGTACCTCAAATACCAACAGTTTTCTACAGAACACAGAGCTGATAGACTGAAACACCAACCCTCAAGTACAAAAACCTTCCTAGAGAAGACCAGATTATTTTCTCTCTTGAGAGATTTTCTTTCAAGAGAAAAATGTTAGTTACTCTGATGAGCTCTAAAATAGCACCCCGAATATTTAGTCTGAAAACACATCTCCATCAGAAAGAGAACAATTTGGATAAAATCGCCATTTTATCAGCATGTCGTGGAGTAAGACATTGCATTATCATTTTATCAGATAACTAACACTGCAAGTCTATACTCTTGATGTACACAGTGCCAGACATGATGCTAAACTCTTACAATGTATTATCTCAGTTTGTCTTCATATTATAATTTCTCTATAAGGTATATCTCACTGTTGTGTAATACAGAACTGAAACTGTGACAGAGGGATTAAACACCAGCCCCAAGCACACACAATGGGTTAGGAACAGAACTGCAATTCAGACTTACAAAGTTTCATTCAGAGTCCTTATTTCTGACTTCTCCACATCACTGAATCATTTGTGATTTATTCAGCATCACTGTTTATACCCTCCCACAACACTTATAAAACCACCATGATGTCGAAAACTATGTTTCCTTTATTCATGTCTTCTAGAGATGCAGTGTCCAATACAGTAGCCACTAGTTACCTGCCGCTATTTAAATTTAATTAAAATTCAATAAAATCAAAAAGCAGTTCATCAGTCACACTAGCCACCTTTCAAGTATCCAAAAGGCATGCATGGCTAGTGGCTAAGGAAGGATAATGCAGAACAATTCTATGATCATGGAAAGTTCAGCTGGACAGAACTAATCTAGATCATCCAAGGAGAAAAGAAGATCAATACATATTTATTAGTAAGTGAAAGTCACTAAATGTGTCTCTTAAATGAATTTTCAATTATATTGCTTCATATGACACTTAATAGGCTTAGGAAAGAGAAATTTCCAAGAACAGACTGAGTTAATTTTTCTAGGGCATAACCATCGTTAAATGACTCCCAATTGTTTTCATTTCTTGAATCTCAAATACCTAGTACAATATCTGATTTAGTGTAAGCTTCTATATCTGCTTACTGAATTAAGCAACGTCCTTATATTTACAGTGTATCCCCTGTTGAGGTATAAATTTCTTGATTGACAGAAATAAATGGTTGACATTGGGCTCTGATTTACATGTGTAAACAATTGAATCATTGATAAAGGGACAATTCTATTTTCTTTCCTTGTGCGACCTTGTAAAATGAAGATAATAGCAACCGTTTTGAAAGTTTGATATGAAGATTAAATAAAAAATAACAGATGCAAATGTATCTAGTACTTGACACATAATAGAGAATGATGAAATATTAATTTCCCTTCCCTTTTCTTCTTGATTTCAACAATTAAAATAAAACAACTCCCAAGGAGTTGCTTTCCTAAAACCAAAACCATGAACGTTAATCCAACTGTACAATCAGAGCATGTCAGTCAGCCAGGTGAGGTAATCAGTAATAAGCAGACATCATGGTAAGAAGGCACGAAAATCCACTTGAATAAGTTTGATGTCTATTCAACCAGGATGGTATGTGAACCAACATCACACCATCCACTCCCCAGATAAACTGTTGCTTCGGGCGAAGCTATGGCCTTTTATGTGAGGCTGAAGTAGTGGGACTGACTTGGCAGTTACGATCTTCTCTAATAAGTGGGATTCATTTTTACACACTCTTTCCAAGTTGAATCTTCAGGTATGTAGTCCAACACAGATTGATAAAACGATTCCGATTTAGATTTGGAGTTCATGATTTCATGCACTGTTATTCAGTTTTTGAAATTATTTGAAGCTTTGGAATTCTAAAATGAGTCTAGGATTAATTTCAAACTAGTTTAAAAATAACTGCCATGCAATATATATGTGTACAGATGCATATATTGTACACACACACACACACACACACACAGGTTCATCAAAAGGTTCATGAAAAATGCTTGTTTTGAGAAAATTCCATGGATTTCACTTTTTTTTTTTTTTCACCAAAACAGACTGGTATTTTAATTCCATTTTAAAAAAATTGCCGGGGAGTGTGTGAGTTTGTCAGAGGGAGACGGAAAGAAAGAGATGGAGAGGGAGATAGCTACCCCAAATGGGGTGAGATCATACCATAATCCCTTTAGCATTTATAGATCCTGTTGGGATTTTGGACATGCACTCATGTGTGCCTAGCGTATTCTCCAAGCTGTTAGGAGTGAGTTCAAACTGTATGGTTGTTCATATGGAATCTGGCTCCCTTAACCACCAGGCCATTGGGCTGACACTAATTCTATTTTCCGTGAAATTTTCAAAGACTATTCATATGGATATACATAATGTACCCTGTTGGGAGCCACTGGGTTAAGACAAAATAAAGTCGTTAGAAAAACACTTCCATGAAGAACTATAAATAATCTAATGGGCAGAAAAATCAATGATTTAATACATTAAAAAATAGATGCATATACCCTTTTTACAAGTAATCCCTGGGGGACTTTAGAAAATAAAATTACCTTGACGTGTTCAAGCTTTTCTTTTAGCTGCTGCTCATTTCCAGGTTCAAGTGGAATCCTAGTAATGTTATCCGCTTCTTCCAACCATAAAACAAATTCATTTAAATCTCTTTGAAATTCTGACAAGATACTCTTTTGTTCTTCTAGCCTGGAGGAAAAAAAAAGAAATAAAATTGTTATAAACAACATATTTCTCAAACTTTTAAAAAAGCAAACTGGAAAGAAAGAACATGGCAAACGCTTTCAAGAAAAATAAGCAATTTAAAAACTGTTAACAATACATAAATTATTTTAGGAAAATTCATTCCCCTCAAACAAAGCAATTGTAATATCTCAAAAATCTATAAAAGATAAGAGATTAAAATTGGCCAAGAAAAAAATTCTGATTTACACATTCCAACATTATGTTCTGCCGTTAGAGGCAGGTTTCTCAATCTCAGCAATACTGACAAAGGTTGGGTACCTCTTTGCTGGGAGGGGCTACCCTATGTACTGCAGGATGATCATCAGCAGCATTTCTGGTCTGTACAGACTTGTACATGCTAGGGACCAGCAGTTAGTATAATGGCTATGTCACTGGACTCCCACGTAGTCAACTGCGGTTCAAGTCCCGGACCCGGTGCTTAAAACTCATGCCGGGCGCGTGTGCGTGTGTGCCCAAGATCCTGAGAGGAGAATGGAGGAGAAGGGATTGTGGCGTGGCCATTCTCCCCGGGGGGTGATTTCTTGCTTTCTGTCTCTCTTGTCTCTCTCTGTCTTTCTGGTGAGTGTACGCGCCCAATAGCAAACACTTCTCCAAAACAAAATAAAAGAACTTGTACACGTTAGTAGTAACTCTTACATCCCTCCTCCTTAGTTGTGATGATCAAAATTGTCTCAGGGCATTGCCAATTGTCCAGGAGGTGGAAGAAGGGGACTACAAATCTGTCCCTGATTGAGAATCACTGAGCCAGAGTAAGCATACAACAGGAAATGACACATCTTAAAAGGCTTAATTAAAGTATGCTTTATGGGAAATTATAAAACAAAAATAAAAACAAAGGTTGAAAATAAAAGCACTAAATTATTGCATGGTAAAATATTTTCCAAATGATGACTCACAATTGTTTTGGATGAAACGGAGAAATTGACTTAAAATACTTAACATATGTTGTACTATGGAAGTTTTTAATTACAAAAATGCACATACTGTATATTTTTTAATTAGCCATAAGTTTATGCTTATATATTGGACTGTAAGACATACAGCTGAACAAACTGGTTTAAAGTACTTTACAATTTTTTTGTTTTGTTGTCTGTTGGGAGTTACATATCTCTTCCATATAAGCTTTTAATTAAAATGTAACATACATTATAGGAAAGTGTGTATATAACTGTATAGCCCAATGAGTTTTAAAAACTGGACACATCAGGCCAGCCAGTGGCATCGTAGTGAAGGTGGTTGGATCTCACATGGCTGACTGTGTAGTTTGAGTCCCAGACCTGGTGGCTTGAAAAACATGTTGAGCATGTGTGCATGCACACCCAAAATCCCAAGAGAAGAATAGAAAAGAGACTGTGGCATAACAACCCCCCTGGGGGGTGCTTTCTCACTCCCTCCTCTCTCTCATATGCACCCTATAGCAAATTAAAAAAAATTAACACACCATAAAACCAGAGAAGAATTAGAATGTTATCAAAACCCCCAGAAACTCCTTTTTATTCCTTTGCAATTGCTACATTCAAGTGTAATTAGTACCCCATCAAGTTTAATTATTTTGCCTATATCCAACATTAGGCAACTACATGGTGTGTATTCTCATGACACAAGTCTTGCCTCTTCCACTCAAAATTATTAGGTTGTCAGGAAAGTCATCACATGTTTTTGTATGCAAAAATGCATTGTGATTTTCCTGACAACCCAATATATTTATAGTAATACATGTTGTGTATAGTTTTAGTTTGTTAATCTTTGGGGCTAGATAGCACTCAATTGTGTAAATATATCATTATTGTTGAACATTAAGGATTAGCTAAATATTCCATTTTTTAATGTTTAAGATTTTGTTTTGTTTTGCTTTAACAAATGTTTACTGAGAACTTACTTTTTTCCAGAAACTCTGCTGGGTATTAGGATTAAAGATGGATATCTTACGTACTTTGCCTTGAGGAGTTCACAGTCCATGAGAGAAAACAAGCATGAAAACCAAGGGTTAGGATTGAGAGTAAGAGGATAAAGTTTATTTCTAGGTCAGGGCTTGGGAGACATCCCAGAGAAGATCATGGTCTGAGCCTTAAGGCATAAAGAGAGACCTCTATGTTGCTGGAATAAGACAGCCTGTGCAAAGACAGCTTGAGTGAATCACAATTAGTCCCCAAATTTGGTTATTGGACTATCTTGCCTATAGTTAGTTTTATTTATGAGAGTTTGTTCAAAGTCTGTTCTGGGACATGCAATGTGACATTCCTCCCTCTCTCCATGCTCAACACAAGTGCCAGAGGTTTGCTGTGAAAATCCAAGCCAGATTATGTCACCTCTGCACCCCAAATTTTCCATTGCATCCCAATTCACTCACAGCAAAAGCCAAAGCAATTTCATTGTTCTACAATGGTTCCTCCTGTGCTGTTTAATATGGTAAGCACTGAAGTATGTGGCTACTTAGTACTCAAAATGTGGCTAGTATGAATTGAGATGGCCTTCAAGTATAAAGTACAGACACATTTCAAAGACTTAGTACAAAAGGAAAGGAAGATCTCTGTACCTTCTGCTCAATTTTGCTGTGAACCTAAAATTTCTCTGAAAACTATAATCTATTTATGTCCTTCTCACATAAGATCATCCTTCAAGAGTGTTGGTAATGTAGCATTTCTTTTAAGTGTATTTATTTCTTCCATGAGAAAGACGAAGAAAGAGAGAGGGAAAGAGGGATCCAATAAGGTCTTCATGCCTCAGTACACCCCTGGATGCATTTGGACAGATCGTGAGCACACACATACTCAGATTGCTCATAAACGTCTTGGGATGCAAACCCCAGGAACTTTCACATGTGGATCTAGATGTATTTCCACAGCACCATGACGTGACCTTTACCATTTCTTTTTTCCATTTTTAAGAGGTTTTTGCTATAGGGCGCATGAGCTCGCAAGAAAGGCAAAGATGGAAAGCGAGAAATCACCCCCAAGGTGGGATGTCCACGCCGCAATCCCTTCTTCTACCATTCTCCTCTCAGGATTTTGGGCACACACGCACATGTGCCCAGAATGAGTTTAAGCCACCAGGTCTGGGACTCAAACCATGGTCAACTACATGAGAATCCAGTGACATAGCCATTACTCCAACTGCTGGTCCCTTTACCATTTCTTAAGAGTGCTCTATTATCATGTCTGTGCTTGTCTTCTAAGCCACATGTGGACTCGCCAGTAAGGACTGTAAAATTCATACTGATTTCATAATGCTGATGTGATAAAAAATGCAGCTCACAATGACTGAAATTTGGTTAATTTGTACAGTCTCCCACGAGTGACAAAGAAACTCAGGCTCTTATTATGGCTGCTATGGAGTTGCTGGTGCTTTCAGAACATTTTTTTTAATGTGTTAATGTAATGACAGCTCACTGTTATCTTTCATTTGTAATTATGAATGGGCATTATTAAAGCATTACTTGTCTGATGCTTGAGCTTATTTTCCATTAATAGGATTAATAAAGTTTTGGTATCAATTTCCATGGGAATTAGTTCTTAATTATATGAGATTTTGCTGCTGAAAATATTTTTGCCCCTCATATACACATAAACAGTAGTGTACTTATCATTACTGGTTCATGAAATGTTTATGGAGGGAAGGTCAGGAGAGAAAGCTGATAAGATGACTGGAGGCCATGATATGAAGTCTCTAAAATTTGTTTGCTTTAATCTGTAAGTGACAAATTATTAGTTCATCGGGAAAATCATGACATATTTTTCTATGTTTTTCCATGCAAAACTATGCCATGACTTTACCAATGACCCAATACTTAAAGGCTTTTAGTAGGGAAAGATTTGTTTCATCAAAAGAAGCTCATTGTGCCAATTCTGCAGAGAATGACTATGGGAAAGGGTGATGAGTAAGTAAGACAAAAGATTAAAAAAAACAATTATAAGAATATCATAATAGGTCAGGTGTAAAGTAATGAGGGTCCAAAGCAGGAAGCTGTAGTCAGGAAAAAGGAAATGACAGGAAAAGTTTAAAATACAGGAGGCTCAATAGGACATGTTGATAAAAGGAGAGATCAGGGGACCAGCTCACAAACATTCAGTGGAATGAGACAATGGTTTTCTCATCTTGCAGTCTACATGTTTGTTTACAATGATTCTCTTGATGCCTCTGTCTTTGACTTCAGAGAGATGAAAGGGCATAAGGGAGGGAACCATTTTTCGTCACAAGTACTGCACTCTCTACAAAGTTTACTAACCTCTCCCATAAGAGTCCTCTGTTGACTAAGACATAGACTATAGAAGAGGTTGGATATTGCTGGTGGTAGAGAGAAATACCATTGTTGCTTTTCAGTTAATCCTGTGGGGAAGTAGCTGGTATCAACTGTCAGAAACTTGTTTTAGAATGTTGAGATAGCACCACTTCCCCTTCAAATTCTGGCTTTAAAAGCAAATACAAAAGAGCAAAAATCCAAATAGAGACATCTTTTATTTGTCTAAATGTTCTAAGCTGATTTCATTCCTTGTGTCTAGATTGTCCGAGTCTACTTCATAAGTTATACTCTCTTTTCTACTCCTTTTGACCAAATTTACATCCATCAGTATCTTGACTCCAGATGATCTTGCACATGGCTCCAAATACTTTTAGTTAAGTAAAAACTTTCTAAAATCTGATCATATTCATAAAACCTGGACAGATTGACAATGCTTTTTGCAACTGTAAAATGTCTTCTAGAAACAGACAATTTTTTAGAGAGATTTTTGCTATAGGCGTGCAGGCACTCATAGGAGAGACAGAGACAGAGGGAAATCACCCTCCAGCGGGGATGGCCATGCCACAATCTCTTCTCCTCCATTTTCCTCTTGGGATTTTGCACATACATGCACATATGCCCTGTGTGAGTTTTAAGCTGCTGGGTCTAGCACTCTAACCATGGTTGATTATGTGGGAGTACAACGACATAACCATTGTGCCATTGGCTAGTCCCCAAACTGACAATTTTAGGGAGGAAAAACCCCCAAGGCCCAGCCATGGTGGTGCAGTGGAAGTGCAGGTTAAGATGCTGGATCCCACATGGTTTACTGCGTGGTTTGAGTCCAGACCCAGTGGCTTGAAAATCACATGGAGCATGTGTGCATGTGCCCAAAATCTCAAGAGAATAGAAGAGAAGGGACTACAGTGTGGCCATCCTTCCTGGGGAGTGATTTCTCACTCCTCTAGCCCTTATCTCTCTGGCAAGAACACACACTCTCTTGTATAAAACACACACACAAGCACACATACACACAAAGCTAAACCGAAAAAACACTGCTGTATTTCCTTAGGTCATTAATTACTCTTTGAAAAATTGTTTAGATCCAAGTAATAAGCTATATATAAGTATACCATATTTCATCATTCTTGTTTTATTAGGGATTTCATTTGGTTTCAATTTTTCATTATAATAAATAACACTGTAACAAATACATTTGTTTATGTGCTTTCAGCTCAGCTCTCTGCTAAATTCTTTGGAATAAGGAAGAGAACATAACAGTATGAATCCTGAGGATTTAGATACACATTGCTAAATTTCTTTGCCAACCTCATGCTAAGAACACTCACAAACTCCCACCAATAGACAATGCTTGTCTCATCACACTTGTATCACTATTGAACATCATGATTTATATACTTGATAGGAAAAAATGTTTGTCACAGATGTTTTAAGTTTTTCCATTAATGCGAAAGTTGAGAAATTTTGTATGTGTGTGCAAGTTTGTCATTTTCTACTGTCAATTGTCTGCCATCTGTTGCCCATCTTTCCTCAGTATTTTCTTGCTTGTAAGAATTCTTACACATTACCTTAAAAATATATTTACTGAAACATTTTTCCAGATTTTTTTTTGAGAGATTTTTTTGCTATAGGGTATGTGTAGTCACTGGAGAGATAGAAAGCAAGAAATCGCTCCCCAGGGGGGATGGTCATTCTGCAATCCCTTTTCCTCCACTCTCCTTTTGGGATTTTGGGCATGCATGCACATGTGCCCAGCTTGGGTTTCAAACCACTGGGTCTAGGACTTTAACTGCAGTCGGTCATGTGCGAGTCCAGTGCCTTAATCACTGTGTTATTGGCTGACCACTCCAGCTTCCTTTTTTAATTTTATGTTTTTGAATGAAAAAAAAATAGCAGATAATCTCTTTGTTTTTACTGACATTATTTCTTAAAGTATGGCTATTCTATACTTGTTTCAATATTGACCTTTATTCTGGATCTTAATCCTTCATTTAATAAAAAAATAAATATTTAACCCATCTTAAATGTATAGAGTTACGTGTCTGACCTTGGAGGCTGTTTTAGAAATTGATATATTTTTTCCTAGCCCACACAATCTCTTCTCTATTGATTTGTAGTACTCTCTCCATTATGTTTTAAGTTTTGATCTTACTAAGGTTCTGTTTGCTGATTTACTGTAGATTTTTGTGACAGTGAGGCACTTCACATCAATCACTGCAGCTTTAACATTTGTTTAATTTATGGTTTCTTAACCCCTTCTTCTACCTTAGCTTTTCTAATTTAAGTAATATGAATATCACTTGGTCAAATTACAAAATAATTCTCAGGATATATATTTATTGGTATTACATTAACTCAATAAATTCACTTGTGAAGAATCATTGTCTTTCCAATGTAATTTTGCTAACTTTTCTTTTCACAGTGTGTTTGGACACTGAGCATATCTGGACTCATCCGCTTATTATAAATAATTAAGTGTATTTTATAATTAACCTTTAACATCAGTTTAAAAGGCAGCAACTTGCATATGATTTCATGGCTATTAACTGTATACTAATTTAGAAGACTTAAGAACTTCCAGATAGAATAAATCATCAATTACAAAGTAAAGGCTTTGGTTAGGCTTTTTGCCATAATTTCGCTTTTTATACCATGTTTGTGAAAAACTTTTTTTCTGATGATTTAATTTTTTAAAAAGTGCAGCATATTTTAAAATATGAAAACATTTGGTAGTCATTTCTTGTCTAGATTTGTTTTTTTATACTTCAAAATATCAAAAAGATGGTTCCAAAATCCCACTGGGACCTTGTTATAATCTGCTTTTCCAAGCGCATGTGTTTTCTGAAATTTCAAAAGCTTCGGTTTGGTTTTAAAAGCTGCAATTTGAATTTATGTATTCAGATGATTGCAGAAAAGCGAAGGAACACAGTTAGCATTTCCAGGCTTGTCTCTTGACAGAACAGTTTAAACGTGCTTTATATTGGCATTCATCACATGAAGTGTTATTTCTTTGTTTACCTACTTGCTTAATGCTTATGGTAGGATTTATTCAGGCATGTGGTAGTAATAATAATAAATGGGATATTTAACATTACCCATCTGCAATTAAGTGCTAAATATTTTACTTTTAGAGGCATTTCGATACATTTAACTATTTCTTTTTTTAAAGAATGGCTTCTGTTTGAAATATCGGCTCTGTTCCCGTTTACATTATAAATGCTCCTAATGCAATTGAAAGAAGCACATATTATGACGGAAAAAAAGATTTGCATAATCAGAAAGGAAGAGCTACCAATGTGTTGCTAAATTCAATGAATTTAACATTAACTTTTAATGAACATTTTCTGTGGGTCTGCTCTTACAGTAGGAGGAAAAGATTGCCAAATCACATGGCATGATTTTGGTGAGCGAGTTATCAAGTGTTTCAGGCAAAGTCCTAGATATTATCTCATCTGATCACCTTTTAATATTCAATACATCCTTTGCATCCAATGCAGCCTTTTAATACTCAATACAAAAGTTGTATTGCCTTCTGGGAACCAGCAGTTAGCGTAATGGCTATGTCGCTGGACTCCCACGTAGTTGACCGCGGTTCATGTCCCGGACCCGGTGGCTTAAAACTCACGCCGGGCGCGTGTGCGTGCATGCCCAAGATCCCGAGAGGAGAATGGAGGAGAAGGGATTGCGGCGTGACCATCCCCCCGGGGGGTGATTTCTCACTTTCTGTCTCTCTGTCTCTCTCTGTCTGTCTGGTGAGAGCACGCGCCCTATAGCAAAAACCTCTCCAAAAAAAAAAAAAAAAAAAAGTTGTATTGCCTTCCTAATGCTCTTTCAATGAAGTGATTGAAGCTCAGGAGATTTACATACCATGCATCCAAATATAAAGCGACTATCTCATTTTCCAAATAAGAAGTTTCTTTAAAAGTTTTGAAATCAACTTTAACATAGAAACTTTAGAAAATGTAGATAGACTCCTCACCTGTCTATGTATAATGTTTAATTCATTTGTTTGTGCATGCTACTTTAAAAGTATATGTTATTGGGACCAGTGGATGGCATAATGGTTATGTCATTGGACTCCCAGGTAGTCAACCACAGTTTGAGTCCTGGACCTGGTGGCTTAAAATTCATACTGGGCACATGTGTGTGTGTGTGTGTGTGTGTGTCCCCAAAATCTCGAGAGGAAAACGAAGGACAAGGCCATTCCCCCCCGGGGGAGTGGGGTGGGTGGGAAGTGATTTCTCATTTATTGTCTTTCTGTCTCTCTCTGTCTCTCTGGTGAGCACACATGTCTTATAGCAAAAACCTCTCAAATAAATAAAGAATACAATTTCATGTTATTATATTAATCAGAAACAGTACATATTCCTATTCATATTTCATGCAGCAATCTTGCTCAAACTCTTCACATCAGAATTTTCCCATCAGTATCTTCAACATCAGAATTTTCCTTCTGATAGATCTACTTTTTGAGTCAGCTAACTCAGTTTTCCAAAAGGTACCATCTTCTCTTCTATCCATGTGACCTGAAGTAGAGTACTGATAGATTCAAATGTACTGTTTCACTAGGAATTTTATTCCAAGCCACAAAGCACGGATTTACATAACATAAGACAGTTTTATATTATGTAAAGATAGTTTCTTTCTTTTTTCTGTGCCATATGTCCATGAGCTACACAACGTAACCACTTACTGAGCTGCTTTTAACAGTGTCCTTTCTGAAGCTTGTTTACAGTGGCATCCAGCTCTGGAAATTGTGACATCATACCACCAAAATTAATCCTTATGTTCTGCTTTCTCTTCTTTTCTTTTTTCTTTCTTTTCTTTCCTTTTCCTCTCTCTCTCTCTCTCTCTCTCTCTCTCTCTCTCTCTCTCTCTCTCTCTTGTTCTCCTGTGCTCCTCTATAAAAAGACTTCTACAAGCTACCTAAATAAGCATCAGTTGATATTAAGTGTAACCAATGTGTCTTTCCTAGGCAGTATGTTGTTTTATTTTGAGCAGAGAAAAATAAGCAAATGTCTGATAATTTGAGCAACTTTAAGCAAAAAATCAAGTAAGGTGACTCACTCTTGAGGAAAGAAACACTCATTTTTAGGCACTTGTAGTAACTTCCCCAGGTTACACCCTACCTAAGACATTGTCAGAATTAGAACTCAGGCATCACCGTTAACTGTATTTTATTTTCAGGTTTTTTTTGTGTATTTGTGTTTTCTTCTTTTAAGAATTATTTTATTGGGACCAGCAGTTAGCGTAATGGCTATGTCGCTGGACCCCCATGTAGTCGACCGTGGTTACAGTCCCGGATCTGGTGGCTTAGACTCACGCCGGGCACGTTTGAGTGCATGCGTGCCCAAGATCCCGAGAGGAGAGTGGAGGAGAAGGGATTGTGGTGTGGCCATCCTCCCTGGGGGTGATTTCTCGCTTTCTGTCTCTGTGTCTCTCTCTGTCTCTCTGGTGAGCACATGCACCCTATAGCAAAAACCTTTCCCCCCAAAAAAAGAATTATTTTATTTAACTTCATTTATTTATTTATTTATTTATTTATTTATTTATTTATTTATTTTACTTTGACCAGAGAGGGACAGAGAGAGAGAGAGAAGGAGAGAGAGAAAATGAGAAAGCAAGACACTAGGTCTGGGACTCAGACCACAGTCAGTCATGTGGGAGTCCAGCACCCTTAACCACTGTGTCATGTGCTGGCATCTGTGGTTGATTTTCAAGACAAGAGTCTTGCTATGTCCTGATTTCTCCTGTCTTACCCTCTTGAGTAGCTGGGATTTCAGGTACTCATTTCTGTTCCCAACCTTCTAGGGTGGTTGGGAATTGAACCAGAACCCACATCTGAACCCAAACCCAAACCCAAACCCTAACCTAGGCCTCCCCTTTGGCATCAGCGTGCTGAGCAGCAGCACCCACCATGTGTTTCTACAAGTGACCCTAATGAAAAATTTTTTGAGAGGTTTTTGCTATAGGGCGTGTGTGCTTGCCAGAAAGACAGAGACAGAGAGACAGAAAGTGAGACATCACCCCCTAGGGGGGATGGCCACGCTGTAATCCTTTCTCCTCTGTTCTCCTCTTGGGATCTTGGGCACATACACACACGTGCCCAGCGTGAGTTTAGGCCACTGGGTTTGGGACTTGAACCATGGTAGACTACATGGGAGTCCAGCAACATAGCCATTACACCAACTGCTGGTCCCAAACCTACCGAATTTTTAAACCAAAATGCTTCTTATATCTGTGTAGCTCTTGAGTCACAGAATTAGACAGTGCTTCATTTTGCCTAAATGTTGTGCCTTGTAAAAATAAAACACTCCTAACAGAGATAATATGTCAAAGCTCATTAATCATTTAAGTCTTGCTGTTAAGGAAATGGTTAATACCTTATGAATAGATGTGGAGAATGATAAAGGAAACCTGAAATTTAGCAGTGGGAGTACCTGAAAGGAAAAGAAGCCCAAATCTAAATGCTATTGGTTATTAGCTGAGTGTGAGAACTTGGGCAATTTACTTAACTTTGATAACCTCAGTTCCCTTGTCTTAAAATTGGGACAATATATGCATCACAGTATGATTGTGAGGATTACATTTGTTCTCTGAAGCCCAAGTTTTAGCCTAGTGTCTCACTATCAGTATGTAACAAATGGTAACTAAGATGTGAGGTATTCATACACAAAAAGGGAGAACATTAATCTTGAACTCTCTATTTCTCAGAATTGTGTATGCATCCACATGCTTATACACATGAAAGTACTTACAAAGCATGTAGGAGTACACAGAGGTTCTGTTTGGAATTGAACTTTTGATGAAGCATCTGACATCTCTGTTTCTTTCTTCTGATAAAATACCTTGACAAATTTTGCTGGGGAAGTGCAATTAGATTCTTAATGTCAATCTGTGAGTAAATGTGCCACCAGACGAAATTACTAGGTGAAGCAGATGTATAATTACAATGCCACATATGTTTATTAAAAGTATACTAGTGTCCAATGACATGGTAGTGAATATAAGCAATGATCCTTGCTATATGGAGCTAATGTTCCATTGAGGAGGAAAAGAGAGGCAGATAGTAAGCAATATAAAGAAATAAAATACATAGATAATGATACAGTGATAAACCCTACAGAGGCAAAAAAAAAAAGGAAGAACGGTAGAGGAACAGTGAATACTGAGGGAAGTTGGCAGTGGTTAAAATTTTATAAGGGGGTTATCAGGGAAAGCCTCGTTGAGTAAAATTCTCATGGCAAGGATTGGTTAGCTGCTAATTGAGTAACTTGATTCTTTTTAATTACGCAACTAGTTGTTTCCCAGCCTCCTTTGCCATTAGGCCTGGCTATATGACTGAACTGTAGCCAATGGAATCTGAGTAAAGGTGATGCTCACAGATTCCAGGCCTGGCTCATCACCCTACTCCCACCCATCCTTATCCACCTCCATGTGATACTCCTGGCTCTTTTCTTTTCGAATGTAGAAAAGCACAGTGGTTTTGAAAGTCACATGTTAAAGATGTCCGAGTCCCACAATCAAAGTACCCTGTGGCTCCCAGATTCAGGTGGGCTACTTGTAGACCAGAAAAATCTTTCTAAAGTTTGCATGAGTGAGTAGTCTCTATTGTATTAAGTCACTGAGATTTGAGGCTTATTTTTATTAAAGTTTCTTTCTTTCCTCCATGAGCAAGACAAACATACACATAGACACATAAAGACAGAGACAGAGAGACAGATACCCCCAACAGGGTCCCTATGCTTGAAACCACCCCAGCCAACTCTGGATCATGGGCACATGTGTACCTGGCATGTTCAAAGAGATCTCCAGATGCAAACTCAGAACCTTCCCACATAGGTCAGCCATAGAGAGCCTTGTGTTTATGCTATACCATTGTCTGGCTCCCATGAGGTTTTTTATTTATAGCAACTTAAGTTATGTGATGTAGAAGTAAAGGAGATAAGGGAGCGAACCATAAAAATATTGTGTAAAGAACACTCTGAGGAGAGAATACAAGTACAAAGATCCTGAGGCAGCAACATGGTTGGCATGCTCCAAAACTGACAAAAAAAGTAGACAAAGTCTTTGCAAAATAGAATGACAGAAGAGGACAATAGTAGATGCAGAAAAATCTTCATCTTAAGAAATTGTCTCTCAAGGGCCAGCAGGTAGCGTGGAGGTTAAGGCAGCTGAATCCCACATAGATGACTCTGTAGTTTGAGTCCTGAACCTGATGGCTTGAATATCAGGCTGGGCACATGTGCATATGCCCAAAAGCCTGAGAAGAAACTGGAAGAGAAAGATTGTGGTATGGTCATTTCCCCCACCCCCAGGGGGTGGTGATTTCTCTCTCTCTCTGTGTGTCTCTCTCTGACTCTCCAATGAATGTATGTGCCCTATGGAAAAAAATACAATAATAATAATAATAATAATAATAATAAATTTTATCTCAAATCAGAAATCTTATGATATGTATTCCCCATTCTCTTTAAATTTAATTCTTATAGAGAAAGAAATTATGGAATAATATGTTGGGGAATCTCAGATCAAAATCTATTATCCAGCATTACCTTATTATTACTATTATTAATTTGAGAGTAGAGAGAGTAAGAGAGAGAGAGAGAGAGAGAGAGAGAGAGAGAGAGAGAGAGAGAGAGAAAGGGAAATCTAGAGAACAAGCCACCATGTCCAGGACTCGAACCACAGTTGGCTATGTAATACAACAGGAATACAACACCTTTAACCACCATACCACCTGCCAGCTCCTCCACCAATACTTTAGTAAGTCCAATTGACTGAGCCCCAGAACTTATTCCAGATTGTCTCACATTCTGTCTACACAGGTCCTGGAACAGATTTCTGAAAACTCTGAAGATGATACAGATTTTCATTTATCAGAAGCAGAGTTACATAATCTATCATTAAACCTTGTCACAAAGCCATTGCCATCTGGTAGAAGATGCAGGGAAAAGTATATGACTTCAAACAATTCTGATTTCAATCCCAGTTAGGTTTTTCCCTTCCCAGACATTCAAAACACCATCATCTTCCTATCTAGACCTGCCCTTTTGTCAACTTCAAGGGAAGACTCCGCTAGCTCTCAATTCCTCAAGTTAGAAATCTAAGAGTCATTCCTGTTTTTCCCTGTCCTTCATTCCCCTCTCAGAGTGTACCAATAAACATGCCCACATAATTCCACTCGAGATCTCTCTTCTGAATCTGCTCACTTCTCTACATCCTCCCTGCCACTACTTCCTTCTCCAATCCTCTATTTCCTAAACACCTCTCTGAGGCTGCTCCTAATTTGCTTCTGTTGCCCACCTTGTCTTCCTCTTATACACTGCAGATGCATCAGAATAAGAATTTTAATATAAATCTCTAAGCATGTCCTCATATATTTAATAATTTCCTAATGCGAATGGGATGAAATACATCTTCTTTAACCTCGGTCAAAAAGTTCTTTGAGGACAAGCCTCTACCTACTTTTTCTTTTGCATTCTATAAGTCACAAAACAAGATATTCTTTATTGGAAACAAGTATTCTATCCAGGTCAGGACTTCTCATACAATGTGCCCTCTTGACTAGGATGCTCTTTCACACATTGCTTCTTTTTTAATTTTTTAAGTGAAAAGTTGCATTTCTTTTTATTGCTATGGTGCACTTGTGTTCACCAGAGCGACAGAAACAGAGAGAGGGAGACAGTGAGATCACTTCGAATGGGGTGTGATCATGCCACAATCTCTTCTCCTCCGTTGTCCACCCTGTTGGGATTTGCGGTACACATGTACTCACATCATGTGTGTTTTTCAAGCCTCCAGGCTGGGACTTGAACCATGGTCTGCCATGTAGGATCTGACTCCCTTAACCTTTAGGCTATTGGGCTGTCCCCACACATATTTTTTTAATACATTTATTTATTTATTTCTTCCATGACTGAGAGAGAGAAAGACAGGCAGGCAGCACCCCCAACAGGGTCTTAATGACACAATCCACCTCTAGCCTTAGCCAGCCCTGAATCATAGGCACACACATGCCCAGTGTATAGGGAACCTTCCCATGCTTCTACACATCTAGATGTAGGTAGTTCCTTGTTACCTTCCCAGTGTCAGGTTGTCAGGTTACACATCATTTCCTCAACAAAGCTTTCCTTGACTAGACCTTTCTCTCTATTATGTAGTTAGATAGCTTCTCATGTTTCTGGTACAAAGAATGTAATTTCCTATACCCATTGACATATTGCATGTAAGCCACATAAGGACAGGCACCTGGTCTATTGTGATTACACTGTACTGTATCTAGCACGTAGCATTTGCTCAGCTCTTAAATTCCACTGTAAAATCATCTGATCCTGGGCTTTTTATTTTACTTTTCCTTTTTTGAAAGATTCTGCCTCTATTTCCTCTTCTTTATTTTCAAAGTGTTCAAGTTTCTTTCCTTATTTTTCTTTTTCTTCCTAACCCCAAACCAGCTTTATCACTTCTTTTATAATTTCACGTCCTTGTTACTCAGTCATTATTTTTCCTGTGTTTTGCAGTGATTCTTATTATTGTGGCTATATTTTGAATTCCTCAGGGTAGTCATAATTCCCACCACCAACAAAATATATCTTATTGCCCTACATTATGTATATTTCCAGTGGAATATAAAAACATTACATAAATAAGGAAAACCAGAGTTCCTTAGAGAGAAAGGGAACATTTTGTTTACCACTTTCAGCCTGGAGAAGAAAGGGCAAAGGGTATTTTCATTTCATTTACTTGAAATTTGCATACAATTACAGGTAATTTCTTCAGAGAAACAGGTAACTATTCTTTAAAAGAATATAGCCACTGAGGTACTAGAAAAGTTATATTCCCTGAAACAACGGTGCCTCAAGTATGATCTGGGGACCACTGGGGGTCCTTGAGATCCATTAAGGGGGATTGTGAACTCAAAATTACTTTAATAATAATACTGTTAATTGGCTTTTTCTCTTTCATTCTTTTATGAGTTTTCAAGAAGCTACATGATATGAATTATAGCAGCACACAGACTACAGAAACAGATATAAAAACCAGTTGCCTTCTCTTAAACTAAATATTAAAGAAATATGCAAAAATGTAAAGCAATGTCATTCTTCTCATTATAACTTTTATGTTGTGGAAAATATAATTATATTTTAAATAAAATATTTATTTTATATATCAATATGCAATTTTTAAATGACTAATAAATATTCCAAAAGTTTGTGTTTTAATTTCAAACATAGTAATCTAATAGTAATAAACAATAGTTCTTTGAAGTCTTGAAATTAAAAATAATAAAAATTTGCCAAAAAGAGACAGAGAGACAGATTACCTGAGAAAGCACTCCCCGCGGGTAATGCTCATGTCATAAACCCTTTTCCTCCATTTCTCCTTCCATTCTAGATTTTGGACATGGTTGCACATGCACCTGGCAATGTTTCTCAAGTTGCCCTGCTTGGTCTGAGACTCAAACCATGCAGTCAGCCACGTGAGATCCAGTCACTCTGACCACTATGTCATAAACAATCAAAATTCTTGAGTAATTTTAAGAGTATAAAGGTGTTCTGAGACCAAAAAGTTTGACAGTTATTGCTATAGAAGAACTGAACATCCAGAGTTTAAGTATCACATAAGGTAAGACAGGATATAATTTTCTGAAGAAAAGTAAAGAAATACCTTCTTGTCATAAGGCATAAATAATAAGAGCTTAGCATGCATATCAAGAGTTTACCATCATAAAGATCTCAGACAAGTACATAATCCAATGTGAAATGGAAATTAAAACAATCCATTAGGTATAAAGAACTCTACCACAAACACTCTGGTTGGAATCCAGAAATTTGCCAATGAATTTATGAGACAGAAGAAGGTGAAAAATGTAGGCCAAGTACCATGAGGGCCAACTTTTAAAGTTAATGAACTGCCTAAATGAACTGTGAATCTGTGTATGGCTAAGTAGGGCACCTTCAAAAGATATATACACTGCTCACCTAGAGGTTATAATGAACTAAGGCATGTTGGCCTGTGGTTAATTTAATCTTTTTTCATCAACACTTATTTGAGTATTTATACTAAATATTCTACATGATTAGGTAGTTACAAACTGTTAGCGGGCCGATAAGAAATGCATATGTGTACATGAATGCGTTTCTTGAAAATATGGGGCCAGTAGATGGCATAGTATTTATGTCACTGGACTACCACATGGTTGACTGCAGTTAAAGTCTTGAACCCAGTGGCTTGAAACTCATGCCAGTGGTGTGTGCATGCATGCCCCAGATCCTGGGAGGAGAATGGAAGAGAAGTGATTGTGGTGTGGTCATCCCCCATGGGGGGTGATTTCTCACTTTCCCTCTCACTGTCTCTGTTTCTCTCTCTCTCTCTTTGGTGAGCGCACACACCTTAAGGCAAAAACCACTAAAATAAAAATATATATTAATCGTACATTGAAGTATAGCTACAAATTTAAAAATATATTTCTTGTACATCTGCTAACTGCTAGGTACTATAGTTCCTCCTAGATATTCAGGGGTGAACAAAATAGTCCCAGTCCTTACCCATATTGAGCTTAGAAAGTATCATTATGATACAGATATTAAATCAATATTCATACAAAGAAGTATATCAATGCAAGCCATAGTATATAAAAATTAGTAAGATTGTTATAAGTACAATGTAATAATGTAAATAAATAAATACATAAATGGAAAAAATAAAAGAAAAAGATTATTATAGGATGTAATTATTTATGAACTTTCATAGATATGTTGCATCTAGAGGTAAACATGCATCAAATTCTACTTCCCATGAATGAACAGTGTCAGTGGTCAGTCATACTTATTTTAGTTTGGATGTCATGCCTCAATCTAGACTAAAATGATTTCCTCTGTAAGTATTTTATAAATATTATTCATCTCATTATACACTGTAAAAGCAAAGAGAAATTCTTAAAAGTGCCAGAAGAACATAGGAAAAAAACAAGAAATAATGTTATGAATGATGATGATCCAAGACCTCAAACATTTAGTTTCTCCTCAGAAGACTTAATTGAACACCTATTGGTCTCTTGAATAAACATCTATGGTCTGGGAACAAATTATCTGATGAGAATAATTTGAATGGTAATATCTTTGACTGGATTAATTTTCAGTATATAGTGTACTTCATAGGAAAATAATTTTGTATGCTATAAAGATATACAATGATTCGGGACCAGCAGTTAGCATAATGGCTGTGTCGCTGGACTCCCACGTAGCCAACCGCGATTTGCATCCCGGACCCGGTGGCTTAAAACTCATACCGGGCACATGTGCGTGCGTACCCAGGATCCTGAGAGGAGAATGGAGGAGAAGGGATTGCGGCGTGGCCATCCCCCCGGGGGGTGATTTCTTGCTTTCTGTCTCTATGTCTCTCTCTGTCTGTCTGGCGAGCGCACGTGCCCTATAGCAAGAAAAAATCTGAGAATAAAAAAGATATACAATGATTCAATGTAAAAAAATAAGAAATTAAAGAAAAAAATATAAAAATAGCAAGTGTACTTGAAGACAGTCATTTGGAATGTAACATGTTCCTAAAGAGAGGAATAGTGGATCTTATTTAGATTGAGAAGGATGTGGTGGTTAGACAAGTGTGTCCCTCTGAATACATGACACTGAAATTGAGCCCTGAAAATATATAAACATTGGCTGGATGACGCATGGGGGAAAAGTTTCAACACTGAGGAGTCAGCTTCCCTCAAGACAGAAAAAAATACTTAAGAGATTCAGAGGAATTGAAAGTAGCCCCAGCGTCTGGGGCCAGATGGTGATATAGAGGTAAAACACAATATTCTGTGAGGTAATTCATATTGGAAGGTTCCCCATTTAAGTCCAGAGATATACCTGAGTATGTTGGTCATTTACTTGCCCATAACCTGAAGCTGGGGTGGATGGTGGCATCAAGAAGCTATTAGGACTTTCTCTCTCTCTTTATGACTAATGGAAAAAAAAATGAATGAACTTAAAAAAAAAAGTAGATCACTGTGGCTAAAGTATGGTGAGCATGGAGAAGAGTAGCAGGAGATAAGGTTACAGACATAATAAGGACCAAGAGGACATAATAAGAATTTGAATTTTATCTTAAGTGTAACAGAAAACAATCTACTATGGGTCCTCAAAGGAAGGAATTAACTATAAGGGACATAGGAAATATGTTCAAAAAGCAGTCTAGAAAAGAGAACAGTATGGACAAAGGCACAACAATGCAGAAATTCATGGCCTATTTGATGTTTCCATAGTAAAGGGATTGTGGAAGAGGATTGGCAAGAGAGAGTACTAGTGATATATTGGGTCATTGGAAAAGTCGTGACACGTTTTTGCATAGAAAAACATGTCATCACTTTTCCAGCGACCCAATAGTTGAATTTACACCTGCCATTTTACTGTTTTTTTCCCCTGTATGTCTCAGATCTTTTTTTGTGTGTATTTCTTTCCTTACTGCCATCTTTTGTTATATATTTTCAGTATATAATTTTTGTGTTTCTGTTTCTGATTTAATTTTGTTATTGGTCAAGTATGTCTGTGGAAAGAGACAGAGAAAGAAAGTGAGAAAGCACAGGGGGATGGCCACACCACAATTCTTTCTCCTCTATTCTCCTCTCGGGATTTTGGGCACACACGCACACACAGCAAATTTTTCAAGTCACTTGGGTCCAAGAATCAAACCATATATTTGGCCACATGGGAGACAGTCATCTCAATAACCAGGCTACTAGCTGGCCCCATTTTTCTGTTTTCTTAACTATTTACTTTCTTATTGCTTGCTCAAAAGATTATGCATGCATCTTAAGTTACTGTAATCTACTTAAGAGCAAAACTACTTTAATTCCAGTAAAATACAGAAATTTTTCTCTGATAAACTCTATTTTTTCTTCCTCCTTTTTTATGCTGTTATTGTCATAATATTATAATTATATATATTATACTCATAAAATTACAGTATTAAAATTTTATGCACTCTTATGTCTTCTAAAATAGTTAAGAAAAGAAATACATATCTACATGTACACAGTCTTTTACATTAACCTATCTATATATTGGGTTGTCAGAAAATATATATTTTCTGCATAGAAAAACACAAAAAATATGTCATGACTTTTCCAACAACCCAATACTTACCAATTCTGTTACTCTTCATTTCTTCATGTGGATTTGAGTTCCTGAGTATCATGCCCTTTCAGGTTGAAGGACTTCCTTTAATTTTGCTTATAAGTCAGGTCAGCTAGCAAGAAACATTCTCGTTCTTAATTTGGTAATTCTTCTATTTTGCCCTCCTTTTGGAAGGATAGTTTTGCTTTATCTAGAATTCTTGGTTGACAAAGATTTTTGTTTTTACTTTTTTGAAATTCTCCAACACTTTGAATCTGTCATTTCAATGCATCTAGCCTCCATTTTTTATGATGAGAAATTATTTTAATATGTGATCCCCTATACATGATGAGTCATTTTTCTCTATTTTCACGATGTTTCCATTTGTTGTTATATTTTAGTAGTATGATTCCGATACTTTTGGTGTTGATCTCTGAGTTTATTCTCTATGGAGTTTGTTAAGCTTCATCAGATTTATGAAGTGTTTAACCATTATTTCTTCATATTTTCTACCCCTTTATTTCTCACTATTTTTTTCAGAAACTCCCATGATATCTATACAAATACATTAGATGTTTTCCTATAAGTTTCTGAGTCTTCACTTTTCTTTTTTCCTTTCTGTTCTTCAGATTGGATACTTTCTATTTATGTATCAAGTTTACTGATTCTTTCTTCTGTCATCTCTAATCTTCCTATGAGTCCTATTAGTGAATATTTCATTTAATTTATTCTGTTTTTCAGTTTAGTCATTTTCATTTGTTTTTTTTAAATAACATTTATACCTTTGTTCAGATGCACTATTAATATTTTCATTGTACTTTCCCATAATTCCTTTTGTTGTTGCTTGTTTTATTTTAGTTTGCTATAGGGCATATACTCTGTAGAAAGAGAGAAAGAGAGAGAGAGAGAGAGAGAGAGAGAGAGAGAGAGAGAGAGAGAGAGAAAGTACTCCCCAGGGAGGGATGGTCATGTCGTAGTCCATACTCCATTCTCCTTTTGGGATCTTGGGCATGATGTACACATTCCTGTAGTGTTTCTGAATTCACTAGGTCGAGGACTTCTACCCCACAGTCAGCCATGAGGAAACCAGCTGCCTTAACTACCACGCCACTAGGTGGCCCCTCTTTTAATTTTTTCAATATAGTTTTCTTTGTTTTTGTTTTTGAGTTTTTTTTTTTTAATGGTATTTATATTTGTAACTTTGAAGCCTCTATCTGCTACGTCTAACATTTGGGCCAACTCAGAGAATTTCTACAGCTTTCTTTTCTTCCTGTAAGAATAGGTAACAGTTCCTTGCTTCTTTCCTTCTTTCTTTTTTTTGAAATATATTTTATTTTAACTTTTTTTTATACATTCAACCACTATACACTACTTAGCTTGTAAAGTGAATTTTCAAACATGAATACACTTCACACCAGCCCAGTTGAGGAAGCTGTACACATTATGATTAACAGGTAATAATCCATTTTTGTGTCCCATAAATGTCTTGTCTATTTTCCTCCTTAAAGTCTTTCCTCATACTCTCCTCCTTCTCCCACCCTCTTCCCACACTGTATCCATTATCCATAACCATTTTCCATGTTTCTGTATCCTCTAATCTTTCCATTTCCACCACAGAGTGTGGACAGTCAGTATATCTTAAGTGGAGACATACAATGTCTCTTCTTCCTAGCCTGACTTGCTTCACTCAGAAGTAAATCTTCTATATTTTTTCATTTTCTATCAAAAGCCAAGGTCTTGATGTTTTGATGTATCATGAACTTTTCTTGAAAACTTGACATTTTAAATAATATATTAAAGCAGATCCTGGTTCCCCTCCCCAACTCTAGGATTTATTTTTTTAATTGAAGTTTTAATAACTTGCCTGGATAAAATCAGTGTACTATGTTTACACACAGTAAGTGACTGCTGATATCCTTTCTCTGGTAAATAAGAAAAAAAAAATGAACAAACAAAAAAACTATGCCTAGATTCTTAGAGGTAAAGAGAGTTTATCTATCATCAGGCAAAGTCTCATCAGCAGTCATGAGCAAATACCTCAAGCCAATAAGACTTCCAATGTTGGGACCAGCAGTTAGCATAATGGCTATGTCTCTGGACTCCCATGTAGTCGACAGCGGTTCGCTTCCCGGACCCAGTGGCTTAAAACTCACGCCGGGCACGTGTGCGTGCATGTCCAAGATCCTGAGAGGAGAATGGAGGAGAAGGGATTGCGGCATGACCATCCCCCTGGGGGGGGGGGTGATTTCTCGCTTTCTGTCTCTCTGTCTCTCTCTGTCTGTCTGGCAAGCGCATGCACCCTACAGCCAAAACCTCTCCAAAAAATAAAATAAAATAAAATAAAATAAAATAAAATAAAATAAAATAAAATAAAGGAAAAAAAAAGACTTTCAATTTTTACCAGTGGATCTGTGTATATGTTAGGGAATATATTCAAAGGTCAGGCACTTTTTAAAGTCTTCATAAAGTAGATACATGGAGTGCTTATCTAGACCTTCTCTGGCTGCCTCGTATCTCATATATACTTAAGTTAAATTGTGGACCAAGCTGCCAGCCACTTAATTTACCCGAATCAAGGCTGCAATTTTAGGCCAGCTGAGTTACTAATATGCCTGTTCAATTGCTACTAAAGTCTATACTATTATTAATGCTTCTGGGCATGGAGTTTTCAATATTTGGCTTCAAATAAAATCAGAGCATATAGTAGTGAAGTTGCTGATTTTCATGGCATATTCCACCCTGATGGAACTACTATGCTGACCAAACTGACAGAGAGAAGTTGCAGCAACTCTAGGCAAATAAACCACAGACTCAAACTGTTATTCGAAATTCAGAACTTTGTCCCATAAATAATCACTATTCAATGTAGTGCATGCGTTTGGTAGATTTCTAAAGTCATGAAATGTTTTGTCTAACTTGTCCCATTTCATCATTGTTTTTTGAGAGATTTGTTAACCTACTCATTTCACCATACCAGAAGCCCT
The DNA here is from genome assembly GCA_026018925.1 of Tupaia tana. Classification (NCBI taxonomy): domain Eukaryota; kingdom Metazoa; phylum Chordata; class Mammalia; order Scandentia; family Tupaiidae; genus Tupaia; species Tupaia tana. Next base: position 141,474,397 of record JAKSZU010000009.1, on the reverse strand, counting down.
AAACCCAGACATTAACTTGTAACCCCCCCACTTAAGTGCTAGGCACAAGGCTAGTCAATTTATATTATCACTAATTCCTATAGTAACCCTGGAAAATATGTATATGTGTGTGTGTGTGTGTGTGTGTGTGTGTGTGTGTGTATATAATATATACATATTAGAGAGATTTTTGCTATAGGGTTCGTGTGCTCTCCAGACAGAGAGAGTCAGAGAGACAGAAAGCTAGAAATAATCCCCCAGAAAGATGATCACACTGCAATCCCTTTCCCTTCATTCTTGTCTTGGGATTTGGAGCTTGCACGCACATGCGTCCAGTGTGTTTTAAGCCACCAGGTGCAATACTCAAACCACAGTCGACTATGTGGGAGGCCAGTGACATAATCATTATGCACCAGCTGGTCCCTGTATTATTATATTTTGAATGAGTATAATGAAGCTCAGGTAATTTAAGTAGCTTGACTAGGAAGGAAAAAAAGCAAAGTAAAAATATAAACACAAAAGTATCATTTTGTTTTACCATACAATATTATCTCATAACTTTCAAAGGTAAAAAACACAAGTGGGAATATAGGTGATTATTACCTAATGTTCAGTTGGGAAGTTTATTTTATTGGCCAACATCAAGTCTAATTACTCTTACTTTCTACTGTCTAATATAAAGGTTAATTGGCAAGAAAACACCCCAAAAATCAGTAGAAGAAACAAGTTATTTTCGTCATGGATAAACTGATCATTAAAAAAAAAAATCATTATATTGGTTTGTAATGTTAGAGTTTAGTTCTCACATGTAATTCTGTTAAAATCCAGGGTCCACATGACCCACATTGTTCTCAGAGTTAAAACAACAGAATCTCATTCCAGCAATAAAGGTCATTGAAAAAGAATCCTAATCTTAATTCCTATTTCTTTTGATCAACCAAGGGCACAATGACAAGTTACAGGACATTCCAAAAATCCCAATTCTTCTCTTCCTTACTTCTTTCATACTTATCAACTATTTTGGAAACTTTCAAACTCTGAAACTGTCCATAAACCATACCCATATTTAGTGATTTTCTTGTTGTCTATTGTATAAATAAACTTTGCCTCTCTTACTACTTTCTTGCTATGAAATCTTCTCCAGTGTTCTTTTTGTTTACTTCTTATCCAAATTTGATGCCATTAAAAATTCATAAATACATAATCAAAGATAGTATTCATCTTAGATATTGGAGAAAGCAATACCTGACAAGGTAGACAGACTTCAACCTTTTTAGATTGGCTGAGGGAGAATTGTAAAGGCAGTGGGGAATGCTCACTTATTAATTTGTCTTGTCCCTGTCATCTTCATTACTTGTTTTGTTCACATACATAAATACAGGCCTTGTGTAACAATAACGGAGCAGGTATAGATTTGGTTCTGAACCACTGACTTTTCATTCTGTATTTGTCTGTTACTTTGATCAGCCTTGGTCAAATATCTTAATGTATTTTGAGCTGCAATTTGATAATTTGCATAATGGACATAAGAACACTGCCATGCTTTTCTTAGCATCTCACAGTAAGGTGAGTTGATGGACATCAAAGATCTGTAAGACCGAGTTGTTACGCAGAGTAAAGGAGGAAATATATATAAAACTGTTAGCAAAGTTTCATTCATAGAGTATGGACACATGACTTTACTATTACCTTTTATAGTTTCCAAATTCCTACCAAGGACAAGTAAACAGATAATGATATCACTCACAGTGGACTTTTGTGGAGAAATAAAACATACTGAGTTTTGTACATGTTGATTTTGAGATGGCTTCCACACATAGAAGAAGCGATGTGCCATTTGAAGTTATATATGTAGGTCTAAATTTGGCGCTATATAATATATTGAGCTAAAATTAGATAATACCCAATATGTAATGAATGATTTAGGAAGAGACTGCTTAGCTGCCTACTCCATGATTTAGTCCATTGCAGTTTGAGTGCCCATGGGACTTGGTATGGTCATGAGAATTCTGGCTAGCCAATGAGATTTGAGCAAAGGTGTCACATAGACTTTACATGGATCTCATAGAAAGCTATGTATGATAGCTGTAGATAGCATAGTCATTTGGGGCCATGAAGGTAAAGGCCACTCCCAGGGATGGCAAATTTATGAAATTGAAGGTACTTGGGTCTTCAACATCATAGGCCAATGATATCAACCATAGACAACCTAGTACAAACTGTTTTTATATGAAGATGGATTGCTTTTGATCTTGTTTAAGATACTATAATTCTTTTTTTAAAAAAAATCTATGAATTTTATTCTAATGAATACAGTGATAATACAGTTATGGCTACAGATCATAACCAGGGAAATTATACAGAATGAGAAAGAGAGAGGGTTAAGGACAGGTCCCTGAGAAGCATCAAAATGCAAGGGGAAGATGAAAGGAGTGCCATTAGAAGAGAAAGAAATCACACAGAGTTAATAATTAAATCAGATGAGAGTAGTGGCATGGAAGACAAGAAAATGTATTAATATGGAAAGTGACCAATTAATGTCTCTGGTAGGTTGAACTGTAGGAGATTGTGGATGGCCCTGGCAAGGATGGTTTGTGGTGTTCAAAAGAAAAAAATGTAATAATAGAAAACCTGTAAGTATAAGGAACAGTACCTATATTCAAATGAGAATAATAACTAAGAAGCAGATGTTTGTCAACTCTTGTTGCCCAGAATCTGAACACTTTGATTATGTGGGAGGAGATCCCAAGATCAATATGGAATTTGATGGCAAAAATCCAGTTTTTAAATCTGGAATGAGTGGCAGAGAATTACAAGGGACCATTTAGAATTCTTTCCAGTAGTAGTGGCATTCTTCACAATGTCTGCACTGGTTGCTTGGTCCCATGGGAGCACCTAGACCTAGGGTATAATTTGGAATACAGTTCTTAGAGATGAGCCTCTCCTTTGAGTTCTGCCCATGTTTGAAGTAATTTTCTATCCCGTTTAGGAACGGGAGCAGGTGTGTGTCCCTCTCACCAAGTTCACCAACTGGATTCTGATACAGCTAAGAACCCTGACAAGGACAGTAAAACACAATTAGAAAGGAGTATTTGTAACACATTTTTAAATCTGAGACCTAAAAACACTGACCTACTCAGTGATTGGAATGCAGTAGAAAAAGTAAAGATACACTCATGCTTGTGTACAATCAGGAGAGAGAATAATTAATTGAGGCAAAATCCCTGTTAAATAAGACATAAGGCCTTCTGTTGAAAAATAAGAAAGTCCAGGACCAGCAGATGGCATAATGGTTACATTGCTGGACCCCCACATAGTTGACTACAGTTCGAGGACTAGACTCAGCGGCTTAAAACTTACACTGTGTGTGTGTGTGTGTGTGTGTGTGTGTGTGCGTGTGTGTGTACATGCCCAAAATCCCAAGAGGAGAATGGAGAAGGGATTACAGCATGTCCATCCCCCCTGGGGGATGATTTCTTGCTTTCTGTCTCTGTCTCTGTCTCTCCAGTGAGAGTACATGCCCTATAGCAAAAATTTCTCTCTTAAAAAAAGAAAAGTAAAATAAGAAAGTTATTATATATTACCATCATAGTAGTAAGTGAATAATCATTACTGTTACTACAGCTTACATTTATATGGTGCTTTCTAATTTGGAAAAGGTTTTATTAAAAGTTATCAGTCCAGGCTAGGTGGGGCAACTGGTAGCATACTGGAGTGCACTGCTGGAAGTCACATAGCTGATAGCAGGTTTGGATCCCCCAGCTAGTTGACCTGAAATACACCAGACATGTGCACACATGTACCCAATATCTTGATGTACAGGATAGCTGGAGGAATGGGTGCAACAAGACCAGAGGTTTTTTCTCTCTGACAAGGGTTTTTTCTCTCTCTTTGACTCTCTCTCTTTATCTCTATCTCCCCTTTCTGTGCATGTTTTTTAAATCATGAATAAAATAAATAACACTTTTTAAAAGCCTTATTTATCATAATAGAGAAAAAGGCAGGAAATCAAAATATTTTAATTCACATTAACCTATGTAGAAAAAAGTCATTTTATAACTTTAGATTTGTATTAATGATCAAACTATGACAATACACAATTAGTAAAACAGGAGGTAACTGTTAAAGAGAAAATAATAGATTGTGTGTGTGTGTGTGTGTGTGTGTGTATATATATATATATATATATGTATATATATATAATTTTATTTTTTTTTAATTTGCTACAGGGTATATGTGCTCACTGGAGAGAGAAGTGAGAAAGCACCTTCCATGGGGGATGGTTAGTCACATCACAATCCCTTCTCCATCTATCCTCTCAAGATTTTGGACTCACACACACACACACACACACACACACACACCTGGAATGTCTTTCAATCCACCAGGTCTGAGACTCAGTTCATATAGATAGCCATGTGAGATCCAGGCACCTCAACCACCATGTCATAGGGTGGCCCAAGCATCTTTAAGTTTCTTTCTTTCTTTCACAGAAATGAGAGAGACAAAGACATACACCCTCAACCAGCCACTCATGCTGTAATGCCCCTGTTCCAGCCTTCCTAGATAGTCAGGACCATGGGTGCACACCCAATATATACAGGAAAACTAGAGAACTGAATCTACAATCTTCCAGATGGATCCAGGATTGCTTGAGCAGGGCAACACTGCTGTGCCACCAGGTTAGTCCTAAGGCATCCTTTAACTGTATCAAAGTAAGGGAAGGAACCAATAAAGTGATTGGTTTTATCTTGGTATTCTGGGGTTCTTCGGTGTATATATTTATATTTCTATGAGTTCAACTTTATTAGATTTCACACGTCAATCAGATCATGCAATATTTGTGTTTCTGTGTTTTTGCCAACCCTTCTGGTTTGTGATATGGAGAGTGGTAGTCTGTGGCCCCGTGGAGATCACTATCGATTCACGGAGATCCCCTTAGTTCATTAGTCTCTACTAGTGCTCATCTGTCACAGTGGTTCCTGATACCTGAACCCTTTCTCCATGACACTGCTTAATGGTTAATAAGTACTCTGGGAACTCTGTTTTGTTGACTGGTTAGTGAGTAAATGATGTGAGAAAGAGAACTCAGTGAGAAGCTGTTAGTTGGGCATTGCTACCATCTCTTCATTGAGGAAAAATATGGCAGAGTTCCTTTAACCTTTTACTTCCTCCTTATATTTAGAATTACACCTCCAAATGACCACCTTCTTTTAGGTGTTCTACAGGCTTCTCAAATCTGTTATAAATTTCATTAAACTCTTTAAGTTTGACTTGATTCCCTCTTTCTTCCTGGTTACACACCTTTGTATTTCCTATTCTAGATAACATTCTAACTAGCCAGTTAGTTTCTCAAGGCAACAACTTGGGGAAATCATCATCCTAGAATTCTCCCTTCATTTCTCTCACTATCCCATCTAATCTATTGCCAACTTATTTCATTTTTATCTATCAAGTAGTAGTTTTACAGCTTTATGAGTTCTATTTTGCCCACTCTTTGTCTCTAATCTGAAATACTACAAAGCTACTTAACTTGAATGACCTTGTTGCTAGTCTCCCATTCTTTGATGAACTCTGTACCCAACTATCAGAGGAGGCCAAAAGGATTCAAATCCATTGAACAATCTTCCAACATCCTTCTATTCTACACGGGGAATAAAGTTCTTTGAAATTTAAAATCTTCCATGACTATGTTCATCTTGACTGATCCATTCATCACCACAGAACACTTCATTCTTTAGACATCAAAATAAATTGTCTTACCGGATTTGATTAGGATAAATGGATTAAGTGTTATTTATTGTTTAAGTATTATTATATTGGAGGGATTATTTTAATTTGTTTATACATAATTGAAACATTTTATTTTTAAAGAACATATAAATGATTATTCATTTACCTTTCACTTGGTATGGGGTCCAAGACATTTTCTGGAGTTATGGTCCACTGACTGAAGTTTAGCCCATTCTTGAATAGAAAAATACTTATATTTCAAAATCTAGGACTCATTTTTTGGTTTCTTTAAATCAGAGTTAGTTTTAGAGACAATGGAATGAATTTGAATGCAAAACCCTTCTATATTTTTGTGCTTTTTCCTCTGCCCTAACTCTAGCTTAAATGGTTGCCTTGCCTACACTTAATTTTCACAAAAGAGGGAATTTTCTGTTTAAGTACACTCAGTTGTTTTCTTCTGAGAGAGGAAAAAGAGAGAGAGACTCACAATAGTGTCCCATGCTACAATCTACCCCCCAGCCTCAGCTAGCCTTGGACCTTGGGCACACATGAGCCTAGCATGTTCAAAGAGATCTCTGGATACAAACCTGAAACCTTTGGGATATTGTCTAAGCCAGCCAATGTAATAGCATATTTGATTCAAGCAAGTCAGTTTCACTAAAACATGGCAAGTTGCAAAGAATAAAATATGACATAAAAGGATTAACTATGAAGCTAATTTTTCATAGTCTTTTGATGAAGAATTATGAATGTCCTTGAAAACTTTTCAAGAGTCATCAGATGGGACCAGCAGTTAGCATAATGGCTATGTCACTGGACTCCCATGTAGTTGACTGCGGTTCGAGTCCTGGACCCGGTGGCCTAAAATTCATGCGTGTGTGTGCATGCCCAAAATCCTGAGAGGAGAATGGAGGAGAAGGGACTATGGCATGGCCATCCTCCCTGAGGGGTGATTTCTCGCTTTCTGTCCCTCTGTCTCTCTCTGTCTGGCTGGTGAGCGCACATGCCCTATAGCAAAAACCTTTCCCAAAAAAAAAAAAAAAAGTCATCAGAGAACAGATGGGAAAAGACCAACTTTTCCATAGACACCTGTGAGTAATAATATCTGTATGATCCTCTCTGATCTATCTAAAAGAGCTCTTTGGAAATATGGAGTACATGTAAAATATCTTGTGACTATACACTGGAAGAGGACAACAATCTCCAGTTTCAGGATTAATTTCTACTTTATTATTCTAAAATGTATTAGTTAGGATACAGTAAAACTGAGGTAAATGAATGTATAGAATGTTTGAATCAAAGAGCTTCTTTTTGCTCTAAGTAGTTATAGAAATCAAAGTTGTTTGTCTCTCAAATATATTCAATTTTTTGGGGGGGAGAGGTTTTTGCTATAGGGCACGTGCACTCACCAGACAGACAGAGAGAGACAGAGAGACAGAAAGCGAGAAATCATCCCCCAGGGGGGATAGTCACACCGCAAACCCTTCTCCTCCATTCTCCTCTCGGGATCTTGGGCACGCACGCACACGCGCCCGGTGTAAGTTTTTTTTGTTTTTTTCCTTTTTTTTGGAAAGGTTTTTGCTATAGGGCTCGTGCCTTTGCCAGACAGACAGAGAGAGACAGAGAGACAGAAAGCGAGAAATCACCCCCCAGGGAGGATGGTCATGCTGCAATCCCTTCTCCTCCTTTCTCCTCTTAGGATCTTGGGCACGCACGCACACGCACCCGGCGTGAGTTTAGGCCACCGGGTCCGGGACTCGAACCGCATTTGACTACGTGGGAGTCCAGTGACATAGCCATTATGCTAACTGCTGGTCCCCCGGCGTGAGTTTTAAGCCACCGGGTCCGGGACGCGAACCACGGTCGACTACATGGGAGTCCAGCGACGTAGCCCTTACGCTAACTGCTGGTCCTGAGTATATTCAATTTTTATGAACACCTAAAATGTTAATTATTACCAAACTCCTTTGATATCTTTTTAAGATTAGAAAAGACCAAGTCCAGCTCCCAGAATTAAAAATGTATCCATGGAAATGTGATAACACAAAAACATTTTTAAAAAGTTTCTGGTGTTATAGATCTATTTTTAAATTATGTAACAATGTCAAGCATAAAGATTTAAATGCTCAGTTTAATCCAAATGTAAATACTATTTGACTTAAGAAAATATCTATTGGCTATTTACATCATACCAGGCTTTTTGCTAAGTACTATGAGTTATAGAAATAAAAATAATATCCTACCCTGCCCTCATGAAGATTTCAATCTTGCTGGGAGGAAAAGCATACATAAATTGGTAAGATATACAATAGATACATAAAATGTCATGGGAGTGTTATATTAAGGAGTAAGAAGAACTGAAGCAAACAAACTACTTCTACCTGAAAGTACATCACATTTATTGAGGAAATATTGATATGTGTAGCACCTGAGTCTTGAAGGATGAGTAGCAACTGAATCTTGAAGGATGTGTAGACTCTTTGAGAACAGAGAAAATCAGGGGAAAGGCAATTCAGTTAAGGTAAATGTCTTCTTGCAAAAGCTGAAGAACAGTAAACTCCAGGTCTCTTTGTGTAATAGAAATAAGCAGGATTTGTGAAAGTTATGGGCAGCATGGTTAAAAAGATAGGTCAAAATGGATTCTTTTTTATTTTTTAAGTTTTTGCCTTAAGGCATGTGCACTCGCCAGAAAGAGAGAGAGAGAGACAGACACAGTGAGAAGGAAAGAAATCCCTCCCAGTGAGGATGGCCACACCACAATCCATTCTCCTCCATTCTCTAGAATGGAGAGAGAGAGACACAGTGAGAGGGAAAGAAATTACCCACCAAGGGAGATGGCGACACCATAGTCACTTCTCCTCCATCCTCCTCCCAGGATCGGTGGGACACATTTGAAGCCACTGGGTACTGGACTGGAACCATGGTCAGCTATGTGAGAGTCCAGAGACATAGCCACTATGCCATCTGCTTGCCCCCAAAATGGATTCTATGTATAATTTCCTTGCTACTAAGTATGACCAACTAAGGGAAGTAGAAAGGTGGTAGGCAGAAACTGGAAGTACATACCAGAGAATGCTAAAGGTCAAAACTAGGATAAATAATGCAAAATTGGACCTATAGTAAGGACTCTGGAATAAGACTGGGTCAAATATTTGCAAGCTGAGAGAACCAGCAGTTAGCGTAATGGCTGTCGCTGGACTCCCACGTCGTCGACTGCGGTTCACGTCCTGGACCCGGTGGCTTAAAACTCACGCTGGGCGCGTGTGCGTGTGTGCCCAAGATCCTGAGAAGAGAATGGAGGAGAAGGGATTGCGGCGTGGCCATACCTCCTGGGGGGTGATTTCTTGCTTTCTGTCTCTCTGTCTCTCTGTCTGTCTGGCGAGTGCATGCGCCCTATAGCGAAAACCTCTTCAAAAAATAATAATAATAATATTTGCAAGCTGTGTGATCTTGGGCAAAGAACTTCACCCACCTGTGCTTTCATTGCCCTTCCATAACTGGATTATTACACAGTGTCTTCATGCTGGGAAAACTCATTTTGTGTGCTGTAATGATATACAGTGACTGAATACAAAAATTAAATTAAATTTTAAAGAAACATAGAAAATGGTTATAAATACTGTATACAGTGTGGGAAGAGGGTGGATGAAGGAGGAGAGGCTGAAGAGGGACAGTGCGGAGAAAAATGGAGGGGTGGGACATTTGTGGGACAGAGAGATGGGTTATTGTCTGTAGAGGATGATGTGTATAGTATTTCCAACTGGATTGGTGAGAAATGGATACATGTTGGAATATTCACTTTGCAAGCTAAGTGACATATGTGGTTGAATGTATAAAAGAAAATGAAATAAAAATATATTTTTAAAATGAGAAAAAAGGAAGAAGAAAAAAGAAAGAAAACAGAATAGCACCTGTCTCATAGAGTTGTTTTGAGGATTTTATATTGATAATATAGTGCCTGGCAACATTAAATGGGCACTCAGTTTGCTACTCTGGGCTGGATGAAGAGAAAAACAAGATCAAAATCACTCACCACCATTATACAAGGATCTGGATGAGGTATTATAAACCCAAACATATATGGGGAAACAATCAATATACATGAGTGAAGTGAGACAGATGTGGGAAACTGAAGACAAAGCTTGCTTACCCAAAGCAATGCTTCTCAAACTTTAATGTGCACATGAATCACCTGGAAATCTTGTTAAAATGCTGACTGTGATTTATTAGATTATGCATTTCTTAGCAGCTCCCAGGTGATGCTTGTGCTCTGGACCGGAGACCACACTTTGAGTAGCAAGAGTCTGAAACATCTGTTACTCAGTTGCTGCTGATGGTACCAAGAGAGAATGTGGGAATGAAGGCCTAGTAGCCAGATCTAAATTTTCAAAAGGAGACAGCAGAAATCCATCTTCTTAAAAGAAGTCTCTCGATTTTAAAATGTTGACAATTATTTCAAAACAGTGCCCATGGAAAACCACTGTACACATTCGGGGTAGATTCAGCCTCTAGGCACTCAGTTTGCAATTCTGGGCTGGATAAAGAGAGGCAAGGTCAAAACTGGAGTTAGGAAACTAGGTAAATTCAGGAATAAAGTGGAATGGGGTTAGAACTGAAGAGGTCCTGAGGAAATGGTGTGAGTGTCTGAGCAGGCTTTCAACACTGGTTTATATGAATACACTGGATGCATTTAAAAGAGAGCACACACTAGGAAGAGACTTTTGAATCATTAAAATGTGTGGCTTTTACTTTGCAGAAATTAGGTGCTGAAAAACTGGTTGAAGCTAAAAACTTAAGGCTATTTGGTTAGGGGAGTTAGAATTAGGAAGACAGGAAAGTTAAAGAAGACTTGAGAGAAAACAGTTGTTTTACAAGAAAAGTGAAGAGTAATAGGAATTGCTAATGGAAGTTTCCAAGAAGAAGTCCTGCTAGGACTACTTTAATGAATTAGATAAGGCTCATTTCTAATTAACAGCATCCATTTACATGCAAACAATGAGCTAGGGTCTTTAAACAACAATTTCTTCCCTTAAGTACATTTACAAATGCTTCCCATTATCTTATTTATACTGTTAATTTGTTTGGCAAGCTAGCTTGGATTATATACAGGTAAATGCTAGATCAAAAATTCAGAAAGAGATTTAAATGAATAAAAACTTACTGATCATACAGTAAGTCTCATATCATAAAGACTTCTTAACACGCCTTGCCTTACTTTGAACTTTGATTCATGTATTCTGAAAAAGATTTGTCAAGCATCTCTTACATTGCAAAAGTAATGTAAAAATATTATTCTCTTTGGGATTGCTTGCCAGAAAGGAGGCAATATTCCTTTGAGAAAGGGCTGCTGCTAAAATCTTGGTTCCTACATATTAATGTCCCTCTAAAAGAATCCTATTAAAATGTGACTTTACAATGCAAAATCTGACAGTCTCCATCTTAACCAAGTGATAAAGTTTAACAGCATTTAGAATGGGATTACCACATATTATACATCTCCTGATGGGATGTAATATGAAAACACAGCATCCTATATGAAGTATTCTTGACAAAAAAGTGTAACTTGCATCTTTTTGGAGTCTCATCTAGACCCACCTCCCAATTAACAAGAAATTCGGGGAATAAGGAACAAATTAAATGTTACCTTGAAGGGAAAAAAAAAATCAGACAACCCAGAAAAGTGTGCCATCTTTTAAGCCTATTGTCCTGTACTTTTTCAAAGTCAGTATCAGTGAAAAGAAAAAGCTAGGAAGACTGTTTTTGAGTAAAAAGACTAAAGAAACATGGTGACAAAATACAATGCATAGACCATGATGGAATACTGATACAGAAAAATAGACAAAAAATACAGAAGACTTTTTTTAAACTATTCAAATATGGACTACATATTACATAATAATTAGAGTCAGCCCATAGTGTGGTGGTGAAGGTGGCTCCTACATGGCTGACTGTATAGTTTGAGTCTTAGACCTGGAGCTTTGAAAATCACTCTTGGCATGTACAAATGCATGCTAAGACTCTGAAAAGGATGGGAATACAGAGGAGAGGGAATGGCAGCATGACCATTCTTCATGGGAGGCATTTTCCCACTTTTCCTCTCTGACTCTGGCATGTGCACAAGCCTTCTGGAAAAAACTTTCTGAAAGAGTATTACTTATGAAAGAAGAATATGATATTTAATATTATTTTTTATTATAGATTTTTTAAGAATTATTTTCTTTAACTTTATTTAATTAATTTGACCAGAGAGGAACAGAGAGAGAGAGAGAGAGAGAGAGAGAGAGAAGAGAGAGAGGGAAAATGAGAAGGTTAGTCAACAGGTTTGGGACATGAACCATGGACCATGGTTGGCCATGTGGGAATCCAGAACGCTTAACCACCATGCCACCTGCAGGCCCCATGTTTAATTTTCTCGGGCATGATAAATAAGCATGTTTACATATGGCATACCTGTATTCCAAGGCAATGCATGTTGAAGTATTTAGGGTAAAGTAAATGGTATTATGACTTACTTGACAAATTTTGAAAGAAGAAAAGATGTATGTGTTTGTGTGTGTGCACACACAGTGTGCATGTGTGTTTAGTATATCCTATATTAGAGGGGGCATAGAAGAAGAGGAGCAGAGGAGGAGAGAAATGAAATATGTATACTGAAATGTTAATAACTCTTGACCCTAGGAATTTAGGAGGTAGGAGAGAAGGATATATAGGTCTTCACTATGTTTTTTAACTTTTCTATATGCCTGTAACTTTTCTCTAAGTATGTTGGAAAAACAAAAATTTCAAAAAATATTTTAAATCAGGTAACATTTCAATTAAAACCATTATTGAACTAACATATATTGAGGAATTATTGCTTTTTGGGGGGAATGGGGAAAGCAATATCATATTTTAGGACATATAATCTTTTGAGATCATTTTTTATTGCTAAGGGTTATGATTTAGAGCTTCCTTGATTTAGGGATTCTGCTTCTTATCACCTTGTTTGTCTCACCTGTTCAATCTTTTACCAAGTGACATTGTTCTAAGTAAAATACTCTGTATCATGTTGTCCGCAATGCATTGCCAGAAGGCCTGCTTCCCCACAATCCCTTGAGTGGTTCACTTTCTTCTGGATCATTTCAGTAGAAAAGGAGTATGTGAACATGGTAACTGCACATTGAAATGACTGAAACCACAATAAATTAGGATGAGACTATATATAGGCAGATAATTATAGCTGGCTAGAAATAGTTAAGATAGATTTTTATGCAATGGATCCCTTTGGTAATCTGGTGAAGACTGGAACTCCTCAGAATATTTTTAAATCCACAATATAGAATATGTAAGATTCCAAAGGAAACCAATTTTATTGAGATACAGCTATAAAACTATTAGACAAATCAAATGTGTGATTTAGTAATACCCATGCATGTTTATAACATACTATTCGCTCGTCAGAAAAATTACGATGCATTTTTGCATAGAAAAAAGAAAAAATAATGTCAAGACTTTTCTAACAGCCCAATATGTAATACGATCTTGTAGCATATCTAATAACTACTTTAGTTTCTTTTTTTTTTCTTTTAAGGTTTTTGCCTTAGGGCTTGTGAGCTCACTGAAGAGACAGAGACAGTGAGAGAGAAAGTGAGAAATTACTCCCTAGGGGGGATGGCCATGCTGCAATCCCTTCTCCTCTATTCTCTTCCTGGGATTTTGGGCACACACTCACACGTGCCTGGTATAATTTTCAAGCCTTCAGGTCTGAGACTCAAATCATGAGCCACCTGCTGGCCAACTACTGTAGTTTTGAAGTAGTTTGAAGTGTAGATGATATTTTGAGATATCTATAACAATTCTAAGAAAATATGAAACTGTGATTTCAGTTACTGTTAGCATTGCTGTGGGTGGGTTTTTTTGTATCTATATTAAAAATGGAAGGGAATACTCAATTTCAGTTTCAGGTTAGTGAAGATGAATAGTTCCTTTTTTTCTCCATCCAAGATCATAGCATCCCTTGAATTTTAGCTATGGACCTGAGCTTAAGAACCTTTGTACACAGACTTGCTTTGTTTTAACCTACAACTTCCATTTATAGCTGATAGGCTTTCTTTTTTAGTTCCTTCACTTACAAAGATCATTTAGGTGGCTGCAGCCATCATTAAACTCATTACTATGATACTTAAACCTATAGACGTTATCCTGTTCCTCTCTTACATAATTGAAGCAACAGTGAATTTGATCTTGAATTGCACAGCTAATTGGCTATATTTTGTACTTCATTTGCCTCCAACATAGAGTAACCTTAATGAATGTCCACTGCTATTTGAACTTTTCTGAGAATCTTTTTTTCACAGTTCTGATATCTGATATTTTCAAAGAAAAAGGTTTAAAATTGGGTAGTTATAAGGCTCACAATAATTTTCATAGACTTTCTTGCTTAAATTATATACTTTCTTTCATGTGTGTCCCCTGGATTAAGAAAAGCTAAATATTTCTAACAGCTGTATTTAGAGACCATTATAAACTAGAAATACCGTTGTTAAGTTGAATAGGCATTTAATTTTTCACCTATGCAATAAGTCACTTTTATTTCTTTCTAACTTCTACTTGAGTTTCTCTGAAACCATGCCACTGATCAACAATAGTTTCATGATAACAGCCTTCCCACCATCACTATTGTTTGCTTAACATATTTTTATAAAATATTATTTCATTTATTGATGTTTGATTTACTAGGAGATGTGTGGGAAGAACTGTTGAATGTATTGGTAGAAGTGGCATGTGCGCTTTATTCTATTTTTACATTTCATAAAATTTAAATGATATAAAAATCTTGAGAAAGTATGCCACAGAACTGATTTCAGTGGAAATTTAAATATGCTTAACATGTATTTAGAAGATAAAGTGGGAAGTTGATAACTTTAAAAGCTGAGTTAAAAAAAAAAAACAACTCAAGGAAGCTGATGTTGACTTTTTAAAAGCACAAAAGTGCAATATTTAATGTAGGTCAAAATGTTTAAATGGAAGAAATCTTTCTAACCAATTATGGCCAAATCCCTAGCTGTAATTAACCTCCAATTTGTGAAATGTTTCACAACAGAGTCAGCATATACCACTTTCTCATAAACTGAGGATTAAATATTTTAGTGCTTATTTGGTGAAATAGGCATATTACCCCATCTTCATTAATAACTTATCATTTCAACTTAGAAGCAATAACAAATAAGATTTTGAAAATTCAGGTGAATGAAAGAGTTATTAAAAAGAATACTAATGTGTTCTCTTAAAATATTATATAATAAGATGTTTAAAAATGAAAAATAACTCCCCATAAATATTAAATAAAAATAATCCTCCAATCAATTTAATCCACTTTATGAAATCAAAAAAATATTTTTATAGCATGTTATTCAATTTTACTTCATCTCATTTCTTACTATCTTCTTTTAAACTATATTGAACCTAGTTCAGAAATACATTATACACGTTTAAGTCTGTTCATATGGCAAACGTATCAGTTATTTAAATAGTAGAATATCTGTGTGATTAATAGAAGGATTTCCATGTAGGGAAAAAGTGTGTATCTTTCCCAAAAAAGTCATTTAATTATAAAGTTTAAGTCTTTATTTTATCTGTATATAACTCAGAATATTTTCTTAAATCTAGATCTAATCTAAAATATTTTTAGATCATGCTATTATTCTTCATCTTTGGCAAAATTTGTGCATGTGTCTGTGTGTGTGTGTGGGGGGGTCAACTAATGTGCCCATTTCATTTAAGAATATGAATTGTATCTACTTTCTGAATAATGAGGCAGAGCAAAGGAGGCCAGAGGAGGTGGGCAAAGATTGACACAATTCCAAAATCTTCTTTTTAATACATCCTAACCAAAGACATTCATTGGTGAGTTATTCCAACTTCCTGAATATTAAAATCCACCTATTATGCAAATGAAATATAGGATGCAAAGGTTTGCAATGAAACTAAGTTTACACTGTTCATAAGGATAGCATCATTTGGTAAAAAAACACCAAGTCCTCCCTTATCAAACAAGACACATTAGCATCAACAACTGGACACACAATGTCAAAAATTTCATTTATAAAGTATCTATGCCTTCCAACTGCAGCTGCATTTATTTGGCTCTCTCTGCTTTCAATACATTCCAAGGGAAAGTTAAGTGCTGACTGAATTCAACAATAATCTTTTTGGAGTTTGTTTTCCTCTTTAGATGCAAATATTTTCAGCTAAAATCTTCAAGAATAAACTAACAAATACAGTGGAACTAAAGGTAAATGTTACTACTGTGCTTTTTAGCATCATAGTCATATTCATAGCTGTTAAAAAATCTAACCAAGGAGCTGTCTTTTCTATAAAATATTCATTTATACTCATTTTTTTCTCTAGTTTTTTAAAGGATAACTGAGATTCTGCTTGCTAAAGATGAATATACTGGATACTCATATTTGAATAGTCACGTGTGATTTTTAAAAACTAACCTGAAAGTTTAAAATAGCAGAAAAGTACTAACAAGCAACAAGTATATATCTTAGTATATGAGAAGAAGAAATAAGAATTTCTTTACTGCTATTCACTAACATGATGGATTCCTCAAATGCTGGTGCCTTTTGTCCTGCTTATAATCTTCTTTCATGAAATCTTTTTTAAAGGACAGCTTAAATAGCTTTGCTAAAATTTTAGAATTCCTATTTTATCTGTCATCCTACCTCTTTTTTCTTTCTGCCAGCTGTTTGCAGACCTCCTGCCACCGCAGATTCAGGCCTCCCAACTTCTCCTGTAGAATATTAGCATCGGTTTTTGAGGACTGTTGAATTATTTCTTCCCCAGTTGCGTTCAATGTTCTTACAACAGTTTGCCGCTGCCGGATGCCATCCTGGAGTTCCTGGAAGACACCAAAAAGGCAAAACAAAAATGAAGCCCCATGTCTTTCTATTTGAGAAAAGATTAAACAATGTGCTACCACATGCAGTTGTACTGGGAGAGAAAGAAATATAAAAGCTCCATGTGAAAGTTGCTCTATGAAACTGACATGCCCATTTCCAAAGGATGCAAGACGCAAAGACACCTTTTATGTGTCAGTTAAAAAAGCGCCCTCTCAGTTCAGCTCCAGTTTTTATTTTTGTAAGCTTGTCACCTAGAGGATGTTATAATGTCCTACAAATCAATTAGTTGGAAACCTTCTCAAGAGCAAATTCGATTTCTTGTCCCCACAAGGATGTTCCATGTTTAATAGTGTATGAAGTGTTGTAAAATTTAAACGTGAACAAAGTATTTGGGTTTCTTAGTGATTGTCGATATGAGAGGTGAAAAAGAACAAACAGAGTTTAGCCGTGGCATTTTTTTAAAAACCTCTAGAGATATTTAAATAAAATTAATTACTATCTTAAAAGGAAATTTATTTCCAGTTCTGTTTGCATCAATGTATTTTGCATTATAAAGCCACATAAAACTGAAAATTAATTGCTTTCAGGGACAGCCCATCAAGAAACCCCGAAGGTACAGTAATAAATTTTAAAATAATCTATAGCCACCAGAACATTTTTATGAGTCATTGATGGTGTCAAGTTTAATATCTTCTTCTTTTTATCCTGAATAAAATTTTAAGACTAAAGTGTCAGAAAAATAATTTCACTTAAAAAGAGACTATTATAACCAACTATGCACAAAACCAAAAATGCTTCTTTACCATTAAGTAATAGAAATTATTCTCTATTTACCTTTTTTAAAAAGACAATTAAAATTTATAAGACAAGTAAAATAAGCTTAAATCCTAAACTTAGAAAATGAAACAATATATGAGAACTTGAGCTATCTACCATAATATCTAAATCCTTACGTTATTGATAGAATAATGTCAATATGCAGAATACTCTTCTAATATATTTGATTTAAACTGTATAATATTCTTATATTCTTCTCCCCCTTGACCTGATACCAAGCTCATAGTAGACCTTGGTACATTCTAGTCCAATAAATGAATGCATTCGTGCTTTCTGACACTGAGTCAAATCTTTCTTAAATTCTCATTCCACATAAATTTGCTGGAATTTTTTTACTACCTTTATGTAAAATCATTTTTAAATACTGGAATTTTGGGTAGCATGTTTTAGCAATTTAAATACTCCATAATCCAGCAAAAAATAATAAAGCCATTATATTCTAAGCACACATTATCTCACAACAGATATAAAAGTATGCACAGCTATTAAACTATTCACTATTTGTTGTGACCATTCACTCTTGAATGCCTGTGATATATACTCTAATAAATGTATGACATTTCCTTCCAACTAGTTGCCTTTGTTCTGCTGCTAACATCTCACTCTTTACCACCTGTTCAGATCAGTGTTGCCTGTGACAATCACTGCTTAGTAACAGGGACACCAATTATTTAAAAAATTGTGTCTATATTCCTATCATACAATAAATTTCTTGAGGTCAGAGATTGTGTGTAATTCATAATTATGTTCTATTGCTTAATACAATATTCATTACCTGAGGGGTTTGAATAAGTATCTGCTGAGTGAATGTATACATCTATGAATAAAGGGAGTGGGGAAGGAGAAAAGGGAGGAAGTAAGGAAGAAACAGAAGAAGAAAATATGGGAGGAAGAGAGAAAGGGAGGGCAAAAAATGAAGGAAGTTCAGTCTCATCATTGACGTGGTATCATTACTATAAATACTTATCATTGGGCCTCCTAGATAGTCAAAGAGAAAAGCCCAATTTTTTAGGTTTTAATGTATAATCTAGTCGAAGGGATTAGACATGGTTGTGAATGTTATGTTATATAAAGTAGCATAGAGGAAAAATAGGTATTCAATAACTGGTAGATCAGAAGAAGGATTATCAGGACCAGCAGATGGCATAATGGTTATGTTGATGGACTCCCATGTAGTCAATCATGGTTCGAGTCCTGGACCCGGTGGCTTAAAACTCATACCAGGAGCATGTGTGTACATGCCCAAGATCCTGAGAGAAGAATGGAGAAGAAGGGATTGTTGTGTGGCCATCCTTCCTAGGGGGTGATTTATCACTTTCTCTCTCTCTTTTTCTCTGGCACGCACATGCACGCTATAGCAAAAATCTCTCAAAAAAAAAAAAAATGAGAGAAAGAAGAAGCATTACCTGAGTAGAAGAATGAACAGGAAAGACATCTGGGAGAATTTGGAATTTAAAGAATGGGTAGTCTTAGGCACGTGGAGGGTTGGGGCAACAAGAGGATGGCAGAAGTCAAAAGCCTGTGGTGTGCAGTTTTCATTATCTGATCCGAAGTATCCATGTGGGTTCTTAGTCACTATGTAAGAGCAGGAATTTAGGGACAGGTGCAACTCTGGACATACACTGGGTCCTGCCCAGAGAGAGTTTCTTATTAAGGAGTCTGTTGTCCATTAGAAGGCCACAGAAAACAACTCAACTTTAAAATAAAGGGTACCAAGATTAGAGCTATGCTTCTGGATTATTGTGAAGCAGAGTCTAGGTTAACATTGAGGCAGGGAAACAGGTGAAACAACTAGGACAGGAGCCTGGGAGATAGGTATCGGGGCTAAAGCAAGAGTTTAAACAGTAGACCAGAAAGGGAAGCCCAGAGGCATCATGAACTGTTAAGGAAGAATCAACAAGACTTGGAAATAAACAGGAAAAATGGGGGGAAACTGCTTAAAACTTAGAAGTCTTATAGGGAGGCTTAGAGGGAAAGATTAGAGTTCACATGAGTATACCCAATAGAGTTCAATATTTATAAGTATTAATTCATACTTTTCAAAAATGCACAGGGCAGCCATCAGATATGTGCTATAACCTATTCTTTATTTTTAATTCTTTATAAAAATTTGACCAGAGAAAGAGAATGTGAGAAAGCAGGCCACCAAATCCAGAACTTGTCTCGCAGTTGACCACATAGGAGTCCAACGCCTTAACTACCACGCCACCGGTCAGCCTCAGACTTCTCAAATTTTAATTGCACAGGAATATCCTAAGAAATCTTGTTAAGCTACAGATTCTGATTCGGTAGGTCTGTAAAGGGAACAGAATGCTATATTTCTAACAAAGTTCAAAGGGATACTGGTACTATTGGTCCAGGAACAACAATGTGAGCAGTAAGTAATGCAGTAAACACTTTTGAGTCTCTGTTAAGTAATCAGGAAATTCTTATTGCTGACCATAATGATATAAACTAAAACTACTTTGGAATTTTTATCTTGGCCCCTTTGCTTTATGTCTTTAATCTTGGCCCTTTTACTTCATGGCTGATGGCTACAGTGGCTTTTACAATCCAACTGTCCAATCAAGAAGGGTTTCATTATGCCTGTTTCACAGATAAGAGAGAGAACTGAATAGCTAAGAATGAAGCAGTAATTTAAAATTGTTATATCTCATTTATGTACTATTCCAAATCAGGGCCTTTAATTTTCTTTTAGAATTTTGTGAAAGAAGAGCTCATTAAAGAATCTAAGTCTTTGTGTGAGATGATTTTGTAACCAGGAGAAATATTTACAGTGTGTGGCCTACTCTGGGAGACTTTTCAGTGATAAAGCCTAAGAGAGCAAAATAATGGATCAAAACAGAAAGTAAAAATTTGTATGTACTGTTTTACAGTTAGCCTCTGAACTAGAAAAAGATAACATTTGATTTACAAAATTGAATGTAAAAAATCTCAATCAACTTTATTCACACAGTGAAAACCAGAAATTAATTTTAATTCCTTAGCTTCTAAATATTTTAAGTACTGAATTATTCATTACCAATGAAATTTCTAAGCTTTGATATCATACTAATGCACTGTTGTCATAGGCATCCTTATCTATTTCTTTGGCAATTAACATCTAGTCTTAGTTTTGGACAGAAAGAAAATCATAATTAAATCTTTTGGATTATTCATCATAGTCAGAAAGCTTATTGTGTTTTGATTCCAATAATAAAGCATTTGTTCTTAATAAGGAGTGCATATCAGACTCCCCTAGGGAGGTTTTTCAAAATATAAAAGCCCAGAGCCTAAGCCTACTACCGGAAGCCTTCTGAGTCAGAATCTCTGAGGGTAAGGGGACAAAGGTGTACAAAACAGATATGCTATACAAAAAAAAAAATTTAATGGGTAGGCTAGAGATACATGGAAAGGGCAAGGGAGCAAAAGGAGCATATTTTAGAATTACTGCATTATTGGGACCAGCAGATGGCATAATGCTTATGTGGCTGGACTCCCACATAGTCAACCCTGGTGCAAGTCCTAGACCTAGAGGCTTAAAACTCAGGCCAGGTGTGTGTGCATGCATGAACAAAATCCTGAGAGGAGGATAAGGGAGAAGGGATTGTAGCATGGGGTAGGGGGTGATATCTCACTTTCTGTCTGTCTCTGTCTCTCCAGCAAGCAAATGAACCCTATAGCAAAAATCTCTCTAAAAAGAAAAAAAAAAGAATTACTGCATTATTCTCAACTTCTTTAATGCTTCCTAAATTGAGAAGTATTCCTAAGTTATAGAAAATGACATTGTTTTGTATATGTAAGTCCTTCGAGTGTGGTCAATTTGAGTTGAAAAAAGAACTTCGGGCAAAGAGAAACTGCTACATTTGTATAGAGGGAAGAATATGAGAAGGAGAAACCATTGCTCTCTACATTAAAACATTGCATACATTTTAGAAAGTATATTTGTAAAACTTCAAAACTATGAAAACATAATACATGCAAAATAACATGACAAATGAAGAAAAGGAAAAGCTAAGAAGGAGTTATGGGAAATTGTCCAATGACAGATAAGCTACATAGGAGATAAAGAATTGTCAAGAAAAAAAAAAGAAAGAAATTTACAAACTAGGGAGCAAAATAGAAAACAGAAGAGATAAAATGTGATTGGGAGAAAAGATAAAGACTGAGGGAAATAGAAGAAAGAAAAAACAAACCAGTCAGCAAATAGATGTGTCAAGAATCCAATCCTGAGGTTTGCTTGAAATTCTGTTAATGAATTATTTTGAGACAGATTAATCATTGACCTTGTTTACTGACTGGTCGAGAAAATATGTAACAAGACAAACTTGCTATTAATGTTGGTGCCAAATGAATTTATCATCATGTGCTTTAAAGTACTACATGCTTTGCAAGCTTATCTCAAACTTTGGACTTCTTTACCAAGAAATGATGCCCCAGAAAAAAAATAATAAATTCTTCAATTTCAAGTAGAGAGTCAATGCAAAGAATTTATCAAAAGGTTTTTTTAAAAGTATGTATGTTGGGCCAGCAGGTGGCATGGTGGTTAGGGCATTGGATTTCCCACATGGCCGACCATGGTTCAAGTTATGGATCTCGCAGCTTGCTTTCTCACTCTGGTGAGACCATGAACCCTATAGCAAATTTAAAAATGATAATAATAAATAAAATTAAATAAATAGTTCTTTTTAAAAAGTTTATATATGTTATACTTGTATCATTAGAGATCTGAAACTGAGGGCTGCATATTAAATTTGGCCTCTGACATGCTTTAATCTTAAAACATTGTTTGCTTAGTTATTGAACGCATTTAGGTGTGGCATGTATACATTCTACCACTTTCAAAGGCATTTGGATTGGTAGCCCTTGCTTAAACAAACAAACAAATAAACAAAAACTGTTGTTATAAAGTATACAACTTTGAAAATTAAATAGGTTTTATTCTGTTAAAAATCAATGGTAGCCCTCTCTAGGTTCACAGCTTTATTCAATCCTACCTGGCTTCTAAATAATTCCTGAGGACTTCAAGAGAAATACCAAAGAACAGTTATAAGTTTTTTTTTTTCTCTCCATTTATTCAGATTTGTTAAGAAAACAAATCCACTTTTCTCTGATAAAAAGGCAGCTCTTGGGAACCAGCAGTTAGCGTAATGGCTATGTCGCTGGACTCCCACGTAGTCGACCGTGGTTTGCGTCCCGGACCCGGTGGCTTGAAACTCACGCCGGGCGTGTGTGCATGTGTGCCCAAGATCCTGAGAGGAGAATGGAGGAGAAGGGATTGCGGCATGGCCATCCCCCTGGGGGGTGATTTCTCGCTTTCTGTCTCTCTGTCTCTCTCTGTCTGTCTGGCGAGCGCACGCGCCCTATAGCGAAAACCTCTTCAAAAAAAAAAAAAAAAAGGCAGCTCTTGTCCACAGCTAGGCTTGCTGTTATTAAGTGATTCTGGTAATAGAATACATGACTTTGGGCATAAAATTATTTCTACATAATTACTAGCAGGGTTTCAAATACATGTGAGGTAGTTCATCATGGAACAAATTGCAAATGACCAATTGAACAAACAAAAAAAAAACACACTGGCTTTTATATCTTATAGGTCATTTTAAAATTCCTCATCCCTCTTATTTCTAGAGGTATTATCATTTTAGAGTCACCAAAATATTTATCCAAAAGCCATTTGGTGGGTAGAGGGGTGATACAGTGTGTATGAAGAAAGTAATACAATTGTCTTTTAAAAGAAAGACAAAGTGCGAATAGAATAGATTGTAGACTTGAAATGTTTAATTAAAAGGTCTGATCTCATTGGTTCGAAAAGATTATAGTTCTCCACTGGTATTTGTTATGCCTATGACATATGCTACTCCATGAATCAACTACTTAGAGAGCACTCTCTATCGGCCAGGCACTATGCTAGGTGATCATAATCATTAGTTGCAGGCAGAAGAATAGACTAGAGAAGTTCTACAGCAGAAGTTGGAAGACCAAGTAAAAGTCACGGTATAAGGAAAGATGCTAGCTCTAACTGGGGAAGCCAATGATGAAATGGAGAGAAGTGGATGCAACCAAGTGGTATTTGGGAGGTAAATAGACAGGACTTAGATAGGACTTATAGATAGGAATGAAGGAAAGGTTATCAACTGTGTAGTTAGGGATACTGGTCTGGATGTCAGAGAAAATATGAGTACTGAAAATACAACTGTGAGTATTATTGGTGAAACTAAGTTTAAGATTTCTGATGTGAGGGCCAACAGGTAGCGTGGTGGTTGGGGGCACTGGATGCCCACATGGCTGACCGCAGTTTGAGTCCTGGACCTGGCAGCTTGCTTTCTCACATTCCCCCTCTCACTCTCTCACTCTGTCCTTCTCTGGTGAAATTTTAAAATAAATAAATAAATAAATACATGTAAATAAAGGTAAATAAAATAATTCTTTAAAAAAATTAGAAAAAGATTTCTGATGTGGGTTGGGCCTTACATTTTCATTGAAATTACCAATTATAATTCAAGCATATATTGTGGAACTTTATGAACATTCACATTATTATTGCTTCGTAGGAAAGTGAGGGGAGTAATTTTGTCATTATTGATCCTTGCTACATCTACTGTCTTATTTTCATTTTCTGGCAGAGAGATTGATTAGTATCATGATGGGCATGATTTAGAAAGTTGAGAGGCTATGTGAGTCTCCACAAATATATATATTTATAAAAAGAGCACTGTTCTCATCAAGCTCCTATGCTTTCTCATCCAACCATTGATAAAAGTCAATGTCCAGAGGTGATTTAGAAGTATTTCAGTGTTGCTTTTAAAGAGATTAGGCATTAAACTTGCCGTGTATCAAACTCCTATTCTATTTTCATTGGAATTCCACATGTTTTCTCTATAGTATTATCTCTAATGAAGGTAAATTGTTCAAAACAGGTAAGTATTCTCTTCAATGTGACTTACTCCAATAATATTTAGGGTAAGTACTCCGTATCTGAGGCTTTACAATGATAAATAAGCTTATATTTTCTTAACACCCTCAGTTTAATGGGAGAGAGCATAGCAAGCAAACAACTATACACAATGCTCTGTTACAATATAGCCATGGAGACTGTTTTAAGAATAAGATAGATCAATCAATTGTGTGATTATGTGAATGGTTATGGATATACACATGTGTGTGCCTGCATTTGAGGAGATGGTAAGGAAAAGAAACTGAGATGCTGTGGTAACTATGATTATAAATGCCTTGTGAATTATTGGAAGGTGTAATAGCAGGGATAGTGACTATAGATACCAGAGACAATACAGGAGAGGACAGATAATAGAGGGTAGGAGAGAGAAGATTAGGGGACAAAAAACATTTCACAAACACAAAAAATGAAAAGTTATCAATTGATGATAATGTATATGGTAATATCTTTGACTGATATGCACTGCATTCATGCTGGGAAAATAATGTTGTAAAGATGTACAGTGATTAAATGTAAATTTACTAATGTAAATAAATATTAAAAATTTTTAAACAATGCCTTATGGTAAGTTTTTGGCTTTGTTTTCTTTTATATTGTTTTGTTTTGTTTTTAAATTCCATATGTCAGTAGGAATAGTGCTAAGTACTGCATGGCTTAATAATTGTCCAAGAAATATTAGTTGATAAATTGAGCCAAAAACTAGGCAAGATATTACAAGCCTCTTGATTGGTTTCACAGTTGGGAAAGGTTCAAAAGTAATTTTTGAAATATATATGACACCTTAGTATGGAAAAGAGACATTAAAAAATAATCATGTTTTAGCAAAGTCTCATCTCTTACCACAAGTAATAAGTTATCAAGGAAAGATTTAGTTTCTTGGGCTCTTGAGAATGGAAAGGGCCCAAAATAATATAAAGAGGGATAAAAACAGATCTCTCTGTCTAACATGAATTAATTGATTTTAAACATGTAGCTTAGACTACAAACCCCCAAGACATCAACTAGCAATCTACATTTAAGCACAGGTTGGTCATCCCTAAGCCTTATCTATCTCTCCCACCAAGTTATGCAGGCATTAAACACAAGTAGGCTTATAAAACAAAAACAAAAACAAAAACAAAAACAAAACATGATTTCTGACATTAGGTTTCTTATTTTCTAACTCATTATCTGTTGTTTGATAATGCTCCTCTCCTACATGGAATTAGATGAAAAGAGGTGATGATAAAAACAACTATGCATCTCTTGTTGACTGACTACATTTACCTTCATTAGCAAAAATCATTATTAGCTTATTTGCACAATATCAGCCATCTGTAACTTACAGAATCATACACAAACTAGAGAAACCAAAGGATAAACTAAGCAGAAGACTTAAGTAATTCTTCTGTTACAACTTCTACAATCATCCATGCAAATTCCTACAGGGTTAGAGATAGTTATAAAAGGAGGTAAAAGCTAGCTATTGTAGGTTCACTTCCATATCACCCTAATTTGTATAGAAGGAAAAATTCAACTATCATATATAAATGCTTTTCTAAATTTTTAACTCTACAGAAACTTCCCTTTCAAGCTACTGCCTAGCATTTCAGAGCCCATCCATTTGACTAACCTTCAAAGAAAACATTTTCAAGCCAATGATTACATCGCCCCGGTTTCTCTTGTTAATTTCAGTATTTATTTCAATGACATCAATATTACCCCATTTACCAGTCTGGATATCACCAGTACATCTTTGTTTTATCTCTCTCTTTCTTTTTCCCAGTCCAAGTCCAATCATACGGGTCCTAATTGTCACACTTCTTGACCAGTTGTTTCCAACAGCATTGCTTTCCCTCTAATCTGGTTGTTCATTACACTTCACCTATGTTAGTATGAAAAGGCACAGCAATTACTATTTCTATTCTGAATAAATTCTCAACTAGAAGTTATCATCTATCCTATAAAATCTTACTGCACTTGGACAGTGTCTACTTTATGGTACTGTTTATAGTCTGTAAAAATTTAACTTCATTATTTTGATTGGAAGTTTATGATTATCTTTACTGGAAGGACATTGTTTTCTTTACCTTTGAGTTTTTTAACAGGCTAATCCGTTAGTTTTGCTTTGTTTTGTTTTCTAAACTAAACGACTAAATGAATGAATGCGTCTCTTTCATTGGTATGCTAGGAAACTGCAGAAATTTTATGTGTGTTGAAGGCATCTCTAAGCATAGCACATGCTGTAAAAATCATGATTCAGTTATATTTCTGTATTTTTAAATACCTAGTAGGTGTCTAATAAAAGATTCAATGAGCCAAAGTTTAAAAAGACAAAATATCTCAAGAAGCCTGTGATGCTTTAAGAACAAAAATTTGGCAATATAATGGCAAATGATTCCTGTGAGCATAAGACAATGGGTGGTGTCTAACAAGTTGCAGGGGATCCTCAAATGAGCTCACATTCTGAAAGGTTATGAACATAACTGAGGCCAAGTATTCAAAGAACAATACAGACTGCATAGACAGTGAGGAAAAGTTGAGCCTGGTATAAATTGAAGCTCATGATGATGTTAAAGACAACATTCAGAGCCTTTTTACTTTTGTTTGGAGAAAGAATAAGAAAGACAAAAGGGTCACTGATTGGGGCAGAAAGGGAAAGGTTAGGGATAGAAAGAACACAGAAAGCAGAACAGCTCAGCTCCTCTGGCTTGTCTGCTCTGTCAAGGAGAATGTTCGTCAGGCTGGAAAAGGCAGAATCCTACAAAGGAAATGAAGCCCAAAATAAGTGAAGAAATTTTAAAAGAGTACCTTGCTGTTCTAAATGAGCTAAAATCTATGACCCCAGACCAA
This sequence comes from Tupaia tana, assembly GCA_026018925.1. Lineage (NCBI taxonomy): Eukaryota > Metazoa > Chordata > Mammalia > Scandentia > Tupaiidae > Tupaia > Tupaia tana. The sequence continues at coordinate 141,447,193 of JAKSZU010000009.1, read as the reverse complement.
TTATATTCTAGGGAAATGAGAGAGCTTGCACAATATGGTCCTACCCTGCTGCCAGTGGTCTTTGAGGAACTAAGTTAACACTGGAGATGGGCAAATGTCATCCCAATTTTCAAAAATGGGAACAAGTCACCGTGACTGCTTTCCATCTACTCCTGTTAAAGAGCATTTCTGGATGACTGACTGAGGAGCAAATGAGGAGCAAACGAATACTCCTGAACAGAGGCGATGTGGAGGCAGCTAATTTGGGTGTGCTTGACAACTTGTTCTTACGGTGTACAATTGTGTCTGTGTTTGTGGTTTAATCCCTATTGCTGCATAAAAATTGAATTTCACATTTCTAAACGACTTAACTTTGTTTTTCAGTTAACAAAATTGTTCCCAGTTCCTAAAATGAAGTAACTATACAAGTATTTCATTGTGTTCTACCAAAAAACCCCCAGCATGATGCCCAATTGCTCACCACCGATAATGGACAGAAACAATGATCTGGTGCAGAAACCATTTTGTGTACTTTGCATAGCAACAATACGTTTCCTTTACACAGGAACAGAACAAGAGGAAATAAAATTGTAAGGAGGTTGAGGAATCTGTGTAGGAGGGAGACTTCTGAAAAAGGAGGCAGGTTAGAACTAGACTAGATGAGGACTAGATGGTGTAATGGTTATGTTGCTGGACTCCCATGTAGTTGATGGCAGTTTGAGTCCCGGACCCAGTGGCTTAAAACTCACACTAGGCATGTGTGAGTGTGTGTATGTGTGTGTGTGTGTGTGTGTGTGTGTGTGTGCACCCAAGATCCTGAGAGGAGAATAGAGAAGGGATTGCAGATTGTCATCCCTCCCTGGGGGGTGATTTCTTGCTTTCTGTCCCTGTGACTCTTTCCATCTGTCTGTCGAGCGTACACGCTCTATGGCAAAAATCTCTCTAAAAAGAAAGAAAGAAAGAAAAAGAGAAAGAAAGAAAGAAAGAAAGAAAGAAAGAAAGAAAGAAAGAAAGAAAAGAATTAGACTAGATGAGTAACCAGAAAAATGTTAAAGGTGATCTCTGGGAAATGACAGTATTGTTTACTTTTATTCTTTTTGCATTCTTTTTTTTAATCACTTTGAGTGTACATTTACAAAGAAGAAGTATAGTTTTATAATTAGAAAAAATAATGCTAAAATCGTTTGGAAAATAAAAATCATATAATTTTACCCAAAGAAGATATTTTACCTGGAAGTTTTACTCAGAAATGATGTAATGGACAAAATAGTCTTTTCTACTCATATATTTTAATTATCCAATTGCAATATACTTTTACTATGAAGTTTTTTGTTTATTTCTTTTTGATAGGGTGAGACAGAGAAAGAGAAGGGGAAAAGACAAGCACCTTTAACAGGGTCTCATGCCATTATCTCTTGTTAAATCCAGGAAAGGCATTTATAATATATGAATTTTGATTGAATCAAATAAGTTATCAGTTATAATATGCAAGAGAATAATTACAATTTTCCTCTTATGATAATATCTTATTTTTACACTTTTACAAAGCAGAGATGATTATTCTAGTTGAGACACAAACAAATTATAAGGCAGGGAAGAAAAGACTTATCACTCCAATATCCAAGATGAGGAATTGGGTACCTACATGACTTAACTAATTGTACTATAGTTATCAAACCCAGGTCCAGGACCCAGATTATCATCACTTTTCATTGCGATTTCCATTACACAGTCCTGGCTCTTTTTGTCTCAAGTACTTAGATATTACAAAAATATAAAAAGTGGAAAATACACAAAATTGGGCAAATTGCATAGCTGCTAAAATTGTTGTGAAAATAATAAACTAAATGCTTCATTATTATACCTCTTTCCCTGAGGATAAAAAATGATGATTTGATACTGATTTTCCCATTAAATATCTATTTTGTCTTTCCATTTTGATAATATTAGTATATCCAATTAACTGTAATCATTATGTTAAAAAAATAATGTGGATCAAAAGGATGAGAAATATCAACCCAGAACGCTTTAAGATGATTTAGAGAGAAGCACAGTATTTCTAGATTAGATTACGTGTTTTTGTAAAGCTTCTATATTAGAATGTCATGCTGACATGATTCTTGATGATGTATTTAATGATTAAAGTATACATAGTGAATATTTGTGTAGCATTCATTGCATCTAATTTTCTGTTTTCCTCTGAAACAAGAAGGTGAATGATGCAATTGTAGTATTTCTGCTGTTAAACTTAATGAAAATTCTGTCCACTATCAATCAAATGGATCTTTTCTCTTTTTGTTGTCCAAATAAATATGCTCAAAAGTAATTTATTTTTATTGAAAAGTCTTGTACTAACATGATAAAAAACACATACAAGGCACTAATTTCTTTCAGATGTAGTTGTTGGTAAAATATACACTGGTAGGTAGGGGAAGATTGATTCTCACATTTATACAATTCAGGTTATGTAGACAGACCAAGTTTGGGCAAATGGACAGATTTTTGTTTGTTTGTTTTAGTTTTGCTATTAAGGCATATATGCTCTCCAGAGAGAGATCAACTCAGAGAGAGGAAAAGTGATAAATAACCCTCCTGGGGGAGGATGGCCACACTGCAATCCTTTCTCCTCCATTCTCTTGGGATTTGGGGCACGCATATAGACACACTCAGTGTGAGTTTTAAGCTATGGGTCCAGGACCTGAACCACGGTCAACTAAATGGGAGTCCAGCACCTTAACTACTATACCACCTGCTGGCCCCAATGGACATATTTTTAAGCTACCATATTTCAACAAATAATATTGGCCAATCTTCAGAAGTGAATATAAGCACTTTTCCTTTTACTGTATACAAATAAAAGGTGGAATGAAACTGATATCAAATGTCCCAACAGTGGGAGGTAATGGCAATGGTAATGTGGCATGATTTGTCTCTATGTGTTCTGGTAGTAATAGGTCAACCTGCAATACTGACAGAGCAACAGGCCACATTGTGCACCATAGAAACCAATGATATATGAAGAATAACCTCATTTTACAAGTGTGTAAAAATTACATTCCAGGATCCAACAGGTAGTGATGTAGTTAAGGCATTGGTTTCCTACATTGCCAACCACAGTTCATGTCCTGGACCCAGAGGCTTGAAAATCATATGGGATGCATGTGTGTATGAGCCCAAAATCCTGAGAGAAGAATGGAAGGGGATTGCAGTGTGGCCATTGCCCAGGGGATGATGATTTCTCCCTTTCTCTCTCTCTCTCTCTCTCTCTCTCTCTCTCTGGTGAGTGCACGTGCCCTATGGCAAAATCATATATATATATATATATATATATATATATATATATATATATATATTGTATTTTGAAAATCACCACAAGAATTAGAAACAATGTGAAAAAATAGAATAGATGTGGTAATAATTTACTATAATTTCTTTCAAAAAGAGAAGAAAAGTCCCAAAGACAGAAGTCAAGAACTCAAAAGAGAACCATAAACATTTAAAAAATTAAATTATATTCCACCATTCATAATTTAGCAATGAAAGTAATTTGATTGAATCCCTGCCAGTCATAACTGAGAGTCAGAAATAGGACATTTGTGTGATAGTTTGTGTTCTTTAAATATAATGATATTCTCCATTTGCCAATTTTAACAATATCAAGAAAGATATGCCCCTCTCCTCAGCATGGATGGTTAAATAAAAACAATGGTTTGAAAAATTCATTTTTTAATATGAAAATCAACATTAAAAAAAATATTGTCCCTACATTATAGCCTCTAGGAAAGTATGGGTTAACTTGACAGAGGTCTTATATGCTTTCTTAAACAGTGACACTTAGATTTTTTTAAACTTTTTTGAAAAATTATTTTATTTAGTTTTATTAATTGTCATTATTTAATTTTTTTATTGAAGTTGACCAGAGAGAGACAGAGAGAGAGAAGGAAAGTGAGAAAGCAAACTGCCAGGTCCGAGACTCAAACCACAATCAGTGATGTGGGAGTCCAGCCGTCTTAACCATTACACCATTTGCTGGCCCCAGCATTTAGATTTTAATTGACAACTGACATTAACACTTTAACTCTAGGTAGTTGATATACAAAAGTAAGAAAGAAAGGAAATATTTGTCTACAAGAGTAAGCAGAGTAATTAATTTGCTCAATAAAGATTTATAGAGTATACTGCATTGAGCATCAGACATTTTTTGAACCTTATGGTATTTCAATCTAGGTGTGAACAATAAACAAACATACATCCACTCAATACAAAATTGTGATAAGTGCAATGAAAGAAAAACATAGGATGCTGTAAGAGAGAAAATGCCAAATAATTGAGGGACTTGTTAGATTAAATTATTATTATAGATTGGGGGCCTGGAAAGGTTTTGGAGATAAGGTTATTAAAATGAGAGATGTGCAAAGAAAAACAGATTTAATCATCTATCCAAGTGGAGGCAATAAGATGTGTGAAGTTCCCTAATCAGGAAAGAACTCAATATGTCTAAGTAAAAAGAAGCTGAAAGAACACAAGAATGCCTGGACCCCCTTGAGTGCTAGGAAGATGAAATGAAATGAATTTAAATACACAGACTCATGTGTACAGTTGGACACTGTGATGACCAAAATTTGGAAACAACCCAAATATCCAGTAATTGGAGAAAAATTAAGTTAATTACTTATACCATACTTTGGATTATATTACATTGCATTTTAAAATAAAATTAAGAATGTAAGATGAATGTAATTACTAAATAAAATATTGGGAAAATATTAAATAAAAGATTATTAAAATTATATAAGCAATACTATTTCACTTTTTAAAAAGAATAACTTATTTTATTTATTATTATTATCTTTTTATTTGCTGTAGGACACATTCACCAGAGAGACAGACAGAAAAAGAGGGAAAGCGAGAAAGCAAGTCTTCAGGTCTGGGACTGAAACTATAGGCAACCGTGTGAGGGTCCAGTACCTCAATCATCATGTCATCTGCTGGCCCTACTATTTTACTTTTTAACAGAAAAACAAACAAACAAACAAACAAACAAAAGGAATTCTAAAGATTGAAAGCAAAGATAAAACCTATTAATATTAACAAAGGCAACACATAGGAAGAAAGACTATGACTGTTTTACTTAAAAAAAATACTTTTCTGCATTCTCAAACTTTTCTACATTGAACTTTAAAAATTATAAGCAAAGGGCCAGCAGCTGGTGTGGTGGTTAAAGGGGCAGGACTCCCACATGGCCAACTGCAGTATGAGTCCCGAACCTGGCAGCTCGCTTTCTCACTTTCTTTCTCTCTCTCTCTCTCTCTCTCTCTCTCTCTCTCTCTCTCTCTCTCTCTCTCTCTCCCTCCCTCCCTCCCTCCCTCCCTCCCTCCCTCTCTGGTTAAATTAAAATACATACATACATACATACATACATACATAAAATAAAATAATTATTTTAAAAAATGTAAGCACAAATGAAAAATAAAGTACAATCACCATATTGCTTTTCCTCAGATGTTAAAAACTAGCTTAAGGAGACATAGAACTATAGTTAATATTCCTGTGTGCACATTCACTTTGTCTCAGTGAGACAAAGTGATGGAATCTTGTTAACGATGATAGAAATGGAGGGTGTCTAGGCCCATCCACAGTAGTGCACTGCCAAGACACTAGGCTCTACAGCTGGGACCACATAGGGAGGCCTGAATTTCACTCCTGGCCCAACCTAAAGGCCTGCCATAGTGATATACACCTGTAATACCCGTGACTTTGGAGGCTGAGTCAAGAAGAATGCAACAGCAAAAACATATCTGAGAATAAAATTAAAAAGGAATGTGTGTGAAGGGGAACATCATCTTTATCAGTGTAATTCTATCTATCTAAATATCATATATTTAATCTACCCACTGTCTGTGTGTTATTGTAGAAAAGACATTTAAAATAATATTTCCTATTGGGCCATCAGGTGGCATGGCAATTAAGGCACTGAACCCCACATGTGCTTTGAGTCCTTCATGTATGCCCAAAATCTGGAGAGGAGAACTGGAGGAGAAGGGATTGAGGCATGGCCATCTCCCTGAGGAGGAGGTGATTTCTGTTTCCCTCTCTGTCTCTCTCTCTCTGGTAAGCACACATGCCCTATTAAAAACCAAACACAATAGTAATAATAATATTTACTATTAACCCATTTTCTAAAATCACTATTAAATCACTTTAAAAACTCAGCATGACTTATCAAACAATTAAGACCTGTATTTGTATGCATGAGTGTTGAAAGTAAATGCTTAAGTGAACATTTAGTGAGAAGATTTAGTTGACCACTGCTCTTAAAACCATTTGCTCATCTTTTGGCATCAAGGTAGAATGATTAGATCACAACCATGTTCAAGTGCTCTGGTCTTTATACTCCAAAGTGCTCTCTGTGTTATGTTTATTCTGCCTTATTCGAGTACACCATTCTTTAAAAAAATAGAAATGGCAATAGTATTAATACAGCTCCTAATTATTTTGAAAAATAGTTCAGTAGTAACTCTGACCTATTCATTAAAAAACTATTTATTTAATTTTATCTATTATTATCATTATTTAATTTGACTAGAGAGAGATAGAAAGAGAGAGAGAGCGAAAGTGAGAAAGCAAGCCACCAGGTCTGAGCCTCAAACTGCAGTCAGCCATGTGGGAATCCAACACTTTAACCACCATGTCACCTGCTAGCCCCATCCACTGTTTATTTTCTAGCACACATCTAAATAAACAATTTCCGGAAAGCAAGGATATGCTGTCTTCTTTGAGAAAACAAGCATATACATGTAGTCAGACTAAATAAAGCACTTATGAGACAGTTACCTAAATTTAAGAGAAATTAGGGCTTTATCACAGACTGCCAGGTGATTGATTTGATACAAAGCCCAGAGGAGTAAGATTTTGAAGATGAACAGTTTGTCCATTTATCAATTATATGACTTTAACAAGTCACACGCTTTCCTTCGGTTTATTCATTTATAAAATTTACCACATAAGGTTGCTATGTGGATAAAATGAGATCTTCTAAGTAAGTTCCCAGTTCTCACAATTTAATATCTTTTTTCTCCTGTTCTATTTCACTTTACTGATAAAACTTACTTGAGAAAAATGGACTTAAATATATGTTTTCAGGAGCTGTTTTTATTTTGAAATGTGAGATGCTTGTAGAATTCACTGAGAGAAGTAAATCCAGCCTTAAATTAGAAGTGATAATTACTTGTTGTCCTTATTAGCTACTTATTTGATCCAAAAGCATGGTAGTATTACAAGTTACTCATAGCCTTTTAATCAATTTTTAAAGATTTTTGTTTCCAGCAGGGAGAATGACAAATATTGGTGTAGCAGCTTTCCAGGGCCTCCTTTGCAAATAAACATTGCTCGGTTTTGATTTTGCCAAGGTAAAGTTGAGACTTTTCCTTTTGTACATGTGTATGCAGGATCAGAAAGGTCTTTCCAGGCCTCTAATATCAGTGAATGGATTTTTGACAAGCATAAGGTATGTTTCTGCATCTGTTTCCTCCTGTGAAGTGGAAAAATGCTTTCTGTATTACATAAGAGAGAACTCAGGTAGGCACCAAGATAATCACTTCGTGGCTTTAATAAAGAAAAGTAATGATGAGAACAACTAGGCCAGATGTCAGTGTCTGCTTAAATTGATCCAACTTTTAATGCAGCAGGTTATACATTTATCCTGGGTAACGTTCAACCCATTGAAAGTGACATTCTGTTAATGAGATTACTATTATAGACAGGATGATGTTTCTCATACTATGCTTTGGACTATGGAGATTCAAAAATCAATCGACGTAGCAATCAATCTAAAATAAAAACAATAGTTAAAAGAGGACATATTTGGAGTTTATATAATTATGTCTATTTTTTTAGAGGTTTTTGCTATAGGGTGCGTACACTCACCAGAAAGACAGAGACAGAGAGATAGAAAGCAAGAAATCACCCCCTAGGAGGGATGGCCACGCCGCAGTCCCTTCTCTTCCATTCTCCTCTCGGGATCTTGGGCACACATGCACACGCGCCCAGCGTGCATTCAAGCCACCGGATCTGGGATTCGAACTGCAGTTGACTACATGGGAGTTCAGCGACATAGCCATTATGCTATCTGCTGGTCCCAAATTATGTCTATCTTTGAAAAAACTCTACTGTGATTGAACAGTGTTGGACCACTCAATTGATCTTTAATGAATAAAGCAAATACATGTAATTTGGGGGCAACTTAGTCCCTTTGAGGAAAGTGTTAAATAAATATTTACAGAGACATAATAGAAAACAAAGTTTTATGCTAATAAGCATACATTTTTATTCGTATAAAGGGCCCTAATGTTTTGTTCACATTTTTTTTCATTCTGTATTTGCATAACAACATTTCCATAGTGTGGAACCAGCTGCTCTGAGGTATTTTTCTAGTACTAGGCTAGATAATGACTGTGGAGAGTTCTAAACATTCATTTCAACTCATCATTGGCTTTAGCAAAAAAAAAAAAAAAAAAAAAAAAATTAAGGTTTATTAAGAGACAGCATACTGAAGGGAGAAGAAAAGAGTATTATTTACTCAGGTATGCAGTGAACATCAGAGAATAGTGGTTTCTGTTAACTGCAAGAGAAAATAAATTTTAAGGCATCTTCCACTGCCAGATATATCTGAAGTTTTGACTCTTCAAGCAATACAATAGCTTTGACTTAGGATATTAGCCAGAGTAAAATAGAAACAAGGTTTTCACATATATAAAAATGTCTAACCAGGAAGAATACTATTTAAAAATAACAACATTGGGGCTAGGAGATGGTGTGATGGTTAAAGTGGCTGGACTTTCACATGGCCGATAGTGGTTCAACTCCCAGACTTGGCAGCTTAAAAATCATACAGGGAACATACGTGCATGTGCCCAAAATCCCAGGAGGAGAATAGAGGGGATAGAATTCTGGCATGGCTATCTCTCCTGGAGGGTGATTTCTCACTTTTCCTGTCTCTGATTCTCTCTGTCTCTCTCTGGCAAGTGCATATACCCAATGGCAAAAACCTGAAAAGAAAAATAATAATAATAACAACATTAAGATCAATACTCCCTTAAATATCTATGGTATTTTATAGTCTAAGAAGCATATTAATTAATTCAAAAAACTTCCCACCTTAACCCTATGAATAATTGGGGCCACCCTTTATATTAATTTTACAACACTGAGAAGTAACCAGTGATATTTGAGAAATTGTATTAGAGCTTCCTCTCTCTCTCTCTCTCTCTCTCTCTCTCTCTCTCTTCCTGTCTCTCTGTCATTTTATCTACATGCAGACAGAGATAGTGAGAGTGGAAAAAGGCAGACTTACTGCAAGGAACTGCCACATTATAGAGGCTAAGAGTTGATAAGATTTGTAGCCAGTAAGCTGAAGACCAAGAGAGTTAATTGTGTAATTCCAGTCTCAGACCAAAGGCCCAAGAACCAGAAGTGCCAAGAGCTAAATGTCTAAGTTCCAGTCCAAGCACTGGAGACAAGAGACTCAAGAAGACCAATCTGAAGGCAGGAAAAGATCAATGTCCTAGCCCATCAAACAAGAGGAGTTTGTTTGTTTGTTTTGTTAGACAGAGATTTTTGCTATAGGGCATGTGCGCTTGGTGGAGAGACAGAGAGACAGAAAGCAAGAAATCAGTCCCCAGGGAGATGACCATACCACAGTCCCTTTTCCTCCATTCTCCTCTTAGGATCTTGGGCATTTACGTACACACGCCCAGCATGAGTCTCAAGCCACCAGACCCAGGACTCAAACCACTGTCAACTACATGGGAGTCCAGTGATTTAACCAATATGCCATCTGCTGGTTCTGGGAGGTTTTTTTTTTTTTTTTTTTTTTTTAATCAGTTTTTGTTGTTACTTAGGTCTTCATTTGATTAGATGAGACCACTCATACAAGGAAGGGTAATCTGTTTTGGTCTCTCCACTGATACAAATGTTAATCCTGTCCAGAAAAGTCCTCACAAATAATCGTTGAAATTAAATTGGTGAGTTGAGATTGTTATTATCCTTTAGTTTCAAGTTCTGGCCCAATGTGATTTTTCTTTACACTATATTAAATTCTTTACACAAGTGTTCTCAAAGCAAATTTGGAAGAGTCTGTATATTTCTTTAAGGTCAGAGATCCTGCCTTATTCATTGTATGAAAAGAGCTTGAATGATCTATTTGACAGACCTAGAGCAGTTGCTGTCTGTTGCTAAGTTTTTACTATAAGAAAAAAAAAGTGTCTTTGTGCTTGTATCTGTATGATTGTGGCAGCCAAGATCGAATGAGGAAATATAGCATAAATACAGCACAAAATCATACTAATATAGGAGAAAACAGGGAGAAAGAAGTTTTACAATTTGGAAATAAAGTTGAAAACAGTGAAGAGCTTCTTTTTTCCAAAAAAGCATCTAATGTTTGAGTTTTTAAAAAAAGCCTGAGAGGTATTTGTTGAATTATTAATTCATTTTTTATTGGAAGCTTGCTTTAATTTTAGAAAAACATTCATTAAAGAAACTGTATGGGGAGCGCTGGCAGGTGGCATGGTGGTTAGGGGTGCTGGACTCCCACATAGTCAACCATGGTTCGAGTCCTAGACCTGGTGACTTGCTTTCTCACTTTCCTCTCTCTTGCTTTGTCCTTCACTGGTCAAATAAAATAAATAAATAAATAAATAAATAAATAAATAAATAAAGCTAAATAATTTTTTTTTTTTTTAAGGAAAGAAACTGTATGGGGACCTGACAGTGGCATAGTGGTAAAATGGGTTGCTCTATGAAGTGGACCCACATGGGAGGGTTGCAGGTTCATGTCTGAAATCTGTGAGTATTCTGGGCACACATGTGCCTATAATCTGGACTGGCTGAGGCTGGGGGTGGATTATGGTGTCAAGACCCTGTTGGGGTGCTATATTTCTTTCTCTCTGTCTCACTCATGGAATAAACTTTTTTAAAATAACTTATATGAGGAGCTCTTCTATGGGTTTTTTTTTTTTTTTTTTTTTTTGAGAGGTTTTCGCTATAGGGCTCATGCGCTCGCCAGACAGACAGAGAGAGACATAGAGACAGAAAGCAAGAAATCACCCCCCCAGAGGGGATGGTCACGCTGCAATCCCTTCTCCTCCATTCTCCTCTTGGGATCTTGGGCACGCACGCACACGCGCCCGGCGTGAGTTTTAAGCCACTGGGTCCAGGACGCGAACCGCGGTCGACTACGTGGGAGTCCAGTGACATAGCCATTACGCTAACTGCTGGTTCCCTTCTATGGGTTCTTGATGATGAAAATCATCTTGACATTATGCTTTCATTAGAAGATATATACAAAAATAATTTTTGAGTAAATTTTTTGGTGTCAAATGTCCACATAACGTCAGTGAAAATATAAAAATATACTGCAAGAAATTTCCTTCATAAAAAGGCATTACCATGTTTACCTTTTTAGATAAAACACTTCACATTTCTTTTTGGTGAGCTTTTTATATTATTTAAAATGCCTTTTACTATAGAGTTCACTCAAATTGCTCCTCCTGGAGTCAAGCTTAGGACAGTATTTAGAAATAACATACTTTTCCCCTAAGGTATGTTTATGGCGATCCAGACCAGTAGCGTGGCAAGTAAGTGTGTACTAAGAATGTATAATGTTCCGTTTGTCAGCATATGTTCTTGTAGTCACTATACTAACTAAGGGACTATAGCAGTGTTAAAGTTGCCCTTTTAATATGATAATATCTATTGTTTTTCTTTATTTAAGCTCATTGGCATTTTACAAGAAATAATACTCATAAACACAAAATTAACTTAAGTTGTAATTATGAGAAAATGGTATAATAAGTAATAGATTTAAAACAAATGGCTCAATTAGTCAAATTCATATGGTGCAGTTTTAATAGCATTCATATTTCTTCAGATTAGTTAGAGATAGCTACTAATAACTAAGATTAGTGTTTACTAAATTCTTTTTTTTTAAGTTTCTTCCCCCCCCCCCCATAGGGCACATGTGGCTTGCTGGAGAGAGAGACAGAGACAGAAGGAAAGTGAGAAATCACTCCCCAGGAGACTGGCCACGCCACAATAGCTTCTCCTCCATTCTTCTTTCGGGATTTCGGGCACACATGCACATGATCCTGCTGTGATTTCAAGCCGCCAGGTCAGAGATGCAAACTGCTGTCAGACATGTGGGAATCCAGCACCTTAATTACCATGCCACCTGCTGGTCCCTTATTGAATTCTTACCATGCAAAAGGCACTACACTAAATCTGATTTAAAATAAATATAAGATTAGATTATTACCCTCTAGAAGCACAACATTGTCTAGAAACAAGATGGAAACCTATAAAAAGTTTAAACATTGTGCCCGGGGGGAGGGGCATTTTTTCTGTTCTGGCTTTTTTACATCGGAATTCACTATGTCATGATCCTCCTATCTCAGTTTCCCAAGAAGAAGGGACCAAAAGCAACCACCATCAGAGTTGTCTTTTTAGGATAGATCCAGGAATCAAATCTGAGCCTTTCATGGAAACTCTGCATGGTGAACAGTAATGTCATGTGTACTCTATAACAGTTGAGCCTAAATAAAGTTTGAAATGAAGGTACAAGGCAATAAAAATATGTCGACTGACAGTACTTGAAAAATTTTCAGGTGGACTATACAGACAGATGATTATAGCTCAGAGAGAGAAATCGCTTTAAGGATAGCAAATAAAAGGTCTACAAAAGATTAATCTGTGAATATTACTAAAACCCAAATACATTCTGAGGGTTGAGATGTGCTTGATAGTGTGTTAAATAGTTAGAAAGTGGGAAAACAGAGATATATTTATGAGAACATAATATTAAGATTAAATTAGAATAGGCCTTGAATAACAGGAACAGAGATTTTGTACCAGATCTTATAAAGGAAGGGAAGGTATTGAAGATTTTAAGCAACAAATGACATATTAATACTGATGTTTATGGCTGATCACAGTATTACAAATGGATTGGAAAAAATAATGTAAAGACTGAGAGACTAAATCAGAGGTCATTACAATGTAAAGTACTGTTTATCTAAGAAATACCATGAAGTTGGGATCAGCAGTTGGTGTAATGGCTGTGTCACTGGACTCTCATGTAGTCAATCACAGTTCGAGTCCCGGACCCCATGGCTTAAACTCACACCAGGCACATGTGCATGTGTGACACAAGATCCCAAGAGGAGAAGGGATTGCAGCATGGCCAGCCCCCCGGGGGGTGATTTCTCTCTTTCTGTCTCTCTGTCTCTCTGTCTTTCTGGCAAAGCGCACATGCCCTATAGCAAAAACCTCTTCCAAAAGAAAAGAAAAGAAAAAAGAAAGACCATGAGGTAAAAAAGAGTTATTGAGAAGCAAAAGTGTAGGCAGCAATATATAGAGAAAAACAGGGTGCCTAGGAAGGCTGAAACAGAAAGTCAATGGGGGTGACTTTGGAGGAGATGGTGAGGATGATTTTGTTAAAGTCATATGGAAATTGCAGTAACAGATATCCAAGTGCAATGTCCTTTAGGAATTTACAAGTGCAGGAGGGATAGTGGTACTGGAGAGACAGGTTAGAATATCCCAAATGGGGTCATGAAAGCCAAGAACTTGGATGAAACCAAAGGAGAGGTTAGAAAGAAAGAGAAAAACACCATGTCCAGACCAAGAATTTTAGAAATATGGTAGGAATAAACAATAAAAATATTGTACAAGTTAAAGGGGTAATTAGTATGTTTTAAAGGGGGTATGGAAGAGTAGTGATGGCACTGAACAAGATCAAATGGCCGAGAAGCCAATGAATTTGGCAAGTATTGGATTGTCAGAAAAGTCATGATGCATTTTTGCACAGAAGAATATAGAAAATATATATCATGATTTTCCCAGTGACCCAATATATTAACATTGCTTTGACAGTTAATTTAACAACCATTTAATGACTGCTCACTATGTACCAGGCACTATTGTAGGCGCTAAGAATACAGTAGTATTTTTACTTACGTGGGGCTTACATTGGGTTAAGGAAATAGACAATAGCAAGTACCAAACAGAAAGTGATAAAGACTGTAGAAACATCAATGCACTGTAAGAGGATGAAGAGTGAGAACAGGAGGGACTTATGATGATCATGGTAATGGGGGCTGACATTCCTGAGGTAACTGATGGGGGTGAGACCTGTGGCTATCTAAAGGAAGAAGGTTGAGTTCCTTCTTTTTTTTTTTTTTTTTTTTTTTTGAAGAGGTTTTTGCTATAGGGTGCATGTGCTTGCCAGACAGACAGAGAGACAGAAAGCGAGAAATCACCTTCCAGGGGGGATGGCCATGCCGCAATCCCTTCTCCTCCATTCTCCTCTCAGGATCTTGGGCATGCACACACACGTGCCTGGCGTGAGTTTTAAGCCACCGGGTCCGGGACGCGAACCGTGGTTGACTACATGGGAGTTCAGCGACATAGCCATTACGCTAACTGCTGGTTCCCCCCCCGCCTTTTTTAAGAATTATTTTATTCATTTAATTGTATTTGTTATCAATTTTATTTGTTATTATTTTTAAGTATACCAGGGAGAGACAGAGAGAGAAAGGAAATGTGAGAAAGCAAACTGTCAGGTCCAGGACTTGAAGTGTGGTTGGCCATGTGGGAGTCCAGCTCCTTAACCACTATACTACCTGCTGGCCCCAGGAGGTTGAATTTCAATATGAAGAATCAAAACCAAATCAAAAGGAAAAGATGGTGAAGGATTTATATTAGAATAAATTAAGGTTTTGTGTAACCCTAAAGATTTGAAGCAACAAATGACATGTTAAAAGTGACATATTTATATATATATATATTATACAGAAAAGTGACATATTTCATATAAACAAATGACATATTAAAATGATAAACTGGCCTATCTTCTTGACTGGAAACCAACTGTAAAAAAAAAAATTTTTTTTGAAGACATTTGTACTAGGAAGTAAGACATCAAAGTCATCAAGGAATATATCGAAACTAGTGCATCACCTCCAACGGCATTAAAACTATCTGGAAATGTCTAAAGGACTATGAAAATTCCTAAAGGACAGTGGTACATCTCTAAATTTATCCTCCGTCATTGGCTCTAAATATGCATTCTATTTTTATTTTTAATTTGATTTTACAAGACATTTTAATTTGATTTTACACACATCTGATTTAGAATAGTTTCATGGATATGATTATAGATAGTCTCTCTTTTCTCTTTTGTCTGGTTCACTTTTTCCAACTCTATCCACATCAAACTTTCCCATGGTTAAAATAACCTAATTCTATATTTCCATATTTTTGCACATATTTTCCTCCAATTCATATAATCATATAGATTGCACCTGTACATATCATACTTATACATGCATATGTACATGCAAATGATGTACATATCTATGCAGGACTGTATTTTAAAATACAATTAATAATTCATTAGAAATACTTTAAGGCATACGAGTTTTGTAATCAATGTTACCTTTGTTAATTCCTCCTACTCAATAGGCTTATCTCAAATTCATACTTTTTAATAGCTGGATAAGGATCTATATTGAGATGTTCTAAAATTGATGGAATGATTTTCCTATTAAAAGTTTTTCTTTGGAGTCAGATCATGGCCTGGTTGTTAAAGTGGTGGATCCCACATGGTCAACCATGCAGTTTGAGTACTAGACATGGTGGCTTCAGAAACACATTGTGTGTGTGTGTGTGTGTGTGTGTGTGTATGCCAAAAATCCCGATAGGAGGGAAAATGAGGAGAAGAGACTACAACATGACCATCTTTCATGGGGGTGGGAGTGCTTTCTTACTTTCTCTTTTTCTCTCTGTCTCTCTCCAGGGATTACATGCACATTCTGGGGGAGGGGGGAGGAAAGAAAGGTATTCCTTGTTTCCAATTTTTCCTTTCCTTTTTTCCCATTATGAACAACGCTGTAATAAATAACCATATCGATGTATCCCTTATATATTCCACAAGTAGGGTTCCGGGAGTTAGATTGCTGTGCACTGCATTTTTTCCAAATCTATATTTTATTTTCACCCCTACTTTGTATGAAAGGCCACTTTCTTCTGCTCCTAAACACTGAGATCTACTTAAGTAGTACATAAACTATGTTTAATTTTTTTAGAGGTATTTGCCTTATGGTGCATGTGCTTGCCAAAGAGAGAGAGATATAGAGACAGTAAGAGGGAAAGTGAGAAATTACCATCCCCACACCCTAGGTAAATGGGCATGTCACAATCCCCTCTCCCTTCTCCATTCTCTTCCCGGGATCTTGTGTATACGTGCACAAGCACCTGGCGTGAGTTTCAAGTCACCAGGTCTGGGACTCAAACCACAGTCAACCATGTGGGAGTCCAGTGACATAACTACCATGCCCTCTATAGGACCCTATGTTTAATTTTTAAAAAGTCTTCCAAGCCTCATAATTTCAAATGATTTGTATAATGATTATCTCTATACCATAGACTACAGCGCTTTCTTTAGGCAGCAATTTTTTTAAAAAAATTATACAAAATTATGTAACTTGATCTATTTGACCAGAGAGGGACAGAAAGAGAAAGAGGGAAGGGGAAGGAAAGTGAGAAAGCAAGCTACCTGTTCCAGGACTTGAACTGCAGTCAGCCACTGGGAATCCAGCACCCTTAACTACCACACCACATGCTGGCCCCTAGACAGCATTTTTTTGAGAGCAGGACATTTATGTCCTTTATTTCCTTATCCCTGTCTAACAGAGAATTTTTTTAAAAAATGCCTATAATGTTTTAAAATACCATCTTAACCAATTTTTAAGAAACTAACATAACAAATATATCCCATTCTTCAGAAAATTGTCTTGTTATATGCATCCTATATCTTTACAATTCCTTGCATAGTTAAGGTTCTAGTAGCTTTTAATTAGATATTGATAACCCTGAAATTTAATCTAGTAAGAGATTAGAAAAAGATCCACATTCAAGAACTTAGCCTTAGTTGTATATATTACTAGAAATATTATAGGATTCATTGTTTTTTTCTGCTCCTTTTCTTAGATTCAATACTTTTGTTGGACAGTGAGTGAGTGAAGATGGGTTCGAATGGAAATGAAAGTAGAAATAAATTTAAAATGTTTACCAATGTAAAAAGAAACTTCATTATAGGGCATTGTCCTTTCATGATCACTAAAATTCTGCAATACAAAACCAGCCAATCCCTTGGGGGAAAATGTAGAAAGTTTTGGGGAAATCTAATTATATTTTATTTGCAGAAAGAATCAATATGGCAGTACTTCTCAAGTTCAATTCAATCACGAATGTGAAGAGCAGATTTGCATTTACATCTAAGCAGAAGCATGGTGGATTAAAAAGATTTCATTATAATTTAGTCATCTCTTTGTCAAAATAGGGCATTCATTGGACATAATGACACTCAAGGCCATCCTTCCAATAAATTACCCTATAAAGGTTTCATAAAAAATTTAATATGGTACAGGTTGGGGAATATAGGTAATTAAATGTGTTGCAGAGGTAGAAAGAAGACCCTGGGAAAAGTAAAAGACTGTAATTAAGAGTTGAAAGAATAATTCTGAAATAAATAGATTATTTAAGACAATCTTATCAGTATGCTAATCACTTTAGTTCCCTTATCATGGAAGAATCTCAAATAGGTGCTTAGGTCAATGGTAGCCAACCCCTTGGCAGTTTCAGATGCTTGGAGTTTCATGACAGGCAGGCTCTAAACCTTGATTACTTTTCTAATAAGAACACTGTTGCTTGTCAATCTCCAATCTTTTTAATACGGTAATGTCAGATGGAAACAAAATCGACTCCTGGATGGCAAGGAAGCTGCACAGGGATTGGGTAAGGCTAAAAACCATCATCTGCAACACAGAGATAAGCAAGGCAGAATTCTCTGTGGTCTTCTGAGACTATATTATGTGAAATGAAGAATTTACGAGCAGAAACAGTAGCTAAAAATCTCATTATTAATGACTTTTGAGTAGCCATGGTTTCTGTTTTTTCATGTGAGCCCATAAGAGACTTAACAAAGACAGGAAGGCGGACAGAAAAAAAATTATAGCAAATAAACAGAATCTAGGACGAAAACAGGAAAATGTAACTGTGTCTCGAAAGTGTTTGTGATGTTGGCTGAAAGAGTGAACTGTACCGGCTTTGTTTAAACAAAAGTTATGTAAATCTTTGCTCAGCTGGCTGTTCTGGAAAATAAATGGAAGCAAACAGAGGAAAACAGAACATAGGCTGGAAGAGTTTGTCAAGAACGATAACAGGTATTGAAAAAAAAGGATTTAAAATGATAGCCCGGCCTCTGTAAATAATGCAAGCTCTTCAGGGTACACTAGAGACCCAACTCGACAGCATAATAATTTTAGCTAAAAACCTGCTATTCCTACCATGAGACTCCATAAACTTCAGAAGAAAGCTGAGGAATTTTATACACCCAAAGTGACAACTGTCAGAAGCGTGGGAAACCTGGCACGTTTAAATCTCTCATTTTATCCCTTAGTTACCCATGACATTGCCTGGGAGATTTTGCAGCACTTACACTGGGATAAGGAAGACAATTAAAACATCGCAGTTTTGTCTAACCATGCTAAAAATAGGAGTGACGGGTCTGAAGCTGAAATTTGGTGCTATTGTACGCAAACAAAATTCAGTTGACAACATAGAAAATCAAATGACTACAAATGATCTAAGCATACAAAAGTAAGTTATACAAATGCTGCCCCACCCCCCAAATATTTTACTCCCTCACTGAAACCCTCTAACATGGATAAAATAAACCTGAGCTGGTAGCACAGATGAGAAAATCTTCTCAAGGCGCCAAAACTAATAACCCCATGTATCATCTGGAGAACAGTCTGGCAAGAGGCCTTCCTTTCTCATTAACCTTCCGTGAGCTCAGCAACTGACAAGGCATGGGGCTGCTCCCCGAGAGATGAGATTCCCACTGACACAGACTAACTTGGGAAAAATTGGCCTCAAGTTGTACATCGGTCATTTGCACAACGTTGGCGCATAACCAGACTTGAGAAACTGTCTTATTCCAAGTGATACGGGAGTAAGCACCTGCTTTATATCTGACCTCACTGCTCCAGACGGACGGCACAGGTACAGGGAGATACATTTCTCCCTGTCGATCTCTTCATTGCAATCTTCTGTCCACGAAATCTCTACAGAACTGCTCTAACAGGTTGAAAAGACTAAGTCAGAAAATCCCCTTGTCACCTGGTTCTTAAAGTAAACTTAAGAAAACCTAAAGAACTCAGAGAGGTCATGGACAGTTGTCATTTTAAGCTCTAAACAATGGATTAGTAATAATGATGAATTGAGAGCCGTCTGGGCTTCTCACCACACTGTAACTCTGGAAGGTGGATGGCATTCCTGAAGTTAGAACTTATGTGTGTGTCCACTTGTGTAAGTTAGTACATTTGCATTTATTTATTTAAACATTTTAACTCA
Source organism: Tupaia tana (assembly GCA_026018925.1). Classification (NCBI taxonomy): domain Eukaryota; kingdom Metazoa; phylum Chordata; class Mammalia; order Scandentia; family Tupaiidae; genus Tupaia; species Tupaia tana. The sequence continues at coordinate 141,427,744 of JAKSZU010000009.1, read as the reverse complement.
TTTTTGCAGAGGATCAGGAGGTCATAAAACAAGACCTTGGGGCCAAAAAATGAGTATGAAAATCAGCTGTGAACACTCTAATGGTTGATAGGATGCCGTAGCATAATAAATACATTAGAAACAAGAAAGAAAACATACACCAATGTCAACAGGTTTGTAGGATTATGGCTAATTTTTTTGTGCTCTGTGCACTGTATTTTTTTTTTTCAAATTCTACAATAAGCATTTACTACTTTCCAAGCTAAAAAAAGATGCCAAGAAAAAAAGAAAAGCTATATGTTTTTTGAATCATCTATTGCACATCTTCAGAGATTTTGTTAGAATCTAGTACTGGCTCACCAAAAATTGTTTGCTCTATTTTTTCTTTACTGGATAGAACAAAGGGAAGCAGGAAGAGAGGGAGAAGCAAGGGAAGAATAATAGTCCCAATCACTAACTCCATTCAAGAGCAAATTAAGTTTCTCTCCTGGCTAGTCACTCGGTAAATGTTAATTAATGATAATTAAGAAAAATGAGTTTTCTTTTTTGTGAACTTCACAACACAATTCCCTATTTTTACATTAGCTAAAGTTAAAGCCAAATAGATGCAGTACAACTTTACAGTCAGGTGTTAACTACCTTTCATGGAAGGGACAGCATCCATGGGGAATCTAAAGATCTCATTTTACTTGTTAAATGCATCTTTGCCACTATTTTCTATTTCTCCCTATACCACTAATGACACGCACAATGGTACACATGGCATTTAATTACCATTTCTTCTATGTCTAAATTTTCCTTGCCGAGAAATGGGAAAACATAGAAACAACAGAAGGGACTTCGAATCACATTGAAAAACTGGGAACCAGCAGTTAGCGTAATGGCTATGTCGCTGGACTCCCACGTAGTCGACCGCGGTTCGCGTCTCGGACCCGGTGGCTTACAACTCACGCCGGGCGCGTGTGCGTGCGTGCCCAAGATCCCGAGAGGAGAATGGAGGAGAAGGGATTGTGGCGTGACCATCCCCCCTGGGGGGTGATTTCTCGCTTTCTGTCTCTATGTCTCTCTCTCTCTCTCTGTCTGGCGAGCGCACGCGCCCTATGGTGAAAAACCTCTCAAAAAAAAAAAAAAAAAAAAAAAAAAAAAAAACTGACGCACGTTGACTGCTGAGCTCTTTAGCAAAAGTGTATTGGCCATGACTTTTTAACTGCCAAGGAACACCACACTGGAAAAATTTAAAACGGAATAAAAGGAAAATAATGTCAATTAGAATTTTGTCAAGAATGCTAGTACTCATGAAATCATTGTAGAGTAAATATAAATCTTTGAAATACTAAAGCTCTGTGGCAGTAAAGTGATGCACACAGACGTCTTTCCATCAAGGTGATCATAATGAATACTAGGAAATATTCGTAGTAAATCAAACTGGAAAATTTAGGAGAATTTCTCAGAAACAATTTAGTCCTCATTATTTACTTGGTGGTCATCATCTCAAACATCAAATGACAGCAATGAATACCAAACACTATTGAAAAGGCTAATTATAGGGAACATAATACCCTTTCTAAATCCTAATTGTATTGATTTGTGTAATGAGAATTAGAAAAAAAATGCAAAATAAATGGAAACACAGTTGTAGAACTTTATTATGTTGAATTAAAATCCATGTTTTTAAAGTTTTTAGCCTTAGGGCATGTGCGCTCACCAGAGAGAGATAGAGATAGTGAGAAGGAAAGTGAGAAATCACCTCCCAGGTGCTGGTCATGCCACAATCCTTTCTCCTGGGATTTTGGCATGCACACATGCCCAGCGTGACTTTCAAGCTGCTAGGTCTGGAACTTGAACCTCATTTGTCATGTGGGTATCCAGTGCCTTAATCACTATACCACCAGCTGGCCCCAAAATCCATATATTAACCACTAAATCTTGAGTAATTACAAACAAGTAGCAATAGATCTTCAATTTTATACCAGCTATGACAAAAGATAGTAACTACAAGACAGACTTAAGGACTGTTTTTTGTTCATTGCAGTATTCTTAGTACCAAATAGAGTTGTAGGCATTTCACAGGCTCAAAACAATTTTTAAAAATTGGATTAATAAATAGAGAATGAGTAAATGGATAAATTAATTCAGACGAAGATAATGAGTCAAGATAATGAATGATGAACTGGAACCAGGACCAGGACCAGCACCAAGAAACAATCATCCTAACTACATCAATGCAATGATGTCCTCTGTTCCAAGAGAAAAATAAGGATAGTACATTTTCATCGACATTCATCACTAATAACTTGTAAAATATATCTCTACCATTCCACAATGTGGGTTCAGTTCTTTTCAATTAATCTTTTTTTGTCTAAATAACGATGCATTTTTAAAAATCTCAGTCAAGTACTGCTGCAAAAAGGTCCCTAAATTGGGTGAACCCTAAAGAAATGTTAGATGTCTGCATTATGAGAATCAATAAGCCACTCTTTATCCTGCATCACTTATAGATCTTGTATTGTTTGTATATTCAACCTTGGACTGCTCAGTTGTTTTTTTTTTTTCCCTTGGGTCTTACGATCCGCATCTATAAAATCAGGGTATTAGATCTGGTGGTTGCTAAGTCTCACATTGCGGCTTACCTTAGGTCAACCGAGGTTGCACACTAGACTCACTCAGGAGGCTTTAAACCATTCTCATTCTCACTCGGTCTTCATGCCAGGCAAATTAAATCAGAATTTCTGCAAGTGGGACCTCAGCATTACTATTTTTTTAGAGCTTTGTAGGTGATTCCAAAGTGTAGCTAAGATTGAGAACTACTCCTTTAAAGACTCATTGTCAGCTAAGAAAATTAAGCATACTTTAATTTCAGAGCAATAAAATAATTCACTCTGTACTTTCGTTATGCCTAAAGTCACATATTTCTAGCATAAAGATTTGTGCACCTATTTTTAAAGGGCACATGACTTGCCATTTTTTTTCATCACAACTTAATGCAATGATTAGTATTCCGAATTTACTACCAATTTTCATCATTCCTTAGTATTTACAGGCATGGATGGCTCTATAGTTCAAGATTCCTGCCTATTTAAAAGCAGTTGCCTCAAGCATATTTTAGTCTGTCAGTGGCTGTATATTCTTCCTGCTTTTAATAACGAAAATTTCATTTTAAGTGATAATCCCTAAAAAGGATTTCCTGGCAGAATAGTTTATATCATAAGAGCATATGGGAGTTAAGAATAATTATGCAGAGAGTATCTTTCTCCAAAGAGCTTAAAGCACTTTATAGAAATCATCTAATTAATGTTCACACTGTATCTATGAGAAGCCAGTGGACAGTGAAGCATGGATGGCTATAAGTGAACTCCCATCCCATTCAGAGAGCAGGTGAGAATAAACCCAGCACCACAACACACAAATGCAAGGTTTATATACTCTACCACTGTTCATCACAAAAGCTACATTTTATTGTGTCAAAATAAAGAGGAAAAAATTTGGAAGACAGCTGATTTACTTTTCCCTCATGATTTCATTTTTCCAAGCACTTAAAAAAACAAAAATATCAGCTTCTTAAAAAATTGCAGATGCTCTGACATTACACAAATACTGATTATGTTTGATTCAAATATGGGGCTTCCTTAGTAGAACAAGTAATATTTACATTGTTTTTCATTCATACAATAAATGGTAAGCATTGTCAATATGTGTGGGCACATTTACTTCAACTTAAATGTTACCAAAATATGACTGTATACCGTTATCCCAGACAGCCTGACAGATGAAGTTGATTTTAATAATATCTCAAGAGAAACTTTAATTAAATGTATACCTGCTACACATTTCGATGAATAGAAATGATAAAAGACAGTATTGCATAGTAGTTGAGAATAGAAAAGCTGATGGGGGTGGGGTGGAGAAAACAAAACCTCAGTATCTCTTTCCTATATTAAATCACAGTCTGTAAGTGAGTTTCTCTGCTGGGATCATGTCTTAACCTGACCTGATTTTCTTAACCTGGTCAGATTTCCTTCAGAATAAAATTAATAAAAGAATTCACAGAAGACTTATGATTTCATTAAACTAGATAAAAAGTTCTGACTTCATAAAAATTTCACTGGCATACGCAAAGGCATAAAAGAGTTCTTGCGAATTCTCCAATGCATAAATGTGAACTTTTAATTTAAAAAAAAAAGTACTCAGAATATAGCATTATTTGTCTTTCCACCTAGTCACACCACACTGATAGAAAATAAATGTAAGGACAGTAGTTCCTCCCTCTAAAACATCTGTTTGTATATTTGAGACATGTTCAATTTATATTCTCATTTTGATAATCATGGAATTACTGGTGGATATTTCCTGCATAAAAGCAGAGTTGACTGCAATGATTATCAACACAAAAAAAATTAAGTCTATTTAGAAAAGTGCAAGGGGAGGCATCAACAAACCAGTAGTAACTATTTAATGTTTCTTTTTAAGATAATCTTCTATACTAATTCCTGACTCCATACTTTCCCATTTGAGTAGCTTTTCTTCAGTTTTAGCATTGAAGTGATTGGAATTTATAATGTTATCAAATCATTGGATGACCTCGTAAAAGTATTTCTTTCCTATATCCAACATATAAAAATTACAGATATTTCTATGAGAAATTTATCCTTACTAAATATCATAGCAATACCACATAATGTTTTCATGTAGTTTAAATACATTGCACCAAAATAAAACAATACTATTTGAATGTGGTTTAAACATTTTGATTTTGGCTAATCTTAACAAGTCATTAGCTTCAGGGACCAGCAGATGGGGTGGTAGTTAAGGTGCTGGACACTCCCACATGGTTGACCAAGGTTTGAGTCCCAGACCACGTGCTTTCTCATTTTCCCTCTCTCTCTCTCTCTGTGTGTCTCTCTCTGGTAAAATTTAAAAAAATAAATGAATAAATAAATAAAATAATTCTTAAAAAATAAGATACTAGCTTAAACATAGAAAAAAAAGGTCCAAATTATTTTAATGTAAATGATTGGTGATTTCTTGCATATCTTAAGAGAACTATTACCATACCATTAACTCTAGTTTTCTAGAGTAAACCTAGGGACTTATTGGACTATTTTAAAACAATCCCTTTCTCTAAGAAAGGAAGGAGCTTGTAAAGGCAAAACTTACAACCAATCAGTTAAGAAGTCACTTTCTGAACTCCTAAGAGTGTGCTACCTTATACTGTTACAGTGGATGGGAGGATGGATGAGAAGTGGTTCCAAAATAGCTTAGGAATTATATTGGACAAAATCATGATATGATGGCTTCAGTACCAATATTGCCTGGGGTAGACACTCTGATTCTGTCATTTTAATAAAAACCAAGTTCCTTTTTAATTGGCTCTTTCTTAGGACATTGTTATGGCTTTTTAAAAATAATTACTTATTTAATTTTATTTATTCATTCATTTACTTTTAACATGACCTGAGAGAGACACACAGCGAGAGAGAGAGAGAAAGGGAAAGTTGGAAAGGAAGCCACCAGGTCCAGAACTTGAATCATGACCGGCCACATGGGAGTGTACAGTGCCTTAACCACTACGCCACCTGCTAGTCCCCAGGACATTGCTATGTTATAGATGATGGTTTGTCCCTCAAGGTTTCATGTTTTACAATTTGATGGTGAGAGGCAGTGAAATCTAGTGGACAATGATCAGATTATGGTGCTTGCACCATGGAGATAATACTCTTGTGATGAATAGATTAATGATGTCTTACCCTTACTGGGTTAAGTTCTGGGTCTTATGAGATGGGGTTAGTTCTTGTGAGAGCTGCTTACTAAAAGAAAGACTTGCCTGCTGCTGTTTCACTCTCTGCAAGCACCCTCCCTCCTCTGTGCTTCTATCGGCCATGTTGTAAGTCTGCCTGATGTCAGGCTGATGCCTTTGGACTTTCCAGCCACCAAAATTGTGAATTAATAACTTCCTGGGTTTTTTATTTCTTCCCTTTTTATTTTATATATTTATTTGTTTTGGACGGACAGAGGATGTGTATACTTATCAGAGAGAGACAAAGAGAGAAGAAAAGGGAGAAAGCATCACCTTCTAACGGGGTGTGATCTTGGTGCAATCCCTTCTCTTCCATTTCTTAACCTTGTCAGTGGTTTGAGCAGCTTACGCATGTTCCCACTGTATTTTTCTTTTTTTGGAGAGGTTTTCACTATAGGGAGCTAGTGCTCGCCAGAAAGACAGAGAGAGACAGAAAGCGAGAAATCAACCCCCGGGGGGATGGCCATGCCGCAATCCCTTCTCCTCCATTCTCCTCTCGGGATCTTGGGTACACACACACACACCCGCCCGGCATGAGTTTAAGCCGCTGGGTCCGGGACGTGAACCATGGTCGGCTACATGGGAGTCCAACAACATAGCCATTATGCTAACTGCTGGTCCCCCATTGTATTTTTCAAGGCACTGGGACTGAAATCCAAACAATTGTGTCAGCCACGTGGGATAGATTTCAGTCTCAGGATTTCTGTTCACAATGCAATAATGGACTAAAACAGGTTTGTTCCTCTTAGTTACAAATTCTTACCAAAATTATATGGCGAATAGGTATTCAAAATGCAGAAATGAAGATATGTCTCTCAGAAGAATGTTACACTTTTGAATAGTACTTAATGAGTTGGAGACTTCGCCACATAATATGATCCATAATGACCACATGGTTAAAACATCTTAGAATGGAAAACAAAAATGCAATTTCCACTTGTGCATATTGGAAAACTCATGCATAATTAGAAAGATATAAAAATGGGTTTTGGATACATGACTGGCAAACTAGGAAAGTCAGAGTTGCGTAGTACTCTAGAACTGTTAAAAAGTGAATGTTTTAGGGACCAGCAGTTAGTGTAATGGCTATGTCACTGGACTGCCACGTAGTCAACCACGGTTCGCATCCCGGACCCGGTGGCTTAAAACTCACGCCGGGCGCGTGTGCGTGCGTGCCCAAGATCCCGAGAGAAGAATGGAGGAGAAGGGATTGCAGCGTGGCCATCCCCCCTGGGGGGTGATTTCTCGCTTTCTATCTCTTTGTCTCTCTGTCTGTCTGGCGAGCGCACGCGCCCTAGAGCAAAAAACCTCTCCAAAAAAAGAAAAAAAAAAGTGAACGTTTTAAACACCTTAAATGCCTTCTAAAACATACACCTTCTAAAACATACAATCAAAAATTGTTCTGATAATTTAGATGAGTTCTACTTATCTATGTCTTTATCAGCACAAATAATAATAGTGTGGTTCATTTTGTGAACCACACAAAATGCTATTTAATCATTTTTGACAAAAATATCAATTTGTTACATCCCACTTAAATTTAGACAGTATGTATAGAATAAGCATAAGAAATCGAAACAAAATCTTCATGAAATTGCCTGTCAAGGCCAGTTTTTATATCTTTTGAATAAGATTTGATGTGTATCCCCTTGGGAAGAAAACTTCCTCAGGTTCTTGACTACTTAAAGAATTTTTTCTATTATTGTAAGGTGATATTTTATATCAAATAACAGCACTAACTCTGGTGATGTTAAAGCTTCAGCCTTTGATCAAATTGTTGCTCTAAAACGAATCAAATGATCACATTGTACAGATGCTAGACTTTCTAATAGAAAAGCCTCTAGGTACACATGGTATATAAGTTTAGATTAATTACAATAAAAGAAAGTTAAAACTTTAGTTCTTCAGTCTCAGTAAATATATCTCAAATGCTCAATAGTCACATCATTATAGCGTACTTCTAGCAGCGCAGAATATTCCAGGAGATATAGCTGATATAGAGACAGCCCATTTGTCTATCTCTGTCACCAGCTTATCCCTCAAGGTGCAGGGGAAGGAAACAGCATGATGTATTGCATACAAATGGGCACATATAAGTACTGAGAAATATAGTGAATCGATGAATAAATCGCATTAATGCCACTGATATTGCTATATGTATAATGCTTTTCAGATTAAAACTACTTTTATGTCTCAGTGGTTTTAAAGGGCTCTGACAGGGGAGGGGACTGACTGCACTAGGGAAACTTTTTAAAGTGATGAAAATATTCTATATCTTAAATAGTGGTGGTGAGATGATTGGGTTTGTTTGTCAAAGCTCATCACACCATGCACTTAAAAAGGAGATGTTTTATTGTATGTAAATAATACCTCAACGAAACAAAAAATAACTGATAAAGAAGGGGAAAGGATACTTTCATTTGCATGTTAAAATGTGATCCTTGGCGTTTGACATGAACAGACCAGAAGATACTGGTGAAGAACAATAATCAGAAACATTTGAAAATCAGACTCAGGAGCACCAGGTGTATTTCAGATGTCAAGTAATAGAAAGGGGAAGGTTTTTAAGACTGTCATGGGTTAACATACTACTCAGAGAAGCTAGCAGATCTCACTAGGCAGGCCCCCCATTCTCGCCCTCACCCCATGGATTCTCTAATCACCTTTGATTTTACCATCTGTTCCCCCCGGCACAACAAAGGTTCAGAAAGAACAGTGACAACTTCAATCAGCTGGTCTCCAATGATAGTTTTGAAATCATAAGAAGCGAAAACCAATTCTGTTGATTGAATTCACTCTTTATTGAGTACTTACTTGTGAAGTATAAATTCATGGCTATGCCATTCTGACATGATTTCACTGATATTATATGAATCTAAAACAATAGCTGGAAAAACATTATGTGTGATCACTTCTCATGTCTACACTGTACAGAAGTGGAGACTGTCATGTACCTGGTTCTGAGAAATTTTGAGAGCTAATTAGGAATGGAGATCATAATTTCTTGGTCACATTCCCTAGAATCTAAACCTCGTGATGAAATAGGGCAAGAAGAGATCTGGCATGTGTAAAGTAAGGTAAGGTTTTTGCAAGCTGTTCTCTTCTGGGTGCGAGAGGACCTAGATTGGGGATTTCTCTTTGAAGAACCTCCTGCTCACCATGCTGGTCAACGCCTGACCTAGCCTGTTAATCTTCAGAGCAAAATTCAAGCCACATCTGTTTGCATCGTCCTTTTACTTTAATAAATGCTGGTAGCGGTTGCCTCTCTGGTGTCTTTTAATTCAATGTCATTACTTTGTGTTTGTTCTCTATGGTGATGTTTATCACAAAGAGCACAAAGGGAACAATTTATGCACTAAAGGTATGTCTCTGCGCTTCAGAATAAATTATCCTTAGAAGGGTCTACAAAAACAATCCCATCTATTTTTCCTGGTGAATACTGAGTAAACTATTGAAAGGGAATTGAAATGCTCGTATCTCTTTTCAAGAAAATGGAGACCTGCATGGTCGTTCAGCCCTTAGGACGAAGAGAAATACTGGTTTTCCCCTCACCAAGGTCACGAGGGTAACATACTGTCTTTATAATTAGCAATGTATACTCTTGAGTTAGTTGAACGTTTCAATCTTAAAGTTGAAGAAATATTTGAGTTTGTTAAATCCAGGAGGAAAACTTGTGTCTTTTTATTGTGGCATGTAAGTAGTACAGCCCATGTTGGGGGTCCTGGCTTTTTTAGAATAAGGATGCTAGGTCTGCTTGTCTTCCATGAGAGCCTGAGTCCTAGTCTTCTACATGACAACATCCACATTGTAGACATAATACACTTACATTTAGTTCGCCCATGCCTTTCCCTTCTTGTCACTGACCAGCCATTGACGAGGTGATCTATTCTACGTGTGATTTAATGTGAGGATGGAAGGAGAAAGCTGGTACAAAGTACCTAGTTATTAATAGTAGGCCCAGAGGCCAGTAGGTGATGTCGTGATTGGGGTACTGGACTTCCCACATAGCTGACCACAGTTCGAGCCCTGGACCTGGTGGCTTGCTTTTTCACTTTTCCTTTCTCTCTCTCTCTCTCTCTCTCTGCCTGGTTAAATTAAAATAATAATAATAATAGCAAATAAAAATAAATAATTCTTTTTAAAAGATAGGCCCATAATAGACAGTAAGTGAGAGCTTTAATGTTAGCAATATTACTGTTTACTAGTATTATAATTTACTCCCTATAAACTAGTTTATTCATTTAGTGTTTCCCCACATTTATGGTAAATCCCTATGACATTTTTTTGTCCTCCACTTCATGAAGCCTTTGTGGTTCCTAATGAAAACTGTTAGATTTTATTGCTACAAAAAATATTTTCTTCACTTTTTTGTGACCCATAGTTTGGAAGTTAAGTCTATTTTTGCAGCTGTTTTTCTCTCCAGAACAAAGCAGATTTTCAATTTAACTTAGCAAACAGTTTTTAATTCCAAAACAAAGTCATGCATAAACAAAAACTGTAACCCCAAAAGGTTCTTGATATTGCTACGCTACTAGGAATCTTCAACCAGATATGTGAATTGAAAAGAGTGACGCTCAGTGTCGTTGGCTATTAGGTAAAGTGGTCAATCTACATGACACCTAATGTCTCCACTATCTCTAAAGCTACCATTAGTTTATGAGTCAGTGATTTCACTCACTCACATAACAAAATCTTTAAGCCATTTTATCTCCCCAGGAAAATACTCCCACAGAGCACAGATTTTAGAAAACGAGTTTAATGTTAAAATGGACAGCACTGGAAAATGTGGGCTCTTCAAAAAAAAACTTTACCTTTTCTGTTCAGACACAGCTTTTTGAGAGCAAGGAATCAAATTTTACTTTCCTCCCTGTGTTCTTAAGATTTATCCCAGCACTTTTCTTGCAATAAGTGGGTGATAAATACTTGCTGAATGAAAATGGTGAGCTTTCTTCAGCTTGGAGAAAAACATAATTTGAGCTTACCCTATAGTATTTACCTAGACTATTTTTAAATTACCTAAATCATTTTATGAGTAAAAATATGAAATCACTTGACCTAACATTTGCATGAAATTTGAAGTTTTATGTTCTTGTTCTAAGATCACCAGTACTTTCTCATTGTCCTTGAGACGTTTTTCTCTTTAGCATAGCTGAATTTTTTTTTCTTTTTTGCTCATTCTAAATTTTTATAAACAGATAAACTATTTGGAAAAACTTGTGTTTTACTGTATATGTAAAATTAGTATTCTATGTGAAGATATGAACATACTCCAGTTTTTCAAAAAACACTTTTTTTCCCCAGATACTGCCAGAGAGACAGAGAAAGCACCTCTCAGTGGGACAAGGTGACAACACAATCCTTTTTCCTCCATTTCTCCTTTCCATCAAGTTTTGGGGCATGCACTCATGCACACATGCCCGACGTGTTTACTTCTCTCTTTTTCTTTAATTTTGAATTTTTAAAAATTTTATACATTTAATCACTCTATATGCACATGTTGCTTGAGAATTAAACTTGAAATTCAGCCATTTTCTAAACAAAGTAATGTCATGGGTCTATCCATGGTGGCACAGAAAGTAGGGGTGCTGCTGTGTGATGCTGGAGGCCTTTACGGAAAGGTTTGAGATTCATGCCCCAGGTCTACGGGTCTACTTGAATATCCTGTAATCCTGGCTGTAGGGATGGGGGGAAGATTGCCGTGTGAGGACTCTATCACGCATTCCTGTTCCTGTCCCTATCTCTCTTTCTCTCCCTTTTCAGAAATAAGTAAATAAGCAATAACATAAACCAAAATTTAAAGAGAGGAAATCAATGCCAATCATTTAAAAATTATATAATACTTTATGATTTGTACATTTCTTTCTCATTCATTATTTTATTTTGATAATAAACCTGAGACATAGGCTAGCATACATTTTATAGAAAAACATCACCTAAAACTGAGGAAGTAACTTATTTGAACTCTGAGTTTGTGGTAGACACAGATTTTGTGACTTAAAGCTCACACTATAACACAACTACCTCTCCTTTACATCCAGAAACACTACTTTCAAATGCAGAAATTCAATCTAGTTTTCATTTTATTCCTAAATAGATTATCCGTATCTACAGAGATGACATGTTTAGAATTAGTGGCATGAAACTGTGACAAAACCAACAAGTTACAAACCAAGATAGTTTTATAATAACAGTATATCTATTTCAATATATTTCACGGTGGATAGTTTATGAAAGGATGAGTTAAAACAAACTTTCAGCCCGAAGAAATAAGCTGTTGCTTTATTCATGGATATATGGTTTTAACTGACCTTATGCACACACTTTATTTAAAAAAATAAGCTACTATCCTGGGATTGAACTAACTTTAAAAAACAGGACCTTAGGAAAATAAATCCCTCTGTCTGATGCAGGATATATGTTTCCATCAGAGTTTTTTTTTCTCTTTCTCATTCTTCTTTTCCTTTGAAACTTGTGTTGGGCAGTTGACAGAACAGGTTTTCATTGTTTTCTGATCCCAATTTTATTCTCTGTCATATTCCTTTTGTGCCAAACAAACGCAGAAGGGTTCAACAGAAAGAGTGTTCCAAATCTTTAATCATTATGAAAAACACAGTACCTTGACCTTGTATTTTAAAGTTAAATGGAATGGCATTATAAAAATTAAATTGGTTCTTGCTCATTTCCATAATATCCTCTAAAAAGCCTTGCCTAGCCTAGAGTGGATGTCCTATTTCTTTATCTTTCTTGATGACCTCTCATGCCTGCAAGTCAGCTCGTTTTTCTTTGCTGAAGACTGCACCCCACTGCTGCATGCACTCTAAAAGTTCCATTAAAATCTAGGGCATCATCATTCATTCTTATCTGCAGCAGGCTGCTGAACAGTGCCATACCAGCAACTGCATGCAAACTAGTCTCAGAGGACAATATTGGTTATATACATTGTCATCCCATAAGGAGAAGAATTCCACCTGGATCCTCCCTTATCTCACAGAACACATCTAGCCTTTCAAATATGGCTCCCAGAGTCGGTGCTATGAAAGGGTCTCCTGCAACAGCAAGCATTACTTAAAAAGCAATTTACCAGCAAGAAATTAGCTTTTTATAGGACACCCTTTATTAAACTCGGTGTGAGATGAGCTAGCATCCTGAATTGTGCCTCGCACCCACTGAGACCACACAGACCGAAAGCAGTTTCATTTTAAATACTGTACTATAAAAAATTATATGTATTCTCCCTCTGGTCTTGATGAATTCTTTCTTGGGATGGATGGGCTATTTGGATAATGGGGATTGAGAGCTGAATAACCAGCAAGGATTTAACACTGCTCCTGTTGTCCTGAAATGTTAAGCAATATTGATATTACTTATTCACTAAGACATTTTCTAGCCACAGGGAATTGCTCACTGCTTGGTGACTTCAGAGAACTTTGGAGATGGGGAAGACTGATGAAAGAGCTAGAGATAAAGGTTTGAAATAAGGAGTTAGCGTCTTGTACTTTTTATAATATTGAACATTTTTTGGAAACTAATCAATGGTTATCTTTGGGGAAATAAAGAGGGTAGTGATGATGTCAAGTATCATTATTGTCAAACTGTGTGACTAATTTACTGATTTCTCCATTTTTCATGATCTTATGTAGCAGTCCACTTATGTAGTTAAGTGGTATTACATAAAATATCCATATATATGGCATAATAACTAATTTTCTTTCTTTTTTTTTTTTGAGAGATTTTCGTTATACGGTGCGTGCGCTCGCCAGACAGACAGAGAGAGACAGAAAGCGAGAAATCACCCCCCAGGGGGTATGGTCACGCCGCAATCCCTTCTCCTCCATTCTCCTCTCGGGATCTTGGGCACGCACGCACACGTGCCCGGCGTGAGTTTTAAGCCACCGGGTCCGGGATGCGAACCGCGGTCGACTACGTGGGAGTCCAGCGACATAGCCATTACGCTAACTGCTGGTTCCCCAATTTTCTAATAAGTATTATACTCCCTGTCTATTTTAATGAACGGGTGGGTGTGCCAGACTCACAAACATTCTGAAGATCTTTACTACTTAATTCTGCTAATAAACTTTGACTTCAGGCAGGTGGTGGAATGCCAGTTGTTAGATTCTCAGTAAAAGTCCATCAATCCTGGGTAAGTTCTAGAGAGAGAATTCCGATTCTAAAAGATCTTCGTTTATAGCAGTTAGATATCATTCCACCATGTCTATAAAGTAAGATCCATTTCTCTCTGTCATCTCTTAACCAATACTCATATACATCTGGATATGCAATACTATATTTTGTATCAGGGCACTTTCTCTGAGAGGTTTTTATTTCCACAGTTATTTCCTGTAGCTGTCCAGATGGTACCATTTAAGATAAACTTTGATCCAAGTGATTCTTCCTCAAATATTTATTAAGTAGTGTGGAGATGAAACTTTTTTTTTAAATGCTGGGAAATTAAGACGTATGCTGCTTCAGTTATAGAATCCATTTATGGGGACCAGCAGTTAGCGTAATGGCTATGGCGCTGGACTCCCATGTAGTCGACCGCAGTTCACATCCCAGACCCAGTGGCTTAAAACTCACGCTGGGCGTGTGTGCATGCGTGCCCAAGATCCGAAGAGGAGAATGGAGGAGAAGGGATTGCGGTGTGGCCATCCCCCCTGGGGGGTGATTTCTCACTTTCTGTCTCTCTGTCTCTCTCTGTCTGTCTGGCGAGCACATGTGCTCTATAGCAAGAACCTCTCCCCCCCCAAAAAAAAAAAATCTGTAGTATGAAGAGAAATTGTTGAAAAAGCTGTAGAGTTAGAGGCCAGCAGGTGGCACAGTGGTTAAGGTGCTAGACTCCCACATGGTTGACCGAGGTCTGAGTCACCAGCCTTTTTCACTTTCTCTCTCTCTCTCTCTCTCTCTCTCTCTCTCTGTCTCTCTCTGTTGAGTGCATGTGCCCTATAGCAAATTAAACAGTGATAATAATAACAAAAAGTAAAATTAAATAAATAATTATTTTAAAAGAACCACTGGAGATTTAATTAAGTCTCAGAAATGAATGAAAAGTAAATGCTACAAGTTGGCAGAAATTAAAGAAGCGTTCACAAAGGAGTGACGCTTTCTTTGACCTGAACGTAGAGAATTGGAAGAAAGGCCAGGTAACATAGCTCATGTGAGGGAAAAGGCAGGGCGATTCTGGCCTGAAGCCTGAACATGATGGAGCCTAAGAGTTCTCCCGGGAAAGCAGCAGTGGGAAAGTTGGAATGTTTGCTTGAATCCATTAGTTTGTTGAGAACGTCATGACATATTTTTCCATGTTTTTCTATGCAAAATCGCATCACGACTTTCCTGATGACCCAATAGAATGTGGAATTCAGAATATGCAGGTAAACTTGGGCCTATGAGGAGTGGAAAGCCATTGACACTTTTTTGAGCCTCTAACTGATATAGTGAACCTGATCTATTTCTTAGGAAGATTAATAAAATCGTGGTGCACTGAGAGATTGGAAATGAGAGGTGAAGGGCTAGCTCATCTCATAATCAAACATGACTTGATAAATTCCTAGAAATAGAAAGAGTAGAAATGGAAAACAATGAGTGGAAAGAAGAGATATCCACAGGATGACTGGAAAGGCATCAAGAGGAGTCAAAAGTGTCTGAAGGATAATAGTAAGAATAGGGACGTTAGTCTTTTGGCCGCTGTTGTTTGGGGTCTCTGGCAAGTTGCTTTTCGAATCTATGACTTTTTAAGTCCCCTCCAATTACAGTCGGTGTCTTTCCTTGTGGCACATGACTTCATTAGAATTTTCTTTTATGAGATATAGGGCAATGAAGCAATCCACTTGGTTTTGTTGGTTTTTTTTTTTTTCAGATTTTTGTCAAAGGACACATGTGCACACCAGAGCGAGGAAGAGAGGAACAGAGAGGGAAAGTGATAAATCATCCCTCTACAGGGATAGCCATGCCACAATCCCTTCTCCTCCATCCTTCTCCTTGGACTTTGGGCATGCACATGTACACACCCAGCATGATTTTCATACTTCCAGGTTTGGAGCTTGAACCACAGTTAGCCATGTTGAAGTCTAGCACCTTAACCACCATGCTACCTGCTTGCCCCACAATATGCACTTTTAAATCATTGGAATCTATGCGTATGTTTAAATTCACCAGATAGAAATGTCTTAAAAAAATCCCTTCATAATTCAATTGGAATAATTATGTAGACTATATATTCAATGCTAGTTTATTATTCAGTAGAGAAGATTGACAAAATTAATCATTTTCTTTCAGACAGAAATAAAAACATGTCTATGTACCTCAAAGTGTTAATACGAGTAATGTAATTTTAAAAGTCTACCTACTCTCAGATGATAACCAATTCACTTGAAGAATTTAGTTTAATACTTTTAGAAGCCCCTTGGAGTTCTTCGAAAGAAGTTACTACACAGTTCCAGAGTATTAGAATTATTATTAATTGCAGTATTTTAAAGTTTACAGTAGATAAGCTTCTAAGAAAAATGGCCCAAATTTATTTGAAAGGTCACATAAATTTAGTTTACTTCTCCACCTGCATGGTGATAAAAATAGAGAAGCTGTGATAAAATCCAACTCAACTGGATAGGTAGCATGATAGAGTAGAAATGAGTCCTGAATTAGAATCAGAAAGCTGATTTTCTGTTTAGGTTCTTCCATATCTGAGTGGTATGATGGTAACCATGCATCTTCGTATGTCTCAATTTTCAGCTCAATTTTATAAAATGGGCATGCTAATAATATTTGCTCACCTCAGTGAGGGTTTCTTTCCATGAGTTAATTCTAAAATCTAGAACCATGTTTGGCAACAGTGTGGGCTTAAAAATATTTGTTAAATGAATTGAATGATTAATGGATGGATGAATGAATAGTGTGAGTTTTCAGTAAAATGAAGCATGCAGAAGCATATAGATCTGAATATTGTACTTACAGCTACAGAATAATATCTGATTATTTTATCTATTCTATCTGTATGGAGGAAATAACTATTGATTACTGTGCTACTGCCCATTCCTTCCTAATTCTGCATTCAATGGCATTTCATTGGTAGCTTGCAACTGGCCATGCTGAAGTATTTTGGCCACAATATTTGGCAGAGCCTACAAATCAGACCCTCTGTCTCCCCAAAGAGCTTCTTGTTAAATATTTATCAGCACATCTCTGCTCTAGAACCTTGTTATCTGCCCTCTGCTTTCTTGGGTCTCTTCTATCTCCTTTGCAAACTTTTGCTGAAGTTTTGCTGAAATACTTGCAGTCATCCAAAGAATACTGGCTTTCTGGGTCAGTGCACAACCACCTTGAAATTCTTCCCTCTGAGCAATACCTATCATACCTAACTGTAACTCAGAGGCTACATTGAAAAACAGCCTCTGACACCCCCAAGTTAGACTTGGGTGCCTCTTTCATATGTTTAGCTATCATTCAATAAGTTGTGATAATATAATATAATATGATCCTGATGTATTTTAATTACTTGTTTACCTGCCCTAAGAAATCTTTGAAGCACAAGGACTCTTATTCATAGTTACAATCTCCATACCATGTTCCTATATGAGATAATAAATGGTAGTTTCATAAACAATTAAAAAAAAACAATCTTATTTGGTACATGTTGGAAATACAATCTGGAAAGTGAAATGTATTATTAGTCCAAGAAATGTAGGCACTGTTTGCTTGACATAATTTCCTGAGTGTTAGTGGGGGAATCCATTATACTAATCTACATAATCAGTCCTAATGCGGCTGGCAGTTTCACAGACATTTACTTGGAAGATCATTGGTTTAATATGAATAGAGTAGTTGAAGTCAGTGACAGATCAAGTCAATAGTAATTTCTGTCTGATATTTCTGTTGTGACTACATGATGGTGACATTTGAAATCATCTCTGTTTGGTCTAAGAATCTTATTCATAGGACAGCCGCCCACAGGGCCAGTCAGAATGGCTCATTGAGCAAACACATTTCTTTTGCATCTTTGTGCATGAAGCAATCCAGAGAAAAACTGTATTATTCCTGTGTTTCACTCTCGCCTTACACAGATCAGATGCACCAGTCATTACATATTTCCCTTAAGATCCATTTCACGTCCTCCTACAAAGCACAGACTCATTGCCAATTAACTTCTGGATGAATTCAGCCAATGTATGACCTTAGTGAGGGTCCCTCTCCTGCTCTAGAGGGAATTTTCTAGCAGTATCTGAATGTCTTCTGATGTTCCAGCTTCCTGCTGGACACGCTCTTCTGTGGTTGTAGTTCTTGCTAGACAGCTCCCGTCTGATTCTACTGAAGAGTGAATAGCTCCCTCCAGATGCCCTCAAATTCTGAAATCTGGTTACAACCCCTAGCCATGGACCTGAGAACAGTTTCTTGCTATTGTCAATCTCTGTGTTGCTTCTTATCATTTTGTGTGTTGCTTCTCAGGTATTCCATCATCTAGGTAACTAATTGCCTCTATTAGATTCCCTATTTTGGAACTATTTAGAGTACTTTTTATTATTGTTTTTGAACCTTTTTTAAAAAAAGCACTACTGTCTTATTTGGCGCAGAAAATCAAAGTCAAAATCTTCTTTGTCTTCCTGCCATCTGACCCCTCGAATCTAGTCAGTCTCCAAGTCTGATATACTTTGCTCCCATTATTTTCTCTTTCTTCCATTCCCATTCCATAAATAGTATGTGAACTATCACTGTCCCTTCCCTGAGGTGTTGCAACATCTGCTAAAGGGGTCCTCTGCCTCCAGCCTTTTTCCCTTTTTTTTCACCAGGTTAAGAACCACAGAGCTTACTTGAGCTAACTTGGATGAACAGAAAGATAGAAGGGATTATTATAAGGTTGGAGTAAAATAACAAGGGCATCTCAATGTAATTCAGTAACAGCAACTATCATAACTGCACATCACAGACTGAACCTTTCTGAGTCTACCACCACTGGTTAGATTTCCTACTATTCTTCCTATTTACCCTGAGTCTCTCTTTCTCAATGTGGGATGCCATTGATTGCTCCCCAATATCAGCCTGATTCTGCTGGTACATCAAGTATTTGCTCAGATGTATCTTTCTCTATGAAGCCTCTCTTGCTTTATCTACCAAGAAATTGATCTCTCTTTCTATAAACTGCAATTCAACTGTACATTCTAGAGCCTTTGCTTTTTTCCCCCTTTTTCCTTTTCTTTCTTTTTTTGCTATAGGGCATATATACTCAGTAGAGACAGAGAGAGAGACAGATAGACAGAGAAAGAGAAAATGAGTCCCAGGGAGGATGGCCATGCCACATTCCCCTCTTCTCCACTCTACCCCCAGGGACCCTAGGTGCACACATGCACATGTGTGGCATGTCCTCCAAGCTGCTGGATCCGGGACTTGAACCACTTAACCATGTGGGATCCATTATTTTCTATTTTACATTACTTTTTGTCCATGTACCTTATCTTGTCCAATAGGCATAAGCTTTTAGAGGGCATGAGTCATGTTTCATACGTGTATACCACACATTGCCTACCCAGCACTTTGCTCATGGCTGGTGGCCAGTGAATATGCCTTAAGTGAATGACTACTGAGTTTTCTGAAAACATCACTTTACTATTGTTATCTCAAGCTCACTCAGTTATTCTGGATCCTGATGCCTATGAAATACAAAAAAAAAAAAAAAAAGATAAGACACAGATCATGTCTAGATTAGAATAGTGATGAGATAAACAGTAATAAAAGGATTGGAAGTTATCTTATTTATATGGCCTTTAGAATATTTAACTGGAAATCAAATAGAGGGCTTTTTTGTTTCTGAACATACAGACAAGAAATCTTAGATAATTGAAAGAAAAGGAATAAATTTATTTCTCAGTAGGTATTTGTTCAAACATACACAATTTATTCTGACAAATATCTAATTTGAATATACTCTTGCTTTCTATAATTTATAAAACCGTTTATAAATTCAATTTAATCTATATGGAAATCATAGTGCATATCAGTCTTGCTATTTTTAAAAGTGATTCTTAATAAAATGTTCTGATATTTTAGAGAGTATTTTAATTCATATATATATATATATATATATGTATATAGGAATTAAACAGTAAACTTTCATTTGTACTCAATTGAGAAGCACCGTATCACTCTTTGACATTTGTCACTGGATGCTATATTGTTATATAACTGCAATAGAAATCAGATGTCACAATTTTGGTACTTCACAAAGACCTATGTTCCCTTCACAAGACAGACAAGCTTACATATTACTTTAGATGGTATGTATGATACATAATTTTATAGCATTTTAAAGATAGCTATACATATCTAAGAATCCAAGTATTAGAAATTGACCCTTCTCCTCTAAGTCAGAAATATAAGGCAAATATATTCAGTTCAACTCTAGCAGATTCATTTTAATCCAAGAACCATGCCCCCCTTTAGGTAACATATATTATGACCTGGGGCAAATTGCTTAACCTCTTGGGGGGGAACATTTTCCTATCTGCTAACCAAGGAGGATCCTGACTTTCCACCTTCTAAAGCTAAAGTTGATGTAATTATTAAAAGCCAGTCCGAGTCTGCCTATAGTAAATATATAATTAACAGCCATCATTACAGATATGGAATCTTGGGTAGTCTCACAGATCTCTTCCACTACAACAATGTTGTGATTCCAGGTATCAGCTCATGTTTAATTGTCAAGACAACAGCAAATCCTGTCAGTAAACAATGTGCTAGTCATTACCTGGGATAGAGGAATATGTGACAAGGCCACAGCTCTTGAGGAATTTAGACTGTGATTATAAATGAATGAGACAATTAGCAAAGTAATATACACACACACACACACACACACACATATATATACATATATATATATATATATTCCCTTCACAAGATGGACAAGCTTGTTTTATATATATATATATATATATATATTGTGTGTGTGTGTGTATACACACACACTACTATGATAGCTAAATTGGACACTACTGACTGTTTACTACAAGAATACAGAGATAGTGACAATTTATGAGGACTGCAGGAATTAACAAATTTCTTGAAGGAGAATTTGAGCTTACATTTAAGTATCAGTTCTCATCTGCACTGCCTATTAAAATCACCTTGGGGAGCTATTAAAAATCCCCATGCCCTGGCTTTGTCACAGAACACCGGAATTTCTGCAAGTGGAAAGTAGGCACCAGTATTTTTCCAAGCTCCCCAGATGAGCCTATTGTATAAAGTTGCGAACTGCAGCCTTAAAGGGTAAATAGACTTTCCCTAGAGGAAGATAAGGGTAGAAGAATCATTTTAAGGGAAGGAGTCCTCTGAAGTTATTCATGGAGTAATAACATACACTTCCATTATGAAGGACAATAGGCAGTACCACTGATAGAAGGCAAAGTGACGGATATTAATGAAATATTTGGAAAGATTCTAGATAGTAAAGGAAAGGGCCAGATACTGAAGATGGAAAAGTTTAAAACCACTTAATTGAAAGCCAGAAACTCTCAATAATACAACTACATATAGTCAAAATAACTCAAATATAACTGGCACATTTTCCTTTTGTGGAGGTGGTATTTCTTAATATTCTTGTGACTTGCCTAAGATATTTACACACTCTGGAACACTAATCCCTTTCATTCTAGAAGTGTTTTGCAACCTTGACTATACTCTGGGATCACTTAAGGAACATTTAAAAATACTGATGTTGGGACCAGGAGATGACGAAACAGTTATGTCACTGGATTCCCACGTAGTTGACCATGGTTTTATTCCTGGACCTGGCAACTTAAACTCATGCCAGACACCTGTGTGTACGTGCCCCCCAAGATCCCAAGAGGAGAATAGAGGAGAAGGGATTACAGTGTGGCCATCCCCCCTTAGGGGGAGATTTCTCACTTTCTGTCTTTCTCTCTCTCTCTTGCAAGCGCACATACCCTATAGCAAAAATCTCCCTCTAAAAGTCAATTAACTTGTTAATTAAAAATAAAATAAAAATACTGATGTCTGTGTTCTGCCTCTATAGATTCTTATTTAATTGGTCTGGTGTGTGACATGGGCCTGAATAGGTCAAAGATCTCCTCAGGGAATTCAAATACGCAACCAAGGCTGAGACTTGCTGATTCAATCAGTGCTTCTTAAATGTTGACATGAACACGAACCATTTGGGCATCTTGTCAAAGCACAGTTTTCTTCATCTCACTCCCAAAGATTCTGATATACTAGGCTTAGGGTGAGGACAAGAGTTGGTAGTTCTCACAAGTACTGAGGTGATGCTGAGCAAGATGGCCCTCTGGTAGAACTGCTCCATTTGATTGTTCTCAAACTTGAGCATCCATCAGAATCCCCTGGAGGGTTGGGCAAAACACAGACCACTGAGCCCACCCTCGGAGTTTCTGATTCAAGGTATCTGGGGCTCATGCAAGTGGATCAAGCTCACAGGTGATGCTCATGTTGCTGGTTCAAGGACCTTGCTTTCAGAACCACTACTCTGGATACAACATAATTGCTATCTATCTATCTATCTATCTATCTATCTATCTATCTATCTATTTATTTATTTATTTATTTATTGGAGAGGTTTTTCCGCTATAGGGCGCATGCGCTCACCAGACAGAGAGAGACAGAGAGACAGAAAGCGAGAAATCACCCCCCAGGGGGGATGGCCACGCCACAATCCCTTCTCCTCCTTCTCTCGGGATCTTGGGCATGCACGCACACGCGCCCTGCGTGAGTTTAAGCCACCGGGTCCGGGACTCGAACCGCGGTCGACTACGTGGGAGTCCAGCGACATAGCCATTACGCTAACTGCTTGTCCCTTTATATTTATTTTTAAGAAGCTTCCCTTTAGAGCCAGCCAGTGGCATGGTGATTTAGGTGGCTGGTTCCCACATGGCTAACTTCCAGGTTCAAGTCCCAGACCTAGAGACTTAAAAGAACAATGCCAGGTGCATGTGTTTATGTGCCCAAAATTTCAACAGGAGCATGGAAGAGAAGGGATTGTGGTGTGGCCACCCCCACACCCCAGGGGGGTGATTTGCCGCTTTCTCTCTCTGTCTGTGGTTAGTGCACACATCCTGTAGCAAACATTTTTTACTGAAGGAAAAAAAGCTACCCTTTACTTCACTACTGGTCTTTAAAACATCTTCACTAGCGACACCTTATTATAGCATCTGACTGTAGTGCCCTTGGATTAGAGAAGCAAGTACATAAGGCACAGGACATGGCAATTCTGTCTACTTGGATGCACACCTGCCCCGTACCCAGAAACCATCTGACAACATTCACCAAGTGATGGATTGCCTGTTGTCCATTCTACTCCTTACCTAATGGTTCTTTTATTTAACTAATGACTGTAATTCTCATTAGACTCTGATGGAACATTAAGATTTTGTTTGTGAAACCTGGCAAAACTACTCCTGGCAGGACATTCGGCTGGTGAGCATTACCTATACAGCAACACCCAACCCTCCAGCTGGCCGGCGCAGCAGGTGCCAGTGCTGTGAGTAATGCCGGCAGAAGGAAACAGTGGTTCTCGCGGCCATTGCAGTTATTTTGTGATTTAATTCATGAATTCCTTTAGTTTAGAGAGACTTTAAATGACCTTCTGTTAAGCAAGCTGCAGTAATGAATTTAAGGCAAAGGAAAGCACCTTTGTCTTAACCGAATGGGCAGCAGTAAGTCAAGGATCTGAGGATTCTGCGATGTTCTGTCTCACCTAAATGTCCTTGCACTTGTTCTGATAACCCTTTCATTTCTTTCATGCTTCTATATCACCTTTCCTCATTACTCTTAAGATAAAGACTAAGATGTTACCATTTGAATGTCCTTCCC
Source organism: Tupaia tana (assembly GCA_026018925.1). NCBI lineage: Eukaryota > Metazoa > Chordata > Mammalia > Scandentia > Tupaiidae > Tupaia > Tupaia tana. The sequence continues at coordinate 141,404,148 of JAKSZU010000009.1, read as the reverse complement.
CAAAGTGCTGCCTCCAGTCACACTACCTTGCTGCCTAGTTCTTGGGGTTTCTTTCTTTTTTAAAAAGAACTATTTATTTAATTTTATTTGTTGTTATTATTTTTTAATTTGGACAGAGAGAAAGTGAGAAACCAAGCTGTGAGTTCTGGGACTTGAACCTCAGTCAGCCATGTGGGAATCCAGCACCTTAACTACCACGCCACCTGCTGGCCCCCTTGGTGTCTACTTCTAGCATAACACTTATTCCACTCTAGGAGAACTGTGTATCACTCAGCTGCCCTTCCCAGACAGCCCAAGAACTGAAGACAGAGGCAGTATCTAGCTCATCTTTCCCTCTACAACACTTCAACTAGTCTGCCTGGCAGAGAAGATGTATTCAGTTAACATCTTCCACAAGTTTTCTGAAGCACCGATTCTTACCCTCCACTGTATTGAACTTGCCTAAATACCTCCAGGTCGCTCCGTACTTCTCCCAAGTGTAGCGCTTGCACATCTGCCCATCAGTGCTCATTTCACATGTCTGTGCCAGCCCTGACCATATGCAGCATGAGGATCTATTATTTTTTTAGAGGTTTTTGCCTTAGGGCATGTGTGCTCACTGGGGGTTGGGGGAGAGATTGTGAGAGGAAAAGTGAGAAATCACCCCCTAGGGGGACAGTCATGCCACAATCCCTTCTCAATTCTCCTCCTAGGATTTTGGGCACACACGCACATGTGCCTGGCATGAATTCCAAGCCACCAGGTTTGGGACTCAAACTGCAGTTAACCATGAGGGAGTCTAGTGATATAACCACTATGCCATCTGTCGACCCCCATGAGGATCTATTCTGTTTGCAGTTCTATCGCCAGCATTTTTAGAGTATATGGTTGTAAGTATCTTCCAGATTTAGCCAATACGTCTCTGTACAATGGGCTATTAAATGGAATTTTAATATTATGCTACTTTTCACTTTTAAAAAATTTTCCAGAGGGAAAGTGCAGTCATAAAGAGACAGGGAAAGTGAGAAAACCCTCTTCCTTTGGGATGATCACAACACAATCCCTTCTCCTCTATTATTTCCTCCTTTGGGGATTTTGGGCATGCATTTGCATGTGCCAAGCACGTTTTTCAAGCTGCTAGGTCCTGGACTCAAACAGTGTGGCCAGCCATGTGGGATCCAGCCGCCTTAGCCACCATGCCATGAGCTGGCCACTATTGTGTAACTTTTCTTAAGTACAGGTTCCATCTATGTGGCTGAGTAAACTTGCTCACTCCTGAACAGAAAAATAAAAGATCATCTGAGTTGGTGATATTTAATAATATGATCTGGCTATATTTTATAATATTTACCTTCTTAAAGTCTGTTAGGATCAATGCAGCATCTTCCAATGTACTAAAATGCACCCAAGATTCAGTCATAAATGACATAGGTATGATGCAGATAGTACAGAGCAAGTCCTCGGATCCATCTTAGTCTACTACTGTATTGCTAAGTAGAAATACCTAAGACTGGGTGATTTATAAAGAATAGAGAATTATTGGCTCACAATTCTGGTGGCTGGAAACTTCAAGAGCATAGGGCATCTAGTCCTACCTCACAACATGGATGACAGGGGGAAGGAAAGCAGGCACATGCAAACAGCGATCTGCAGGCAGCTGGCTTCTTTTTTTTTTTTTTTTTTTTTTTTTTTTGGAGAGGTTTCTGCTATAGGGCGCATGCACTCATCAGAAAGAGATACAGAGAGATACAGAGAGACAGAAAGCGAGAAATCACCCCCCCCCCAGTGGGATGGCCACGCTGCAATCCTTTCTCCTCCATTCTCCTCTCAGGATCTTGGGTACGCACGCACATGCACCTGGCGTGAGTTTAAGCCACCATGTCCAGGACTCAAACTGTGGTCGACTACATTGGAGTCCAGCGACATAGGCATTATGCTAACTACTGGTCCCCAGCTGGCTTCTTTTTAAACAACTTGCTCTTGTGGGAAGTAACCCAATCCCAAGAGAGCAAGAATTCACTTCCTCCCAGGACAGGGCATTAATCCATTCATTAAGGAGGTGCTCCCACTATCCAAACATTTTCAATTGGGCCCCACCTCCTAAAGTTCCCACCATTTCTCAGCACTATTACATTATGGACCAAGTTTCTAGCAAATGAACCTTTGAGGGACAAGCCATTTCCAAACTATAGCAAGCAGGTGCATATCAGGCAAACTGAGGCTGAGGGGGGCAAAAAGAAACAGGACAGACCATAACCAGAAATAATATCCAGAAAAAAAAATTTGAATCCTGAGACCACTTATACTTTGCATTTGATTTCCTGCTTTCTGTTTCTCTCTGGCAAGAGCAAGTGCCCTATAGCAAAAAATCTCTCTATATATAATAATAATAAAAAAATCTGCTCAAAGTATACACAAAGTGTCCTGTGAAGTGCTGGATTATAATAATGATTAAGGGAACTGAAATGCAGGCAAGTCCTCAACTGGGGACTGAGTTCCATTCCTACAACCAAGTCATTAAGCAAATTAGTTGATAAACAAGAGGCTTAAATGCAGATGTCTTGTGGTGTGTTGTGGCACCCAAGGTAAGTCTTTTTTAATAGATATCACATGATCCCACATTAGAGTAATGCCATTCTATCCAAACGAAAGCATACATTAAATAAGTACCAGAAAGTGAAGTGACACACCAGAATATAATTATATTAATCGGGCATATTTATTTGTATTTATTCTGAATACTACTATGGGTACAACATAAAGTACAAGTTCATAAAGGAAACTTGTAGTCTTATGTGATTGCAAACGCTTCATGGAGTGAATGTAGCTTCATGTAGTGAATACTAACCAGCTACAGGAATAAGACAAAGATTAAGAAAGGAGATTTTCAAGACTGACACAGACTCAAAAAGGGGAGTCCCTGTGCTGGAGAACTGGCTCTAAATCCAAGTAGTTATTAAACAGGTAGGTTCTTTGTTCTTTTTGCTTTTCTTTTCTTTTTTTTTTTTTTTTTTTTTTTTTTTTTTTGAGAGCTTTTTGCCATATGACATGTGTGCTTGCCAGAAAGACTGAGAGAGGCAGAAAGCGAAAAATCACCCTCCAGTGTGGATGGCCACGCCGCAATCCCTTCTCCTTCATTCTCCTCTCAGGATCTTGTGCACACATGCACATGCATCTGGCATGAGTTTAAGCCACTGGGTCCGGGACTTGAACAGCGGTTGACTATATGGGAGTCCAGCGACATAGCCATTATGCCAACTGCTGGTGCCACAGGTAGGTTTTTAAGTGAGGAGTGGCTGTACAAGTATGAATCTGATACTTAGTAATTTTTTTTAAAAGCCATGCCTGGGACCAGATGGTGGTGTGGTGGTTAAGGTGCTGGATTCCCTCATGGTCGACCATGATTTGAGTCCTGGACCCAGTGGTTTGAAAATCATGTCAGGCGTGTGTGTGCACCTGTCCTAAATTCCAAGAAGTCTGGAGCTGAAGGAATCGTGGCATGGCCATCCCCCACCCCCTTCTCTCTCTCTCTCTCTCTCTCTCTCTCTCTCTCTCTCTGTCTCTGGTGAGTGCATGGGCCCTATAACAAAAAACAAAAAAAAAAAGAAGACGAAGAAGAGAAAAGGAAAGAAAAGAAATCCTGATGGTTAAGGTGGCTGGATCCCATGTTGCTGACTATGAAGTCTGAGTCCTAGATCTAGAAGCTGAATAAAACACCAGGCAAATATGTGTGCATGCCCAAAAAATCCCAAAAGGAGGGAGAGATGGAGGAAAATGGATTGCAGCATGACTATGCTCCATGGGAGGAGGGGGATTTATGCTCCCCTTCCTGTGAGCACACACACCCTTTGGCAAAATTTGAAAAAGTAAAATAAAGCTGCTGATGACCAGTGACCTTTAATACACAGTGAACTGTGAGGTGCTTTTGATCTTTCCTAGACAAGGCAGAAAAATAAATGAGTAGGACAGAGATAAGAGGACAGTTGAATAAACAGCTGGGAGACATCTTCCACCTCCAGATGCACAAAGCTGATGGAGATAGACATGTGCCCCTTCACTCATTTCAAAACAGAGAAGGCTCCTGGCAGTTGAAGTGACTATGATGTATTAAGCCACTGTGTAAAGTACAATAAGTTGTATGTCATTTAACTGTCACAACAATCCTACCAGATGAGAGAGACTGTTTTCCTCACTTTATAGATGAGAAATTCAGAGACACAGTGAGCTTTGGAAACCCTGATAGTAAGTGGCAGAGCCAAACATTGGGTCTAATATGACATGGCTTTGAAACTCATGTTTAACACAATCAAGGAGCTCACAGACTTGTTTTATAACACCTGTCCTTGGAAAGAGTTGGCTGGGGAAGCTGCCCTACTCCTTCCTGTCACTGGTATCCTGTGGTACCTAGCTGCCTCAGTCCTTGGCCCTGATTTTGAAAGAAAAAAAACATTTTATATTTTCCTTAAACATAGATGTAAAATAAAGATTCAAGTTTTCAGTAAAGAATTGAGATAATTAGTTGTAAATATTAATTTAGAGCCCAATAAATATAACAACAAAGCTATTACATTAAAAATATTGTTATAAAAGTCTAGGGAGCATGGGGGAATATTTTTGCCTTTCCTTTCAAATGTCCTTGAATTCCCATGCCATGTACATATTTTCTCCATGACTTTTTTTTTTAGTGTATTTTCACTCTCCTTAATATCTTTGATCTGTTATTGTTTGGACAAGCACTCATTATCAATTAGCAACCGATGTATAAAAGGGCGTATGGAAATATTAATTTTTCAATAATTTGTAAGCATTGGGGCCAGCAGATGGAGTAATGATTACATCACTGGACTCCCACGTAGTCGACCTCGGGTTGAGTCCCAGACCCAGCTGTTTAAAACTCATGCTGGGCACGTGTGCATGCCCAAAATCCCAAGAGCAAAATGGAGGAGAAGGGATTGCAGCATGACCATCCCCTGTGGTGGGTGATTTCTCACTTTCTGTCTTTCTGTCTCTGTCTATCCAGCAAGTGCATACATCTTATAGCAAAAATCTCTTAAAAATAATAATTTGGAAGCATAATAAAAAGGAATCAAATATTGCACTGCCTTAAAAAGGGGCACAAGTAGGGAAGATAACAGAGAAATGAAAGTTTGGAAACCCTGCTCAAAATATTGTAAATTTATTTTAATGCACTGTATTTCAGATCAGCACACATCGCTGCTGTCATAACATGTTATAGAAAAGTTTCAAGGCAAATTAAGATTTGAGAGAAATCTGGGAGGAGCCCAAGAGGAGGGGGCAAAGAACACTTTATTGAAACATCATTTACTTCCTTCTCATCCTTAAAATCTATACTCTGCTAAATGTGTTAACCACAGCAAAATGATGAACTCAATGAGTGTAGCATGTCTAATTCCATGCCTTTCACCTCTTTAATGAAGCATACCTTCATGTGGTGCCAAAAAAGGTAAAGGGGACATCTTCATGCATTTAAAACTGTAAAATTAAAAAGAAGCCTAGATTTCTACATTAATTGCCTACTACAGCACATTTTGGCTATCTGCATCTTTCAACTACTACAGTTTTCCAGATATGTGAGGCCTCACACCAAATGTGTCAGCATTTTAATTTTAACTTTTGTTTTAAATGAGGGCTTCTAAGAAATGTGTTACACATGGGTCCACTTTCTTAAACAGAATATTTGGGTCAGCATGAAAATGCTCCTTTCTGATTTTGGGATTAGCATTGTGAAAGGGTGTCATACATGATGATAAAGGTGCAAACATGAGAAGTGCATAGGACATTGGAATAATTAGAAAACCAACCCAGAGGTAGTGCCAAAAGTATATACAAAGAGGATAGGATGAAGTAAAGGTGGACCTCCTGGAGTACTGCCTTTTAGCAAACCTTCCTCTGTTTTGTTGCACACGACTTCTTTATCTTACTCAGTTCATTGCATGATAGCATAGAAGTAGGAATCACTATGGGTGTTGAAACATACAAATTACCAGACTCCACCCAAATGTGCCTTTGAATGGAAGGATAAAGCAAAAAGACTTGACCTCAACAATACTGGGAAAAAGGAATGTTTCTTTTTTTTTTTTGAGAAGATTTCGCTATAGGGCGTGTACGCTCGCCAGACAGACAGAGAGAGACAGAGAGACAGAAAGCGAGAAATCACCCACCCAGGGGGGATGGTCACGCCGCAATCCCTTCTCCTCCATTCTCCTCTCGGGATCTTGGGCACGCACGCACACGCGCCCGGCATGAGTTTTAAGCCACCGGGTCCGGGACACGAACCGCGGTCGACTACGTGGGAGTCCAGCGACATAGCCATTACACTAACTGCTGGTTCCCGGAAAAAGGAATGTTTCTTTGGGGGGGGTTGCTTTGCAAAATCTTGAAAATGTTTCATTTTTAGTATTGACTGTTTTTTTAACTCTTCTAATACAATACTATTTGATTTTCTACAGAAATCCCTCCCTCCATCCATTCAACAAATATTTATTGAATACCCTCTTCATGTGCTAAGTACTGAGGATATACCCATAACAATAAGAACCACAGCTGAGCTTCTTTCTGTCTTGCCCTAGATAGAGATCCTTTCCCCTCATTTCTCACTCTCTAGGTGCATAACTAAACAAGGTGCCATGCTTCACTGTTAGAGCTAATTGCCCTATAAGCATAATTTTCTTCCCATTTCACCCTTTGTCAAACGCATTCAATGGTTCCTGTTTGCCCAGAGGTTCCCTTGCAAGCTCATCAGAAGAGCCGCTCATCCCAATGCACATTTATCCTAATCCTATTCTAACTGTAGTTTTTCTATACAGTGCATACACTCACCAGAGAGAGAGAGAGAGAGAAAGGGAAAAATCACTCCCCAGGAGGTATGGCCACACAGTAAGCTCTTCTCTGCCACTTCTCCTTTTGGGATTTTGGACATGCATGCACATGAGCCCTGTATTACTTCAAATCACCAAGCCCAGGATTCAAATCGCTCAGTCAATCATGTGGGATCTAGCATCTTAACCTCCATTTCGCCTGTTGGTCCACTAACTGTCCTCTTTTGTCTTTCCATGTACACCCACCATTCTGGTCACTACTTGGCCACTTTATACAATGGAATTAAAAAATGAGTTTATTATGGTACACAGACATTTTGAAATGTTTGCATAGTTTTTCTTAATATGCATTTCCCATGAATTTTTTGAAGACCCATCATATACTGTCCATCGTCTTTGCATGTGAGCTCAAGTCATTTTGTTTCTTTCCATCCAAAGGCACATTTGGGTGGAGCCTGGTAATTTGTATGTTTTAACATCCATAGTGATTCTGATATAACACAGTTCTATCTATAAACTCTGCTTACAACCCAAGGCCAATTCAGATCGTGCTCTCAGAAAGTATTCGTTGACTGTTGCTTATCATCATGGTTCCTTGTTGTTTAACTACAGTACCACTCAGCGACCAGCAGATGGCATAATGGTTACATTGCTGGACTCCCATGTAGTCCAGGGCAGTTCAAGTCTGGGACCTAGCGACTTAAAACTCACACCAGGTGCATGTACGTGCGTGCCCAAAATCCCTAGAGGAGAATGGAGGAGAAGGGACTGTGGCATGGCCATCTTTCTTGGGGGATGATTTCTTGCTTTCTGTTTCTGTATTTCTCAGGCAAGTGCACGCACCCTACAGCAAAAATCTCTCTCTCTCAAAAAATAATAATAGTAATAATAATACAGTACTACTTACTGTGTCACTTTTCTTGACACATACAGCCCCAAAGCTATGTTATGTTAACTATTTCATATACAACAATCCTCTCTCTAATGGAAAGACAAACTCTATAGAAGAAGCTATTACCCAGAACCTGTTTTAAACCTTTCCATTGCAACTAATATCACTTCTAAGTATATTTTCAGCACTCATTACATACTTATTTTAAGATCATGGCTCTTTTAGAGGCTTTTGTGAATTGTATGTAAGGTTTTTTTCACTTTCTCTAGTAATAACTTCATAATAGTGGCTTAAGGTTTAAATGAATGAGTAATGTCTTAGAGTGACCTCTTTTTTTGGTAAAAAATTTATTATTACCATTATTATTTTTAATTTATTGTGAAGTACATATTCCCACCAGAGAGAGAAAGCAAGCCGCTAGGTCCAGTAGTCAAACTATGGTTGGCCATGTTGGAGCACAGTGCTTCACCATTATGCCACCTGTTGGTCACCAAAATGACTTCTTTTGAGTAAAGGAGATTTGCCTCCTCTTGTATGATAGAGCTCCAATTGTGTCACTTTGTCTAAGTGTAAGTAAAATAATTGCAAAGTTGTATTATTCTTGTTTTTGAAGACTTTTTTTTTCTTATCTCTGGCATGTCTAAAGTGAGGGACTTTTTTAAATAGGTTAAAATAATTTCCAATCATATGAACTCTCTTTCAATGAGAAAATACATTCATAATTTTAAGAAATGTGGACACACCTTACATTGTTCCCTCTGACAAAAAAAGAAATACTAATTTAGGGGACTCACTAGATTACCTCATACTGTATCACATTGCTTATATGTTAAAAACCAAATACCAGGGACCAGTAGTTAGCGTAATGGCTATGTCACTGGACTCCCACGTAGTCAACCGCGGTTCGCGTCCTGGACCCGGTGGCTTAAAACTCACACCGGGCACGTGTGCGTGCATGCCCAGGATCCCGAGAGGAGAATGGAGGAGAAGGGATTGTGGCATGGCCATCCCGCCTGGGGGGTGATTTCTCGCTTTCTGTCTCTCTGTCTCTCTCTGTCTGTCTGGCGAGCGCACGCACCCTATAGCAAAAACTTCTCAAAAAAAAAAAAAAAAAAAAGAACCCAAATATCAGAAAATTTGATTATCTGGAGCTCTATAATTTATTTTCTCTTACTTGGCTTCTTGCCTCATTTTATAATTTTTTCACTAGCTCAACTTGGTATCTGCCAGATATTAAAGATGACCTTTGATTTAAAACAAAATATGTTTTTAAAACGCCAGTATGTTAAAATTCCATTTCTAAAATGTTAAAATGCTCTCCAAAATCATTGTGATCTAAAATATTCAAAATTATATATTTGTAATTTCATTGCTTTCCAGATTTTAAAGTAATTATTTATGTTTTGGTCAAATATGATTATAATTTTATTCATATACTTCTTATATATGTTTTAAAACATGCAAATTTTATTTCTAAAACTTTCTTATGCAACATGCTGCAATTTGTTTCATCTCAGTGAAAATTACATGCAACAAATTTTTCCTAAATCATATTTTCAGCACTGAGATTGTAAACCCTAAGAGTGTCATTCTGCTCTTTGAAATTTTTACATTCAAATAGAACATCTAAACTTTGTTCTATTTATCTGTCTTCAGATAACTTTAGTTTTTTGAGTCTCAAAATTCTGATCTAATGCATGGGATCGATTTAATGATGACTTAATTCTTAAGATGTGAAAAGTAGAGTTAATTATAGATATTAAATGCTTAGCAAACATTCTGAAATGGTAGTTTTTTTGTTTGTTTTGTTTTTGTAAATGTATATTTTTCCTATGGATGCACTTCAAAGGTGGACAAAGAAAGGGTTTGTGGTTCTCCTAATGTGTGTGACTTTGGAATGTTCCAGTAGATCATGATGACAGTGCTTCCAATCTGCGGCCTTAGTACATATTAAAGCCAGTCATTGGTCTTATTGGCACATCAACAAAGCCGCCTGGTTTCCTTTTAATTAAGAGTTGCAATTACAGATTGTTTTCTTTTAAACATTCTCTCGTAGTGATTCAACCTACTTGTCCCCAAAGAGCATTTGATTGAGAATCATGCTAGGCCAAACTTCACACTTAAGAGAAATTCACCAACTCTTCTCATGTCATCAGTTTATTCCTTCATCCAAAAGGCATTCTCACTAAAGTAGCATTGATAAAATAAAGAGAAAGAAAGAAAGAGAGAGAGAGAGAGAAGGGAGAGAAAGAAAGAAAAAGAAAGAAAGAAAGGAAGGAAGGAAGGAAGGAAGGAAGGAAGGAAGGAAGGAAGACTATCTTCAGGATGTAGACACTGTTATGGATTGAATTGTGCCCTACTCTTCTTCATATTTTGAATCCTAACCCCCAAAGTGACTGTTTTAGAAGACCAGGCCTTTAAAGGGTAATTAAAATGAAAGGAGATCATGCAGGTGGGGCCTAATCCAATATTACTAGTGTCCTTACATAAAAAGGGGAAGAATCACCAAGGATACATGCACACAGAAGAAAAGCAATGTGATAACACAGAGAGATGGTAGCCATCTACAAGTTAAGGAGAGAGACTTCATCAGAAATAACTTTGCCAACACTTTAATCTTGGACTTCTAGCTTCCAGAATTGTGAGAAGTAAATTTCTGTTGTTTAAACCACCCAGTGGGTACGGATTTCATTTAAGTTATGGATGTTTTGAGTTTTCTATATACAGACAAAACTAATGCTAATTAGGGACCAGCAGTTAGCGTAATGGCTATGTCACTGGACTCCCATGTGGTCGGCCGTGGTTCACGTCCTGGACCTGGTGGCTTAAAAGTCATGCCCGGCGCGTGTGCGTGCATGCCCAAGATCCTCAGAGGAGAATGGAGGAGAAGGGATTGAGGCGTGTCCATCCCCCCTGGGGGTTTATTTCTCACTCTCTGTCTCTCTCTCTGTCTGTCTGGCGAGCGCACGCACTCTATAGCAAAAAAAAAAAAAAAAAAAAAAAAAAAAAAAAGAAAACCTCTCCAAAAAAAAAGTTAAAAAAAAAACTAATGCTAATTAATAACTATATCAACAACTAACTATAGATACATACTTATATATCCAAAGTTGAGCAACTTAATTGACCTAGTAAGCATTAGAGTAACCTTTTCTTATTAAAAGAAATACAGACCCTCAGATTACTTTGTCTCCAATAAAGTGCTTAATTCAGCCAGTTTTATGTGTAGATTGCTTAAAATGGCAAATTTGTATGCACTACAAATTTCAGTAAATAAGGCATCCACTTTTCTGTGTATATACCCTATGACCTGATAATACCACAAGCAATTATATAAGCTTGAGGAATATTTTCACATGAACTAGAAACATGCATGAGAATGTACATGTAGTACAGTTTGTGCTTTTAGAAAAAGTGAAAACAACCCAGATGACTATGGATATGTGAAACATATAAATTGTATTATATACATACAATGGGATACACATTGCTCAAGATAAATATGTAAAACCTAACGTTGAGAGAAAAAAATAATCACAGAGAAAACTGATACCCTTAGTATAAAGTTCAAATCTAGGCAAAATAAAACAAATTGTTGTTTACACAAACATGGTAGGTAAAAATATTTTGAACAGTCATGAGAATAACTTACTAGAAATTCTAGATAGTAGTTATTTTGGACTAGGGAGGAAAGGGAAGTGATTAAAGAGAGGGAATACAAGGGGCTTCCAAAACACCGATGGTGTTCTGTTTTTTGTTTTGTTTTGTTTTAATCCAGAGGTCGAAGCACAGATATTTTGTTATTCTTGCAACCTGTGCTGTCTAAAATGGTAGCCACCTGTGGCTTTTGAACACTTGATGTTGACTAATGTGAACTGCAATGTGCTATGACTGTGAAATACACACTGGATTTCAGAGGATTAGTACAGAAAATGTTGAATACATAATTAATAGGTTTTATATTGATTACTTCTTCAAATGATTGTATTTTGGGTATATTGGGTTAAGTAAAATATTAAACAAATTTCCCTGTTTCTTTTTACTTTCTCAAATACAGCTTATAATACATATTTGGCTCATATTTTGTTTCCACTGGACAGCCCTACCTTTATATTTTAAAATACTTTATAATAACATTTATATATATATATATATATATATATATATATATATATATATTATTTATATACTACAATCCAGGTTTTCACCATTAAGGGTACAAGAAAAAAGTAGTATTACTTTAAACACAACATAAGCCAGGTCAATGTAGCATATTAAATTATGGACATCTTTTAAGTCTTTCTTTGGAAGTAGTAGGTACACATTACCTCAATGATCAAAAAACAATAATATGATTAATTTAAATACACACAAGCATGTATGCACTTTTGGTAATATGCTTTAAAACTCTCCTAAAAAAAGGGCCTGAATTTTCAAAGTAAATTTGTGTGATGCATTGATACATTGAATGATCAAACAATTACTAAGAAAATAACTAAAATTCAATATCATCTTAATATAGCCTACATGGATGAATATACAAAATTTGAGGAGAGCAACTGTAAAATTTAAAGATTTTGCTCTAAACTAACTCGATAATTTGGAAAGCTACAAAATGCCAATATTAAGAGTTATCTTTCCTCTGTGGAACTAGATTTAATCATAAATTCACAAAGTAGAAAGATGATCTAATTTAGTATTTAATACAAATACTTTATCTGAATAAATAAGGCATGAATATCTAATAGCCTATCTAATTTTCCAGATCTGCTAAAATCTGAAAGTGATGTTTAAGTCATATATGATGTTCTTTATTTAAGAATTATTTTATTTTACTATATTTATGTATTTATTTTAATTTGACCAGAAAAGGACAAAGTGAGAGAGAGAGAGAGAGACAAAAGTAAATTAAGAAATTAAGCCACCAGGTCCAGGATTCAAACCATGGTTGACCATGTGGGAGTCCAGCACCCTTAACCACCACACCACCTGTCAGCCCCATATAAAATGTTTAAGAGGAAAAGGGAATTGAAAGGTCATTAGGACTTTAAATTTGAAATTCATTCTCTTCAGTTAACACTAGGATAGAAACGTGTGTTATGTGTACATACAAACATACATCTTCTGCATTTACAGTTTATATAGATTTGATGGAAAGGAGGTTTAGAATCTAACAATCAATTTGGATCAGTCCCTCAGATGAGGAATACGAAGGATGGAGAATACAAATAGGGAAACAGTGCGATATACTGCAAGAAAAGGATTTGGGCTTAGAGTCAAAGAGAACTTGGTTTGCATTCCTCCATTCTCTTTGTTTGCAGCTTTGAGAAAATGCCTAACCTATGACTTTCAGTTTCCTCAATTACAAGCTTATGACAGTCTTACTATTTTGAAGGATTCCCAGGCTCTGGCATATTGCAGGTGTTCACATCTGGAAGGTATTATCATTTTAGTCTGTCATTAACAAATACAGGGAAAGATACCAGCATTACATCTATTATTCTACCTTCCCCAGTAAGAGTTCAATAATCTGCATTTCAGCAAGATCTTTGAAGAATAGATTTTCAGCCAATCACAATATCAATACATACATATTCTCAGTTAATAAAAATGCACTGAATAAACACAGAAACAAAAAGTTTTATTCACAACCTTAAAGGGAGAGAATGGTGAACTTTAAAAGTAAAGGAAGCTTGGGATCATCAGGTGGCATAATGGTTACATCGTTGGATTCCCACATAGTGGACCTAGGTTTGAATCCTGGACTCAGCAGCTTAAAACTCACATTGGGTACATGTGCATGCATGCCCAAAACACTGAGAGGAGAATGAAGGAGAAGGGATTGTGGCATGGCCATCCTCCCAGGAGACAATTTCTCATTTTCTGTCTCTTTGGCAAGTGCACATGCCCTATAGCAAAAATCTTTCTCAAAAAAAAAGAAGTAAACCTAATATAAACATGTCAAGGGATAAGTACTATTCCTTTTTAAATATACCAAAAGATATGTATAGTTTCACTATTTTAGGAAAAAACTTTTTAGCTCTAGGATAAGCTCTAGGACAGGCAGTATTGTATATGGTTAGGAGCAGGGACATAGGAACCCCTATCTTGACTATATAACTTTGGACAAGTAACTTAACTTAGTTACCTCATTTGCTACATGTGTATATTAGTAGAACTTGTTTCATGAGATTATGTGATGATTGCCTAAATGAATGCACAGAAAGTATTTTGACTAATGCCTGGCACAGAAGAAGCATTACTGTAACCCTTAGGTATCATTTTCATCAGCATCATCATTACTATTTCTTAAGGAAATATCAACAGAAGTTAGGTCTCTGAAATGCAGCAAATCCTACTTATTGAGGGATTATTTGTCCAATAAGCAGTTGCTTTCAAACATCTTTTGTTTTCCAAATTCCTTTTTGTCCACCACTAAATATAATAGGAGATCCCAACACTTCAATTAAATGTGAGCTAATTTGTTAGAACCTGGTTGATGACCTTGAGTTCCCACAATATGCATGTTTCCATACTTAGTAATCTATGAAGCAAGGCAATATCAAATAGAATATAGGCCTTTAAAATGGTTTTTAAAAACCTACTGTGTTGTCAGAAAAGTCATGATGTATTTTTTCTGTTTCTCTATGCAAAAACGTGTCATGACTTTTGCAACAATCCAATATAACAAGGCAATAAAAAGCATGTATAAGAATGTTTGAAGACCATCTCTGGGTTGAGAATACTATTAACAACACATAACTTGCATCAACAATATAAATACAATTAGAAAATACTTTCTTAGAGCCAGCAGGTGGCATAGTGGTTAAGGCACTAGATTCCCATATGCTTGATCATAGTTGGTAGTTCCAAATCCAGTGGCCTGAAAATCACGCTGGGTGCATGTGCATGTGTACCCAAAATCCCAGGAGGAGAAGGGATTGCGGTGTGGCCATACCCCCAGTGGGTGATTTCTTATTTATTCCCTATCACTCTCTGGCAAGCACACACATCCTATGACAAAAACCTTAAAAGAGAAAAAAAACAACCTTTTTTAAACAACCTAAACATCCTGCCATTTTACAAAAAAAAAAAAAAAATAGGCGCATGCAGTATTTGAAGAGATAAATTCCAATTTTCGATAAACGCGCTATCCAATGTGACAACCATTAGCCACATGTGGTTCTTGAAACTTAAATGCTAATATTTGCTAAAGTAAAATTTTAGTTCCTTACCCTCCCTGGCCACACTATCATTGCTTAATAGCCAGGAATGGCTAGTGTTTATTGTATTGTACAGAGCTAGGACATTTCCATCACCACACAAAGTTCTATTGGACAGTGACAATGCTGATTTAGAACATTTCACTATGTGTAAAATTATACTCCTGATATTAGGTGTGTAGAACATTGCTATAAGCAATAGTAAAATACTCCATGGGTTTGGGGATGCTTTTCCTTTCTTTATGCACTGCGGTTAATGAAGCAATTTAAATTTAATTCTCTAGGGGAATTTATTTTCTGAAGTTCTTCTCTTAAATTGTCTGTGATATGATTTTTCCATGAGAAGCGTGGCAGTGTAGAGAAAACCTCTGTCAGCAATAGCACCTTTATGACCTTGAGGAAGTCAAGCAATCTCCCTAAGCCCCAGGGCCTCCAGGCAACAGGGATAATCACAGTTGTCTACTTAACCAGTTTATGTGACGATCAAGTGAGAAAGTGAATGCAAAAGCTCTCTGTAAACTCTGAAACCCTAAACAAATGCTAGTCATCATTATAATCATTTCTACATTTTCACTTGGATGAATGCGAATGAAGTGTATAATTTTTGTAGAAATACTTTAGCTAGTCTGAAGGAAAATGTCACAGTGAAAGCATTTGAGATAAAGTACATTTGTAGTCTAGAGACACCAGGGATAATGATTAGAGAAAAATGTACTCGTGGTTAAATATATTTATATGGGAATTATTAGATAATCTGTGCTTTCTAATTCAGATACAAAAAAAATTTTGTTGAATTTGATAAAATATTACCTCATCTCCATCTCATCAACTGAAAGACATTTATTTTGACTTTAGCTTTAGAGATAATAAGCTCAGAGCCACCACTTAAAAGCATATTAAAAACTTCAGGAAGTTTTACAACATGCTAATTTAATGCTTTATTAGCTTACTTCATTTAAGGTTACAAAGAACTGAAAAGATCTTGTGGAGTGTTGATCTAATCTCATTCCACAATGGGACTTAATTTCTGCCTAGAAGGCAAACTTACACATTTAAATTTGGAAATTAAAAGAAACAAACTGTTATATATCAGTGACACTAAATCTCGAAGAGAAAAAAAAACAGATATATAGAATTGAAAATTAATGTAATTCAGCTGCCTGAGATTTCAGTATTCTTCTAAAACATACAATATTATTAATTATACCCTGTTTTAAATTGAACACACTATCTTTCTCCTAAATATGTTTGTTTCTCCTCTCTCTACTATGAATTAATGTGTTTATTTCTCTTTGTAGCACATAGATGTGTGTACATATATTTGCAAGTTTAATGTTAGTTGCTATAACAAATAAATCCCATAATTTTAGAAGCTCAAGGAAAAAAAAAAAGAAGCATACTCCAAAATGGGGATTCTTGTCTGTGAATAGCTTTCCTCCACATAGTGACTCAGGGACTGTAGGTCTTTCCTTCTTAGGTTCCTTCATCTCCTAGACTTTCGAATTCTTTCTGGAAGGTCAGCAGATGGGAAAACAAGAAGGTAGAGAAAGGATTCCTACAACATAACTTAAACTCACGTTCTATTGGTTAAGAACTAGTTATATGGCTCTAATCAGATGCAAAAGATTCTAGGAAATGTTGCTGGCTTGGCAGCTGGCTCCTTGCAACAGCTCTATACTATGAAAGGAAGAACACACATTTTGATGCATAATTAGTTGTCTCTACCATGTGTAAGTTTGAAAGAAAAGAGAGGTTAAAAGTTGAATATTAGAGCAAACAAGAGAGAAAGAAATCACTTTTAATTTTGTTTTGTATCTTTAATCCCGTTGTGTAACATCTAGGTGAAAATGAAAATATATGTGTATCTCCACCTATCTTAACTCATTTTCTTCCTTTAAATATGTAGAAGATACAATGAATCCTGGAAGAGCAAGAAGGCTGGGTGTAAAGAAGGAAGGGATTCTTTAATTTGGGGAAACTAGATATTACTATCAGTTGTTCTTACTGCTTTCTATGTCAATCTTAGATTCTTTCTTAACACCATTGGCTTGTCTTCCTCATTCTCAGCATGAAATGAAGGGAAAGATGTCACTCAAGTTACAGCCCCAGTACAGGAACCCTGAACTACAATCTGAAGAATAAACATTCCATAACGGAACCCTTAAGTCTCTTAGCTTACACAAAACACTGTGGAGTCCCTTCGACATGGGAGATTCCTTGGATGGCTATGCAACCCCTTATCTCACAAAAATTGTGTCACTTTAAATACAGAGCATGAATATTCATAATCTGTTGAGGGAGAATACAAAGCTATCACATGCTTATTAAAAGACCAACATGTCTTTTTTTTTGTTTGTTTTAGAGAGAGAGATATTTTTGCCACAGGGGGCGTACACTCACCTGAGAGACAGAAAAGCAAGAAAAGAGACAAAAAGTGAGAAATCACCCCCCCCCCCGGGGGAGATAACTACTCTGCCATCCCTTATGCTCTATTTTCTCTTGGATTTGGGGTACCCACATACATGCGCTCAGTGCGTTTTAAGCCACTGGGTTGGGGACTCAAACTGTGGTTGACTACATGTGAATCCAGCAATGAAACCATTACACTCTCTGCTGGTTCCAAGACCAACATATCTTTACCCTGACTGCAAAATATCCTTCTTGACTCAAGCATGGCAGACCAACAAATGTTTGTACAACCTGTTCCTTCATTCACCATGGATTCAATTGAACACCTGCTATATGGTGGACATTAGAGAGACAAAGAAACCTGCATGATACTAGGGGACAAACACGATCTTGGAACATGTATTGATAAAATTTAAAAGGTATGTGAAATATCTGAAGGGAAGCAGGTGGATACACAACTCTGGAAGAAAGAAGATTCTATGCTGGAGTGAAAAACGGTTGGAATCATAGAATGAAAGAGAATAACCAAAGGTGAATCTGTACTATAAAGAGTCTGGGACAAATCCTGAGGAACACCAGTATTTGAAGAATATCTAGAGGGATGGGTTCCAGACAACAGGATCTAGAAGGAGAGACTTCTAAGACCAAAAAGTACAAGGACAACCAGGAGACTGTGGTGTCACGGAAGCTAAATTTGCTCAAGAAGGAAGGCATTTTTGCCTATAACACCTGACATCTGCTCTAGAATGTTCAAGTATGATCAGAACTACAAAATGTTTCTTGGCTTGGGCAACAAGGAAGCTCCTGCAGACTTCCCTGAACTGAATAGAAGAAAAGAAGGAAACTAAACTTTATCAAACACTAAGGAAGTGTCTGAGGAAGGATCTTATTAATGAAATCCCAGTGTTGCCTCATAAGCAAGTAATGGTAGTCACCATGCATACTAATTTCTGTTGGGCAGCTCTGTGATGCTGTCCAACAATGTTTGTTTTCTTGTCTCCACCCTTAATGTACACATTTTCCTTTCAGAAAGTCAACATGCTTTTAGTTAGTATTCATAACAAAAATGCCAAAAATCTAAGTAGCCATAAATCATCTAAAGAATGAAATAATGTTCATTATCTCTACAGTTTTTTGAACACATTAAGGCCCAGGAATTGCTGTATTTCCCCCAATAACCCTATAGGTTTTCAGAAGAGAAAGCTGAAGTTCAAGGATTATAAATCATATGCCCAAGATAAAGCAGGTAGGAAAGTGATAAGGATGGATTTTTATCCCAGTTCTACTGGAGCTTTCCTCCTCATTTAACATTTCAACTCCTCCTTCTTTAAGCTCAAAAAATATCAATCTACAGATTTTTATAATTAGTTCCTAATGTCTGATTAAACCTGACCTGTCTCATGCAAAGTTCTCAGAGAATATTTATTAAATAAATTAATTCTAGAAATAGTTTAAAATGTAATTTACTTAGGGTAAGGTCACTCTTTATAAAACAGAATCTAAGACAGATAATCGGCCCAGCCAGGCTGCTTCAAGTGTTAGGGCAGTGTTCTGCAGTGTTTTAGCCACAGAGAAGACCATAGTTTGAGTCTCAGGTCAACCTGAAACACACCAGAAGCGTGTGTAAACCTATGACCCTGGCTGGCTAGAAAGTTGAAAGGTGGGGATCAGGGTCTGATGAGACTCTGTCAATGGTGCTTTGTTTCTTTTCTTCTCACTCTCTCAAGAAATAAAAGGAATTGGGAGCAGCAGATGGCATAATAGCTCTGTCTCTGGACTCCCATTTAGTCTACCGTGGTTCCAGTCTTGGATCTGCCAGGAGTGTGTATGTGTGTGCCCAAAATCCCAAAAGGAGAATGGAGAAGGCATGGCCATCTTCCCTTGGAGGGTGATTTCTCACTTTGTCTCTAGCAAGTGCACGCACCCTATAGCAAAAATAACTTTTTTTTTTAAAAAAGGGATGAATAATTTAAACAATAATAATAAACATGATAAACAATTATGTAATGTTCTTGCCTCCATTTGTGCAGGGGGGAAATTGGGAAATAAAGACAACATAAGAATAAAAAATCAGAAATGAAGGAGAGAGATCAGAATTATTCTGGAAAATTTCGGTAAGTTTCTAGAAAGAGGCCTTCATGGGATCCAACAGAGCATACTGTAGCCACACAATAAATCTTGCCTGGTTTGAAATGAACTCAAGGGAGTGTAACAAGAACTTTAGAAATGTTGATACAAAATGGATTCTCTTATTCTAAACAATTCTTGTACTGAGTGAATTTAATTCCTTTTAGTTCTGGCATAGCTTGGATAAATGTTCTTTATAACCATCTGCTTGTCCTCCTTTGATTGTGTGCTGCCAAACAAACTTCTGTTCTTTAATTTGTTTTGCTAAGTAAACTTAGTCCTGAGGAAAAGGTTAGTCCTTGTGGATGGTAGTGAGATATTCTTAGATCACCTTTCTCCCATTATATATAGCCACACTGACATTCTGTTCCTTGTCCACTGGTTTGGTAAGCTTGGATTAGTGATGAAATTCATTTCTATATCTACATGGCTAGGAACCACATTCTGATCCCAGAAATAAAATGCCAGGAAGAAATTATTGAATACAAATCTCAGTCTTCAGGGCAGGTCCTATCATGTAAAGGAAGCTGGATCCCCCATGGCCAAGCAGGATTCGAGTCCTGGCCATGTTGGCTTGAAAAGTACACCAGGAATGTACACACATGCCCAGAATCCTGATGGGATGGAGAATTGGAGGAAAAATTATTGCAGTATGACCAGGATCCATTGGGAGGGGGAATTTCTCTCTCTCTCTCTCTCTCTCTCTCTCTCTCTCTCTCTCTCTTTCTCTCTCTCTCGTACATGCCCTACGGCATTAAAACCAATGTCCAAGTCTTGAAATTTGCTCTAATGACTGAGGAGTTGATAGAGTTTTAGAAGGCTATGAGTTGAAATTTGTGCTTATAGACTTTTGAAAAATAAGGGGTTAAAATGTAAAAACACAGAAAAATTAAGTAAAAGATATATGGTATTGAGAAATCAAACACCTAACATTAGCTTTGTCATGTTCATGACAAACGCCCACCCTCTCCCTTACCCAACAAGCTGTTAGCTAATTGTCACTTATTGTGTGATCTGTATCTGCCATTCTAACTAAAGCTTGAGCAGGACTTATTATAATGGCTGTAGCACTACCAAAAGGCAAACTTACACATTCCTTCCCCTACCCCTTAGACATAGTTCTGTTGCAGCATAAAGTGGAATTGGAAAGTAATTTTCTTACATGTGTGCATCCTCCACCAGATTGTGGAGTCTTTCTGAGGGAAATTATTCACTCTCCAAATATTTATTGAACACCTACTATGGACCAAAGACTGTTTTATAAGATGGGAAGTCCACAGTGATTAAATACTCAAATATCTTTGTCCATAGGAATCTCACATTTCAAGTGAGGGAGGACAAATGGAATTTGGAAATAAAGAGGTTTGGTTTGAAACCATTATTAGAACCATTATTTTCTAGCTGTATGGTCTTGGGAAAGTCACTCAACCAAAACTTCGGCTTCTTCATCCATAAATTAAGGATGATAATACCTTACTGCATGGTTATAAGATTTTAATGAAATGATGCAGTAAAGCCTAATAAAAACGGTAGCTAAGCTTTCCTCTGTAGCTTTTTAATGACTGCACTGTTGTGTTTTAATTCTCACAACAAGCCTTCAAGGTATGTATGATTACAGAGAGGTTAAATACTTAAATAGTCACAAAGTTAGTTAGTCGCAGAACTAGAATTTGAACCTGGGCAGCCTAATTGCCGTGACTGCCCTCCTAGTCACTGAGCTGTCCTATGTGCACTACTTTGTTCTGCATCACAAAGTGCCTGGCGTAGTGATGGCAGTTGTGACAATGAGGATGCTATTAGTTGTTTACAACACGGAGGACCTACTGGTTTACCTCACTGAAAATTGCAGAAGAGGGCTCCAGGTAGAGTTCAATCAGGGACCTTGGGCCGTATCTCTCAGTTCTCCCTCTTTTTTTTTTTTTTTTTTTTTTGGAGAGGTTTTTTGCTGTAGGGCGAGTGCGCTCGCCGGACAGACAGAGAGAGACAGAGAGACAGAAAGCGAGAAATCACCCCCCAGGGGGGATGGTCACGCGGCAATCCCTTCTCCTCCATTCTCCTCTCGGGATCTTGGGCACGCACGCACACGCGCCCGGCGTGAGTTGTAAGCCACCGGGTCCGAGACGCGAACCGCGGTCGACTACGTGGGAGTCCAGCGACATAGCCATTACGCTAACTGCCAGTTCCCTCAGTTCTCCCTCTTTATGTCAGCTTTATTTCATGTTACCTTCTCTCATGGTATTGAAATGGCTGCAGAAGCTCTAAGTATTATATTTGTATATTGCTTTGTCCAAAGCAAAAGAGAATGAATTTCCCAGAAGCTTTGACAGTTGGTCTCCTTAATTCCCATTGGGTCCAAATAGACCATGTGCTCTCCCTGAGCCTATTACTGCGGATTATGTTGGCTTATCCAGACTGAAGCTATACACTTCACTCCCAGAGCAAAAACATTTGGATTCTATAGGAGGGTTCTTACCACAAAAATCAACATATTCGTCAAGACAAAGTCTCTTTCATTGACAAAAAAATTTATTAGATTCATTAATGTCTCAGAAACAAATTATGCAGTTCTCATGTATTTGTATATGATATTTTCTGACTACAAAGTGAAATAACAAAAGAAAAAAATGTAAAAGAAGAAAACATTTTTTTGAAAAATCCCAAGTAGTAACACTCACTCACATAATCATTCCTGGCATATTTCTGTTTGAAATTCAGTCATCTACATGGAAGCAGCAGAAGGGGAGCTCAGGACAATGTGCCATTAATATTTCATACACAATCTGTTTAATACTATACAATTCATTTTTATTGGAGACTTACTCATCTCCCAAAAAAATGAAACAATGTTTCTGTCCTCCTCATTTTTTTGTATTTCAAAATTTATGTTTCTGCTGGTATTCATTCACCAAAACTCTTTACCCACCTAATACTTCAAGTTCAAGTTAGTATAGAATGGTTTTATTACTTTTTAGTAGGAAGAACAGATATACTGGAACATTTTGATATCAATTTGGCAGTTTCATTTTTCACTCCAGTATTATCTGTACTCCATCCACTACCTCTTATGTGCCACATTGCTCTTGAGGGGATTATATATTTTTAATGTATCTACCTAGTATTCCCACTAGGTTAAGGTACACTAAAAGATTGTATACAATTAAAATAAAAGTAACTTGACTTAAGATATATTTGATTCTTTATTTCACTGTATTTTTTCCTTAACTGACAAAGAGAATGTGTGTGCAAGTATGAGAAAAAGAGAGAGAGAGACAGAGATGACCTCTCTCCACGGTATATGGTCATGCTGTGTTGGCCTTTCTCCAGTTCTTCAGCTTCTTTGATCCTGGGCATGTATCTACTCAGTATATTTCAGGCTGATTAGGCTTGGGATTTGAACCATGGTAACCATGTGACTTCCAGCACTGCAGTTCAGAACACTGCCACCTATGCCACCATGACTGGACTTATTCTTTATTTTAAACAAT
Organism: Tupaia tana; assembly: GCA_026018925.1. Lineage (NCBI taxonomy): Eukaryota > Metazoa > Chordata > Mammalia > Scandentia > Tupaiidae > Tupaia > Tupaia tana. The sequence continues at coordinate 141,381,197 of JAKSZU010000009.1, read as the reverse complement.
ACTTTCTACATACTATGGTTTCAGATACTGCCTACATTTCTCACATGCTTGCTTGAAATAGACACTTTTGATTTGCGATATTTTATTATTATTTTCTCACTAAATATTTTAATGTCCCTCATAAAATCTATCTGGAATGTACATACTAATCATTTGTTTAACATAAAATTAAAGTATGGGGGCCAGCAAGTGGCACGGTGGCTAAGGCACTAGACTACCACATGGCTGACCATAGTTTGAATCCCTAATCCATTGGCTTGAATATCATGCCAGGCATGTGTGTATGTATACTCCAAACCCCTGGAGATGAAAGAGCTCGTGGTATGGCCATCCCCCTGGAGGGTGAGTTCTCACTGTCCTCTCTCTTTCTCTGTCTCTTTCTGGTAAGCGCACTTACAATATGGCAAAAAATATACTTACACTCCAAAACTAAAAATAGTAATTATAATAAAGTAAAATATGTATTTTTTAAAGGAGTAACAGATTTGGGAAAAGAAGTATATAGAAAATGCTTAGATATAATATATTAAAGCTATTTTAGTGTCAGTGCCTCTGGATTAGCCCAATTTAGGCTAAAAACACACAAAAGCTCAATATTTTTATTCTGGAAAAGTTTAGACTTTGCAAAGGAGCCCCTGCTCTTAGGCCCTATGTTTTCTAGGACCCAGCTCTGACCCTTCTCTAGATGTGAGGAGTCTGAAAGGCCAAACAAACAAGACAACCACTCCCATTTTCTGAGCATTCAGAACTCCTGAATTCCCTGGTCAAATGATTCTAAGTCAGCTTCCAGAGATGGTTAAAGGGCAAGTTAGTATCTGAGCACACGTTAAAAATACGAGTGTGGTATGGAGCAAGCAGATGTGTGTGTACAAAGTTCCTCACAGTGCCAGCTGGAGTAAAGGTGTGAAAAAAGGTAGCAAATTCACAATAACAAACTGGAAACAACTCAATATGTCCATTGGCTTGAATGAATAAGAAAATGTGGTATATATATATATAGACTGGAATACTATTCATCCTTTAAAAATAGAAGGAAATTCTATAATATGAGACAATATGGATAGACCTTAAGGAGATTATGCTAAATAAAATAAGCCAGACACATAAATACATGTACTGCATATGTCCACTCATATGAAATATCTAAAAGAGTCATACTCATAAAATCAAAGACTAGAATGGTGGTAAACCATGGGCGGGGGGGGGGGGGGGGCGGGGAGGTCAAAATAGGGAATTATCAAGTAACGAGCTTTAAGTTTCAGCTAAGATGAACAAGCTCTAGAGACCCGCTGTACCCCATTGCACCTAATGGCAATAACAATGTATTATAGTAAATTTTGTTAAGATGACAGATCTTATGTTAAGGGTTCTTGCCACAATACAAATTTTTAATTAAGAAAAAAAAAAAAAAAAGGCAGTGAGTTCCAGGCAAGAAGCTTGGGTCAGCTCTCCCCAAACTATCTCATTCTACTAGAGAATTCCAAGAAGTCTGAGAATGCTAAATTGAATTGAGATGTCTATGTCATATGACGGTATGTTTGTGAAGAAAGACAGATAATGGGTCATCAGAAGAGTCATGACACATCGTTTCATAGAAAAGTGTCATGACTTTTCATATTTTACTTAATAGTCTATTGACTTTACTTACACCTTATAAATGTTAAATAGGTCATATGTGGACTGCCATTTGTACTCTTACCCTATCACCCACCCAAGTTATGGGGCAGTTCTAGACTACCACGTGGCTGACCATAGTTTGAGTCCCTAACCCATTGACTTGAATATCATGCCAGGCATGTGTGTAGGCATATTCCAAACCCCTGGAGATGAAGGTCTTGTGGCATGGCCATTCCCTAGGAGGGTAAGTTCTCACTTTCCATCTCTCTCTGTCTTTATCTCTCTCTGGTAAGTGCACACACACTCCTATGACTATTCAGAGGACTGTGTGGTTTAGAATATCAAAAGACATTAGCTTTTCAATTCCTGGATCAAGGTGATGTGGGAGGTGAGGAGGTCCTTTAAACAATATTGCATAGCTTTTATAAATGGGAGAATCTCAAAAGACATTAGGCATCAGTGTATTTTTTTTGAGGGAATGAAGATAGACATAGCATAAGTCATAAGTGTAGCCATGACTAGAGCACATTAAAGAGCATTTCCCTGGTATATCTTTCTATTGATTGATCCTTTGGGGATCCATTTGCTTCTTAATCTGTGTCTCTACAAATAAGATTATCACTCTAGGGGCCAGCAGGTGGCACAGTGGTTAAAGCTCTGGACACCCATATGGTCAACTGTGGTTTGAATCCTGGACCTGGAAACATGAAACTCACATCATGCATGTGTGCATGCATGCCCAAAATCCCAGGAGGAGAATGGAGGAGAAGGGGTTGTGGTATGGCTGTCCCCCTAGGGGGGGGTGTGATTTCTCACTTTCTTTCTTTCTCTCTGGCAAGCTTACATGCCCTATAGGAAAATATTTCTTAAAAAAAAAAAAAAAAAAAAAGAAAGAGAGAAAGAAAAAAGACTTTTTGAAACCAAAATATAGAATTCACTTTTTCACATTCTTGATATTATTTTTCCTATGGAAAATGTATATGCTGAAAGTAGCTATTAAAATAATTATGGCTCTAAAACTGCAAAACATCTTTAACACACTGAGATCTAATACAGTTTCATGGTGTCAAAAATAGAATATCTCAAAAGAAGACTTAAAATGAAAATTTAATACATTGGAATAAACATCAAAATAAACTCAAACATGAATTTCACACTTACTTTGCTATTATAACAAAAGCCAGTGTCAGTTTCCAAAATGTAAATATTTTGGTAAAGGAAGATATGAATGCTTTTTTTCTCCAATTACATTAATTTTAATGAAAAAAAGTCATGTAAACATAACATAAATACTTAACATTTTAAAGACTAAACTATTATTTTTTAAGAAACTATAACAGAGAGAAAAGCATGATTTCTTGTTTTGTAGGTCAAAGATTTCATTTTCTACTTGAATTTTCAATACCATTTAACAATTATGTATTGACTTGTTCCTATATACCAGACCCCTGTGTTATAAATGGGTACATGGGGGGCCCTCAAGTGGCATGGTGATTAAGGGCACTGGACTCCCACATGGCCTACCATTCATTGTTCGAGTTTTGGACCTGGCAGCCTGCTCTCTCTCTCTCTCTTGCTCTGTTCCTCTCTGGTAAAATTGAAATAAATAAATAATAAATGAATAAATCAATCAATCAATAAATAAAGTTAGGGAAAAAAAGAAATGGGTACATGGGCAGGTGGTGTGGTTGTTAAGGGGGCTAGACTCCTAGGTGGCTGACTGTGGTTCAAGTCTCAGACCTGGTGGCCCCCTTTCTTGTGTACTCTCTCTCTTTGTCTCTCTCTAGTGAGCATACATGCCCTATAGCAAACTTAAAATAATAATAATAATGAATTAAATTAATATTTTTAAGAAGAAATGGGTACACAAATAAATAAGATTTATCTTTTCCCACATGCCAGTTAATCTTAGAGAGGTTAGGAAGGACTTCATATATGACCAAAGCTACCATTTTGTGCATGTTTATGATATCTTAATCAAGAATCTATGCTATAGTTATTTTTGCAAAAGATACAAAAATATCTTTTTACTCAACATATCTTGAGTTGTATTTACATATTAAAGAAAAAAATGGGGATGGGAAAAGGAAAGTGTAAAACAATATAAAAACATTACTCAATTTATGGGGCTAGCAGGTGTCATGGTGGTTAAGGCACCACTGGGGGGTGCTCTTTCTCTCTCTTTCTTTCTCTTTCTCTCCCTCTCTCTCACTGACATGAACAAGCACCTTCTGGCATTAACAAAACAAAACATTTAAAAAAGATATATACTGACCACCTGCTGTGTGTTGGGTATCCCAGAACATGGAGCCATAATATCACTAGTTACCGTTCTCGCCCTCCCATAACTTGCATTCTAGTAGGCAATTGTATGACAGTGAGGCAAGAGCCATAGCAGCAGAAAAACAAGCTTCTAAAGAATGTAAAGGAATATACCTAATCAGACTTAGGCATTGGGGAATGGGATAATAGAGCTAAAAGAGATTTCCTGGCAGCAAGAATATTTAACTAGTCTTGAAGAAGGCAAAAAGCTCAGATGAAGTAGGAATGGGAGAAATGGGCATGGGTCACGATGTTTAGGGCCACTGTGAATGAGTTCAGGCTCTAATCAAGAAAAGGTGAAAACAAACATGCAATGTGAAGATCACTGGCCTGAGGAATTTGTACGGACATCCTTCCGTAAACTGAGTGGTTTTTACAGTAACAAGGAAAAGAGATATAAGAGACTAGAGAAATAATCATCTAGAAATCTAAAAGGACTTGAAACTCTCTGGGAGGAAAAGAGGAAGGAGAGTGAGAGCAGAGGTTATGGTGGAGTGGATGGGGGAGTGGATGAATAAGTAAACAGTCTGTGGTCTGTGCTTACACAATGCCAAATAAGTGAGTCTCAAAGTTGTTATTTTATCACTAGAAGAACAAATAGAAATTAAGGGCTTTTAGGCAGAAAAGGGACATATTCAGAATGTTTTAAAGAAAAATAACTCTAGCTTTTGTATGAAAATAGACTAGAGAATAGCAAAACTGGAATTCCAGAAACCAAGCAAAAGATAATGTTTAAATCTAAGTAAGGAGGGTGGGCAGCAGGTTGTATAGCAGTTAAGGCACTGGACTTCCACATGGCTGACAATGGTTCAAGTCTCAGCCCTGGCTGCTTAAAATTCATGCTAGGTGCATGAATTTCATGTGCATGCAAGCCCAAAAATCCCAGGAGGAGAATGGAGAAGGGATTTCAGTATAGCCACCCCAATGTGTGTGGGGGGTGATTTTTCACCTTCCTCCTCACTGTCTGTCTGTCTCTGGCAAGTGTATGTGCCCTATGGTAAAAACAATAAATAAATAAATAAACAAACAAACATCTAAGCAAGAGATCCAGATCATCCCATGTTTTACTTTAGTAAATTGATTTGATTTTGGAGAAAATAAGGCATTCTAGAGAGAAAGTACAAAGAAAACCCTAATAGATAAAACTCAGCAATTAATTGGATGTATGAATGGTGTTCAGGCTTTTGCTTTGTTCAACTAAGTAAATGGAAGACATATTAAATAAGTCTGAGAATCAGTGGGGAGAAGCAGAATTTACAGGGGAGGTGATGTGCTCGGGTGAGTATTTTAAGCTTGAAGCATCTGTGGGAAATCCAAATAGAATCAATAGATATTTGTGCATTCTTATAGAGCACTCAGGAACATGATCTGGGCTGTAATTACCAACATAAGAATAATGATTGCATTCAAAGATGAGATACCCTGGACAAAGAATATAAAGTAAGAGAAAAGTAGTCCTAGAAAAATACTGTGAAGAACACTAACACTTAAAGGAAGGGCAAATCAGGGGCTCACAAAGAGATGAGCTTGTGAAGCCATATAAGTGACGAATAGTGTTTTAAGTGGGATAGAGTGGACAGTGGTTGATAATGAGGTAAAGTAAGGTAAGGACTGCACAGGATCTACCAAACTAAGTAATAGGAGAACCATCAGTGTCCTTGACAAAAGCACCTCCCATGAAACTTTTCTGCTAGAAGTCAATGCACAGTGTTTCTCAGTATGGCTGAGAGTATGGTGTGGAGACAGCAAATATAGGTAGGTTGTTCAAGAGATTTCTCTGTAAAGGGAAGTCTAGAGGGAAATGACTGGTCAAGTATTGACACCTGAAGGGTTGTTTTAATGAGGGAAATACTAGAAATTATTTAAATGCTCATAGAATATGGAATCTCTTTTTTTTAAAATCTTGATAGAATGCTGTTATACAGAGAAAATGAAAATATTCCATCTTCATGAGCCAGTAGTATGGAGACACTATCTTACCACAGAACACATTCATGGTAGTGTTAACATAATCCTTAAAAAATATTCATTCAGTCATTCATTCATTTGCTATAGGCCACATGCACTTATCAGAGAGAGACAGAGGTGGAGGGAAAGCAAGAAAGCAAGCCACCAGGTCTAGGACTCGAACCATGGTTGGCCATTTGGAAGTCCAGAGCCTCAACCACCATGCTACCTGCTGGTTTCAAATCTTTTACAAATTAATTACTATCTCTCAAATTTCATTTGTGAAAATCACTTTGCTCCATGGGCAAATGACCAATAGAAATACAGCATTTGTTTGTAAAAATGTTGAGAGTTATGAATTGAAGAATAATTACATTCAATGATAGATTCTTTAAGTTCTTCTTATTAAAGATATTAATATAATGCACTAATAAAAGTAATTTGTAGTTAGAGCCTCCTTCCATTGACTCAAGCAATTGACACTAAAAGTATAACCAGTGTATAATGTCAAGCTTTGAGGGAAATCACTCTCTTGAAATGCTTCAGTTTATTGATACTTGGTCACGCTGAGTTCAAGCTATTGGAAGTTTTCTGAATTTCAATGTATTGGGTTGTCATAAAAGTCATGATACATTTTTGCATAGAAAGAAATACATCATGACTTTTCCAACAACCCAATAGAATCACACACTAAACATTTACTTCAATTTTGTATGATGTCTGTAAGGAAACATGCCAATAAAAAATAAATTATATGCTAGGATTGGTAACATTTACTCCAAGTCAAACTAACTTGTAGTCATTGTATGTGCATATGATGGCTAGAATTAAACTAAAATTTGGGACACTTGATAGATACTTTCTGCTGGCACAGGGTTTGCAATCTTCCTGTCACTGTGTCACATGGATCAGCTTACACAGGTTAAAATCAGGAGAGAAGAAAGTGCAAAGAAAAATGATCACATATTGTGTGTGTTTGTGTGTTTTGGAAAGTTACTGATCCTCTGTGAGCCTCAGTTTTCTCCGCTGAAAATGAGAACAGTAGTTTTTCTTGCAGAGTGAGTAACAGTAATCCAGAGGAAAGGATTCCATGCAAAATGATCAAGGGAAGCAAAAACAACATATAAAGTGCCTGCAAAGTATTTAATAAGCCTTCAAGAAGTGGGAATTATTATTCTGTTATTCTAGCCCATGTTAAGTCTATCTTCTGCCCTTCTATTGCTCTTAGAAAAAAGATTCATTTGCTTTTGTAGAAGACTTTGGAGCAGAAAACCTGCAACAAATAGTACATGCAAACCTGGTATGTGCAAACTGAGAGGATATTTCTAAAATCTATGTCAATACCATGTGTTACTGTCTTCAAAGCTATGTCAGTCTTTTCTCATTAGATCCTCACAATGACTTTATGAAAACAATGGGAAAATATACTTCCACATTTTATTGGTGAGGATACAGAGAGAGAAAACTCAATTACTTGCTTCTTATCATACTGCTGGTGATTGGCAAAGCTTGGGATCAAAAATAAAGTCTTTTCACTTTCTAAAATACATACTATCCATGAAACATGCCAAACCAATTATATCATCACTAAGATAAATTTATCCATGCATATCTCTGTCCGAAGTTCTCACTGTCTCAGCTCATAGGTTCCCCAAGCCCAAGATCTTGACATCTGTCTATGATCAGGCTATTTATAGTGAGTAGAGAAGAAATATCATAAACCTACATATGGTTTAACAGGATCGAAACAAAGAATTTATCAGAAAACAATTCATTCAAATATGTGAGAGAAAAAAGTCATTACCTATTACCTGAGTGAGGATCTCAAAAGCTTCATTTAATAAATCTCAAAACTTACTCCTCCTATCTAGATAAAACTTGGTATACTTTGACCAGTAACTAGTCATTCCCTCACTCCCCTTCTGCTGTCCTAATGATCATCACTCTACTGTTTACTTCTATGAGTTCAACTTTTCTTAAATTCCACATATAAGTGAGATTATCAGTATTTGTCATTGTGTACTGTGGCGGGCACTGCATACAGAAGCCATCTTGAGCTATCTGCCATCTTGAGCTATCTACCATCTTGGAAACCATTAGGTTTCACTTCCTCATTGAGCAAACCGTTTCTCAGAAATCATGTGACCAACCGGTCTCTGTGGGGTGGTTGGGTTCCTAGACAATGGGAGAGATCCACCCACATCAATGATTGGCTCATACTGTTCTATCTCATTTGCATTTCAGGCAACCAATCAGTGCCCACCAGCCTGTATATAAGCTCATAATTCTTCCTCAATAAACAGAAGACTTGATCAGCACCTCGTATTGTCTCCACTCTGTGTGTGTGTGTGTGTGTGTGTGTGTGTGTGTGTGTGTGTTCCATCTCTCACTCCCTAACCCAGGAAACTGTTCGACTGTCCTGCGGGCCGGGACAGTGTACCTGGATTAAAAAAAAAATCATGTACCTCAACAGCAAAAATATTTTAAGTACATATGTTATACAAATACATATGCAGAAACATGTATCATTCAAGGGATATTGACACTGTTTAGCAACATAGAACTAACGTAGTATGTATATTATAAAATACATACTCAACATAGTCATTTCTAGAGACTAAGATAAATTAAAATATATTTTGCACAACCCTAATTATTTAGTATGCACACTTCTGGAGATCTACAGTCCATTTGGAATACAATGGACCTAATAAATCAAATCCAAGTTTGTTGGAATGACAAAATCCGCCATACCTTCACCATGTTTGCATGTGTGCATGTGTGTGCATGTGTATGCATGCACATACGTGTACAGTCCCACTAGATTGCAAACTCAAGAGGGAACCAAACATGCCTCATTCATCTTTCCTCTCTCTCCCCACTTCTTGTTCCCTGAAACTTTTCTCAAGTTGGTTCATTGGTCCTTTTACTACAAAAGACATTTTCTGTGTGAAAGAAGGAAATAGTCTCATTATGTTTTGGTTTTTCGTTGTTGTTGTTGTTGATTCAAAGCCTCAGTGTAAGTATAAGCCAGGGAAAGATTTTAAATGAATACCTTAAAGATGAGTTTTTCCCATTACATTAGTGATGAGAATTCTGGTCAGGAGGAGAAAAACAGAAAATTGGAGAGAAAGCAAATAAAATTAGATATTGGTGGGTTTGTGAAGAGAGTACCTAATGTGGCAGTATTTTACAAAGGCAGGAAGACCAGAGACATCCTCACTGCATCCTTTGAGGCCTTGAAGTACAGCTGAAAAGTGACCAAATTTTTTTCTGTTCCAGAGAAGAGTATGAAAGTTAGCAGAGGAAAAAAGCCCATCTTGGGAGGGGGATAACTCAGTGAAAAGGAGCATGGGCTCTGTGGCCTTAGACTAGACTGAGAGGTGGACATGTCCACAGATGCTCAAGAGTAAAAACATCTAGACCCAAGATACAGACAAAATTGAGCATCTGGCAGACAATAACATATACAGACATATCCTCTGGAGGCCCTACATGCTTCTTGAACACTTGGGAAGTTAGATGCCTACACTGAAAGAAAAAAATAAAGGAAAATTGTGAGACTAAAACCAATAGAGAAAATCTGGGATTGACATGGTGAAGTTTTTAATCCTGAAGTAGAAAGAAGTACATGGTCCATCCACTGAAAAGACGAACTAAGAGGAGACTAAGTTTGCATTCCCTGGATGAACTTTCCCCAAATTAAAGGGTAAGCCAGTCCTTTTGAGCTTTAAAATTAAGCATCATCTTCTATTCCTTGCTGACATATGTTCTAGTGAACATCTTTTCTCAAAATAGACCTGTTTCGCCCACGTTGAAAATCTGTCAAGGCAGGTCTCTCCTCCATTCCTGGTGATCTCCACAAGTGTTGGAAGGGATGCCCTGGCAATCATGGACCTCCCCACTTACTGCCAGGTGGTGCCGATTCAAATGGGCCCAGAGCCCATGAGGCATCTGTGACTTGAAACCTAAGTGCCATCAGCCACACCATTCTCCAAAATCTTGAAAAACTGCCTACTTTCCTCTGAGCTAACACTGGACTACTTGTTATCTAGAACTGTTTCTTTTTCTCTCGCTGTATAGTCAAATGTTTGAGTATTATTTTTTTGTCATTTCCTCAGTTTCCTTCCCTCCCTACATGTCATTGTAAGGGTAGCACACTCTCTACACATTAAAAGAGTCATTGTCTATCCTTGAATGTCACCTGTACTGTGCATATTCACTACATCATTACTGCTCACCATTTATTTGCTTTATCTCTCTTCCATTATTAGATCTCATTAGAGAGCTCTAATTTTTAACACTTTCAGATTTGCACTCTCTTTGAATTAGGCATGATTAGGTTAATAATCTTTATAAAATATTTCATAACTAAAGAGGAACGTATCATTCCACATGATAATTGAGTGCCCAACTACTAACATCATCTATGGGAGGTGTGATAGGAGAGTATTGAAGAGCCTGTGCTTGGAGCTCTGGAAAATCACTAACAATAAGTCAGTAATAGTAGTAGTGAGCTGCGACTGATGGCAACTAAGTTCATGGAAAAATGGATTTAAAGTATGAGTTTATTTTAGTGCACAAAATTTTGAAATTCATGCATAGTTTTCCCAACACACACATTTCCCATGAACTTTTTGAAGACCCCTTGTATATCAAGCAATGTGCTAGGTGCCTACATTCATTATCTTGATTGATACTTATAGTGCTTTTGTGATATATTCCCTTTTACAGATTAGGAAATATATGAGTTTTAAAAAACCAAGTATTAATAACTTGCAAAAAGTCACAAGGATAGTGAGTATTGGAGTTAGAGTTTAGAAATTCAAATTTGTCTACCTAAATGGCTATGCTCTTAGTCACTGCACAATCTTTATTCTAAGTAAAGACTGAATTCTTTTATAGCATAAACATATTTTCACTAATGGTTTATCAATATAAAATACATTCTTTGATTCACTGGGAATTATTTGCAAATATTTTTACACATTTATAGTACCTAAATGGTCAATGCTCATAATATGTATAATGCATGCTCATTATTATGTATATATGTGCATTTAGAAAGAGAGAGAATATTGTACATTTTTATTTCTGATGGATTATTATATAATAATATAATATTATATATATATTATATAACCCAACTATATAATCACAATATTAACTGAAATATGTAACTTTAAAGAAGTTTAAATATTTTAGAGGTTATCTACAGCTACGTGAGTAAATAAATTGATGAAGCAGATTCTTTTAAATATGAGAGAAAATATTCTCAATTAGATTATCACATTTTCCCCATAGATGTCATAGTACATTCTAGAACAAAAAGGTAATTTCTCACACTAAAGACTAGAATGGGTATATTTAACATGCAGATAATATTTGTTGGAATGCCCTTAGAGGTGAAATGACAGGTAATATATTTCTTAGTGCATTTATTCATGTGTTTATTTTTGCAAGAGATAGACGTAACTGTCAGCCTCTGGATACAGCTCAGTGGATAGTGACTTTTACTAACATCTAATAGATTCCATATGGTCAATAAAAAGTCATTAAGAGAAAGTTTATTGAACCTTTACACAAACTAACCATGCAATGCTTAACTCTAAAAGGCACCTAGGAAGTGAATGTAATATTTGCATATTTCCTTTTGAAATAAACAAATACAACAGTATTTTACTTTATATTAGTTAATTAAATACATGATAGTTTCTCTTCTAGAAATCATTACAATCAACAGAAACATAGTGTATGAAGAACTAAGTAGATGTCTGGTACTATGCTAAGTGTCTAATAAGCACTTAAATTATCTAATCATCAAAAAAACCTCATGAGGAACTATTATTAGATCCATTTTAAGAAACAGAAACTGAGGCTTCAGACTTTAACTTCCTATAGGTCACACTAATAGTGATGCAATAAACCAGAATTTATATCTCAGCAGTATTCCCAAAGACCATGTCCTTTAATCATTATATCAGACTTCTAAATATATCTACCTACCATTAATTTCAATATGGAAAAAGAACATTTTTTTTCTAGAAAATGTTTCTCTATATTATTTCTGCTCTAATAAAAATGTTAATGACTTTAAATAATAAACACATTAAACAAGTGTTTGAATAATAATATGACATTCTCACAGGTAAAGAATATTTTGGTAGATCAGATATGGTGTGGTAACATTAAAGTCCTCATTACACAGTGTATTGTTTAATTTTGTTCCATTGGAAAGCAAATGGTTTCCAGCTTCATGAGACAAGTATTAAGAATCTAAAGGCTATCAAGGGGGCTTTTTGCTTAATATTGAACTTTCAACACTAAATTATATAGAGAAATATAGGTATAGTTCAAATGTTAGGTGAGGGTCCAGCTTAGCAATCACGCAGGTGGCTATTTTACACCACAAGTGCAACCAGAAAATTTTGGTTGGGCTATGGAAATGGTGCAGTAGTAATGTAACTGAACCCACATGGGAAACGGCCTGGGTTTGCATCTCAGCACCGCCGTGAGCACACAGCAGATGAGGATGCATGTGCCCCATGATCGAGGTCAGCTGAGACCGCCACTGGATTCACAACAAAAGACCCCACTGGGAATGCCTCTCTCTTTGTCTCTCTTAATCTCTCATAGAACAAATAAACTCCAAATAAAACAGAAATTTTGCATGCTAAAAAGTTTAATTGAAGCCCTTCTTTTTCAATCGGAAATGTCTAATGACCAGGAAGTTTGAGGATAAGCCTAAAGTCATACCACATACTAAAGTTAGTAGCCTACTGAAAAAGAAAACTCTACATCTAATGTTAATATTATTATTATTACTGCTATTATTCCAATGCTAACATTCTGTACACTGGCTTGAAAGCAGAAATGATATTTTCTAAACCTTTGTTCATATTTGATTAAAAAATAGTATGAGTGATATGAAAATGATGTTTTAAATGTAGGCATGCTGATATGTAAGTGGAAATGGGCCCGCTCTCCCCATCCATCTTCAATATTCTTGTTTCTCTGACTGTTTTATTCCTACTGCATCTACTCTCCGTTTTACTTTGATGTTAAGAAAGAAAAATGATCTGTGTTTCAAAAATTCAAATTAAAGTTCTGTAAGCTCTTTGATATGTGTTCGATATTAATTTAAAAAACAAACACAAAATAAGACTAGACATAAGAAAATAATATGATTTTTTGCCCTTAGTTATCAGAATGATGTATTTGAACATATTAAATGCTTTGTTTTTAATGGCAAATTGATTTTTTTGTTTTTATTTTATGACTTCTTGTTTACATTTAATCGCTGTACACCTTTATAGCATACAGTGCAGTTTTTCAAAGCATGCGTGCAGTGTGTGATAATCAAATCAAGGACATTGCCATGTACGTCATCTTCAACAGAGAACCTTACATTCTTGATCTGTTAACAGTTTTTTCCCTTAAATACCTTCTAAAAAATGTATTTCTAAATGATAGCCTCTACTTAATCCCACAGAGGTGAACTTATTGGCAACTGACTAAACATTTGGATAAATTGATTAACAACTAATGTGATTCATTTATTTATGTATTCATAGCTTTTCAGAAATCTATGTATCACAACCTGTCTTTGTTCATGCTGCTGAAGAGGCAAGCAAAGTAAATGGAAGCTATCTGTAATAGTCAAATTTGTATATCCCAGGATAGATAATAAAAGATCTCTTAGCCTGTCTTTCATTTTTTCCCCTAAAGATCAAATAATTTACCTCAATGACAATTAAGGGAATAACCTCTGGCTGATAAATAGTAGTATATGTAGAAGAACTCTTACCTACATTTATGAGTTCAAAACCAGTATCAGATGTATTGCAATTGGCTGCTTAAGGCCAATAGGAGGGATCTTTATAAAGTTCATGAAAAAATTAACATTATGCAAATAACTATGCATAGATAGAGATTTCCATTTTTTGGCAGCAAGATAAATGCACTCTCTTTTTATTTTCATTATTATTATTATACAATCAATGGTTATACATCATTTAGCTTGTAAAGAGATTTTACCCAGCATGATACACATCTCAGTCCAGTTGAGAATACTGTACACATCCTCATCAACAGATAACAAACTATAGCTGTGTACAAATACTCTTATCTCTCCATTTTCCCCCCTAATTTCCTTTCCTGCATGACAAAGCACATATACGGGGGCAGAGGGGAGAGAGTAAGAGCAAGAAGCACCCTCCACAGGGTCTGGGCATGCTTCAATCCCTTTCCTCCAACCCTACAGCACATCAGAACCTGGATGCTTGCATGTGTGTGTGATACATTTCAGGACAACCTGAAATTCAAACTGTGTTCACTATGTGGGAACTGGCTTCTCTTGGGAATCGCTTTGCCACGGTGCCATGCAGATGGTCCAAAAGTAACACTTGAATTCCATTTTTCCAAGAACTTTTTGAATGCCTCTCATATAATGGAGTGGGTAGGAAGTAACCACTTTCCTCTCACTTTAACTATTTTTTAAAGAATTATTTAATAAATTTTATTATCATTATTGTCTTTTAATTTGCTATAGGGTACATGTGCTTACCAGAGAGAGAGAGAGAGAGAGACAGAGAGAGAAAGAAAATAAGAAAGCAAGTCACCAAAGAGAAAGTGAGAAAGCAAGTCACAAGGTCTGATGCTCGAACCACGGTTAGCCATGTGGGAGTCCAGTGCCTAAACCATCATACCACCTGTTGGTTCCTCACTTTAACTATTGACATCACTGGAAAAGTGTGGATTCCATGAATATTTCCACATTCCTTACCTTTTCCTCACACAGAAAAGGAAAAATTGAAAAAAATCTCTTCATGAAGTTTTTTGTTTCATTCTGTCATTCTTTTCTGCATTAAAAGTCAAGTCATATTTTATCAAGCGTATCAAGGCAAATGTAGAAATTGCTGATTATAACTTCATTCCATAATTTTGGCTACAAAATTCCAAAGCTTGTGGTTTGAAACAAGAGGTGAAAGAGAAGGGAGTATTGGTAAGAGGTGGAAAAGGTAGATTTAGCAGCAGAAGTTTTTACTTTCAATAATGTTTAGATGAGAAACAAAAATTATGTCTATTACTTTCAGTGTACTTCCTTGTAGAAGAAGAATCTTTTCCTTTCCTCTGTCTGCAACTTGTATTCTTTGCCACATTACCTGTGGGAAATTCATCTGAACAGATGTTTTGGTTTCATATTAAATTTACAAAGTATTCTGCATAATTCCCTAGTGCCCTTCTACTAGAATCCTCATAACATCTCTACTCTGTTTTTTTTTTTTTTTTCATACTAAGAAAAATGAGGCACAAGACATAGTTAACAATCGTGTAGTCAATAGTTGGCTCATGAAAATGCTTCAAATCACATATGGATCATCTGCTTGTAAGGCCACACAAAATATGGACCGACAGTTGGTGTAATGACTATGTCGCTGGACTCCCATATAGTTGACTGTGGTTCATGTCCCAGACCTGGTGACTTAAACTCACACCGGGTGCATGTGCATGTGTGCCCAAGATTCCGAGAGGAGAATGGAGGAGAAGGGATTGTGGTGTGGCCATCCCCCCTGGGGGATGATTTCTCGCTTTCTGTCTCTCTGTCTCTTTGTGTCTTTCTGGTGAGCGCACGCGCCCTATAGCAAAAACCTCTCAAAAAAAATGGACCTTTCAGTAATCACTAATATTTATTAACACTTCCTTGAAATATATAGTCTTTTAGGCTTCATGTACCAAAAAATGAGAGATATAGTTAATTTTATGTTTTGAGAGATTTTTCTTCCAAAAGAAAGAAAATAAATCATGCTAGGTGCATGTGCATGTGTGCCCAAAGTTGTTCCAGGAGGAGCATGGAGGAGAAGAGATTGTGGTGTGGCCATCCCCCCTGGGAGATGATTTCTTATTTTCCCTCTCACTGTCTCTCTGACAAGCACATATGCCTCTATGGCAAAAACTTTAACTATGTGTGTATATATATATATATGTGTGTGTGTGTGTATGTATGTGTGTGTGTGTATAGTTATATATACATATATAACTATATATGTAATATGTATATTACATATATATAGTATACAGTATATAGTATACATATATACATATATACAGTAATATATATATTACATATATAACTATATATAGTTATACAACTATATGTATATTTATATAAATATAAATGAGTATGTGTATATGAATTACACACACATATATATGTGTGTATATATATATACATATATACATATATACACAAACACACACACATATTCATTTATATATATATATATATATATATATATATATATATGATTACCAAGTAGAAATGGTTTGCCAAATCTGACAGAAAAAGGCTTTTTAGACCTCAAGTTAAAATACAAGACCTAATGTGATACATCAGTTCTTTATCCCTTTATATTCTCCATTTTCTATATGTCTCATTCCACAAACACACTTTAATCCTACACTACCCACCACAGCAGTGAGAGTATATACAAAACTTAGAAGTAGAAGTGAGGGATCAAAGTGATCCACAGCTCACATCAGATACCTGTAAGTATTTTCATAGCTCTTTACTTCCTTCAGTTCAAGAATGAAAAAATGTTGCTTGAATGAACTGGAAAATGAAAGGTGGTGGACTTTAATAATCAGCAGTTGGTGAGGCTCTATATTGGCAAGCACTTGAGCTTTTAGGGAAAAAACTATTTTTCACTTATGATTGTATTTTTTTTATGTTTTTGCCATAGAGTACATGCTCTGGTCAGAGAAAGACAGAGACAGCAAGAGAGAAAATGAGAAATCATCCCCTCCCCCGGGGGGGCTAGCCATGCCATAGTCCCTTCTCCACCACTCTTCTCCTGGGATCTTGGGTATACACACACACACACACACACACACACACACACACCCTGGTGTGATTTTCAAGCCACCAGGTCTAGGACTCGAAATGTGGTTGGCCATGTGGGAGTCCAGCACCTTAACCACTATGCCACCTGTTGGCCCCAGTGTCTGTATTTTTACTGAGGCATGCTTTACATCACTAACACAATGCCATTCACTCATTTGGAATTCTACTGTGTCCCTTGCCATAACATTTGCAATATACCATGTTTCTCTATGAATTATCTCCTTCAAATGACTAGTTACTTTCCTAGACCTACTTTTTTCTTTTTTTTTCATTTTTTATTTCATTTTCTTTTATACATTCAATCACATTATTTAGCTTACAAAATGAATATTTCAACAGGTGAACATTTCTCCCTAGTACGGTTGATAAAATTATAAACTATCTTCAACAGATGTACCACATTTCTTTGTCCCATTAATGCTTTGCCTCCCTAT
This sequence comes from Tupaia tana, assembly GCA_026018925.1. Taxonomy (NCBI): domain Eukaryota; kingdom Metazoa; phylum Chordata; class Mammalia; order Scandentia; family Tupaiidae; genus Tupaia; species Tupaia tana. The sequence continues at coordinate 141,363,974 of JAKSZU010000009.1, read as the reverse complement.
TTTTCTTCTAAATGTCCTTCCTCAGACCCTCCTCTTTCACACACTATATCTGGTATTTACATCCTTGTTAAGTGTACTTAACAATCAACTTCTGACAGTTTCTTAATAAAAAAAAAAGGATTTCTACTTTTAATTAAAATTATTACCATATAAACAAATAGAAATACACCAGGGAAGATGATATATTTAATAAAACAAAGGTAAGGTCTGGAAATGTTTTTAGAATCTTGATTATATTTATCTTTAGTATAATACCACATATGACTAGTCATTTTCAAACTTTAGCATGGTGTATATATTTTTTTCTGCCTAAATAAAATATCCTGAGTTCAAAACAGGTTTTTAGTGTGTTACTTAAGTCTATAGGAAACTATTTTTAGAAAGTGTTCTCTTATGTCAAGTGGGAGGAAATTTTTTATAATAAGAAAATATAAAGTTTATAAATTATAGTGCCTAAGTTCTACAATTACCACATAATTGAAAATAAAATGTAACTGCCACGTATGTCAGTTATCTAAATCAAAGTCACTTATGCATAATTTAAAATTGTTGTAATAATGCTAATAAATGAGAGCGTTGAATTGACTGCTTTATTTAAATGTACAATTAATGTATTAAGAGTGCAGCTATGCTATTCATAAGGACAGAAATTGTTGACCATAAATGAAAATATTATCTTCTTTAATAAATGCTATTATTTTTGAGAGAGAGAGAAAGAGAGATTTTTGTTATAGGGTGGGTGTACTTGCCAGAGAGGCAGAGAGAGACATAAAGCAAAAAATCATCCCCCAGTGGGATGGCCTCGCTGCAGTCCCTTCTCCTCCATTCTCTTTTTGGGATCTTGGGCACACACGCACACATGCCCAGTTTGAGTGTTAAGCCACTAGGTCTGGGACTTAAACTGTGGTCAACTATATGGGAGTCCAGCAATGTAACTATTATACCATTGGCTGGTCCCAAGAAATGATATCTTAAAAAGAGTCTAATAGAATGAATAATCACCTGAAAAATTTTAAAGATAAATTAAATGTTCTTAAGCCAGTTATAAATGTTTCAACACCTGGGCTTTTTCAATCTCTCTCTCTCTCTCTCTCTCTCTCTCTTTTTCCAGTTTTTTTTTCTTTTGCCATAGGGAGAGCATGCTCACTGGAGCAAGACAGACAGACAGAGGGCAAGTGAGAAATCACTGTAATCCCATTTCCTCCATTCTCCTCCTGAGAGTTGGGCACACACACACATGTGCCTGGCATGAGTTTCAAGTCTCCAGGTCTGGGACACAAACAGCAGTCAGCCATATGGGAGTCCGTCGTCTCAACCACTGTGCAACCTGCTGGCCCTCAACCTATCTCTTAAAACTTTTGTGTCCATTAGAAGTACAAGTTAAATAAGCTCCATAAATTAACTGAAATAAAAGCATATTGAAATTGTTGACATCCCAGTAACACAGTGTAAAAGAGCATTGCCTATACTCTTATTTGACACATCTTCACGTGAATCATGGAAATTATGTATAAATATCCTGGAAATATGGCTTTCATCCTATATTGCCTAGGAATGCCATCTTTGTCACACAATCACTGACACTGGAAAGAGATTTTTTGAAGCATGTATTAGACACCTACACTCACAATGAAGTGTCTTAAATTAAGTTTTAAATTCCCTTCTGCATTCCAATACAATATTATCAAAAACTTGATAATATAGAACTTGACAAAGAAACAAATAGCCTCATTATTTACAGATGTCCATTCCCCATAATGAAAATGCCTCTTCATAAATTTACATTTTTATTTCAATTATATTGATATATTTTATATGAGGAAAAAATTCATGAACTAGGCAATTCCCTATAGCATTGAAACGCAGTGTAATGATAGAATGTAATTATATTTTAAAGGAATTTTAAAATAAATAATTTAGAAAACCACATTAAGTGGCCTATTCTTTTTATGGTGTTAACTACACTGCTAAATTGAGAGAATAATTTTTTAAATTATTTATTTAATTTCACTTATTATCATTACCATTTTTTAATTTGCTCTAGGGCATTTGTACTCACCAGAGAGAGACAGAGAAAGAGAAGGAAAGTGCGAAAGCAAGCCTCCAGGTCCAAGAGTCAAACTGCAGTCGGCCATGTGGGAGTCCAAAGTCCCAACCACTCCACCACCTGCTGGCCCCAACATTTTTGGTATTTTTGGCAAATAGACACACAAGATACGGTGAGAATGAGTGAACATCTGATGGCCAAATGCAGCGGCCCAAGCAAGAGTACACTTCCACAGAGAAGCCGAGACCACATGCATGGTCGACATTGGGTTTCTGGCCCAACATGAATAGGCCAGGCCCAGTGGCAGGCACCTGTGGTCCTAGCTAAGTAGGAGCAGAAGCTGAAGAATGTTGTTATGGCAAGACCCTGTCAATTACCTATCTCTCTATTTTGCTTCCACTCCCTCTATGGAACATCTTTAGTTTGAAAGTGAAGTATGATCATTACAATCCACCTAAAAATATTTTTACTTGCTTCTCTATATGAATTTTAGATAATGGACAGACCTGGAGCAGTTGTGAAAGACAGGTTCAGTATAAGAATTTTAATGATATCAGACATTCAGAGGTACCAGACTATGATCTTCCTCCCAAACAACCAGAGTCCTTCCTCACCACAAGTGAATCCCAGGTGAAAGGTGCAAGTACTTCTTGTTCTTTACACTCTAGAGATTGGTATTCACAGGATAAAATTCAATAAAGTTGTATGCCTATTGTAATTGTAATTGTGAAATAATCTCTAAGTGTCTTTTTTAAAGAATTATTTATTTAATGTGTTTATTGTTATTATTATTTAAAAAATTTTTACTAGAGAGAAGGAAAGTGACAAAGCACCTGCCAGGTCTGGGAGTTGAACTGCGGTTGGCCATATGGGAGTCCAATACCTTAACAACCATGCCATCTGCCAGCCCTTCTAAGTATAGTTTTAAAAATAGTTTGGGAACAATAGAAAAAAGCATCCTTAGGTCCAGTCAGTGGTATGGTGGTTAAGGCAGCTGGATCCCACATGGCTGACTTTACAGTTTGAGTTCTGGACATGGTGGCTTGAAAAACACATCAGGCATGTGTGCATGCATGCCAGAAATCCCAAGGAGACAAGGGAGAAAGGATTACAGTGTGCCCATGCCCCCTGGGGGTGCTTTCTCATTTTCCCTGTCTCTCTACCTCTGTCTTCCATGAGAGCAAGTGTCCTGTGGCAAAATTTTTTTTAAATATGAAAAGAGCATTCCTGCGAATTTTAGTTTCACTCCTAGAAATAGTTCCTCTTCCGAAATGTGGCATACAAATGTGAAAAAGAGGCCATCAGGTGGTGTGGTGGTTAAGGGCACTGGTCTCCCACATGGGCAACTGTGGTTTGAGTCCTGGACCTGGAGGCTTGCTTTCTCACTCTCCCCTCCCCCATCCCTCTCTGGTCAAATTAAAGTAAGTAAATAAAGTTAAATAAAAATAATTCTTAAAAAATGTGAAAAACAGGATCAAGTAACAGGAAGATATGTTTTCTTACTTAAGCAGTTACCTAGCCATGGGACCTGCACAAGTAAATTCCCCCATAAATTTCCTAAACAATCACGACTCCCAGAGTTATAAAATTTAGGTTCCTAACCCTCATTTCATCTTTGTAAAGCTTACTAATATAGTCTTCCATGAGATAGAGACATAGAGACAGAGAGACAGCACTGCCAACAGAGTCTTGATGCTATGATTCATCGGAGCCTCAGTCAGCTTCCCGAACTAGCATACCTGGTGTACTCAGGGAAGTTCTGCATGAGAACAAAAGAACAAAGAAACTCCCCAGGTGAGTCAGCATCACAGAGTGTTGCATTTTATCATGGTGCCACCATCTGGTCCCATACAATTTAATCTTACTACATAGATGGAATACTTCCAAAACTATAGTTTCTCTCCTGTCTCACCAGTCACCTGTCCAAATCACCTTATCACTCCCTAACTCAAAATTGATTGATCTCTTTGGTTCAGCTCCCATGGGATCTTTTTTGGAACCATATTTTTCTTGTATTTGTTAACTCTGAAACAAGACCATTCTAGCAATGGAAAGTGCCTGGAATATTTTTAAAAAAATCCATTCATAATTCCACTGGACAAAGTGAATGGCATTACTCTTTCCCCAGAAGGGGGAAAAAAGGACTGAAAGAAGAACAATGTCCATTGTGGTATTATGTAAAATGTGGTATGAATATGATTTGGTTAACCATAAAAAATCTATAGCATTATACTGCTGTCTAGAGATATTTTCACTGGTTTAATCAGGTTATTTTGAAGCATGCTTGAAATGAAGTAGGAAGGCGGTCTCAACAACAAACAAGTTTATAACATGCCACACTGAAATAAATCTAAGATAGACACTAATGGGGAATGGATGACAGCAGTAAACCCAAATGTCTGTAGTATCTTGAACTGCAGTGGATACACTGCAACTGACATGGGTCCTTTGTGCATTGAAACACATCTCCACCAACAAGCAAACAGGAAAAGGAGAGTTGCAATGCCTACTTCTTGTTGAAAGACTTTGGGAAGATTCAGGCAGTAAAGAAGACTATGAGTTTAGCTTCCTCAAGAGTCTTTCTCCTTCTCTCTTACCCATACCCATGCCACTGCTAGAATTATCTTTCTAAAATAGTTTTCAAGAATTTTTCTAGGGACCAGTAGATGGCATCCCGGATCTAGCAGCTTAAAACTTGTGCAGGGCACATGTGAGTGTGTGCTCAGGATTACAAGAGGAAAGTGGAGGTGAAGGGATTGCAGTTTGGTTATACCCAATGGGGAGTGATTTCTCACTTTCTGTCTTTTTGTCTCTCTCTGTCTTGAGTGAGCGCACGTACCCTATAGCAAAAATCTCTCTCTAAAAAAAAAAAAAAGAATTTGCCTAATTGAAAGGATGAAGCAGACAATCAAACCATGAGAAGGTATACTAGTTAGAATGATGCACTCATGAATCTTAGCGTTAGACTCAAGCACAGTGGTCAAATGGAGAATCCCATCTAAACAGCCTTAACAAATGGAAAGTCAGTTTTGGCTGGGATGATTTTAGCTCACAGATTTGTTATGTTCAAAATACTAATGAGAACAAGTATAAGTTATTCCACAAAGTGCTGAAACATTCCTGCTTGTAAATTGAATGATTTGGCCCTACTGTAGTTTATTAGATCAATATCAATACTGAATAAATTTCCCCCCCCCAAAAAAAAACTATGTGATAACACAAAGATAACACACAGAAAGTGCATTATTTCTTCTATCTGCTCCTGATCACCACTTTTTGCATGACTGGCAAAGTTCTCAACATCATGCCCCAGTCTAGTATTCCCTTACAGAGGCATTGTTGTTCTTGCCCTCTCTCAAGACAAACAAGCCAGTTCAAACATGCCTTTGCCCTTTCTTTCTCTAGTCTAAAGATGACCTTGACTTTTCTTACAATGACTTTGTTCCTTTCATCAAATATCCACCTTGTTCTAAACCTCTTTAACGTCTTATCTTTGGGGGCTTTGTTTTAATGGCATTTTCCTGCACAGTTCACAACTGAACCTTTGTTGGTATCTATACATAGTTTTGTTTCAGTCATACTTACATCTTATTCTGCTTAAAATAGTTGTTTACATCTGTGTTTGTGTCTTTCTCCCTAGTTATGTAAACTCTTTGAAGGCAGGATCTACACTTTAATGCCCCGAATTGTTTCTGTTTTTTTTGTTAAGTCTACATACCCAAACCAAAGGGAGAAATTAAATGTACAAAGGAAAATAGGGATTCTTTCTATCAGACTTCCACCCTATACAAAAGAAACTCTTATTATTCAAATATTTTATATATATATATATATAAAACCAAATATTGTATATGTGAGAGACAGAGGGAAAAAAATGAAAGAAATAGAGAACATAAACACAAAGAGACAAAGAAAATGAGCCAGAGGCACAAGGACATATTTTCTTTTTCTACTTAAAGAAATCTAGTTGACCTGTGCATTTTTTTTTTCACTTTGGGGAAGTGATTTCTCCTCAAAGAATTCAAGACAAGTGTTTTCTAAAGCTAGAATTAGCTGACTACTTGCTCATTTGCTTGCCTATCCCAGAGGCCCCATATAGGACATTGCTGATACTATAGAAATAGCCTGTGGAAGGTGGACATTTGGTGAGGACCATTTTTCACTTTGCCCATTCCTTTCTCTATATAAAGGGAATGTAATAGTGTTATATTCACTCTAGGATATTACTGTCTCTGTAATGGCTTTGAGACAGAGAGCGACAGAGAAAGAGAAGAATAAGACCAAATAACAAAGAAGATGACCTACAGATACAAGGAGATACATTTTTTTCTACTTGCCAAAACTAGTCACCTTGTGCAAGACATTCAGAAAGAACTATGGAAGAAAACGAAGCATGGTGAAAATGCTGCTATTTTAAAAACACAAGAAGGCAGCATCAGAAAGTAGGAAAATCACTGACATGGGAGCCTGCATTATCAAACTGCTTTTTGGAAAAAATCACTTAACTTATATTAGACTCAAACTGAGACAAAGAACAAGCTTGAAATCTTATCAGATTTCTTTACCAGACTCTGGTGGACTTATTGTTTTTTCTTAAGAATGTATAAAAATCATGGTATTTGGGAATCTAGGGAGTTGCTATATTGGGTGTTTGTCATTTCTGTTTATAACTCTCAAGAAAATCTTTTCTTCTCCCCAAGGTCAAATTTCCCTATCTTAAAAATAAGAAAGTTGGATGTAATAACAGGGTGAGCTTTCTTGGCTATTAATTCTCTGGTCCTATGTGGCTCATCTCTTTAACCAGACAACATGTTTAGTGAATTGCTAAATTAAATATGAAATTTATATTTTCACTGAAAAGTGTTTTTTTATATTTTATTGTATCTGTCATGATGATAAAAATGATTATTTTTTGTTTACAGTTTTGTCCTTCAAGCCCCTAAAGAGAATCATGTCTTCATTATTTCTGCCTCAAAGAACTAGAAGAATGACAATTAAGTCCAAAGCTAACATAAAGGAAGGAAATACTGGGTTGTCAGAAAAGTTATGATATATATTTTCTATGTTTTTCTATGCAAAAATGCATCATGACTTTTCTGATAACCCAGTAATTAAAATTAGAGCAGAAATAAAGAAAATAGAAATGGAAAAACACTAGAAAAAATAAAAAATCTGAAAGTTGGGTTTTTTAAAGATCAACAAAATGAAAAAAAATAGTTTAAATAGATTAAGAAAGAAAAAGTGAAGACTCAAATGAAGAGGAGACATTAAAACTGATGCCACAAAAATAAATTTTTTGCCACCAAATTGGAAATTTCTAAAATATACAATCTACCTGGACTAAATCATAAAGAGATAAAAAATATGAACAGACTTATAACTAGTCAGGAGATTGAATTGGTAACCCAAAACTTTCCAACAAGGAAAAGTCCATGACCAGATGGCATTATTGGTGAATTCTACCAAACATTTAAAGAAGAATTAACACCAAGTCTTCTCAAACTTCCTCAAAAGATTGAAGAGGAGGAGGAAATATCTCCAAAGGCATTTTATGAGGCCAGCCATTTCCCCAGTATCAAATTCCAAAAAAGATGCTACAAGGAGAGAAAAGTATAGGCCAATATCCCTATAAATACAGATTCAAAAAATCCTCAGCAACACATGTTGGCAAGGTTGTATAAAAATTGGAATCTTTGTGCACTGTTGAGGGAAATGTAAAATGGTGCAACTCTGTGAAGAACATGGAGGTTCCTTTAAAAATTAAAAACAGAACTGCCAAGTGATCTGACAATCCCATTTCTGCATGTTTACCCAAAATCATTGCATTCAGGATCTTGAAGGGATACTTTTATTCCCATGTTCATTGTAGCAGTCTATACAATAGCTGAGAGGTATCAACAACTACATGTCCATAGACAGACAGAAGGATTAAAAAATTCTTATATAAGAACATGTAAGGGATTATCATTACAGGATAAAAAGAAGGAAATTCTGTCATATGCAACAATGAAGATGAATCTTGAGTATATCATGCTAAGTAAGTCAGTCATAAAAGGACAAATACTGCATGATTCCACTTACATGAGGTACATAAAATAGTCAAATTCATAGAAACGGAAAGTAGAGTGGTGGTTATTAGGGGCTGAGGCCAGGGTGGGAGAAAGGTGGAGTTGCTGTTCAGTGGATATAGAGCTTCAGCCACGTAAGATAAAAAAAAATTTCCAGAGCTCTATTGTACAACACCTTGCTTATATTTAACAACATAGTACTGTGCACTTGAAAATTCATTAAGAGAGTAGAGCTCATGTTATTGATTTTACAAGAATAAAGAGTCCTTCATTAACAAGGGAAATGTTATCTTTTTAAACACACACAATTCTTTGCTAATGAGTTTAATTGTTGAATGGCAGCTGTGCAGGAGATGGTGTACCTGACACCATCGAAACTCACGAAGAGGCTAAGATGGTATCTGCAACTTCAAGTGAGAGAATGAGCACCAGGAATACATATCAATATGTGAGAGCATGAGCAACGGAAATCTATATATCAATATATGAAAAGATAATTAAAATCCAAGAGAACAGTATAAAATATGGCATAAGTCATCTTGTAATTAACTGAAATGGACATTAAGTTAATACTGAATGTTGTTTATTAACAGCAGGATAAGTGTAGCATACCTTTTGGACTCAGTAGATTATATTGGGCTTTAAAGAACAAGGGCTGTAAGTGCGAGTAAGAGGAGAATAGAGGTCATTCATGCAACAGTTGCAGCTAATGCACCGTGAAAGACTAGAAAGAGCCCAGCATGTGCAGGGAAAAACTAGGAAGACTCCAGAGCTATGGATTCCTTCAGGGGAAGGGTGAGTGATGACTGAGTTCTCAGGATGAAGAGACCTTAAATGTAAATGTCAATCCAATGTTTTATTTTTTTTTCGAAGTTTTTTTTTGTGTGTGTGGTTTTTTGTTTTTAACAAAGTAGGTTAAATATCTATACAAATTCAAAACATACTGGCATTGGTGTGGTGGTTAGGGCATTTATCTCTCACGTGGCTGACCGTGGTTCAAGTCCTGGACCTGGTGGCTTGCTTTCTCACTTTCTCTATCTCTCTGTCTCTCTCTGGTGGGTGCACATGCACTAAAGCAAATTAAAAATAATAATAATAAATCATTAAATAATCCTTTAAAAAAGATTCAAAACACAACCTAAGCAGTTATACACAAAAGTAGAAAAATGAAGAACTCTTCATTGTGTTACATTATAAATTTATATGCCATCCATAAGGTGATGTCAAAGGAGGAGAAAATAACTAGTTCTGAATTTGCCTTCAATTTATGCTATGTTTCTCTGTTTGAAAGACTTGACCTGCCTGCTCAAAAGCCACATCCATCAAACCCACTGATTACTTGCATGGTGATATAATTTGAGAGTCAATTACATTCATGGATTAATTTATTTTCATTGGGTTCATTGACGACCCCAGAAAATTTAAATGGTGACACAGGACTGTAAATGCTTTGCAGAGTTATAAAGTTCCTTCAAGAATTTAAACTGCTTAAAGGAAAATTATAATCTATCCAATTTTGGTTAGATATTGTACACTTTCTGGTGAGAATCCTAGAAAAACTGCTGATTGAATCCTTGACCTGTTCATTTTTTGAAAAATCAGTAGCTTCTAGAATCGTTACTGAAAATTTTGTGGTTTATGGGACACTTCATCTATACTCTCCACCTTACCAAATCCTCATTTGGAGCACAAGAAGGTAAAGGCTGGGCTGTGAGAGGGGTCTCACAACCTTTTTCAGTGTTCTTTGTAATCTTTGAGATGTACTATAAAGCCCCACTACCTTGAAAGAAAGACAATCTCTCCAGAACACACAGTAATCAATGACCAAGTTAATTAGAATTTAGTTCTTCTAACAATTCTACCTTAGCAATTTTCCAGTGCTCAGAGTGAAAGACGACTTTAATCAAAGCTTGGAGTATTTAAGAAAGAGACAAAGAACAGGAGGAAGAAGATAATCTCTAAGTGACGGAAACCTAATCTTTCCATTCGGTATTTCCTTTCAGTTACAGTTTTAGGTTTGGAATTGAAACACTTTTTGAGTAGAGGAGAAACAGGATTGAACAGCAGTTATGAGGAAATTGGTTGCACAAATCCTGGCTGGCATATATTAGCTGAGCTACCCTGGACAAATACTTAGCCTCTCTGCTCCAGCGCCAACTGTAAAACGGAAATAATAATAAAGCCCATCTTTGCACTGAGTCTGGCATATAGTAAGCCCTCAATAAAATTTGCTATTATTTTTACAACGAACAAGAATCCTTTTGGAATTACTTCTCCACATTGTCCCTAACATATCTATAGCTAAGGGGCAAACAACCTCAGGGCAGAGTAAAGAAAGACATATAATTTTTCAGATCTCTTTAGTTGTTTTCAGACACCTCAGAATGAGTATCACATTATCGAAGTACCTAAAAGAGAATGGTGAATCAGGCTTGTTTACTTCCTACACTTTGAAAGTATTTTGACTGATGCTACCCTGACTCTTACTTCCAAGTTTTAATGGAGTTTGTTTACCAGCTTCACCTGCATACCGGGCTCCTATTTCTCATCGTAGCTGGTAAAAAAATAAAGTGCCTCAGTATAATGACAAGAAACTACTGAGCAGGCCAATGGATAGCCCTGAAAACAGTGTGAAACAGTCATTATCATACCTCTACAAATTAAAATGGTATTTCCTTTCTACAGTTTTGCTCTGCTTACCAGCATATCGTCCATTCCTGGTGGGGTCTGATTTGTTATTTCAGTAGAGCTAAATAATTCTAAGTACAGGCACTTGAAATTATAAGACAATTCAGAATTAGAATTGAGAATTGTCCAGACCACTGTTCACAACCTTGGAATTAGAGAACATGGAGGTGCTGTTGTTTCCTGAGGCCATTTCTGTCATTCTCTAGTGGGTCTTTTGTCTTTGTTGGGACTGTTGTATTTGCCAAACAAATTATAACTTCTGAAACAACTCTATAGCTATAGCCACACCACGAAAGAGTATTTTGTTACTAAAATGTTAAGGTATAGAAGAAACACATAGGAAAAACTTGTTCGGCCTTTAGCTCAGAGGACAATAAACGGAGGCCAGAAGTGTAGCTCAAGTTCTTCAGAAGTACCATTAACTTTTTTTAGAAGTTTAACTATTATTTATTTCATGAGAGAAAGAGAGAAAGATAGGCATCCTCCAAAATGTCTCACATCATGTCCCTTCCCTCAGTCTTCCCAACCAGGCAGATTCATAAGCATGCATTTGCATGCCTCGTGTGTGCAGGTTGACCTGGGAATGGAAACACTATCTCCCTCACAGCTCTAGCTTCTGTGCCACTGGGCCCAAGCCAGCATATTAACCTTTTTATTCTAATAAAATACAGAGTCCATATGTAGGGAATATCTTGTTCAGTTTGTGAACTAAGTCTGCTGAATGATGTAGACCAATGTTTCTCATGCTGGTTTCTCAGGAGTTTACAAATTTGAGATTTCCATTGCCATACAAGTAAAAAAGTATGTCCACATATTCTGGGTCATTCAGCTCAACTGAAACTGATAGCTAATTTCAGTGCCCCTGCTTTGTTGATATCTATAAGGATTATTTAAGTATCAAGCAGTTATTTAAAGTGTAAACAACTGGGCCAGAAGGTGGAATGGAGGATAAGGCAGCTGGATCCCACATGGCCGACTGCATAGTTCAAGTCCCAGACCCAGAAGAGAATGGAGGAGAAAGGATTACAGGAGAGTTGCCTTCCCAGGAAATGATATCTCACTTTCCCTCTCTCTCTGTGTCATTCTGTCTCTCTCCTGTGAGTGCATTTTCCCTACAACAAAATAATCATAATCATAATAATTAAATGGAAGTATAAAAAACTTATGAGAGCAGAAATTACCATTCCTAGTGAGTAAAGATCAAATGACAACCAATAGTATGAAGAATGGTTATACAAGTAGAATAGAAAAAAGAGGAGGATAAAGAGTCATTGTATGATACCTAAGAATACAGGTATTAAGCAAAGAATATGTCCTTGAATTATTGTTACATGACAAAAGCTAGATGCAGCATAAGTATATACAACAACATAATGTCATTTAGATTTTAAAGAGGACATACACACACACACATACAGTTTAAATATGCCTTGATTATTTCTGTTTCATTTATTCCCCATGTTCTAAAAAGTCTACACTCACTAAGTGGAAATCCCAGATTCCTTGTAATTAACAGTACAACCACAAAATATTATTACTCTCATGTTTTTCACAGATATTCATGACTATGGGACAGTTTGAGATCAATATCGATTTTTCTTTTTTAGAGAGATTTTTTCTATAGGGCACATGTGCTTGTTGGAGAGACAGAAAGCAATAAATCACTCCCTAGTGGGGGGATGGCCAAATGCCAATCCCTTCTCCATTCTCCTCTTGGATTTGGGGCATGCATGCACATGTGTCCAGCATGAGTTTCGTCCAGGACTCGAATCACATGGGAGTATAGCACCTTAACTACTACACCATCTGCTGGCCCCAAATGTTGATTTCTTTTTTTTTAAGCGAGATTTTTTTTCTATGGGGCATGTGCACTCGCCAGATAGACAGAGTCAGAGAGATAGAAAGAGAGAAATCACCTCCTAGGGGGATGGCCTGGTGTGAGTTTTAAGTCACCAGGTCCCTGAATCCAACCATTATGATTAGTCTGACGACGTAACCATTATGCCATCTGTTGGTCCCCCCAAGTGCTGATTTCTTATTGAGAGCCCATTCAACAAGTATATGTAAGTATTGGGGATGTTGAAGCTAAAAACAAAGAAAAAGTGGGGGCCAGGTGGTATTGCCATGGTGATACAACATAGAAGCATATGGGAAAGGTCCTGGATTCATTCCCCAGGATCTTTCTGGGAATGATCGGTGCTACATGTGTGTGCCCATGATTCTGACCAGGAGAGACTGGGGGTGGATCTTGGTGGAGAGATCCTGTTATGGGTACCTGTCTCTGTCTCCCTCTTTTATGGTGGGAATACATAAATAAATTGTAAAGAGAAAGACAATCTCAAATTTAGAATGTTTGACATTAAGATTTACTAAATATCAAGTGCTCAACATGTCATACAACATATTATGCAAATTGTTCTGATATGATGGATGTTCCTAGTTGAAGAATGAAATTTAAATTTCAGAGTTTCCATTTTAAAATTGGGATATGTTTGGCCTAAATAGAGACATAAATAGAAATTACTTAGGATATTTCACAAATAATTTAAGACTGGTTGACAGGATCACAAAGCTCCAAGTAGACGGTATAAGTTTTGATTCACCCAATTTATCATTAACAAATGAATCACTGAACACTTCAATGTATATGAGATAAACATGCATATCAGAGTGACGCCAAATTATTCTTTAACATAAAGCATCAGTTATTTTTAAATGAGGAAACCCTAAGGTTAGAAAGGGCCAATTTATTTATTTACTATGTGTTAAATATAAAATAAAGATGCTCATTTTGAGAAATTATGTACAAGTCTATGTGTGAATAGGCACTTGACTTCTAGTCATTTCTCTCTTATTTTTTACCAGTAAAAAATGTACACTTACCACAATTTTTATCTCCTGTGAGTTGCTGAGCTTTTTTAAGTTTAGGATACCTTTTAGATCTTCAAGTAATTCCAAATTGTTGGATAATTAATTCTGACCCTGAAAACACCTACATAAATTTAAACCTTGGCAAACACAAAGACAAGTAAATTTCAGATACATGAACCATCATGTTCAACACTTCTTTCATTTTTTTTCTGAGCATCTTAAAGAACTTTGTTTACTTAGCCATCTCTGAAACAGTTGTCCAGTATGTCTAAAATTCCTGCTCGCATGAGTGTATATGTCTGTTTCTGTGAGTCTATGTCTACGTGTGTGTGAGAATATTGTGAGCTAAAAACATAAATTCAGTATACCTTAACTACCTGCCAGTTTTCAACCCCAAATCTCCCACAGTCCAGAGTCAACCCACTTTTAAAATGCCACTTAGGCATTCGTCTTCTCCTTCAGGCTGGGGGAGGAGGGAAGAAAGCTTATGCTTTTTATTTGCTTCTTGTAGATAATTAAAATTTTATTATTCACACTAGCATGCTATTGATGCTTCGGCTGATCCTTTAAACATCTGGCCTACTGCTTAAAATGCAGAGAGTGCACGGATGTCAACTCGTGCTGATAATCAGAGGACCTTCAATTAAGTACCTACAAAGCGACCAATGATAAACGAGAGAAAAGACAGTAGAAGTTGGCCAAAGAATCCTTTCATAGTCTGATTCTCAAAAGCAATTAGAATCACTTCTTTTGGCCTTGGAATTAATGAATTTTCATTAAAATTTAAATTTCAAATGATTCCAAGGATATCAAACTTGAGAAGTTGAGCTGATTGTCTACATAATAAATCACACCACAGGAACATGTCAAAAAGACTAATGCAAGTTCTTTGCCATCCAAAGTTTTGTTTCTCCTTGTCAGTACAATGTGAATGTATATAATTGCTTTCTTTTCCTTGAAGCAGCGATAACCAAAGACCCACTGTTATTAAACTATCTCTCCTTGTTTAGAATTTTTCAAATTACAACTCCAAGGCTATGAGTGAAACTAGCTCTAGCCTGTGAAAAAGGATTGTTCTAATAATTGAATGTGATGTGAATTTTCAAAAATTGCTATAGTTACTTTCTTTACACTATGATAATTTGCTCAAAGGAGAAAGTAAAGTCAGGTTTAATATCCTAATATCAACATTCCCTAGGTTCTAGAAGTAGTATTTCACTTAATTTTCCTTTACTTGATAGAAAACAAAACACTGCACATGTAAAGCAAGTATTGTATTATGGAATACACCGAAGTATGACTACAAAAGGAACTCAAAATGGTTGCCCATAGAAATCAGCATGGTAGATTTTTAAGTTGTAATAAAGTAGAAAAATAATACTCAGATTAACAGTCTAGTGTGAACACTGAACATTTTAATCTTGAATTACAACAGTGACTCAGAATAAATGGCATGTTCTAGGCTTTGTTTTCTTTGCTATTTTACTCATTTTGACAAAAAAAAAAAACAAGAGGGAAAGTTTTCTATTAGAAATTTCATGATATTTCTTTCCTTAATACAATGAATCATCTTGCATTTTCAGAAAAAAAATCTGAAAAGTCTAAAGATGAGTTTTTGTAAATGTGTTATATCCATATCAAGCAGCCATGAAGAAATCTCCTTAGTCCCCAGTATAATATTTTTCTTGCCTTATTTCTCTTCATGTGTATAGTGTAAATCAGACTAATAGAAATGTCACCAATGGTTTGTTTTCATTGTTTCACTTCTTGTTCTATGTATTTATATCTTATAAATTGGATTCTGAGCCAAAGGCAAGTACCACTGTACCAACTTATTCCTATTCAACCATATTTTTCAACCCAGCCTTTCAGGACTTAAATTACATAGGGCAGGCTTATAAATAAATACATAGCAAAAAACAAAAATAGAGACTATGTCTTTGGGGCCAGCAGGTGGTGTGGTGGTTTATATGTTGGACTCTCACATGGCTAACTATGGTTCTAGCATGGACACAGCATCTTGAAAATCATACTGGGTGTATATGCATGCATTCGTAAAATCCCTAGAGGAGAGGAGAATGGAGGAGAAGGGATTGTAGCATGGACATCCCCCCTGAAGGGTGATTTCTCACTTTTCCTCTCACTGTCTCTCTCTTTCTCCAGTGAGCACACACACTCTATGGCAAAAATACTGGGAAAAAAAAAAGATTGTGGCTTTAAGATATATTCAGACACTGGGAGAAAGATCATAAATTCCTAACTGGAAATAAGACTATTCCAATGGCCCTTTCATTTGGATCACACAGTCTTTCAATATTTTCACATATTCTCAGCTTAGCACCTACTACTCCGCCCTCACTACTTCATGCTTTTCTGTTACATGCCTTCCCATGCGTACATTTGGTCTGCAACACCTGCATTACATGCTGACGTGTTAATTGTATTCTATTATACTGACACTGCGTACCTATTCTCATCTCATGCGTACATCTGAGACCTAGAGCACAGCTGCAAAAATATTTTAACTTCCGTAGCTGTGAGACGGTCTTCTTGCCTTCCCCTCCTGTTATATAATATATGTATCACCATGAGTCCCATGTGTATCTGGGCATGTAACAGACACCCAATAATAACAGATATGCTGATGAAATGAATACATTTGTTTATGATGTGGCGATAGGAATTACTTTTGTGGGCCCAAGTTAATGATGGATAGTTAACAACAAAGTCTTTAGAAAGTCTGAGCTTTTATATAAAACTAGATAAGAGAAGAGAAGTTCTTAAGTTCATACAAATTGCTTGCAATAGAAATTGGGCTGTGTAGGTGTAAAAGAAGATTTCATATTTGGTAAGACAATTTAATACAATTGAATATGTGACCCATGGAGTGGGAAGATATTTTTAGAATCCATTACTTAAAATTCAGCATTAGCGTGCTTTTCTCACTGAAAACATGTAGGTGACAATTTTTCAGACAAATAGAGGAATAATGTTTTGATCTTTATCAAGGATTATCAGAATCTGTACCTATAAGTTCAAAAAACAAAAAGCAACTGCTCAGAATTGGAAAGAGTTCACATTGTTGATCCAAGTACAAAATGAGCACCGATATGACTTAATTCAAAGAATACTCACCTCAGGCACTCAATTTTTATTTTTCTATCCATTTGATATTTTGGTAACCATAAATATTTACCTGGCATTTTGGTAGAATTTTCAGTGACCTAATGAAATTTAACCTTTAAGTGATTTGAACAACCTACCTACTAAATCTAAATTCAGAAAGCTGCCTACTTAATTCTATGATTAGCAGACTAACAGCATAAATATGAAACTTAGGCTAAATTCTATATCTAATTGAAATGTAACAATTAGCTTAAATATTATTTGGTATTACTCATCATGATATGGAAGTAAAGTGGGTGGCTGATAGGCATAGAGTTACAATTTTACAAACTCCATGTTTGGACACGTTGACCTGACAATTGGACAAAATTTTGCAACCAATGTTGTTCCGAGGGAGTTTAGTGATCTGGCTCTTCTGTAACGAAATCAGAGCTGATTTTTACAATGAAATAATTGACACAGCATACGAAAATGTTAGGAATTTTTGGGGGGATTGTTATGATTTGGAGAGACATCAGTTCCAAGCATTTAAAATCATGACTCTCTTTATAACTGAAACTGTATTTATTTCATTTTGATATGATGACATCAAAAAGAATACTTGATTTTTGATGGCATGATGATCATTTTATATTTTTAAAGGTCTTTTTCTCACATACATGGTTATGGTAGAATTGAGCACTGGACAAAAACAATCAAATATTTTAATAACAGCAGACTTGTAGGCAACATTACTTTCTAGAAGCATCAGAGAAAATTCTACAACAATTCAACCAAATTTTATGTATGTTATGTATGGATTTTGAATGCTTTTCTATAGCATATTCTGATCTTTTTCTATCTGAAGCAGTGAAAGCAATTTCAATGAAGCATTTTAAGTATGGTGATAGATTAATGACTGCATACAATTTCACTCATTTAATTTTATTTCACCAAATTAGCCTTCAAATCCTACAGACCATCTGTGAATATTCGGTTGACTTGTCAGAGTACATTTTGCCTGAGTTCAGGGGAGTTATGAATTTTTCACTCCAACTTAAATTTAGGACCTCTAAACACTGTTCCTCTGAATTTGACATCTGATGGGAAGCCTTTGATAAGCAAACATGCATTAATTACCTGCATTTCATGAATTAAACCATCAGTAAAATGTTGCATTTTCACCTTAAATTGACTGGGAGGGCCATATGCCAAGTGGGAAAAATATGTGAGTAAATATACTAATGAGGTGCTATTTGTTCAGCATATCAGCAAGTAGCAGGGTAGTAGCTAGCTGCAGCATGTACATGCAGGGAAGTAAAGAAGGTGATCAGAAAGCAGACTCAAAGTCAAGCATGCACCAGGCAAATTGGGTGCATGATGGCTGCCAACTGGAGCAGGTGAACAGAATTAGTTTCATAAAAGCACTTATGATCATTTCAGTCAATCAGATGGCCAGGAACCCATAGTGGGGGATCCCTCTCCCCAAGTATTGGATAAGTTGAACCATTCAGTTCATGAGTGGACTACGAAGTGGTGTCAACACTTTAGTTTACCAAACGAGCATGGTGGGTACATAAAACAGATCCTGAGTATCAAAAGTAGCACTATTGGCCTCACTGAGGTAAAGGGTATATGTTTGGCAGACTGAAGCCAAATGGAAGGCACTGGTTTGATTCAGGCTCACTCTAAAAGCCAGGGCAGTGGTGGGTACCTTTAGTCCCACCTTCTCAGAAGGCTGAGGCAGGAGGATGGCGACACAGCAAAATCCTGTCCCAGCAGCATAGCAAACACCACATGCGCATGCACACACCCACACACACACACACAGGAAAAAAAAAAAAAGGTAGTATTGCAGCCTTTATGGGAACCATAGTATAAAAGGGAAATTCTAAGTCACCTGCAATGTTTCTTATCCATGTCACACCAAGGTGGTAAACACTTGGGTTGTCTGCAGCTGATTCAGAGAACAAATAAATGGGTGCAGTCTAAAAAGTAAATCTCTGTCACTTATGCCATGCTTTAGAACATCGCTCACAAGGACGGAGAATAAAACTTAACCTTGAAGATAGTAAAAATCCCATAGAAGAAAGCAAAATTATCATCTGATCTTTTTATTTTCTGTTCTCATTTTCTCCTCAGGCATATATATGAGGAGAAATATTTAAAGTTAGAAAGGTAATCCAAAACTAGTTAGTGGTTTCTCTGAAATTGATTTCTCCATTTTCTTGGCATTTACTAGAATTATTTAAATTTCACAGTGTAATCTAAGAACTCTATGAACTAAATCGCTTTGTGCAAATGGCTTTATCTGCCTTGTTTGTTATTAAATATAGTTTGTGAAGAACTTGGTACATGTCTGTCTATATGATTTTTGTAAATGACTCTGCATCTTAAAGGGTTAAGTCCTGAATATATGACGGGACATGTAATATTAAAAGCCCTTTGCCTTCCAATGACAAGTTTTTCTTATTAAGTTCTTTGTTAACATGGTTCCCCAATACTTTAAAATTCTGCTCTTGGAGATTTAAAATTGCTATTTCATATAGCAATAGATTTTATAGATTTATTTCCCCTCCAGGAGGAAAGTACATCATACCAGATTTCTATTTCTTTTACTTTTTAAATAACGCCTTCTAATTAGAAAGACTATGTTTTAGAAAAGAGTTTCCAAATCCCAGAGGGGCTCATACTCATTGTGATCTTTCTTGACTAATAATTTCCTTGAGTGCTATTTCAAGTACAGATCTAAGTAATTCTTAAGATCTTACCCATTTTTTTTTCTAAGTTCACGCTTCAAGTACATTTTAATCACTGTAGAATAACCTGGGATGTGGATGGGGTAACTAATTATAATTTATACATTAAGAACATGTGGCTCAGGACAGGTCCTCTGACACAGGTCCCAGTGTGCTCAATACTCTGGTAATTGCTTATTAGAAACCTACGAACAATTAAGTTATTTTTCAAAAATCTTATGTAGCCTGGAGAAACAATCTCTCCAGGTTTAATGTCCTTTCCTACCTTTATCATTTCCTCTAACATGTAGTTTTATTATCTTAAAGCTTTGTCATTTCTGAATTTTTAGTATTTTGTATACCTAATAATTTTTTAAGAGAGATTTTTTGCTATAGGGTATGTGCACTCACCATAGAGACAGAGAGAGACAGAAAGTGAGAAATCACAATGCCCCACCACCACCACCGAGGGAATGGCCACACTGCAATCCCTTCTCCTCCATTCTCCTCTCGGGATTTTGGGCACACACGTGCACACACACATGGCATAAGTTTCAATCTGCCGGGTCCAGGACTCAAACCTCAGTCAGCCATGTCCAAGTCCAACAACATAACCATTACACCACCTGCTAGTCCCATACCTAATAATTTTTAGTGCTTTATACTTTACAAAATACCGACATGACAGCCTGTGAAGTGGGCAGGATTGCTACCATTGATATTACTCTGATAATAAAGTTTCAGAATGAGCCCAAGCTCAGCCAGCAAACATACGACATGCTGTGATGAAATTTGATGGTTCTGACAAAAAAGAAATCATAAAGTCTGTCTGCTAAATCCATATATTACAAACATGTATTCATTAATTCACTTAGCGTTTCTACATTTTCTTTTTTTTTTTTTTGTGGAGAGGTTTTTTGCTATAGGGCGCGTGTGCTCGCCAGACAGACAGACAGAGAGAGACAGAAAGCCAGAAATCACCCCCCAGGAGGGATGGTCACACCGCAATCCCTTCTCCTCCTCCATTCTCCTCTTGGGATCTTGGGCATGCACGCACACGTGCCCGGCATGAGTTTTAAGTCACCGGGTCCGGGACGCGAACCGCGGTCGACTACGTGGGAGTCCAGCAACATAGCCATTACGCTAACTGCTGGTTCCCAGCGTTTCTCAAAGAGCTAGGGTACACTGGTAATTTTGAAGTAAGAGAGAAGAAAAGTAACCCTCTCAATTACTTTGCCCAGTATTCTTGATTGTTTTCTTTCCGAATAGGCAAAATGTTGCAGTTTTTCTGTCCCTTGGTAAAACTTACTTAGGAAGAAGTATTAATTATTTTAGTTCACTAGGGTGTCATTGGGCAAATTACTATATGTGAAAAATAAATCACAGAGTTTGAAGAAGCCCTGAGAATTTTCTTAGGTTTATTTTCTTGTCTTCTGGTAAACCAGAAAGATTTCACTCAATGAGCACTATATGCATGTTTTCATAGCATAAACATCATGACTACAAAGCTGAATAAACTATTGCTACTTCAAACAATGTCTTTTTGAATGTTTGCCTAAACATACGTGGTATGTATTTGTATTTCAAATTGTGGCCCCAAATTCCTGGATTGCAAGAAAGAAAAAATCAACCATGCCACATGCAAATAGAATGGATAAATTGCTCTTACTATAGACTCCTTTAAGATTACAGATATTACTCAAAAGTGTTAAATATCAATAGATATAACGAAGATATTTTGTAACTTATGTATAGCAGAATGGAATCAGGCGAGAAAATTTATGCTAACTGAAATGATGAACTAATACAATTTTAAGAAGATGGATATGTAAATTCTGACTGTGACATATTTTGCATATCAAAAGAAAGAGCATAACATTAACCTTAAGAATTCATTTCAACCACAAATTGGCATAATGATTTTCTGATCTTATAAGCTTACAAATATTAGAACAATCTTATAACTACTTAAAGAAATTAATTAGTAAAGTTGTTGCTCAATTATATTCCATAAGAGTAGACCAAGAAAATTTTAAAGTAAATACATACTAGGTAACTAATTTTCCTTTCTCATAAAGGAAATGATAAGCAGATGAAAAATTCTCAAACTTTTTTTTTTTTTAGAGGTTTTTGCTATAGGGTGCATGCACTCACCAGACAGAGAGAGAGACACAGAAAGTGAGAAATCACTCCTGGGGGGATGGCCATGCTGCAATCCCTTCTCCTTCATTCTCCTCTGGCGATCTTGGGCATGCACACACACGCACCTGGCATGAGTTTAAGCCACCGGGTCCAGGATTCGAACCATGGTCGACTACATGGGAGTCCAGCGACATAGCCATTATGCCAACTGCTGGTCCCAGGAATCCAGCACCTTAACCATCACGCCACTAGCTGCCCCCCCCCACACACACACACACACAAGGAAAGTCTACTTTAATTAATAATCACTGCAACTGAAAGAGGAAATGTCTTTAGGAAGTGAATCAAAATGTACATAATTGTAGACTGAAAAAGTATTTAGTCCCAGTGAACAAGGTCATTAACAAAAGCAACAAAATAATTTGGGAAGTAGTAAACATACTAGAGGAAATACAGACTTTCAAGCCAGAAAGCAACATTTACAAATTCTAAGCTCTGTTTTCTGCTTGTATTGTAAGCTTGAACAATTTGATTAACCATTTTGGAACCTGTTCCTTCTTCTATGAAATGAGGACTGTGACATACAGCTCATAGTATTCTATAGATTTAAACACACACACAAATACACATATACGTACCGTCTAATACTCAGTAGCTATTTAATGGATAATAGCTCTTATCACTAAATATTTACCTAAAAGGTACAAGTATGACTAATAACATTTAAAAAATATTATATTTTTTGCTATGATCACTCTCTCCTCTCTCCCAACATATTGGTAGCCAGGTATTCCAGCTCCATTATTATTATTATTATTATTTCCAGAGATTTTTTTGCTATAGGACACGTGTGCTGGCCAGAGAGACAGAAAAAGACAAAGAGAAAAAGAAACCATGGTCAACTACATGGGAGTCCAGCAACATAGCCATTATGCTAACTGTTGGTCCCTCAAACTTTTCTTTTTTTAACAAATAGTAAGGTTAATCAATTATATAAAAATCATATCGTTTAAAAATCTATAGTTCTTGAGACTAGCAGTTAGTGTAATGGCTATGTCGCTGGACTCCCATGTAGTCTACTGTGGTTCGAGTCCTGGTCCCAGTGGCTTAAGCTTACACAGGGCATGTGTGCATGATGCTCAAGATCCCAAGAAGAGAATGGAGGAGAAGGCAGTATGGCATGGTCATAACCCGTGGGGGGTGATTTCTCATTTTCTGTCTCTCTGTGTCTCTCTGGCTTTCCGGCGAGCACACGCGCCCTATAGTAAAGATCTGTAGTTCTTAAAAAAAAAAAAATTGCCAGAGGGTGTGTGCACACCCCAGAGAGAGACAGAGAAAGAGGAATATGGAGGGAAGAAAGCACTGCCCCTGGGGAATGTCATCTATACTTCCTTCTCCTCCATTTCACCATCCTGTCAGGATTTGGGGCATGCACGCGCATGCACCTGGCATGTTTTTCAAGCTGCTGGGCCTAAGAGTCAGACCTCAGGGTTGGCCACGTGGGATCCATCTGCCTTAACCACCAAGCAGTGGAGCCAGCCCTAAACACCTGTAGTTCTAAGCCTTACCCACAGAAATGCACTATTATATTACAATGCTATTTATTTGTTCATATATGTCCTGCTTCCCCCACATAATTTAAAAACCAGTGAAGAACATACCTTACATGCATTCACATTCCCCAGCACCTAGTACATGGGAGCAATATGTAAGATATTCTCAGAAGAAATAAAAAAGAAAGACAAAGTGCTATGATGAAGAAACTGCATTTACTACCTAAGGACTGAATGAAAAGGAGATTAGTGGAATATTTTGAAAAAAGAATGATGACTAATGCTTGCTTTACGACACAGGGTCAGTAAACTATAGCCTTTGGGGCAACTCCTGTTTACCTGCTGTGTTTGTGTGGCACACAAGCTAAGCATGTTTTTTATGGTTTTTAAATGGGGGGGAATCAAGCAAATAATATTTTGTGACACATGAAAGTATGTGACGCTCACATTTCAATGTCTATAAACGAAGCTTGATTAAGAATAAAATCATGCTCCCTTATGTTTTGTCTATGGCTACCTTCATAAAGCCTAAAATGTCTGTCTATTCCTTTATAGAAAAAGGCTTCCAACTCCTCTATAGAAAAAAGCATGTACAAGGGGTGTGGGGAATAAACAGGGTAAACAGATTCTGTTTGGACTCTGAGAGCTTAATTACAGAAGGTGCAGGGGAAAATAACAGACGAGGGGAGGAGGGCTAAGTCGAAAAGGTCATTGAAAATGTAGTCAGAATTCATAGTTCATTCTCATGCTGCCCTGAGCTCACAGAAGAAAACTTTTTCTTTAAGAGGATTTTTGAACAGACTGGAGAGGAAAAAAAAAAAAAAAAAAAAGCATTGTAGATAGGGGAGAGAAGGAGAGGAGAAATCCTCGAAGAAAGCTCTACTATTAGAAACATAGAGAAGAGAAGTTAATGTCATTTTATTCTGTCCCATTTCTTCCAAGCTCTTAGCATAGGTTTTCAGGGCAAGTGAACATTTCTTTTCTTTCTCACTGTGGCTTATTTTTTTAAAAAGAATTATTTAATTTGGGGACCAGCAGATGGCATAATGATTACGTCACTGGACTCCCATGTTGGTGACCACAGTTGGAGTCCCGGATCTGGCAGCTTAAAACGTATGCCAGGCACATGTGCATGTGTGCCCAAAATCCTGAGAGGAGAATGGACAAGAAGGGATTGCAGCATGGCCATCCCCCCAGGAGATGATTTCTTACTTTCTGTCTTTCTGTCTTTCTGAATCTCTCTGGTGAGCACACGTGCCCTATAGCAAAAATTGCTCTCTCAAAAAATAAAAGAGAACTATTAATTTTATTTATTATTATTATTATTATTATTTTAAATTTGCTATAGGGCACATGCACTCACCAGAGAGAGAGAGAGAGAGAAAGAAAGGGAGAAACAAGGCACCAGGTCTGGGACTGGAACTGCAGTCGGCCCCCTGTGAGTCGAGTACCTTAACCATGATGCCACCTGCTGGCCCTGTCTCTCACTCTTTTTTTTTTTTTTTTTTTTTTGAGAGGTTTTTGCTATAGGGCGCATGCGCTCGCCAGACAGACAGAGAGATAGAAAGCAGGAAATCACCCCCCAGGGGGGATGGCCACGCCGCAATCCCTTCTCCTCCATTCTCCTCTCGGGATCCTGGGCACGCACGCACACGCGCCCGGCGTGAGTTTAAGCCGCCGGGTCCGGGACTCGAACCGCGGTCGACTACGTGGGATTCCAGCGACATAGCCATTACGCTAACTGCTGGTCCCTGTCTCTCACTCTTAAGAAAGAAATAAAAAGAAAGAAAGAAAGAAAGAAAGAAAGAAAGAAAGAAAGAAAGAAAGAAAGAAAGAAAGAAAGAAAAGGACCACCTATAAAATTAAGCCTAGACTGTAAAAACAGGGCATCCATATTTATAATTTTTCAGTTGCAGAAATCACACATGCCCACAGTGTACCTGCTGAGTTTCTTTATTAACACAATGAAAAGTCACAATTACAACATTGCATATATTCGCAAAAAATACTCATGTGAACAAATTGAATCAAGTAAGAGAGTTGGTAGGCACATGAAACATGTAAATGCTTTTTGGGGGGCAGAGCTTTATTTATTGTGAGATGTTACAACCACCTGAAAAATGAACCATCTACGGGCCAGCAAGTGGCATGGTGGTTAAAGATGCTGGACTCCCACGTGGCCGGCCACGGTTCAAGTCTCGGACCTGGTGGCTTGCTTTCTCACTTCCTCTATCTCTCTCTGCCTCTCTCTGATCAAACTGGAAAATAATAATGATAATAATAATAAATAAAGTTAAATAAAATAATTCTTAGGAAAAAAAAGTTTAAAAAAAAAATGAACCATCTAACAGGTTCTTTCTTGTAAAACTGTTATCTTCCAAGCTCCTACAGATACTTAGTTCTACTCTCCTACTTTTCCAATCTGTTTAGCTATCGTCATGTTTCAATAGAAAAAGTTGATCTTTTGGGATTCTACATTTAATCTCTTAATTATTCTAGGGATATAACATCATCCCAGTGTTATGGATTTCATTAACCAAAAGTGATTTGGAATTCCACTATACACAAGGCTCTGTGCTGCCTGTTATGGGACATACATGGGGATTAAAAAGTCCTAGCCCTCCCGAGGATCATAACCTGGGTAGGAAGATGGACAGTTATGCAAGTAACTATGATACAAGGTAGACAGAGGTCAATGTTTTGATAGAGCTAGCCAGAGAAGAAGAGATTACCTCTAGTGGGAAATGTTAGATGACTTCATGAAATGTTGGACTCTAGCCATAAAAGAAACATGACTTTCTTAATAAGAGGTCCAGGCAGATATATTCCAGGAAGATATTATTACGTGATAGAGGCACAAGAAAATGGGGTATTGTCTGGCTTGTTCCCAGATTCATGAACTATGGTAGGAGCCCAGTAATCTGCACTATTAACAAGCTCCCTAGGCAATTCTGATGTAGGAGTGCTGCAAACTACACTGCAAAACTGATCCAGAATATTTGTCAAAAAATAGAGCAGGGAAGAGCAGGAACAAGACGTAGCGTGAAAGTCATAGGTTTTATGATAATGAAGTGAGAAAGTAAGTGTAAGGTTGTGTAATGAGGAGGGAAGCGGAGTCACTGCGGCCATCAGTGTAAAGCAGGGAGTGCCTTACGACGTCAATTCTGATATTAAAAATTAGGGAAAATTGATTCCATCTATATCAAGTTTAAAAACTGGCAAAATAGGGACCAGGAGATGGCAAACTGTTTGTCACTGGGCTCCCACATAGTGACCACAGTTTGAGTTCTGGACCTGGCAGCTTGAATCTCATGCTGGGCACGTGTGCATACGTGCCCAAAATCCTGAGAGGAAAATGGAGAAGGGACTGCGGTGTGTTCATTCCCCAAGGGGTGATTTCTCGCTTTCTGTCTCTCTGTCTCTCCAGTAAGCACATGTGCCCTATAAGAAAAAGCCCTCTCTAGAAAAAAGGAAAAAAAAATGGCAAAATTATGCTGTTAGAAATCACGATTAGTGCTTATCTGTGAGGTAGCGTAGAGTGAAAGAGGGGCACAGAGGGGTCTGTAAGATGGTTTTGAGGTTCTGTTTTAATCAAATCACTGTTTACAAGGATGTGTTCACTTTGTAAAAAGTCATAAAGCTATACCTTCAATGCATGCTTTTCAACTGAAATACGTTATACTTCAATAAGAAGTTTTAAAAATTAGGCTGAGTGGGTGAATTTCAACTAAAGGAAAACATCCTCTAATTGTTATCTTACTAATCTTAGCGTGGTGGCTATGGCACTGGACACTCCCACAAGGTCGACCACCGTTCGAGTCCCGGACCTGGTGGCTTGCTTTCTCACTTTCCCTCTGTCTCTTTCTCTCTGTGTCTCTCTTTCTGGTCAAATTAAAATAAATGAATGAATAAATAAAATTAAATAAACAATTCTAAAAAAACTTAATAACTTTTTCAGTTGTCTGAAAGTTATATAAGTGTAATAGAATGGGATGTAAGAAAAATGTTCAAAAACATTTTTTTCAGATCACTTTTGTGTGAAAAAATAACTCCTAAAAGGTTTTTCTTGCTAACATTTAAAATCCATCAGACTGAAATTCACAATTCTAAACCTATCATCCTAAAACCTATTATTTACCATTGTCTCATCTTGCTCAACCTCTTCACAGAAAAACTTCTCTGCAACATTGTCTATAATTTTTGTGTCTATTTTCCCATCTCCTACTCCTCTGGGCCTTCTATCCCACATTCTACTATAATTGCTCTCATCCAGATCACTAAAAGGTCTATGTGGCCAAATCCAATGATCAATTATCTTTTCTTTTTTTATGAATTATTTCATTTTATTTATTATTATTAATCTTTAATTTGCTATAGGGCACATGCACTCACCAGAGAGTGAGAGGGAGAGAGAAAGTGAGAAAGTAAACTGCCAGGTCCAGGACTCAAACTGCAGTTGGTCATGTGGGAGTCCAGTACCTTAAACACCATGCCACCTGCCAGCCTCTCTCACATTGGATGTTAATTTAATGACTGATCTACTGATCTTTTCACTTCACTTTCATCCCCTACGTTCCATTTTTAAAAACATGAGAAAAAAATGTCTTCATAAGCATTTTTCTAGGTTTTAGTTACTGTTGTTCTCTCTATATAAGAGAATATAATTTCCATAACTGTATGAATCATTTTTATGAGATGTTTTTGCTATAGGGCTCATGCGCTTGCCAGAAAGACAGAGAGACAGAGAGACAGAAAGCAAGAAATCACCCCCCAGGGGGAATGACCACATCACAATCCCTTCTCCTCCATTCTTCTCTAGGGATCTTGGGCACGTGTGCATGAGTTTAAGCCACTGGGTCTGGGATCTGGGACTCAAACCATGGTCAACTATATGGGAGTCTGGCAACATAGCCATTATGCCAACTGCTGGTCCCATGAATCTTTTTTTTTGAGAGGTTTTTGCTATAGGGCTCATGCACTCACTGGAAAAAGAAAGAGCCATAAAGCAAGAAATCACCCTCCAGGTGGATGGCCACACTGCAATCTCTTCTCCATTCTCCTCTCAGGATTTTGGGCATGCACGCACATGCACCCAGCATGAGTTTTAAGCCCTTAGGTCTGGACTTGAACGGCAGTTGACAATGTGGGGGTTCAGTGACATAACCATTACACCATCTGTTGGTCCTGACAGTATGAATCTTATCTTGTATGTTAACTGCTGTAAGCCCAGTGACCCGCAAAGTGCACATTTTATAATAGGTGTTTGATAAATGTTTGTTGAATGCCAAAGTCTAACCCTAATAAGAAGTGATGTGACATAAAGGAATGAAAAATTACAGGCTTTAAAAATGAAAAATAGAGGCCAGCAGGTGGTGAGGTGGTTAAGGTGCTGGACTCCCATATGGACAACTGCAGTTCAAGTCCCAGATCTGGTGGCTTGAAAATCATGCCAGGTGCATGTGCATGCATTCCAGAATCCCAGGAGGAGAGTAGAGGAAAAGGGATTGCCAGGTAGCCATTTTTCATCAGGGGTGATTTCTCACTTCCCATCTCACCGTCTCTTTCTCTCTCTCCCCAGTGAGCTCAAACGTCCTATGGAAAAAAACCTTTAAAAAAATGAAAATTAGTTGCATGCAGAATTGTTTACTAATTCACAATGGCCAAGATTTGCCGGTGGCTAGAGAGGCCACCAGAAACTGATGAACTATTTCTTCTATTCTTACAATATGAGAGTAATTCATATTATTAACTGGATACCATGCTTATTTTTAAAAATTATAATTTTAAAAACTGATTTAAATATAGAAGGAGATGAGTAATGCCTGGTGCCAAGGATAACTTCTGTTTGCCTAATAACGGACTTTGCTCCTTATAGGCATATGAAATTTTAGGGTTGCAAACAACAAGGAGAGGTACCTCCTTCTGTAATCACAGTGTTGCTATAATTACAGATAAAGGTTTGTCAGCATTTCCATTAAAAGAACTTAACTCAGCTGTTAAATGTCCATTAGCTTAATGTATGGCTTATAATATCTTAGCTTAACTGCCTATTAAAAACAGTTAATTAAAAAGGGATGGATATTTTTTATAAAATTATGCAAATACCCAGAAGAAACCAGTACTTCAAGTGTATGTATTTCTATGACAATAAAAGTGCAAGCTTCTTTTCAATGTTTGAATTTTCTATTTATATGCATTATTTTTAAAACTTAACCTACAAAGTTCCAGAAAGTGATTACTTAGCATTAGGCACAATGTTTTCACAGTAGGAACAATGCTTTAAGTACTGTGGTAGACACTGATGAACTATTCAGAGTCCCCTTCAGTGAAGAACTTGTTGCCCTAATACTGGTAGGAGTGCTATTGGCAGACAGCCTTTGGTTCTTAGCTCTTCTAAGGCTTGCCTCAGCTGTAGAGAGCCCCCTTGGTCAAGGTCATGAACTCTTTTACTGAGACTATCACCCAATGACTGATTGATGCATGAGTATAAAGGCCCAGTCACCTCAGCCCAACTAGGGACCACTCCAAAGGACCACTTCAGAGCTCCATATATTCTTGGCCAAGCATTGGGAAGGAGCTCCCAGGAGATGCCCAGTAACATTACAAGTAACTACACAGACCACACAGGTAAGGCTCAACTGTAGATAGAGCAAGTCTTGGCTAAAGTTCTATGACCCTTCCAGAATATGAGAAGACAGGCAGTCTTGAGAGGAGGAATAGCAAGACCAAGACCACCTCCTTATCTTAAGGGAAGTTCCTTATTTTAACAAGAGACTTTTAGGGCACTTTTCTCATCTCTCTAGCTAGTTATGTTAAGCCATGTGACTTGCCACTTCGTCTTCCCTTAAAGTACTGCCACAGATTACAAAAGTGCTTAGTTGCAGAATGAAACGGGCTTCTCAAAAATAGATTGCCAAACCACTTCCGTTGCTTGTTATCTGGTCTCTTTAATTTGGGTGTCATATTGTGGGACAAGTGACACAGGAAACTAACACCATGGTGATCATGATTTTGCTGCCTGTAGAACTCTCTCGGTTTACCATCTCCTTACTGGCTGAATCTCTTAGCCTGACCAACACCACGGCAGTTATTTGGTCTGCTTTACAGCTCAGTTTCTCTCTCTGTCCACTCTCCCTTCCTGTCTCTGCCTTACACAGGTGTTGGTCTGAAGGGCATACCCCGATAAGTATTTTGCACACTAAACTCCAACTTAGAATCTGCTTTGTAGAAAACCCAATCTGTAACAACTACTCCATATTTTGAAGAAACCAAGGAGAACAATATTTTGTTGTTTGTATATTCAAAAAGTTCAAGGAAGGAGTCAGCAGGTTGCATAGTGATTAAGGCGCTGAACTCCCACATGGTTGACTGTCGTCTGAGTGCTAGATGGGGGTTTGAAACTCATGTTGGGCGTGTGTGTGTGCATGCCCAAACTCATGTTGGGCATGCGTGTGTGCATGCCCCAAATCCCAGGAGGACAACGGAGAAGGGATTGTGGAATGACCATCCCCTTCCTGGAAGTGGGGGTTATCTCTCTCTCTCTCTCTCTCTCTCATAGTGTCTCCAGTGAGCACACATGCCCTATAGTAAAAATCTCAAAAAACAAAACCCACAAAAATCAAGGAAAATGTGTATTATAAAAAAATGCTTATATTTCCATTTTTTTTACTAAAATAAACTGATACTTTAATTCCATTTTACAAGAACTTTTTGAAGTTTCCTTGTATTATTTCTCATTTTCTTTGGCTGTTAGGAGTTGTGTTTATTACTCCAGCTTAAAAGCCTACAGAGATTTTTTCATGTACATTGTCTCCTTTTCAAATGATGTAATAAATGTTTTTAGATGATTTAGTAGGCACATAGGCCATCTCCACCAAGTAACTCATCTTTCAAAACAACACCGACAAGGACCAGCAGTTAGCATAATGGCTATGTTGCTTAACTCCTATGTGGTCGACCGCAGTTCAAGTCCTAGACCCAGTGGCTTAAACTCATGCCAGGCGCTTGTGTGTGGTTGCCCAAGATCCTGAGAGGACAATGGAGGAGAAGGGATTGTGGCGTGGCCATTCCCCCTGGGGGTTGATTTCTCTCTGTCTCTCTGATGGTCTGCCAGGTATAGACGTACTCTGTTATATTTCATCTAAGAAATATATACTTGTATTACTCACACTCGTTTGCTTTATTTCTCCCTTTCTGAGCAAAGATTATGTTTTAATCTCTTTTCTAAAATATAGCCCTTCAGGTTAACATGCATCTCTTTCTCCTTAGTCTTCTGCAACTAGCTCTTTGTGCCCCATTGGAAAAACATTTTCAGTTACAACTAGTCCTGAGATCAGCTGTTTTGAAGCTGTTTTATTTTTTGAAAGCCCTATAAGACGTAAAAACCTAAGGAAAGAAATGATCCCTCCAAGCCATACCTCCCCTGCATGTGTGATGAAAGCTTCAAGTAAGCTAGATGGCTCTTTTAATGGTGTTTTTAATTTATACAAGCTCTTTATGGTGGGGGAAATAAAGGAGCTCTCCACGGGGATCTAGGCATGGGAGCCAGTATCAGATCTAAAGCAAAGACCATTCTATTCATATGTTCCTAAGGGCTTTCTCATTTAGTCAATTCAATATTTATGAAGTACCTCTTATTGTCCAAGCTACCACCCTGGATGGAATGTGCAGAAAGCACTATATTTGACCTCAAAAATTAATAGAAGTCTCCTTCAGCTTTTCCTAATAACATTTTTTAAACTCCTACAAAATTCGTCCCTCCCCCACTCCCAAGTAGGCACATGCACTCTCCAGAGAGACACAGTGAGAGGGAATGTGAGAAATCACCACCGTCCCCAGGAGGGTGGGGATGGCCATGCTATAATCCCTTCTCCTCCATTTTCCTCCTGGGATTTTAGGCACACATATGCACGTACCTGGTATGATTTTCAAGCTTCCAGGTCTGGGATTCAAACCATAGTCAACCTTATGGGGATCTAGTGCCTTAACCACCATGCTAGCAGGTGGTTAAGGCACTATAATTCCCTTTCTATTATAATTCCCCATAATTCCCTTTCTATTATATTCTGAACACAGACCTTGGTGGCTTTTAATGAGCAAACTTTGAATTTAATCAAAGGCTTCTATTTAGTGATTCTGAGGGTCAGCTGAATCAAAAAGCATTAGCATGGATAAGGGAAAAAATTAACAGTATATGGAAGGGGGCCCAGAGTTGGTTCATGGATTGAGGTAACTTATAAAGCAAAATAACAAGGACATGCCACAAAACAGTTCAATATTTCATCGTATTCTCTGAATCAAACCCTTGATTGGCACACACTGGCTCCATTGCTTGGGAGATTAGCCATGTAAAACCACCATTACACTTAATAACTTCTGCCTCCTCTTCTGTGGTTGTTCCTGGCAGTCACATCTCTAACTTTACATGTTTGTATTTCCTAGAAAGCTTTGTGCATGGAATACACACAAATTTACTTGTTTCTACATCATATCAGACTTCTGAAAATTGTTTTTAATTTTTCACATTTCCAATTCTCCTTTCTCACAATTAGAGCTGCAATCACAAACGTAAGTTTTACATACTTTTACTTGTATTTTGTCAAGATGTTCATTAGGTGCATATATTTTTAAGTGTTTTCATTCCTTTCTTTCACACGGAACAGAAAGAGAGAGAGAGGTGCATGCCCTCATCAAGGTCTCATGCTATGATTCTCCCCCCAACTTTCCTAGAAAACTGCAGCCATGGGCACGGGCATGTACTTGGCATGTGACCAGTGACCAGTGACCCAGAAACCGAAACCCTAAATTCCATACGACTTCTAACACTGCAGAGCATTGCACTATCACTGCACTACCAATTAATATCTCATCTCAACTTGCAATGTCTGAATGTTTTTTAAAGGTAAAGAAAGTGACCATCCCCCCCTTTTTTATAAGTTTTAGTCTACTATAGAGCTTGCATACTCTCCAGAGACAGATAGATGGAGAACATGAGAAATCACCCCCAAGGGGAATGGTCACACCACAAATCTTTCCCTTCCATTGTCCTCTCAGGACTTTAGGCACACACGCACATATGCCCAGCGTGATTCTCCAAGCTGCTGGTCTGGGATTCACACCAACAGAGTTGGCCATATGGGATCCAGGCCCCTTAAACACCACATCATCTGCTGCCCCCCAATGTCTGAATTTTAATTCTGGAACTCCAAATATTAACACACACACACCTTAGGTTAATATTACTATAGTAAAAAGGTTTTGGAGTTTGATTCAGTTAGTAATAAGAAGAACCTATTCAAGGAAGAAGACAATACAATGAGAATGTGTGTGTGTGTGAATGTGTGTGTGTTCATCTAAGCAGATATGCCACGTATTTTGAGCTATCTGTGCACTATATAAAGACACCTGGCCAAAAGCAGGACTAGTGGATATGAAACCCAGCATGTGCTTTCTTCCCAAGGCCACATGACCTGACTCAGGGATACATCTCATTCACCTGGGTCCAGGTGGGGGTGCCTTTTATAAAAAAGTGCCTAGTACCAATGGACGACCTAATTATTACATCGCGGACTCCCATGCGGTCAACCGCGGTTCAAGTCCTGGACCTGGCAGTTTAAAAGTCACGCCAGGCACATGTGCATGTGTGCCCAAACACCCCAGAGGAGAATGGAGAAAAGGGATTGTGGTGTGTCCATCCCCCCCGGGGGTAATTTCTTGCTTTCTGTCTCTCTCTGTCTCTCTGGCAAATGCATGTGCCCTATAGCAAAAATCTCTCTAAAAAAGAAAAAGAAAAAGAAAAAGAAAAAGAAAAAGAAAAAAAAAAAAAGAAAAAAAAAAGTGCCTACAGGGAGACATTTTTAAGTTAAGTTATCCAGGCAAAGTGGTGACCTTTCTAATTCTTATAAAGACTTCAAATATACCAAAAGCAGATCTGCAGATGAGTAAGGCCTATTTTCAAAGATCATTAATAAGATAAATATTTGAGATTAAACTTAATAGGCACAAGCAGTATCTGTTTTATAAATAGGGTATAATTCCTAACTGAATATGAGTATCAATTGTTTGCATCATGTTGGTCTCTCCATATAAGCAATGAATAGACAGCAGTTCAGTTGTCTGCTCGCCTACTGAATACAACTTAAGCTATTTAATAAGGGAAATAGACCTACTACTGGGAGCTTGGAATTTAGGGAGCAATAAATTCACTCTGAGAGCAACTGAAATACTCTGAAGTGGATTCTTGGAAAGATGGAAAATAATAACAGGGCCTTTGAGTATGGTGTTACAGGTTGTGAAGTGCTTCCAAAGGCACCCAGCTGAGAGGGGTGGAGAAGATGAAATCTTCAAGCAATGAACCCTGGCCCTGGCCTCTAAGATGTTAGAATAACATACTTTCCATTTTTTTGGTGTTACTATAAAATATACTCCTAGTGAGGAGTTTCATTTCTATTCTATTTAATCCATACAACAGGTCTGTTCAGTCTGTATGATTACTCCACTGTACAGGTGACCCAGGCATTGACACAAAAATGGCTACATCTATCAGCATTCATACTTTGGGTGTGGGGGGATGGAGAGTATCATTAATGTGGATTTCCTGATGCTTTAGGAGCAGAGAGAAAATTTACCAATTTGAGGCCAATCATCCCAGAAGAGGCATGTGAATTGTGACAATACACTCTAATTGACATGCTTATTTGTCTGTGTCAACATTCTAATTAAGATTTTTTTCTGCTTAGTAGATTCATCTAATTTTAATTCACAGTGCAGAAAAAAAATAGGGCTTCAGGTAAACAGAACAAAAAATGCCTTAGAGAAAAAGAAGAAGAAGAAAAAAACTTGAATGACTTGTCTCTCCAAACACATTCAGATGACAAGGAATGCTATGAATATATGATAGACATTAATGACCAAGAACCACCTCCAAAGTTCATCACAATCCTCTGTTCCCTAGATATTTTATTTCATAGTCTACTCATTTTTAGTATTTTTCATTCTATGAATTGACAGGAGAATAGTATCATTATAAAATATTCTTGCCTATAATGACCATCCCTCAATTCCTAATGACCAGAAGAGAATATAATGTAAAATGAAAAATTGATTCACAAAATTTGTGATCATGAAAGAATTCTCACCAGAGAGTTTTCCCCTTAACTTATCCAGTTACAGGAATGTACGTGCAATAGTTTAAGAAAAAAAAATAAAATGGATTTTGACAATATTTCCCAGAAGAACTTAATATCTGAAAATTAAGTTAGCAAAACTGTCATTGAGTCATTATTTCAGGGTCCTCTCTCTGAGACAAATCTCTGAATTTAATGTGGAAAAATGCTACATAAACTCAGCAGTAACATTTATTTCTGCAGCTTATCGACTAAATTATTAGTCTATAACTCAAAATCTTCTAGTATTACTAAAGAAGACACATCCACACAGATATGATTTTTTTTTTAAGACAGGGTTCTGCTACAATGCCCAGGCCATCCTCGAGCTCACAATCGTCACTGGGATTACAAGTGTATGCTACCACATCTGACCTTAAGGTTAGAGTGGGAATCAAACTCGGGCCTCCCATGCGGTACCAGTTTGCTAAGCACAGTGTCTTAGTAGTATCTGCCCCCACAGCTTGGCAAGATGCACTGTTTTTAATAAACTATAAGAAGAAAGGACCAGCAGCAGGAGCACAGACATAATGCAACGCTCTGCAATGCTGAGATCATCTGAAAAGGCCCTGGATTTCCCTCCCAAGGTCTCCCTATGCATGCCAGGTATGAGTATGTCTGTGTTCCCAAATGGCTGGGTCTGAAGATAGATTGTGGTGTGGAGAACTATCTGGGGTTCCTTCTCTGTCTCTCTCTCAGAAGAGATAAATGAGCTTTTAAAAATGAAACATAAGAAAGAAGATGTGTGTGCATATACATTCACGCATATGTATGAAGAAATATGAACTGGACATTAAGAAACATTGGGGGAACCAGCAGTTAGCGTAATGGCTATGTCGCTGGACTCCCACGTAGTCGACTGCGGTTCGCGTCTCGGACCCGGTGGCTTACAACTCACGCCGGGCGCGTGTGCGTGCGTGCCCAAGATCCCGAGAGGAGAATGGAGGAGAAGGGATTGCGGCGTGACCATCCCCCCTGGGGGGTGATTTCTCGCTTTCTGTCTCTCTGTCTCTCTCTGTCTGTCTGGCGAGCGCACGCACCCTATAGCGAAAAACCTCTCAAAAAAAAAAAAACAAAAAAAACAAAAAAAACAAAAAAAAAAACATTGGGAGAGTCTCTTTTTTAAGAAAAGAATTATTTTATTTAACTTTATTTATGTATTCATTTTTAATTTTACCAGAGAGGGACAGAGTGAGGGAGAGAGAGGGAAAGTGAGAAAGCAAGCCACCAGATCTGGAAGTCAAACTACATTCAGCCATGTGGGAGTCCAGTGCCCTCAACCACCACAGCACCTGCCAGTCCTGGAAGATTCTCTTTCTGATGTATTGCATTGTGTACTGCAATATTTGCCCTGATATTCATCTCCTCATTATCTAAGACCTGGAATTCTTCTGGTGACTGCACTAAGAGAGTTCTCATATCTTAAAATGGTTCAAGTGGTTTAAAGATGAGTGGAAGAGGTTTTCTATCTTCAGCTTAAAGCTTAAAAAACAACTTATGACCAGCAGGAGAATTGAACTTAGGAGTTCATGAGAAAACTTAAAGTGTAAGACCAATAAATCAAAGCATTTCTATACTCTGGACACTCTAAGCCTTATTATCTGGAAGATTCCATTTCTTCTCTGTTACATTTAGATAATGGATCAGGGATATCTCTGGATATGTCAGGCACTCTTTGGAATATAGAAATAAATCAGATACAGAGCCTGTATTGAGTTTCTGTGGAGAATAATCAAGTCTGATAGCAAGATACGAAAATAAAGTTCACTAAATTTTATGAATGTGACCTCAGTTCAGAATACCGGTAACCACTACTAGTTTTAAAAATTTGTCGTAAATAATTGAACATTAAAGTATTTTATCTATATGCTAAATTAGGCTACTAAGACACATAAAGCAAGGGTATATAGATTCATGGGCATTTTGAGGAAATACAATAATAGATAATATTCCAATATTCCCGGGGAGCGATGTGTTTCTGTGTGGCAGGTACTATGCTGGTACTGAATAAGCAATTTCTTACTTGATCTTCATCTGAACCACATGAACTAGACACAGTTATATCCCCATTTAATAGCTGGATAAATAGAGATATTAGTCACTCATGCCAGGTCAGACAGGTAAAAGATTACGGTAGAGCCTGAAAAATAATCTGAGATATTTTCCCAGCCTGAAGCTCTCCACCAGGAATTTTTATTACCTTGAAAATATATCCATAGCTAGTATAAGCAGAAGACAAAGGCTATTTTTAAAGCAATAACTAAAGAAAAGATAGTAGTGGGTTCACCAGTAGCATGGTGGTTTAGGCAGCTGAATCCCACATGGTCGACTGCGTGGATTGCATTCTAGACCTAGCAGCTTGAAAAACATGTGCGTGTAGAAAATTCCAGAAGTAAGAAGGAGGGAAGAGACTGCAACGTGCCAATCCCCTCTGGGGCATACATACTTTCTTACTTTGCCTCTCTCTGTCTCTCTGGCAAGTGCATGCACCCTATAGCAAATTTTAAAAACATAGTATAAATGACTATTTTAATTTCCATGAGCTCAAAAGTAAATGAGTTAACATAAGCCGTTGAGTAATAGGAGAGAAGTTGTCAGACAATGGAAAACAAGAGGTGGGTTTGAAGTAGCAGGCCCAGATGCTAAAGCTGATGCTTCAATGAAACGATCTATGAAATCTTTTGTTTGTTTTTTGTAGAAACAAAATTCCCTATTAAGAATCTCCTATGTGCTCAATATTGCTATATCTCATCAGTACAAAAGTAAATGGCTGTTTTGCTACAGGAAAAGACATGTACAGAAATCATGCCAATTTGCTATGACGAGTGCTATGACTAAGGTTCATAGAGTGTCTAATCAGAACCCCAAGAAGAAACTATTGAACGCCACCTGTATATAAGGCAAGTTTTAAGAAAAGGCTTTCTGTATGAGATGAGACCTAACTGAAAAATGTGTTCTTTTTTTTTTTGGGGGGGGGGGAAGGGGGCGGGGAATCCATTCAATAAGCAACACTTTCCCATAAGCACTTTCCTTTATTTTTTAAAAGTTTATTTCTTCCTTTCATGAGAGAGATAGGGAAAGAGAGAGAGAGATGAGAGAGAGAGAGAAAGAGAGACGAGAGAGAGAGAGAGAGAGAGAGAGAGAGAGAGAGAGAGAGAGAGAGAAAGTAGATAGACAAACACCCTCAACAGCATCTCAGGCTACCATATACCTCAAGCCTTCTCAGACAGCTAGGACGACAGGTGCATGGGCCAGATTGTAGATATCTCTTTCCTTTTCTTTTCTTTTCTTTTTTTTTTTTTTTTGAGAGGTTTTTCTCTATAGGGCGTGTGCACTTGCCAGCCAGACAGAGAGAGACAGAGAGACAGAAAGCGAGAAATCACCCTCCGGGGGGGATGGTCACACCGCAATCCCTTCTCCTCCATTCTCCTCTCGGCATCTTGGGCACGCACGCACACGCACCCAGCGTGAGTTTTAAGCCACCGGGTCCGGGATGTGAACCGTGGTCAACTACGTGGGAGTCCAGCGACATAGCCATTACGCTAACTGTGGGTCCCTAGATAACTCTTTTCTTAAAAAAGACATATTTGGGAACAGCAGATGGCATAATGGTTATGTTGCTGCACTCCTGCACAGTTGACTGTGGTTTGAGTTCCTGACCCGGCGGCTTGAAACTCACGCCGTGCCTATGTACGTACGTGCCTAAAATTCCCAGAGGAGAATGAAGGAGAAGAGGTTGTGGTGCTGCCAATCCCCTGGGGGTGGATTTCTTTCTTTCTGTCTCTCTGTCTCTCTCTGCCTTTCTGGTGAGCACACGTGCCCTATAGAAAAATCTCTCTTAAAAAACAAAAAAAAAGAGAAACATTTATCTTTTTTAAATTATCTAGAGTAAAATTGTCTCCCTTTTGAGCAAAGTTCATGAGTTCTACTCCTATATTTAATTTCCAGCAACAGATACTGCAAGAGAGGAACACGGTCCTTTGTCAATTGCCTGTGATCAGACAAAGAATAAACAGCCCAGCTTGACTTAAATGTAGCGCTTCTCATGCTTGTACATTTTCCTCACATCACACATCTTCCCAGGCACAGTGGGAACACCCTCATGGCCTAATAGCAGAATATGGTTGTTCTCAGAAAAAGAAGAAAATATACTTTTAAAAGACACTGCTGAGGAACTACTAGCCAGTGACTTTGACAGACTATATGGTAAAAGCTCATTTTCTTAGCTTTTTGGAATACAACATCTCTTTTATTCATGAATTGAATTTTAATTCTATACATCAAAACCATATCAAAGAAATACCAAAGAGAATTCTTCCAGGATCATGGAAATATATATATATATTTTAATGATAATTATTTTGATTTAAAAAAGTATAAAAATATGACTGATTAAAAAAAGAATGGATTAGATGATGAGTAAATATTGTAGCTATATTCTAAAACCTCAACATCAAGAAATAATGGAAGCTTTAGAAACCAATGTTCTGGAAAATGTCCCTATTTTAGAATACTCAAAGGGCTGCTTAAGCTATTTTTTTTTTTTTTTTTTTTTGCAGTTTCAATCTCCACAGGTGATCTACAGCATGAACTAACGCTAAAACCATCAGATTTCTGAGAGTTTAAAACATTTCAAAATGGTCATATCTAACCCACCAATTTTAAAGGTAAGAGCTGCTAATAAAGTTATTAAAGCAGATACTAGATAATATGTTATTAAACATTCATTAAAATCGTTTTTCAGAGTAAAACAAAAAAGGGTATTGCCAATTACACACAACACACACACACATATATTTCTAAAACAAAACAAAAGCTAGTAGGATGAAAATTGAAGGTGCACAACAATGTAATGTTCTTTGTTGAAGATGATGAATATGATAATATCCTTGATTTGATTCTCATACATTGCATGCATACTTTGCAAAACCACACTGCACTCCACAAAGACATACAATTAAATGTAAATAAGATAATAAAATTCAAAAAAAATCACGCTGTTGACATATATACTACAAAATACACCCTAGAAAATTTTAAATTGCTCACATATTGAGAATATGAATTTATTAAAGAAATCAAATATAAGAAAATAAAACAATGAGTCCAAGATCTTATCAAGAATTTTTGATAGCTATCAGTGCACCTGTTGATGAGAAAAAATGGAGCAGAGGAGAAGAGATTGCCAATCTGCTATGACAAGTGCTAAGACTAAGGTTCTAATAGCTAACAGAATATTAATATCTTATTAATATTTCTGATTAGTAACTATCTTCAAAAGAACCAAAATTTAAATCTGAGAATTTATCAGATTGTCTGAGAAAACACTAGAACTCATCATATATAAAATGACTGACTTTTCTATGGCACACAGCATTTTCAAGAAAATATTAGTCATAATTTCAACATCAAAAGTTCACTCAGGGAGCAACAACTTTTTAAAAAAAATTATTATAATTATGTTTTGTACATTCAATGGCTATACATCTTATATACAGCTTGTATAGAGAATTTACCCAACATGAAATACACCTCAGTCGGGTCCAGTTGAAAATCCTAAACACATCATCATAATTCTTGACAGCCTGGGTGATACTATGATTTGGTGTCAGAATGAAAAGGCTGGTTTAGAGATATGTTCTGGGTTCAATTTCCAGTGTTTTAAAAGATTTCTGAGGATTAGGTTGTTCATGATAATGTGCTTCAGTCTAGACTGGGCATGGACAACTCCCAGCACGCCAGTAGGGCTTCTAGCAAACATCTGAATGTACTCACCTATACCATAACTCATTGGTCTATTCCACATTTTTGAAACTCCTATTGGTTTCTTTCACTTTCTGCTTAAGGAACAACAGCATAAATGAGGGACACTTCAGACAAGGTGCCCTGTAGGTCTCTTTCCCTTTCAGTCCACATAGAAAAATATACAATAGCAGCTACAGTACTGAATGGAATTTGTATTGCAACCACGACTAAATAGCTTTCAGAACAGACATGTATTTCCAGGGCCAGCAGGTGGTGTGATTAAGGGCACTGGACTCCCACATGGCTGACTGTGGCTTGAGTCCCAGACCTGGAGGCTTGCTTTCTCACTTTCCCTCTCTCTCTCTCTCTCTCATTCTGTCCCTCTTTGGCCAAACTAAAATAATCAATCAATCAATCATTAAAGATAAATAATTATTTTTTTAAAGAAATGTTTTTCCTTTAGTATTTCTGGGTTTTTTAAAATGCTATTATTATTTTAATTTGGTATAGGGCAAGTGTGCTCAAGAGAGAAAAAGAGAGATAGAAAGTGAGAAAGCAAGCTGCCAGGTCCAGAACTTGAACTGTGCTTGGCCATGTGGGAGTCTAGAACCTTAACCACCTGGCCCTAGTTTTCCTGTATTAAATAGTTTTAGGGGCTGGGCTGTGAGCTTTACATGTGTTATCTCATTTATTTCATGTATTTAAACATGTTTAATTTAGAGTAATAATGCAATATTAGATACATACAGACTCCAAATCTGAAATATATAGTATAATATAATATAAATATTTCAGTAAAATATCTGCTGAAACAGCTTTGTGACTTTTTTCATACAGTGTAGTTGTAGTTTGTTTGACTTTATAGTTCTTCAAAATGTTCATCATATTATTTTCACTTTATCATTATTATTCATGAAACATGGGACTGGCTTTGGAATTATTTAAAAAAAAAAAGACAGCTCCTTTGATCTTTAGGAAACCTTTCCTTGATTGCTCACCTATCAACTAAAAAAAAAAATCAAGGTCTAATTATATAATATCACTTTTAAAAAAGCAATTTATTTATATGATATTTTGACTTTGTTTTATATTAAGCCACTTATGTTCATTCACGGTCTCTACTGCTCACTGTTTTTATTTCTAAAAAGAAGGATTTTCCCCTTTCTTCTATAGAAGGATTTTCCACCAGCTTCTGTAGAAGCTGTACAATCACCACTATTTTAGCTTTTGTATTAAATAGACTTGCTCATTAGTGCTAGTTATAAAGTATGCAAAGAAATGGAAAATAATGGAAAGAATAATTTCTTATGTTAATATTAACTTTAGTCTTCACAACTGAATTCTTTAAATCCATGACTCAATAGTTAACAGCTGAGAATAACGTGAGTTTATTTAATATAAATTAAAGTACCAATTTCCGTTTTATTAAGAAAGCATTTACAATGTAAAAGCTTGTGAACATTCAGCCAGCTCTAGAAAATGCCATTTTAAAAACTATTGGAAGGTTATAAACAATGCATAAATTATTTTATCAAAAAATTGAGCAGTTAAAAAGCAAGACAGTCAACAAATGCCAAATGTAAAATTACCATCACGTTTGAAATGATAAATCATAGTAAGTCTCTGGAATGTAATGACTTATGAAGAAGCATATTATATAATACATCCCTGCTGTGATTTGAGCAAGGTACAAGTTTTATTTCTCGATTTCAAAG
Source organism: Tupaia tana (assembly GCA_026018925.1). Classification (NCBI taxonomy): domain Eukaryota; kingdom Metazoa; phylum Chordata; class Mammalia; order Scandentia; family Tupaiidae; genus Tupaia; species Tupaia tana. Next base: position 141,321,138 of record JAKSZU010000009.1, on the reverse strand, counting down.
GGATAAAAAAAACTTATGCCTTTAGTATCAAGACAATGGCCTATAAAATTAATAGTATAATATCAAATGAAATTCTCTCCATATTGAACAGAAAATAACAAAGAAAAACTTTTATTATAAAGGATTTACTTTAAGAAATGTAAAAAAAAAACACAATGGTTTTATGCTGATTAACATAATAATGCATACTCACAAACCATGAGAATCATGTCTTACAAATTGGGCTATTTACTCTTTCAGGAATAATGTCGAGAGTCTCACTGATTGTTAATAGGTTAAAAATACATTATTTATTAACAGAGGTAATAATATGTATGTACTTTCCTTTACTAAAGTGGGCAGTCACAAATATGACTGACCACACTTGTAATAGTTCTCAGAACAATTTATAACTGGTTCTTGAAAAATGGCACTCAGAATTCATGGCAATAGTAAGTAAAACATATGTGAACACACTATGTGTGAACTCTGTGAATGCTGAATTCTTAACGATATTACCTAATTACAGACTTTGCCAAAAAAAATTACTGGTTACATATATGTTTTTCTTTATAAATATTCACAGGAAGTATGCAATATCAATAAACTGTGAAAAATGTTTAATTTTGGGGAATATCTCAGTATATGAGAAAGATCATGAAAATATGAAGTATTATAGTTTCTATTATAGTCCATTTGATTTTGACGTACAGTTCTTCCTTCAAAAGCATTAAGAAATATACAACATTTGGAACCAGCAAATGGTGTAATGGTTACACCGCTGGACTCCACATAATCAACTGCCATTCGAGTCCCAAACCCGGCAACTTAAAACTCATGCTGGGTGTGTGTGTGTGCGTGCCCAAGATACTGAGGGGAGAATGGAGGAGGAAGGATTGTGATGTGGCCCCCCCCCCGGGGGGGGGTTATTTCTCTCTTTCTGTCTCTCTGTGTCCATCTGTCCTGTGATTGCACGTACCCTATAGCAAAAATTTTCCAAAAAAAAAAAAAGAAGAAAACAAAGAAAGAAAGACACGACATTCTCTAGCATAGGACCTCCTCTCACAGTGTATAACATTATCCAGAGACACAGGAGTGAATCAGGAAACAGTTACTGGGTGCCTTTTAAATTGAAAATTAGGCCTAGAGGTTACAGAAAATGGGAAAGATAAGTAATAAATGGCCTTTATTTTCAAGGATCTTTACTTAATCTAAGGTGTAAGTCATGTATTAATAAAGGGACGGTTAGTGACTTGTGGCAATATGAAATAAATCCCAGACGAGCTTCACTGAGGAAGAGATGACTTTTTTTTTTTTTTTTTTTTGGAGAGATTTTTGCTATAGGGCGCGTGCGCTCACCAGAAAGACAGAGAGAGACAGAGAGACAGAAAGCGAGAAATTACCCCCCAGGGGGGATGGCCACGCCACAATCCCTTCTCCTCCATTCTTCTCTCGGGATCTTGGGCACGCACGCACAAGCACCCGGTGTGAGTTTAAGCTGCTGGGTCCGAGACTCAAACCACGGTCGACTACATGGGAGTCCAGCAACATAGCCATTACGCTAACTGCTGGTCCCAAAGAGATGGTTTTTGAGGGTAGGTAAGGAGGGTCTTAATAGGGGTAATGAGACCTGACCAAGGGTCTTGGGATAATAGTTGTACATTGCATTTGGGTAAATGGCAAGCAGGAGAGTCTGGAGTTAGAAAAGCATCAGAGGACAGTTAACAGTGGAATCTGCATGATGAGGCTGGAAATGCACAGTCTGAAAAGGTTTGAAGAGCATTCCTCCTTTCAGAACTGAAGAAGCAGGTAAAAAAAAACTTGCATGACTTGAGCAGATAATAGAGCTCAGGCCTGGGGCTAGCAGGTGGTATAGTTGTTGGGGCACTGGAGTCCCACATGGCTGATCACAGTTTGAGTACCAGACCACTACAGCACCTGCTAGTTCCTGCCCTCTATACTTTTACTTGTTAAAAATATAAAAATATTTAACTTTATGAAAATAATCATTTTAGTAAGGATAACATGAAATATCTCAATGTGGGAGAGGGGCTCTGCTTCAGGTGGTGATAGTAGTTGTGATGGTATTAATGGAAAGAAAGACGATGATGCCAGAAACGTAATGAAGAGAGTAGATCTGGTGATCGATTATGTAAGAGGTAAAAGTAAAAGGTAGTATAAGATGATTTTGTGTTTTTAAGCCTAGATTTATAGAGGTCAGAATGACAGATGTTTTTTTACTTTGTTTTATTTTCAGTTTTGCTATAGAGTATGTACACTTGCCAAAGAAAGAGAGAGAGAGAGAGAGAGGGAGAGAAAATTACCCCCAGAGGAAATGGCCACACTGCAATCCCTTCTCCATTCTCCTCTCAGGATTTTGTGCACACATGCACACACATCTGGTGTGTTCTTTAAGCCGTTAAGTTGGGACCTGAACCGCTCAGTTGGCCATGTGAGATGCAGCCACCTTAACCTCCATGCTACCTGTTGGCCTAACAGTGTCTTTCAATATAACCACCTTTCATACAAAAACATTATTTTGATGAATGTACTTAAATACTCTTTAGTTGTTAAAGCACTTATTTTCTCTCCCCAAGAAAATCTTAAATTCCTTGAGAGCAGGTCTGTATATGAATCATCTGAAATCTCTAAGGGGTTGGATTGAGCCTTTGTCTAAAAGTAGGTGCTTAGTAAATTATGGATAAAAGCTGAATAGCAATGGCAGTGATTATTTATATCAAAGTGCATTTTATTTTTATATATCACACAGAAATAATAAGTATTTTCCTATACACTTTGTAAATGTTAAAGAAAAGCAATTAATTTAGAAAATAATTATTAATTCTTCATTTTAATTTTTTTTTCCACATTATTTTTAACAGACCTTGTTTCTAACTTGATATTCTATGGATGAAAATCATTTTTATGCAGCCAGAAGCTCATTATTAATAATAATAACAGTATAGCTGCTAGTAATATGAACATGTATACTGTGTGCCTTGCAAAAACAGCAAGCAGTTTACCTGCTTACTATAATACACTATAACCTTCCTTCTCTCTTCTTTTTCATAATGTTAATTTTGCCAGAGGGCTCACCAGAGAGAGAAAAAGAGAGAAAAGAGAGAAAAAAAGAGAGAAAAAGTGAGAAGCCCCCCCCCCCCCCCCCGCCCCATGGGGAATGGTTATACTACAACCCCTCCTCCTTCATACCTCCTTCCTTTCAGGATTTTGGGTGATTACACATACTCGTACCAAGTGTGTTTTTCACCAGGTCTGGAATTTGAACTACTTAGTAGTTCAAATACTACTTGCCATGAGCTTTACCACTATGTCATGGGCTGGCCTGATTATATCTTTCTTTAAAAAACAAAACAAAACAAAAAACATGTTATAGATTTTTTTGCCATAGGGCACATGTGCTTGCCAGAGAGAGGCAGAGAGAGAAGGAAAGTAAGAAATCATCCCTTACGGGGATGGTCACATCACAATCCCTTCTCCTCTATCCTCCTCATGGGACTTTGGGCACGCTCCCACATACACCTAGAGTGATTTTCAAACCACTGGATCCAGGACTCGAACTACCATGGAGTTGGTTGTGTGAAATCCACGGCCTTTACCACCATGCCACTTGCTGGCCCATAACTTTCTTAAAGTCAGGGATCATATCTTATTGATCTTTGTATCCCAAGGGCATAGCATGATCCCTGATGTGTGTCGTGTATAATCATAGTTTTACAATAATAAATTCTGAAGTGTTATGTCAAATATTTCACATGTATTATGTGATTTAATCATCCCAACAATTGCACTTTACAGAAGGAGAAACCCAAGCTTCACAAATGTAACACGCCTTGTGTCATATAGCTAGAAAGTGGTGGAGCCAAGAGAGTTGGCTTCAGGTGTCTTTGATGCCAAAGACCCTACCAGAAAATACAACTTTATTCTGCCCTAACAGACCCCTTAAATTAAAAACCACTCAATTACATTCAATGGTTTAGACAACAATTACCAGGATTCTAGCCATGAGAAAAATGTTTGTTTTTAATATGGATAATTCAGGAATTATGATTACCAAGAAAAAAATAAGAGGCCATGGTTAGGAGCCACTGTGGAAATAGCAGAAAACTGTTATAAATAATAATTTTTCAAATCCAAGAGACTCTTTCAAAGAAGGCAGAAAAAATCTTTTAAATGTCAATGGCCAGAACATGACATAGACTGAAGGCTACTACCATGGCAGAAATTAAAAAAATAACATCATAGACATTTGTTTGGAGGGCGTGGTGGCGCCCACCCCATGGCAAAAACCTATGGAGGCTGGAGGATTGCAGCATAGACACTTGTTTGGAGAGGTGCAGTCCAAGATGTTTAAGTCCTAGTTACGTGTATCAGAAGTTACAGGCACTTCATTCAGTCACTTCAAACAACACTGCACACCCAGAGAATGAGCCAGTGAACCATCATTAAGACGTCTAGACTTGCCTGAGACTTTAGTGTGAGTTCGGAGAGCCTACTTTCCCCAGGTTTTCAGATACCAGACAGGATATATATTTGCATATTTCTAATGTACTCAGCATTACTGTTTAAAATCTACTAGAATATTGGCAGCTTTATGGAATTGAATTTGGATGGCTTTAATATGAAAAATAAAACCCCAGAAATCAAAAAAGAGTATTCAAGAATAGTCTACTTACACATAATCATTTAACCTCTACTAATGAAAATTTATTAAGATGAAACTCCTATATGGAACGAGAAATATAAAGTGACTTAAAATACAAGTTAACCCTTAGTGTCAAATTAAAAAGAATTCCAAACACCTCATTTGCATGGAAATACCTACAATAACTAAATTCTTAATGTTGAACTAGCACTAAACAGTGTATGGATTCCTTTACTGTATCAGATCACTAAATCTTGTTAATGACCCTGTTGAGTTGTCATTTTGCCTGTTTCACAGTTCAAGAAATACCTTTTCCAATAAATCATTGCTAGAAAATGCTGGATCTGGGGCTTGAACATGTGTCTTAATCCCATACTTAACATGGATAATGTCATATTTTCACCCCTTATTACTGTCCAACAGAATTAGTCTGGATTCAGGCTCTGTACATCTTTCCTCACACTATTGGTAACTGGTTTCATGGCAACTAAATCAACACTGAAAACACTCAGCATGACTATGAGTTAAAAACAGATTCATTTAGATACGATTTGAAAAACATCTAAAGGGGGGCACCAGCAGCATAATGGCTATGTCGCTGGACTCCCACGAAGTCGACTGCAGTTCGCGTCCCGGACCCGGTGGCTTAAAACTCATGCCGGGTGCATGTGCGTGCGTGCCCAGAAGGGATTGCGGCATGGCCACCCCCCTGGGGGGTGATTTCTCGCTTTCTGTCTCTCTGTCTCTCTCTGTCTGTCTGGCGAGCGCACACACCCTATAGCAAAAACCTCTCCAAAAAAAAAAAGAAAAACATCTAAAGGGGACCTGAAAGCTTATGTGCCTGGGTGTATGTGTGTACACATATATGTATATATAGTTATGTATGTAGTGTGTGTAAGTACAAATATATGTATATATTTTTTATATATATATATATATAAATATACAGAAAAATAGGCAGGTAGATAATATTTTTCTTGGGAAACACTAAAGCTTAATTACTGACAAAAATTAAAACTAGGTATACTTCAAATAATATCAGCCCATTATGCAGAAAAAGTATACATTTGTTCTACCTTGGATTTCACTGATTATAAAATAAAAGCACAAATGATTAAAATTTCGTTTTATGTCAGGTACCATAGTGATGACATGGCCATTCTGCCTAATAATCTAATCTTCATGAACTAGATTGTTTGATTCAGAGCATTTTTGTGTGAAGTCAAGCTCTATACAAAAAACCATCAATGTTTCTTATGCATTCTAGATCAATTCATACTATTTTCTATTAACTTACTGGGTCATTGGAAAAGTCATGATGAGTTTTTCTATGTTTTCTATGCAAAAATCCATCATGACTTTTCCAAGGACCCAATACATAGTACTCACCATGTAATTTTTGATATTGTTTACTCTTATCAAAATGTTTGGCACATAGTAGGTCTTTTACACAAGTTCTTTAAACCAAACAATATAATCTTAGTAAATTCAATGCCATAACCATGCTTCACCTTCCCTTATTCTCCCTGAGCTAAATATAATCAATCAGAACACTCATAAAACAGAATCATTTGATTAATTTAACTTGTTTTTTTTATGGCATCTAAATCAAAATCATTTTGTTTGTTTCATCTCTCCATTTTAAAACCCCTTTAAAATAGATTAGTCTACTTTATTGCCTTGGTAAATATAGAATGGTGAATATAATTTTAATCTTTGCTAATGATTGGAGTCATTAAAAAGTTCCAGAATCATCATCTTTACAATTATTCTCTGAGTATATTGCTGTGCATGTAGAAGGTTTAGGCCTTTGAATTTGTGAGGCACGTCTATGGCCTGCCATGTGCCCTATGAAAATTGCTTTTAGGAATAAATTGACATTACGGGTGTATCCTACCACGATGTGTGTTTTTCCTAGGATTTGCATAAAAGAATCCAAGCTGGTTAATAAATTATTTCAGTTTATCCTCATTTTATCGCCATCTGACCTCATGCATAAGTAAATATCTAATTTTATGTTACTTCAGAATTCAACACATTTACCTCTCTCTGGGATATATTTCTAATCAAATTTGTGAGTTAATTCCATCCTGAAAATAAGAAGAAAGGAAAAAGAAAATCTCTCCAGCACTCCATCTTTAAGCCCCTTCCCCCAGGAGAAAATGCCATTAAAGGCAAATTTAAAAAAACACACAAAGAACATACATTGCCTGAGACATGTATTCATTTATAAGATTTCCTAACTTTATTCCTTATTTATTCAAAAAGCTTCTTTTAGATAGGCTACCTTTTTCTTAAGCAAGTAGATGAGGGGAAAAAGGAGAAAATCGTTGTTTATTATTTTCTCACATATCTTTCTTTGGCTACTACAGAAAATCTAAATGCATTTATCTCACAGGGAAGTTTAAAACCTTGGGGCCATCTTTCTTGTATTAACACATATTTTTGTTGCTTCTTCCTTTACAATAGCTTTTTGCATTTATGCTTTTTTAAAGCACAAATAGCCCCAGTTTGTCTTCAACTGCAATGAGAAAACATATCATGGTATTTATCTTTAGGTTTCTGTCAATTTGCTTATTAAAATATTTCTCTTCTTTTCTTTGGAGGGTTTCTGCTTGCCTCCTCTTCTCTGACTAAAGTTTCTTACATCCTGGGCATGCATTCTTCAAAGGCTTAGCTCCTTCTATGTTGTTTGTTTAATTCCTGCCTTTTGGGAGCTTGGGACCATCTTTTGCTTTCCCTCTCACTATCCTCTCTTTCTAAGGGTTCTGGTTTTTGTTTGTTTGTTTGTTTGCTTGTTTGTTTGTTGGAGAGGTCTTTGCTATAGGGTATGAGCACTTGCCAGAAAAAGAGAGAGACAGAAAGTGAGAAATCACCCCCCTGGGGGGCATGGCCATGCTGCAATCCAATCCCTTCTCCTCCATTCTCCTCTTGGGATCTTGGGCATGCACACACATGCACCCAGTGTGAGTTTAAGCCACTGGGTCCAGGACTTGAACCATGGTCGACTACATGGGAGTACAGCAGCATAGCCACTACACCAACTGCTGGTTCCCTAAGGGCTCTGCTTTTAACTTTGTGTTTCCCTTCACCATGCTTCTTTTGCCTACAATAACCCAGCAGCCAGCAATTGCTTTAGGAGGACTTTATGATACCCCCAGTTCCATGTTCCTATTCACTGATTCATCTTTAATGTTTTAAGTTTCTCAAAGAAAGGACTTTGTGTTCTGTATCTATGCATACAAGTTGATATTCAGTTGCCAAAGTTTATCACATGCACACACAGTTCACCACAGACAATGCAATTAACGCTATTACTCTATGAATTATGGAAAAGGATATCAGAATCATTTTATGGTAAAGATATTAGTGCCAACATGTATAAGCGTTCACATACTTTTATATTCCGTTGTAAAGTATTTTCTTTCTAAACTTCAATTTCAGGAGATAGCCATAGGAACCTTCCAAACTTCACATGTTGTGGGCTCAGCACAGGGTAGGAACGTCAGACACCTTCAGTCAATGCCTACTCTTGGTTTTTATTTTCATTGTCATAATCATTTCTATTTTGTTTTCTTCTCTTGTAATTAGTTCCCAGAACTTCACAAAATAGATAAACCCAGTTTGTTTTAACGTGTGTGTGTGTGTGTGTGTGTGTGTGCGTATTAGATTTTTTTTGTCATGGGGTGCATGCACCTGCTAAAGGGAGACAGAGAAAGAAAGTGAGAAATTATTCCCAAGGGGGATGGCCACATCACAATCCCTTCTCCTCTATTCTCTTCTTGGGATTTTGGGCATGCATACATATAGGTCTGGTGTGTTTTTCATACCACCAGGTCTGGGACATGAACTACAGAGTTGGCCATGTGGGATCCTGTGCCTTAACCACTATATCACCTGCTAGCCTCTGAACTTAATATATATTTTTTTATTTTTTAAAAATGTATTTGTATTTTTCATGCAAGTAAGAGACATAGAGAGAGAGAAAGGAGGACAAGTGCTCTCAACATGGTCTCATGCCTCCACCTCTTCCTCCCAGCCTTCCCAATCAGCCAGGATCATGGGCATACACAGGTCAAACAGGGAACCAAAATCACAACCTTCCAAGTGGATCAGGCATCACTTGAGCAGTGTGTTATTGCTGTGCCACCAAGCCAAGACTGTACTTAATTATTTAGAGTTACTTTCTTCTAAATATTTCCAATTTTTCCATTGCTGAATTACCTTCTAAATGATTTTATCCACATTGAATTATAAGTTTAAGGTGCTTGTTTTTTTATAGAGAGATTTTTGCTATATGGTGTATGCACTTGCCAGAGAACAGAGAAACACAGAGAGACAGAAAACAAAATATCACACACCCCCAAGGGAGGATGGCCACACAACAATCCCTTCTCTTCCATTCTCCTTGGGATTTGGGGCATGCATGCACATGCACTCAACCTGAGTTTTAAGCCATCAGGTCCAGGACTCAAAAGCAGTCAACTATGTGGGAGTCAAGCAACATAACCATTACACCATTTGATGGGCCTTAAAGCTTTTTTTTTTTTAATTGCCAGAGTATGTGTGCACGCATGGGGTTGGGGGAAAGCATCCCCCAGTGGGACATGGTCATGCTGCAATTCCCTGTCCTCCATCTCTGTATCCCATTAAGATTTGGGGCCTGCACACACACATGGCATGATCTTCAAGTCGCCAGGACCAGGATTCCAACTATGGATGGCCAGGTGGGTTCCAGTTCCTTTAACCACCAGACAATGGGGCTAGGTCTTAAAGCTATGTGTAAAAAGAAGAAATGTTATTCCTTTGATTAGGAAAAGGGATAATTTCATGGATATAATTATCAATGAAACACTGCTTTTACACAATATTTTAATTATAATTATTTCAAACGACACGATTTTATTGACATATAGTGAATAAAATAATGGAATTATCTACATTCTATCAAGTTTAAATTTATACTAGATTCATATATTTTTCCTAACTCACTCAAAAATCAGCTGGATGAAGGGCAGCCAGAAAAATTTTGAATGTCTTTACTACTAAAAGTCACAGGTTTAAAAGAAAATTCTATTGTGTAACATAGTTTACTTAAATAAATATCTATACTATTATGAAATTGGAATATAGGCTACCTATGAAATGCTGCAAAGCAGTAAGTTAGAACGTAGATACGTATTTTATTTGTATATATTTAAATTTTATTTTTTATTATTTTTAAGTATCTTCTTTATACATTCAATCACTGCATAGCAAAATGAATCACAGCATACAAAATAAATTTCCCCAGAATGAATACACTGCATATTAGTCCAGTTAAAAATATTATCATACAACAGGACCAGCAGTTGGCATAATGGCTGTGACACTGGACTCCCATGTAGTTGACTGCAGTTCAAGTTCCAGACCCAGTGGCTTAAAACTCACGCTGGGCGCGTGTGCGTACGTGCCCAAGATCCCGAGAAGAGAATGAAGGAGAAGGGATTGCAGCGTGGCCATTACCCCTGAGGTGTGATTTCTCGCTTTCTGTCTCTCTGTCTCTGTCTTTCTGGTGAGCACACAGGCCCTATAGCAAAAACCCCTCAAAAATATTATTATACATGTTATCATCAACAGATAATTTCCATTCCATTTTCCCCCTTTGATTCCCTTCCTCTCATTTAAATGGGCAATCTGGTTTTAGAAAAGCAGATGTAAAAAATATTAATGTTTGGGGCCAGCCAATGGCACGGATATTAAAACAGCTGGATCTCATATGGCTGACCACAATTCAAGTCCTGACCCGGTAGCTTGAAAATCATGTGGGACACATATGTGTGGGTGCCCAAATTTCCCAAGAGGAGGAGAAGTGATCATGGTATGGTCATCCCCTGGAGAGTGATTTCCCACTCCCCCCACAACCAGTGAGCACACATGCACTATAGCGAACTAAACAACAATAGTATGCCCTTTTTAACCTTTTTAGAATGTGAAAGGAAAAGCAATCAATTGGTAATGGATCCAATCACGCATTCATTGAAAAAAAAATTGGCATTGACTTATACTAATAATTCTAGGTATTGATCAGCAGGGGTTTTTTTAATGGAAATCTGGTTATTTCCAGATTTATAAGTAAGACTGAATCTTATTTTGATCAGAGATGTAAATATCTTGGGAAAATGTTGGGGTTTCTGAGTACATGAGTTGTATTGAGAATTTATAAAAGCACTTTATCATCTGGTAGAAATTAATCTCAAACTCACTTAACATGTAATTTGGAGTTACTGTATTTAGCCCAATTGAAATCCATTTAGGTTAATCCCTGTGATTACTTTTGAACTTGGTATCACTCCTCTAAGTCAGCACAGTCCTCTGAGACAATATTGCATGAAACTTACCTCATAGGATACGTCCAGTAATTTCCTTGATGGTGTTTAAATTATTTTTTTGAGAGGTTTTTGCTATAGGGCATGTGCACTCGCCAGACAGACAGAGAGAGACAGAGAGACAGAAAGCGAGAAATCACCCCCCCAGGGGGGATGGCCACGCCGCAATCCCTTCTCCTCCATTCTCCCCTCTGGATCTTGGGCACGCACGCACATGCGCCCGGCGTGAGTTTAAGCCACCAGGTCCGGGACGCAAACTGCGGTCGACTACGTGGGAGTCCAGTGACATAGCCATTACGCTAACTGCTGGTCCCGTGTTTAAATTATTAACAGTACAGTACTACCCCAGGAAATGTAAAGTATACTTTAAAAATAACTATTATATACCAACCTCACAGTGCCATGGTTGAGCACCGGGCACAGGGAGCAGGATCCCACATATCTGACCACAGCTTGAATCCCCACCCTGATGGCTTGAAAAACATGCTGGGTGCACATGCGTGTGTGTCCCAAATCCTTACAGGATAGAGAAAAACGAGGAAAAGGAGGACTGTGGTATGACCACACCCCACTGGGAGGTACTCACTCTCTCTCTTTTTCTCAAGCTCTCTCTCTCTCTCTCTCTCTCTGCACCTTATGGCAATAAGATAAATCACTATTTTATATGTGTGTATGTGCTAATGATAAATGAAAAATAATCATAGACAGATATTCTGAGAGCTCTAATGCAGAAATAAAGTGCTTTACTACTGCCTTGTGCTCATTAGCACTTGAATAAATGTGGATATAAAGTGAAATGAAAGATTAAATATCAAGTGTTAATCCGCCATTAAGTGATTTCTTAGTAAGAGAGAAATCTTTCTTTGCATGATGACTCTATAAATTAGCTGAAAACAAAAGCACATAAATGGCCTCTCTTGAAGGTATGTCTTACACTCCTTGTGATAAGATTTCAATTAGAATCTGAAGCTCTAGAAACAATCAGTTCCTACTGGTCTGATGATTGATCACTTTGAACTCTGAAGTGCTTCTAATGACTACTGTTTATAAATATTTTCCTAAAAAAATAAATAAAGCATACCAATAATAGCCAGTTTTGCTTTAAAAGAACAAAGGCGAGTTTCCAAAATATTTATCAGGCAACTATTGCTCCTGATGCAGGGTGGCTTCAGATACACATTATAAAGAAAAGCCCATTAAGATATTAGGTTGTCAGAAAAGTCATGATATATTTTTCTATGCAAAGATGCGTCATGACTTTTCCTACAACCCAATATATCAATACCGCTAATTGGAGAGCCCTTTTACTAGGGCCCTGCAAATGGTTCAGAAAAACTCAGCTTGCATCAGGTTCTCACAGTGCACCATCTACTATGACATTCTTTTTTCTTTTTCTGGTATCTGTTCATTTAGGTTACCTTTTTGTAACAACAAAAAATGGAATTGAGTGTTGTTTATGTTACTGGCCGAAAGAAAGGTACTAAGCTGATAGGCATAGTATTCTGTTGCACTATTTTTGGTTTTCATTTCTGGACAGAAATGTCTACAGAACACTCTTCTCTTCCGAGTTCAGGGGTAGTGGTGGGGTGAACAACTGAGGACACAGGCAGAAAACTGTTTAGCAAATAGTAAAAAGAAATAATGCTTATCCTCTTACAGTGGCCTACTGTAGATCTGTTCATTTAGACATAATTTCTGTACATACACTTTGATATGGGAAATATACCTTTGATCCATTTGGGGAAGTAATACAAAATACTATTGACAAGTAATATTGACTGATTATTTTATTTGCCCTATTTGTGTTGGGTGTTTTATTACCCAAGAGGAACCCTATGATACAGGTGCTATAATTTTTGAAAATTATATATTTTTATTTATCATAATTATTATTATTTTAAAATTTACTATAGGACATGTGCACTCACTGGAAAGATACAGAGAGAGAGAGAGAGAGAGTGAGGAAGCAAGCCTCCAAGTCCAGGACTCAAACCATGGTCAGCCATGTGGGAGTCCAGCGCCTTAACCACCATGCCACCTGCTGGCCCTGATACAGGTACTATTAATAGCCTCTTCTTATGAATGAGGATAGTGAAATCTAGAGAAGTAAATCAACATGCTCAACATTAAATATGTAATTAAGTAGTATCCAGGACTACAAGGCAGATTTGTCTGGCTGTGTCTCTAATACTAAAAGTTTATAGGGCTAAGAGCTCATCTGAATTGTAGAGGGCCTGCTATCTACCTTTTTTAGAGTACATATTTGGTAATATGGCCATTTACTATCCTGCAATGAACTGAATATATCACATAAATTAGTCTCCAGAATACTCTAACATCATATAAAGCAGAAATAAGATAATTTATAACACACCAGTATTTTATTTTAAAATACTTTTGAATGTATAAATGCTTACATGACCACAATAGAAGACTTGTTAAAGAAGTCAGACCATTGGATCTATATTTAGAATCTATTTATTTTAAAATTATTTTATGTCATATATATATGTATATGTGTGTGTGTGTGTGTGTGTGTGTGTATATATATATATATATATATATATATATATATATATATATTCTTATTGATTTGACCAGACAGAGAGAGAGAGAGGGGGAAAGTGAGAATGCAAGCCTTTGGGGTCTGGGACTCAAACCATGGTTGCCCATGTGGGAGTCCAGCACCTTAACCACCACCATACCACCTGCCAGCCCCTCTATCTATTTATTTAAAAAATTTTGCTATAGGAAGCAAGCATTCACCCAAGGGAGCTAGAGAGAGTGTGAGAGCATCCCCCAGGGAGAATGACCATGCCATAATCCCGTCTCCTCTAATCTTCTCTTGGGATTTTAAGCATGCACGTACATGCACCTGGCATGTTTCAAAGCTACAAGGTCCATTATTCAAACCATGCAGTTGAACATGTGGGATCCAGCTGCCTTAACCTCTATGTCAGCAGCTGGTCAGAGAAATCTCCTTTAATGTGAACATCTATAAATGCATACTGAATTTATGGGAGTCATACGAAATCCTCAAATACCATGAATGGCGTTCTGATCCACGAGTTGGTTTTCTGACATGGAAAACAGCTTATAGTAAAGTTCTGGACATTATTGCTACATTCCTGAGAAATCCAGAAACTATTAAAACTGTTTCCCACCTCTTTTCATCCCTCCCCAAATACCCACATTAAACCACATTATGTGTTTATATGTAGAATGGATGTAAGTTCTAGGTGCATTTAATTATAAACAGTTTTTTTTTTAACCTATTAGAATGTTGAGCACACACTAGGGCCACTAATGTCCACCTTCTTTATATCGACCAAAAATGCCTGTCTGGTTCCAGAGACTGCATTCCAACATAAACAGGCACACTTGAGGTGAGATTTTGGTAGCTATTATTAGATAATGAAAATTCAACATTAAACAGAATAACTCTAAAAAAACATGTTAACAGCTTAAACACAAATTGTAATATTTATAGCTTAAAATTAATAAACCTATTTGTGACACTTTAAGTGATTTAAATTCAAAAAGAACTGTAAGAATGAATGTGGAAAACTAGTTTTCTTTTTAATTACTCACACAATACAAATGTTTGCATTTATACACACTTTATTGCCCACATGATAGATGCAGACTTTCTTTTGAAACAATCATATTAATGGTTTAATCAAAAACTTGAGTTTAAAATGCTTCATTATTCATGTTTCATAATAATGCCCCTTCCTATTCAAATTTAACTGTCACTCAAAGCTCAGCCCCTTTTCATGGTTATAAATTACATTCCAGAACTTTGCGTCTTTATACTGTCAATAAGTCATATTTTATAATCCAGCCTATAATGAAAAGATAGTGTACCACATTAATTACAAGGTCAGTTCAGTGTCAAAGCAGAAACTCACTGAACAGTATTTTCATGGAAGTAGCTAGACTCTATTATGTTTCAACTTCACTGTAATGAATAATCTGTATCAGACTCAATTCAAGAGAGAAAAATGTAAGTTCTGTGGCAAAGTGGCTTTTTCTCCCTGAAATAATGTTAATAATTGAAGGCTTTCCAAATTTTATCCTGCAAATTGCAGATGTGATTAAACATTGACTTTACAGAGGCTGGAAACGTCAAACACTTTAAGATAAAATTGTATTTTAATCTTAATTTAATGATGGAAAACATACTTATGCCGTCTAGTAGATCTAACCAAAATTTTCTATCTGTAAAAGATAGACAGATATAAAATTAACCATAATCATAATTCCATAGTCATTAATAAGCTCAGGTCAAGGAATGCCCAGAAGTATATCAGGAAAATAGTAAAAGTTGATGCAAAATGAAAGTTTAGCATTAGAGTATCCCCCCTGAAATAAATTACTTCCATCATTGTTAGTAGCAGATTATTAGAACCAACCTGAATGAGATTTTCAAGATGAAACACTAGGGGGTGTCATTTGAGCTCAATGTGCTTCAGGTTCCCCAACTGAAGGAGAGGGTGTTTGGATAGAAGTTCATAAAGATCCATTCCAGTTTTTGTATCCTATGGTATTTATATCTACCTTTCCATTAAGCAATTTAGTGTTATTCCCAATAAGCAGCACATGCTCTGTTCCCTGCCTTGAGAGTGCCAGGGAGTGAAAATTGTATCAATATTTCCAGTAATATTTTGCTTCATCAAGGTGTCAGAAGGTGGCATGATGGTTAAGGCACTGGACTCCAATATGGCCAACCACAGTTTGAGTCTCAGACCTGGCAGCTTGAAACTCATGCCAGGCAAGTGTGCATGCATGCCCAAAATTCTACGAGTTGAGAAGGGATTGCAGTGTGGCCAAACCCTCTTGGGGGTAATTTTATACTTTCCCTCTCTCTGTATCTCTCTCTCTCTTTCCAGCGATCACACATGCCCTATGGCAAAAAACAATACCACAAAGATTTTACTTTACCAAATCTCAGAATCTCAACTATTTCTCTACATAACTGTGTTTATCACCATTCTTATATACTATGGATTTTTCCTGCTTCAACTTTCAAGACCTCTACTTGAGTAATAATCTTAGATCTACCTTTATACCAAACTGACTTGCTTAGAAAAAGGTAGGAACCGTCTTTCCTTAGCTCTGCAGAAAACCTTTGAGAAATCAGGAAAATCAATGGAAACTAATGTCTTAATGGTGCATGTCCCATTGAGGGCCCTGGTATGGGGTTAAAGAGGAGTGTATTTGATGAGGCACTGATTGTTTAATTTAAATACCTTCTGAAGAGACAATTACACTTCCTCAGTATATGGGACTATAAAGCTTCATGAACAAAATTATTTTTAGGTGACCTAATTACTTACAATGTGATCGTTAAAGATTAGCAAAAGAGCTGGAATCACCAGCGTAGAGGGTTATGCTCTTGACTTTCAAGATCTCTAAGGCAACAGAAGAGTAATAGGAAGTATATTACTCAAGGTTCTCCAGAAAAACAGAACCAAAAGGAGAAAAATGAAAGTAAAAAAAAATGCATATATATTTAATTGGTTCATGTAATTATGGAGGCTGACAAGTTCCGAGATCTGTAGGGTAAATCAGCAAGTTGGAGACCCTGGAGAGATGATGGTATAGTTCCAGTCTGAAATCAGCAGGCTTGAGATCCAGGAAGAGGAAGGCAGAGAAATGCCAATGTCCCAGTTGGAAAGCAATTAGGCAGAAGGAATTCTCTTTCACTTGGGGGAGGGTCAGCATTTTTGTTCTATTTGGACCTTCAACTGATTGGATTAGGCCCAATCATATTAGGGAGGACAATGTTCTTTACTTAGTCTACTGATTTAAATGTTAATCTTAGCCAATAACATCTTGACAGAATCATTCAGAGTAATGATTGATTAAAATGTCTGGGTACCCCATGGCCTAATTAAGTTGGAATACAAAATTAGCCATTGCAAGGTATGTTGACAAATCAGAGCACTGGTAATAGAGGGTGTAAACTGAACAATGGGATCATGATAATGGAGGATGTCCAGGACCTCTTTTAATTTCAGAAACAATATTGACCAGGTTTAACAGCACATAATATTACATACAAATAATGCCAAGTCAAGATGATACTCAATGCTTATGACTGGCTTAGAGGAATAAATGGATACCCACTGTCCCTGACTCCAACATAAAACAATATTCTGTGTACTGAAATGATATAAGATCAAATGTGATCAAACACAAGGAAATAGTCACTCACAGGATACAAACAAGTTAACAGCCATCTTGTTTTACATTTTTAACACTTTAATCAACTTCAGTTTTTAACACCTTAATCTGTATTTTCACAATAGCAAAAGTAATGGAAACAATTTATATGTTAAGGTAAGATTGGTTAAGTAAATGGCAATATAAATACAGCAAAATACTATTAGGTGACTTAAAAATGTGAAAGAAGGAAACTTAAGAGCAAAGAAAAATATTTGTGCTATAGGGATTTCTCTTACAGTGAAAGCTATCTAAATTCTATGGGTAAGATCTAATATATTGATTAAGAAATAGGATTTATAGAATCTTGATTGCTACTAGTTATAATACAAAAAATTCAGAACAAGGACAAACACTAACTTAGAAGAGCAGAAAGAAAAGTGCCTTTTCCTAATAACATTTGATTCACATGATAAAGTGATGGCATGTACAAAAAATGAGTAAAAAGCCTGATGTAATGACATGGAGAAGAAGACCATTGTCATGGAACAAAAGCAAGACATAAAGGTTAGAGTTTTCTCTCTGATATAGATTTTATAATCAGCTACTTTTTAAAATGGAAAAGAAGGAAATATAACTTTGATATTGACAGTCTGAAACACTCTATTCCCAACCTCTTTTCTCCACAGGTTGTTATTTTACTTTTGTTTTAGTTTTCTTTAGGGCGTATGTGCTTACCGGAGAGAGAGAGAGAGAAAGAAAGTAGGAAATCATCCCTTCAGGGGGATGGTCACACCTCAATCCCTTCTCCTCCATTTTCCTCTCGGGATTTTGGGGTCTCGACCACAGTCAGCCATGTGATATCCACCTGCCTTAACCTCTGCACCACTTGCTGGCCCTCAATGGTTGTTATTTTTAAAATGGTTTTTAATAATACAAAGTTTTTTACTAGTTAAGAACACAAACATCCTGTTAAAAGAGACTGCATGTTTTTCTGCAAAAAGTACAGAAAGCATGTTATAAAACAGTATGTATGTTATCATTCCATTAGGATTTTTTCTTTAGAGGTCTTTAGCTTAGGGCATGTGTGCTCAGAAGAAAGAGAGACAGACAGACAGACAAAGTGAGAGGGAAAGTGAGAAATCACCGTCCCCCCCCCCCCCCCAGAGGGATTGCCACACTGCAATCCCTTCTCCATTTGCCTCACAGAATCTTGGGCATGCACGCACATGCACCCAGAGTGATTTTTTTTTTTAATAATTATTCATTTTATTTTTTATTTATTCATTCACTTATTTTTTTAATTTGACCAGAGAGAGACAGAGGGTGAGAGAGAGAGAGGAAGTGAGAAAGCAAGCCACCAGATTCAGGACTCGAACC
This sequence comes from Tupaia tana, assembly GCA_026018925.1. Taxonomy (NCBI): domain Eukaryota; kingdom Metazoa; phylum Chordata; class Mammalia; order Scandentia; family Tupaiidae; genus Tupaia; species Tupaia tana. The sequence goes on along the minus strand of JAKSZU010000009.1, from coordinate 141,302,580 downwards.
CTGGTTGGCCATGTGGGAATGTCCAGCGCCTTATCCACCACGCCACCTGCTGGTCCCCGACCAGAGTGATTTTCAAGATACCAGGTCTGGGACACAAATGGTGGTTGGCCATGTGAGAGTCCAGCAACATCATTATGCCACCTGCTGGTCCCAGAAATAGGACTGTTTTAAATCAATGGATATGTAATAGAAAGAAAGACTATTAGGAAATATATTAAAATGGATATAAAATAAATTGTTGAAAGCAATTTTTTCCTAGAATGTTATGTTAAGGAAGAGATTTATATATTTTCTTTTTGCACTTCCATATTCAAAAAAATTTTAATGAATAAATATAATTTTCATATTTTAAAAACAGTGGCATTCACTTGTGAGCTAATGTTTCATGTTATTTTATACAGCTTGTATTTCTTCTGCTCAGTTTATGCATTTCTCCTCTCTAAATTCAATCTATCTGAGAAGAATCAAAATCTACAGCACATTTTTTTTCATTTAGAGATTCTATGCTCCCAGCATCATTCTGTGATACATATTTCTTTTTTATCTAAAAGTCTATATAGATAGGGGCACTGATACATGATCCTTTCCCTAAGCCCTCATTAAATATGCCATGTGAAAGTTAATTACAGGAATACCCAACAGCAATGTGTATCACTGGGAAAATGGGGAATTCATATGATTCTCTTATTTCCCAGAGTAAAAATTAAATTAGACAAAGGTAATATCTGGTATAAAAATAGCTAATATTATATAAAATTTATTAATGAAAATGTGATTGTGAAAATTATCAAATCACAGAATATTAGAGATGGAAGAGTCATTGTACAGATTCAAAAATTTGAAAAACTTTAGATAAGTTGATTTTTCTGGTGTCCTCAAATAAATATCTGTTCCTTCCTTCAAATTTTCTTCCCTTAAGCATAAAAGAATATTTGTGCCAAGTGCTATGAGTGTGTTTGGTATAGAGCGGTGAATAAAATGAACAATAGGAGCCAGCTAGGAGTGTGGTGGGTAAGGTAGCTTGATGCCACATGGCCAATTGCATGTTTCAACTCCCAAACTTAGTGCCTTAAAATATATTGTGGGTGCATGTGCATGCATGCCCAAAATCACGAGAGGAGAACGAAGGAAAAAAGACTGTGGTGTGGCCATCCCCCCTGGGCGGTGATTTCTCTATCTATCTCTGTCTCTCTCCAGTGAGCATATGTGCCCTATCCAAACCTAAAAAGAGAGAGAACAACAATCCTGGCCTCATGGAGTTTGCAGTCAAGTGAGTAATATATGTAAATTAGAAAACAACGATAAGGTTTTGTGTTAAGGGCCAAGCAGGGAAAATTATAGCCTATGTGGACAATTAACCTAACAGATAACAAGTGTAATTTTCCAATTATATTTTGATAGCCCTGCTCCTCTGAATAATTCTTTTTGTTTCTAATTGTCCCAATATGAACTCTTTATTATTATTATTATCATTTTTAATTTGACCAGACAGAGACAGAGACAGAGAGAGAAAGGGAAAGCAAGAAAGCAAGCCACCAGATCCAGGAATCGAACTGCGGTTGGCCATGTGGGAGTCCAGCACCTTTAACCACTACACCACCTGCTAGCCCTCCAATATTAACTCTTAAACATTGATTATAATATTTTTGTTTCATTTATAAATATATTTTAATGATTCAGCCACTGTATATCATTACAGCATGCAAAATGAACTTTCCCAGCATGAATATGCTGTATATTAGTCCAGTTAGAGACATTATCATACATGTTATCATCAACAGATAATTTCCCATTTTTGTGCCCCTTATGTTTTGCTTCTTTCTTTTTGCCCCTTGACTCCCTTCCTCTCACTCTTCCCCATTTTCCACCCTTCTCCCACACTGTGTCTAGTATCCACAATTGTTCTCTATGCTTTTATATCTTCCAATCTTTCAGTTTCTTCCATAGAATGTAGACATTCAGTATATATTGCATGAGGACATACAATGCCTCCCTTTCATAGTTTGGCTTGCTTCACTTAGCAGTAAGTCTTGGTTTAAAATGAGAACTATCTAAGGCAATTCTTGCAAACACATCCAAATAACACCAACATCAAAATTTAACCAAATAGTTAGCAAACAAAAGAATGTAAAGTTCTCTGTTGAAAAAAAAATGTAATGTTTGTTTTGTAAAAATAAAAATTAAAAAATAGTTTAACCAGGCCAATAACTGGCATGGTGGTTAAGGTGCTGGACTCTCACGTGGCTGACCATGGTTTGAGTCCTAGACAGGTGGCTTGAGCATCATGCTGGGTACATGTGCATGTGTGCCCAAAATCCTGAGAGCAGAATGGGAGAAAAGAGATTGTGGCATGGCTATCCTTGCTAAGGCATGATTTCTCACTCACTCTCTCTCCAGCAAGTGTATGTGCCATTTAACAAATTTTAAATAAATAAATAATTATTTTTCAATCGCTAGTAGATTTTCAGTATTACAACTAGTTTTTATATAGTTTCCTTTATTCTAAGATCCAGCCTTTACATATTTTCAAAAATTATTTTGCTAAGTGAAATTTCATTTGCTTTTCCTTGATTGGCTGAGGCTTATCTATTAAGTTCTTCCTTCAACTCATTCTTATCATCTCTGGGGAGGCAAAATGAAAATGCCTAAATCTACAACATACTACAGAATAAAATCTTTATAGATTCAGCCCATAAAGGTTTCTTATGACAATGCAAATGCAAGCACAAAACTCAAAGTATTCAAACTCTGGTTTATTTTTAATCTTGGAAACAACTAGTTGGCACATGGGAAAAAAAAAAAAGAATGAGGGCTGGTTATATGGTGCAGTGATAATATGCTACTCAAGAGAAGCTGGATTTCACATGACAGCCAAGGTTCAAATCCCCAGACCAGTCAGCCTCAAGCATGCTGTCCAGACACATGCACAAGTGCTCAAGATCCAACAGGCTGGAGGAATGGCAGAAGAGATTATGGTGTGACCAGTACCTGTGGAGAGTGCTTATCTCACTCTTACTCTTTCTGTCTCTCTCATGTATGCACACGAGTGCTCTATAACAAATTAAGAAAAAAAATAAATAGAGAGAAAAAGATTTAGAGTCCCAGTTGGTCCTGCACACGAATCACAATGCTCAATGATGATAGACCTGCACAGGAAGCTCTGGTCGGTTTCCCATGGGATCCCTGTACACACTGGACATTCATGCAGGAGCCTGTGATCTGAGCTGGCTGGGACTGGGGGAGGATCAGGGTGTGAAGACCCTATTGGGAATATCTCTCTATATATATTTCTCTCTCTCTGTCTCATGGAAGAACTCAGTAAAAGTGAAATGAGCTTACTTAAATCCAAAAGTAGTTTTTATTCTGTCATTATACAGTGTGTGATACTTATAAAAAGGAGTTCTGCCAATCCATAGTAAACACAACTACCCATATTTCTCTTCTCTAAACCATAACCGAAGAAGAGAGTTCATTTTCTGCCTCTTTTCCCAGGTGACAGCATTTATCCACTGAAAAACTGGCTAATGGCTTCAGTTCCACATGGCTAGCTCCCTCAGGAGAAAAAGCATAATGTTCCACACAAAATTCCAATGTAGTCACAAGAAGGATATTCTATTTTCTTTAAAAAAAAATGTGTTTCAAATTCCTAAGTAGATCTGGTAGTAGAACGCTTACTACCCATAGTTCTGTAATGGAATCCTGCTTTATAAAACTGCTATTACTTATGGCGAGAGAAGAGGCAGCATATGGTACCATGTCAGATGCTTAAGAAAGTATGTCCTAGAGAATTCCAGTGGAATGATCCAAAATCAAACGCAGATCAGTTAAATCCAAATTTAGAAGTAGATATGATGGGCATTTTAAAAATAGTGACCAATACCTGGACTATACAAAAGTTGATTCATGTTTACGTAAGGAATGATGTTGACTACAACATATAGCTAAATATAAATCGTAAGCATACTAAACTAACAAATGTATTTTAAAGATCCATCAAACGGCCCAATAAGGTTCCACTTCCACATACACATGTACCATTTTATAGCAATCCTAGGATATGTATACATACATATAGAGAAATAGAGGGAAAAAGTGTTTTTTTTTTTCAAATAGACAAAGAGTTGAAAATATCTTTATTTGTAGATGACATGACAACATACCTAGAAGGCCCAAAGGCTTCCATGAAAAAAAAACCCAAAGCAATAAATGAATTAAGTGACAGGATGCAAAATCAACATCCAAAAATCCACAGCATTTTTAGATAAAGACAGAAACTTAGCCCATATTTTATTGCTATCTGGGCAGAAACACATGTTCCAATCTTTTCTTTTCTCCCTGCTTTTTTCCAAAGACAAATGGACCTGTTCCTTTAAGCAATCTGTTGTAAGAGCTATAGCTTCTTAGAGTTGAATAAAGCATAACAACTAATATTTCTAAAATATTTTTAGTAAAGACAACTGCAGAATAATGAACAATGAACCATTTTGTTAGAGATAAACCAGGTATTTCTTTGGGTTCACAAAGAAACTAATGCTTACAATCAAGAGTACGTCTGTAGCAAGCTGATAGCTGCATAGATTATCTATACCTTTTTACTATTTGTGTTATGCCAGGTTTGTGATCAAATTCTTGTTATCTGACTATATATTTTCTTTGAAGTAAGCCAAGACTATCTAAATACAGAGTTTTCTACCACCTCAGACATTCTTCGCTTTTGTTTTTGCCTTTTAGGTTATCATATCAACTACCAACTATGTAGTCTGGAATCCAATGTTAACTACTGCTCATACTTCACACAAACCCTGTGATTCCATCAGTTCACAACAGAGTGTTCTGTTTTTCATCCCCCTATCTCTGCAGCAAGATTTTCTCCAGGTGATTTAATCATCAGGAATCTTTCTTTTATCTGAAACCTTAGTCCAGTTTTTGCCCAACAAACAGACTATAGCATTTATTACATAGTCTATTATTTTATTACATATAGTGATAAATTATTCTCTTGTTAATCTATAGGGCTATATATCTTCTTCAGCAAACACATTTCAGATGCCTCAAGGGAACAATATATTTGATTAACTGATTTATTGGCACAGAGTGCATTTATTGGGCTTTAATTATGAGCCAAATAGTGCACTATGCCCTGAAGACACAGAGATGGCAAAGGAAGGTTTCTGGCTATTAAGAAGATTCTCTCCTGGTAATTCAATCCAACAGCCGCTAGAAGAGGATTATAAAATAATGCTTTAGACCAGTGGTTCTCAAACTTTAGTCTAAACAGACTCATCTCATGGATTTGTTAAAAACAGACTATTGATATCCACTGCCAATGCTTCTGCTCCAGTGGGTCTAAGATGGGGCTCAAGGACTTCCATTTGGTTTTTGTTTCTCAGGCTTTTGCCATAGGACACAAACATTCACCAAAGAGAAACAGCGAGAAAGTTAAAATCACCTCAGGGCAGGGAATAGCCATGGCACAATCTTTTCTCCTCCATTCTCCTCCTGGGATTTTGGGCATGCACGGACACATACCCAGTATGAGTTGTAAGCCACCAGGTCTGGAACTTGAACCACAGTCAGCCATGTGGGAGTTCAGTGTCTTAACCTCCATGGTACCTGCTGGCCCCAAGGAGTTGGTTTTCTAATGGAATCCTAGGTGGTGCTAATGTTGCTGGTCCTGGGAGAGTGATTTAGAAAAGGGAAAAGCAACTACATGAGAGATACATGTGCAAAGACACAATGAGATTGAAACCTGCTGTATTCAAGGATCACTAGGAAGATTGAATGGTGGGTTAGAGACATGCATAGGCAGGACGAATGTGATCTGTTAGCTGGGGACACACATATTTTAATTGATTTGTGGCGTCATGCTAACATGGGTGGATTTTAAAAGCATGAAGAGCCATCACAAATTAGTAAATATGAGAAAGATGTGATCATCTCTGGGTTTTAATTTTTATGAAACAATGGTGTGGAGGATATATCTATACAGAAGACTGTATCATACTGATCTTAAGATGTAAAGGTTGAAAAGTATTTTGTTCTTTCAAAAGTGAGGGCTAGATGCTCTGGATTTATGGACTGTCTCAGCTTTCTCCAAATGGCCAATTTTAACAACCTCCAAGGGAAATCACAGCCCACATTCAAGCTCCCTTCTCCCTCCTCTAACGGCAAGAGACTATCTGGTGTCCCACTCCCAAATAGCATGAATATTTGTATTCAAGTGTTTCATAGATTTCTAAGACCATTAGAGCAGGAGAAACTCATGTTGTACTTTTTCCTAATCAAAAATTTGAAGGTTAAATTAGTTAAGTAAATTAAGGTAAACCTGCTAGTGAGTAACAGTCAAGCTAGAGTTCAACTATTTAAATAATCTGTTTATTGCTATGCCAGTACACATGATAAACTTAACTATACATTTAACTGTCTACAATGTGAATAGTTATGATCCAGTTTGTACCTGAACAGGCAATAATAACTCATTCATACTGCAATACCATCGACTATGAGATATTCGAGGAGTCTTCAAAAGCGAATGAAAAATGCACATTATGGGAAAAATTATGCATGGATTTAAAAAATTTTTGCACTGAAATAAACTCATACTTTAATTTCATTTTCCATGAATATTTTTGAAGTCTCCTTATATCTGTTTTCAGGGATGTTAAAAACAATGTGCATCTTAGAAGCAGCGAAATAAATACAGTAAATACAAAGTGGCTTTTCAGAACAGCTATTTTGTCCACAGGAGAGATGGAAGATGACATGACTTAGATGCATCGCTTTATCCATGTCCTATAATATTTCCAGATGAACCTTTTTCTAAATCAGAGGAGTTCAGCCTTAACACAGAAGACTACTTAAGATCTAGACTCCTTTAAGAGCATTGGCTATTCTTTATTCCTGTGTATATTCTTCTCTTCCTAAATTTCACAAGCCTAAGGAAATCCTTAGAAATTTATTCAGTCCAGTTTTAATTTTCTGACTATAGACACAGCTTTAAGGTTCAGTATTGAACTTGAACCCATATCCTCTACCCTAAGTTCACTGTATCATGATTCTCCTGCCTTGGCCTCCCAAGTAGCTGAGACCACAGATGTGTGCACTACACACTCTTTTATACCGGTTCGACCAGGAATCAAATATAGGCTTCTTATGTGGCCCTAGCCTATGGAACCCCCATGTCTTGTAGTTATTAAATATGTTAATGTTGTGGGCATAACAATTGAAACTGTATGCAATTATTCAATCTTAGGGTCTGGGTAATCAGAGTTCTAAAGGTTTTTCATCTCTTAGAATTATTATGAGACCTTTGTAATTGTCTCTTTGTCTCTAGGCTTTTTCTGGTTGCCATACTACCTAACCTCTCTGAAACAGATCTTTGAATATATATACACGCACACACACATGCATATAAATGCAGTCAATGGGATCAAAGAGAAGACATTTGGAAAAACTTGCAAGCTTAAAATGAGTAAAGATTCTGAATATATATGTAAAGATACACACACACACACACCTATATATTCAAAATCTTACTTTAAGCTTGCCAGTTTCCCCAAATGTCTTCTCTTTGACCTCACTGACTACATCCACCCGATGCCTTTCCTCTAACATCCTGGTATCCAATGTCCAATCATGTGTGACTGCTTGTTATTTCCAGGATAAGCCATGCTTTCCTGCACTTTCATTGTTACTTAAGCTGTTGTCCTCTCTTTTAATCTTCTGGCAAGCGTTGGCCTCCTAGACAAGCTAATCTTCCCCCTTGTCTGTGAAGCTGAGTCTATATTTTGTTGGAGAAAATATTTCTCTGATTCATTCACAAATTTTACTATACTTACTTGGGATATTCTGATTATTTTAATGTTGTTCTTTCCCACTACACCAAGGTTGTACTAGTTAGCACTGCATAAAACATAGCAGATACTCAACAAACATCATTTAATTACTGCATGAATGTCAGTATTTGTACAGAGACAGCTGCTGTCTCTATGCCCTATCCTCCCATTATGTCTTAATCTATTACAAATAGTTTTTGATGCATACTTCCAATGAAAATGTATTTTGTCAAGGTCATCTTTGAGCTCCATATTGCTAAATCCAATGGTCTATTCTGAAGCATTTTTTGAATTGAATTTTCAGCAGCATTTGGTATGTTTTGATTCCTTCCTTCTTGAAACACTTTCTTCATTTGGTTTCAGGGTTTCCTTTATCATAGTTATTGCTTTCTAGTCTCCTTTGTACTTTTCATCATCCTACTTTAAAAGGTGTAGTCAATTCTCAGGCCCTTTTCCCAAACTCTCTCCCTAGGAGACCTCATCCAGTCTAAAGCTATACCTTTAAAAGCCATTGAAGAGCCAAAAACTCCCACATTATTGTTCCAGTCTCTTTCCTTTTTTGTTTTTGCCTTAGGATGCATGCACTTCTGAGAGACAGAAAGACAGAGATAGAGACAATGAGAGAGAAAGTGAGAAAGAAAGCACCCCCCCCCATGGGGCATGGTCATACCACAATCCCTTCTCCTCCATTATCCTCTTGGGATCTTGGGCATGCACACACATGCACCCAGAGTGATTTTCAAGCCACTGAGTCCAGGAATCAAACTGTGGTTGGCCATGTGAGAGTCCAACGACATAACCACTATGCCATCTGCTGGCCCCTCAGCTTCCTTCTTGAGCCTGGGACTCATCTACCCAATTTCCTTCCATGCATCTCCTATTGGATGGCTAACAAGCCCCTGAAACTGAACATGGTCAAAAGAAAACTATTACATTTCTTCTCATGTTCCAATTTATTTCTTTTCAATCTTTTTATATTGTCCCTAACAAAGAAATTTGGAAATTTTCTAGTTATTCTCATACTTAGGCATCAAATCCATCATAACAAAGTATGTCAGATTTGCCTTAAAATATATCCAAAATTCAAGCCCTCTATTTGACTCCACCCTAATCTTCAGGAAGCACCTCTGGTATGGACTCTTTTTTCATCCGTAATAACCCCATTTCAGTCTAATCTCACTCCTTGCTCTAACTTCTCCAATAGTATTACATCACATTTAAAGAAAGACTTAAATGCTTTATGATGGCCTATAAGATTCCGTGTGATCTTGCCCTTGCCTTCTCTCCCACCTACTTCCTTTGCAGCCCTCCTCTTACACTGGGATCCTTACTACTTCCTGGTTAGGTCAAATCACTCCGATCTCAGTGCCCTTGCCCTTTTTTCCTCTGTCTAGAATATTTTCCTTCCATGGTGTTCTATCTAAACCATTTTCTCCCCTGCTCAATATTTTTTCCTAGAGAATCTAGGCCTATTCACCTGATCTATACTAGCCTACCTTCAATATCATCTATCTCCTTAACCAGCTTTATTTCTAATACATATTGCTATGTAAATTAAATATGTATTCATGAGATAAATATTATTATCTGGCTATCTACTGGAATATGTTTCTTTTAATTTTTTTTCTTTATTCGTGACAAAATATGTGCCCATGAAAGATGAGTGAGAAAAAAGAGTACCCTCTACAGGCCAGGGTCTGGTCATGCCATGATCCCCTGCTTCCTCCAGTCCATAAGATCTTGGATATTCTCTCACGCACCTGGCATATTTCAGGCTGACTGGGCCAAGGATTTCAACTGTGGTTGCCATATGGGATCTGGCTTCACCTGAGTAGTGCATTGCTGATGCACCATGAAGCCAGCCCCTGGAATATGTTTCATTACAGTAGGACCTTAATTTTATATTCTTATATCCCCACTACTTGGCATATAAAACATGTACTTGATACATATGTGTTAGATAAATGAATACATTGAAGGAACAGAAATTCAGTCACTGTGGCTTAAAATTTATTTTGAGCTAACGGCATGATAATTAATAGATACAGAAGCTTTCTATGAACTCTCATTATCCGCCCCAAAGCATATTCTTACACATGAATTTAATTGTTATAAATCCCCTGTTATGGGAGGCTTCACGGACCAGGGGGAAAGAATAACTCCCATTACCCAAGATGGGAAGAGAAATTACATAAACAGACCTTACTAAACAAACCTTAACTTCCATCAATCCCCCCCCATTTATTTCCTAGTCATTTCTCACCATTTCTGTGGTTTGATATCCTAACACTCTCCCCTTGATAAGATGATATAGAAACCCTGAATTCAAACAACTACTTTGGGCTACATATTCTGTAAGTTATAGCATACACTTGAGAATAAACTTTTGTCTTGTCTATTGGTAATCTTCGTATTCAATTTAATTTCAACCCTCTACCCTACACATGAGCCCAAGACTATAGAGGGAAAACTTTTTCTCCCCAAAATCATAAATGGTCACGTCAATACATGGATAGCTTGAGTAAGTCTCCTCATGTTTTTAAGCCTCACTCAATTACTCTTTTTATTGATCATACTTCCAATGCCAGGCAAGAAATGAAAAATATGACGAGAAAGAACATTAGAACTGTTAAAAGGCTACCATAGAGGGCTGCCACATGAGCAATGGTCCAGATAGTGTTTCTTTGATCTCACACTTAAGCTAAATAATTGGTAGAATCAGGTTAGGAGATAGAGATATCTCTCTGCATGGTACTCTAGTGATATGATTAATAACAAATATGTCAAAAGACACATTAAAGGATAGAGTTTCCTTTGATACAATTAAAAGTAATTTATTACTCCAGTCACATGGTTCTATAGAATCCAGGGCATAGAAAGACCTCGTCTCTGAAGGACAAGACTTCCTGTAGGTAAATCATAGCCTGGTAATTGACATAAAATGTAGACTTTTCCCCATACATGAACTTCCTGCTGGTTTTGAATAGAAGCTACTTAATGTCAGTTGGAAGAAGTTGGAAGAGCTTAAAAACATCAGAATGACCATAAGGAGATTTATGAAGGATCTGAGAAGATCCACCAGATGGTATTTTGGCAGCTGGCCACACTTATAATAGAGCAGGTAGTAACAAGTTCCATGACCCTCTAGCATTGAAGATTGCCAGGTAGTCCTGAGGGCCACAGCCACCTCATTTACATGGAATAGTGTGTATATTGAACTGCAGCAAGTCCACAGTACAGCCTTTCCCATAACTAGTGTCTCTTGGACTGTCTCATGCTAATCCTGGTGTTAAAACCAAGACTAGACAAAAACAAATTAGATTTCCTAAGTCAAGGTCCCATCACTCTATCTCCTTGCATGAACATAGCACCCTTTACCAATAGGATATCCCTATCTTCTGATACCACCTCCTCCTCATTTGCTTTTGTCTACCATGAGTTGTATTCCCTGTCTTCCTCTTAGATATAACCAAAGACTTGTACCAAGCACCAAGGAAATGCAGCTGAGCAGGTCCTCATCCTCTGGAAATATAGTCTTACCTGAACCATGACTAATTCATGTTTGTCTACGGAATTTTTAGCAAACTGTTCCTTTTCCCTGATTTACCCTTTCCTTCTCTGATTCTTCGTTTTTAGGTCTGATTCCACAGCCCTGTGCAGCCATCACACTAAGTACTCACCCCTTTTAGAGCACAGTCTAGCAATTATTTCATTACATGGCCAACACTTCTACTCGACTAGGAACTAAATGGAGGCAGGGACTATGTCTTTCACGTGTGTATCACCAGCATATTGCACAGGTCCTACCTACAGTAGATAGCTGATACATTTTTAATGAATGAAGGAATGAGAACCATACATCAGATTTTAAGGAGAAAAAGTTTATCCTTAAATAAATGTGTCTTTGAATCTCCCCACATTTGTGAGCACACAGACAAAGGGAACTAATTTGAAATGCATTTGCCTGGGGTATTGTGACTTCTTCTACTCTTGATTTCACTTGTAATCAAGGCCCTAAGCTGCTTGTTTCCACTTAACCTTACTAAACTCATACAAATTCAGTTGGCAGTGTCTACAATTGCCAGAGTTATTTGGAATTGTATACCGATCCTCCAAGGTGGTTAATGAGCCACCCTGGCTGATTAACAACCACCTACAAGATTGATGGGCATGAAATGTATTTTAATAGCAACCAAACCCTTGCTCTGTTGATTTATAGACCTATCACAATTATAGACCAAACCAAATTTCTGAAATTCTGCCTGCTCAGGTCCAAATTACAATCTGATTGTGGCGTTATTGATATTGGAGTTTGAGGTCAATTTTACAAATGCATCTAGCAAACTAGGGGGGAGAACAAGCCTGGAGGTACGAATGTTAGCTAGAAGCTAAGAATCCGCAGAGCAATGTGTGGCTTGCTCAGGCCCCTCTCTTTGTCAAGTGTAGATACAAAACCTTTACTCCATCCGCAGTTGCAACAGTATCCATGGCAGTTATGTGCAATGTATTTGAAAATAATAAATCGAGATAGGGAGACAAAGAGTGAATAAGCTAAGGAAGTGTAGGGTCACAAAGAGGCATTCTATCTGCTAGCTTTTAATCAGGACAGACCTGAATATTCACATTTATAGCACAAAAACTGAAAGGGAGGGCTGGAATTTAAAAGGCCCTTCATCTTGGTTGGACTCTGTGGGGTGTTCTCCCTGCAGCTGGTGGTCCCCTTCCTGCTTCTGATGTCTCCATCTGCAGGTGGTAGCGCTGGCCCCTGACCTGCTGCAATAAGCCTCTCGCTCTACTCCTCCGTTATTCCTGCTGCCTGTGGACTGCCAACAGGAAGTTAGAGGATGACAAAAGGTCTCTCAGTAAAAGACTTGATTAATCAGCTAAATCATGTTTCCTCCACGAGCCTTTTTTAAATTAGGTTTTCAAAAAAATGTGCTAATATATCTCTTCAGTTTTGTTCAAAATGCAGAAGTATATCTACAGAGGGCATTGGAGAGAGTCTAAAAAATGTGTTTTTTATATATATATATATATATATATATATATATATATATGCATACGTGTGTGTACTGTATGTATGTGTAAGTGTGTATGTATATAAATGACAAAATTGAAAGGCAAAAGGATGTGCTGAAAACATGAGAGGGCACAAATAACAATGGCCTATTTAAGGAAAAATAAACGATGGCTTATATTCTTAAATTTCTCAAATGTATTAGACTTTTGTACCAATCACTTTAAAATAAGGAGCCAATATGGATATAAGGGGGTAAGAGAAGAGACACTGATTTCATGGTAGACTAGGGGGCAAAGGTCCAGCTCTGTGTATTTTCTCTGACCCAGATCTTGAGTCCCCTTCCTGGGCAAGTCAGGATGATTTTAACTATCCCTTAAATATTTTTCTTGTCTTTGTTCTATTTTCCTGGAACCTATAGGCCAAGTTTTCTAAAATGCAGGCTTATTCAAGTCATTTGCCAGTGTAAAAGCCTTCTATGATCCCTTATAGCCTAGCTTGGTTCTCAAAGTGAGATCAAGGTCAGTAGCATTATCTGGATATTTGCCAGAAATGCAAATTCCAGATCCGCCCCAGACTTAGTGGACAAGCAACTGTGAAGCATAGCCCAGTAATCCGGGACATGACAAACCCTCCAGATCATTCTGATATGAGAACCACTGGTTTAAAGGTGGTTCTAAAACTTAGGTATGACTGCCAGTCAGCAGTGCACACAAACACTCATGTGTACAAACACACACATACATACAGAGAGAGAGAGAGAAAGAGAGAGAATTCAGGTCTTCACCCAGACACTGATTCAACAGGTCTGGAATGAAAGTAAGGAGTCTATAGCTTTTAACAAGTCATCCAGATGATTTTGAAAGGTGTTCTGTGGATTACATTTAGAGAAATGCTGAGCACAGGATCCAGAACATCTCAGCTACCGAGCGTAACAAGTAACATTCTAGCCTTCTCTTCATTTCCTCCTCCACATCCCTCTTTCCTTCCCCCCTCTATTCTCTTTGTAAACACACCACACACTTTCACACTCCTCTGCTTTTGTAGGGACTCTTCCTGATTCACCACCAAGCTTCCCCCTTGTTTATCCATCTTGTACACTACCACGTTTCATAACAATGGTTTTCCTCAGCTCTTCAAGGCAAAGTACAGTCTTTTTTCTTTCTTTGTTTCTTTGTTTCTTTGTTTCTTTGTTTCTTTGTTTCTTTGTTTCTTTCTTTCTTTCTCTCTCTCTCTCTCTCTCTCTCTCTCTCTCTCTCTCCCCCCCCCCCCTTTCTCCCTTCCTTCCTTCCTTCCTTCCTTCCTTCTTCACTTCTCTAAAACTTCTCATTGCAGTCTGTATGAATTGGTCAGGTCATTGCAAAGGCCTGGGCTTATTCGTGTATCTATTCAATGATTATCTGTCCTCTGGTTTTATTTTTCTCAAGAGACCATGTTATGCCTTGGGAATATAACGGTATACAAAATGGATGTAGTTCCTGCCCTAGTGGAGCTTAAAGTGTAGATTCAAATCATAACTACATCACTTATTAGCTATCTTAAGCCTGTTACTTATCTTGTTTTTTGTCCTATCTGAAGCCTGTTACTTATCTTTTTGGAGTCAATGTCATCAACTCTAAATGATAATCCCAACCTTCTAGAGTTGTGACAAAGATTAAAGAATGAGAGTAAGAAGCATATGACAGAACACAACTTCCATAGTAGGCCTTCATTAAACGGTAGCTATTATTATTAGCTCACTGCACTATAATAATTATTATTTTAGATGAGGTCTTGCTATGTTGTGAACCTCCTGCCTCAGTCTCCAGAGTAGCTGGAACTATCATACAGGCACACACAATTGCATCTGGCTCTTAGTGTGGGCTGTGATTTGAACCTGGGTTTCCCATGTTGTTTCAGCATCCAGAATAGCAGTGTCAACCAATGGGCACTACTGTGGCTGGGCCTCTTTGAGAATTGTTTAAGTATCTGTCTCCCATACCTGTTTGTGAAGTTCTTTGAGAATATCTTATTCGTCTTTGAATTTCCAGTTATTATCACAGTGCCTTCGACATAACTGACACATTATAATTCCTCTCTAAATATTTCTGAATAAATAAATTGCCTGTTGGCAGGAAAATGATGTTCACTAACATGAACCATTTTGTTCTTATCTAGAAAAATAAGGGAAAACTAATCAGACAGACTTCAATGGGTTTTTGTTGTTGTTGTTCCTATTAAAGGAAAGCACTACTATTAAGAACTTTTCTTCTCACATTGAACATTATAAGATAAATTAAAATAATTTTGTCTCTCTGGCAAGTACTCACCCCCCTCTAGCCTAAGCAAAACAAAAAGTAAATTAAAAATCAAGTAGATTTAGAAAAGTATTCTAAAGCAATGAAAGAAAGCAGTGGAGAAGATGATTTGACTTCCAGTAAGAATATAGTTTCTGGCCCTCAACTGGGACATTGCCTAGTCTTACATTTTTTTCAAATAAAGTATCTGTTCATTTTTTTGTTTATGTACACCGCACACATAGAGAAAGGGGGAAACTAAAGCCTATATGGGTGAATTCTGTTTATGAGCCTAATCTATCTTTTAAAATAAAACTGATGCTAATAAGAAAAATATGTCTCATTACATGATAGTCCTTTACTTCCATAGTTCTTTAACTGAGGCCTGCAACAGAGTTGTGAAAAGGGCTGGTTCTCGAATTATTGGGCTCTAATATCAAAAGTTTCTTCTGAGTTAGGTCAGCAGGTAGTGTGGTGGTTGGGGCACTGGATTCCCACTATGGCTGACTACAGTTCAAGTCCCAGACTTAGCAACTTGCTTTCTCTCTCTCTCTCTCTCTCTCTCTCTCTCTCTTTCTCTCTCATGAGCATGCATGCCCTATAGCAAAATTAAAAATTGTAATAATAATAATAAATAAAATTAAGTAAATAATTATTTTTTAAAAAAGATTTTTTAGAAGTTTCTGAGTCAGTAGGTTTCCAGTGTGGCCCAGTAACTTGCATTTCTAACAATTCCCAGGTGATTCTGATCTGGAAACTGTTCTCCTCTAGGAGGAAAAAGTGTCTGAATATACTAACACGAAGGGTGCCCTGCTTCTGCGGAAACAAAGAGAAGCAGGACATGTTTTTAAAAATGTCTCAAGTAGCCAAAGCCCTCCAAGTAAAATTAACAGCACTTTCAAACACACCCATAACCCTTTGTTTCATAACCCACATTTCCTAAATTTGCCACATCATCTTATATGGCTGCCTGTGTGAATCCATTTTCCCAGGATGAGTTCCTTTAAAAGCTTGGCATGATTTATTTATCATTGTGGTGGTCATGGCTTGGACATAGCAAATGCTCAGTTAATGTGTGTTCACTAAACGAATTCTAAAGAAATTTTAGAATTCATTTCTAGATTGGTAGAAATTTTATGATGTAATCTATAACTTAAGGCACACTACTGATATTGTTTAAGTTTTTGATTTGACTTGATTTTTATCTGTTACAATTCACATACAAAAACTACACCTAACTTTTAGGAAATACTTAAAGAATACTTAGAGGGACCAGCAGTTAGTGTAATGGCTATGTTGCCGGACTCCCATGCAGTCGACCACAGTTCGAATCCCAGACCTGGTGGCTTAAACTCACACCGGGCACATGTGCATGCTTGCCCAAGATCCCGAGAGGAGAACGGATGAGAAGGGATTGTGGTGTGACCATCCCCCCTGGGAGGTGATTGCTCGCTTTCTATCTCTCTGTCTCTGTCTTTCTGGTGAGCGCATGTGCCCTATAGCAAAAACCTCTCAAAAAAAAAAAAAAAAAAAAAAAAAAAAAAAAAAAAAAACAGACTACTTAGAGATACTTAAAGAATTACACTATATAGATATATATGGAATCTGTTCAATTCAATAATAATAAATTTTATTGAGCTCCTACTACATGCTTTATAGTGTACTGAATACTAGAAATACCTAATATAACAAGGCTAATAGCGTCAATTTATTGAGTAGTTAGAATACAACAGACACTATGCAAAGTGCTTACTATGAATTGTGCTTATTTATTTGTTACAAAACACCTATGAAGATGGCACCATCAGCATCACCAGTTTAAGGAAGAAGAAAGCAATGCGTGAAAACATTAAACAAAGCCACACAGGGGAGGAAAGGCAGAACCATGTTTTGAACTAAGGCTTTCTGAAGGTAAGGTGCTCTGACCAGCTCTACCACATTGATTCACTCTAAAGAGAGGCTCACTCCTAAGGAAAATCACATACAAAAGAGACCCAATTAGTTTCTACTGTGTAAACCTGGGTAAAACTATGGTTCAGTTTTTTTTTTTTTTTTTTGAAAGGTTTTTGCTATAGGGCGCGTGCGCTCGCCAGACAGACAGAGAGAGACAGAGAGATAGAAAGCGAGAAATCACCCCCCAGGGGGGATGGCCATGCCGCAATCCCTTCTCCTCCATTCTCCTCTCGGGATCTTGGGCATGCACGCACACGCGCCCGGCGTGAGTTTTAAACCACCGGGCCCGGGACGCGAACTGCGGTCGACTACGTGGGAGTCCAGCAACATAGCCATTGAGCTAACTGCTGGTCCCAACTATGGTTCAGTTTTTATTTGCCCAAAGTTCTAATAGAGAGACCCCCAAAGAGAAGGTCATTTTTGGATACCTATCAGGAAAATTTAAAGAGAATTTATGAAGCATTCAATTACAGTTCAGAATACCTGTGCTGGTTTTACTTTTGAGACCTAGCAAATGGACCAAACTCTCAGGGCTTCAGTTTTCTTCATCTCTACCATGGCTGATTAGATGGATTTTCTAATTTAAAATGAAATGGGGTATGATTCTGAGTCACTATACAATATTCCAAAGAAGAATGAGTATCTCTCCTCATTGGCTTTACTCTGTCTTGTCCTTAGGTGATCTCAACTGGGTTTTAATTTACATGACTGACTTCCATACAGAGACTCTAGTTTTTACATCCATGGTACTCTCCCCTGAATGTTGGTCTTACCTACCCATCTACCTAATTGACACCTCCACTTGAATGTGGAAAAGGAAACTCAAACTCATCAAACACTAACCTGAACATTTGCTTGTTTCCTTCAAACCTGATACACATCCAGATTGGTTACTCCAAGTTACTCCATCCCAGTCAATGGCATTATCCAGTTGAGCAAGACAAAAATTGGGACTTAGGTGTCTGACTCTTTCGCACTGTCCTCCAACCACCACATCAATTCTGTCACCCATTCCTACTGATCTAACTGTCTTATTATCTCTGCAGATATATTTATGCCCATGACTATGCAGTCCTGGGTCTGGTAGCCTCAGCGTTATCTACACCCTCATTAAAAATGCAAGTATTCAGGTCCCATCCCAGGTCTGCTGAATCCAAAATTCTGGAGTGGGGGCTCAGCACTCCTAGAGAATCTGATGCATGTTCAGGTCTGAGAGCTCCTGCTCTATGTTGTGTAATCTCCTGCATGAGTGGCAGTCAGCAAAGAGGTGGGTTCACACTTCTGGATATAGTGGGAGCAGGAGCAAAGTGAAGCTGTTCTTGATTGTGTCAGGAGAGAAGCGATTATGAGCCAGAGTCTCTTGAGCTCAACAGAAGCCATAGAGAGCATGGGTACACGTGTCTTATAAACCAACAATTATGCATGCCATTTCCTGTGCTTTGCAAAAAGGGCAGAGAGTGGTGTGAAGGAAAATGACATTAACAATTCAAGCTGAATAGGTAAAATGGTCTAAGACACAGCAAGGCAAAAGTTGATTTGGTACAATTTGACAGAGACGGCACTTTTACACATCAATCTCCTCTTGATAGATATAAACAGCTATTTTCAAGGCTCAGACTCCCACACTCCCATCTTTAGAACAATGTTAGCAATTCTGTATGCTTGACAGATAAACCTCTGTTGCAAATTATCCTCCAGCCGTGAGATTTAAAACCCACAGTTTCTGGCGTTTTGTTGCTTTTAAAATATGTAACCTTAACCAGATGTTTATACCCTAGGTCTTAAAATCTAATTGAATAGTTCACTTGATGTGTTTGCACAATTAAGAAACTCTTCCTTAATAGGGTAAGGGGGCAAATTGATATGTTTAATTTTCAAAGACAGAATTCTCGGCTCCACCGCAGTCTAACAGCTAGAAATTTCTATTAACTATCATTTCTTTACTTCATAAGTACAAGGATAAGTTGTGGTTTTAATGATCATTTTGGAGCACTCTAGGATCTTGAGGTAGATGCTGAACCAAAGAGTTTAATTTATATTCAGGCCAATATAAGTTTTTCATACATAATATCATTCTACTTTCAAAGTTCATTATATTTAATAATACTTCTTTTAACTAAGGCATCTAATTACTAAGGATACACCCAATCCTCAACAAATAAACATACATCTATGTATATAAGTTTAGTTAATTCTTCTGAGTAGGATTCATATCTATCACATTGGGTGAAAAGAAACAGTGTCACCAGCTTCTAACAGTTTCAGAAATTCATCCTCCATGACATTGAGAACTCTAGGCACATGACAATTTTGTCCAAACCCTTGCACCAAAATTTGAACCAATTCTAGGATGGCTTCCAACAGCATAAAGCCGTGTCCCTAGGATGACTCCAACCCCCCCCCCCCCTCAAAGTAGCTGCCTGAGAAAGCTCAATGCTGCTAGGAAATGTTACTACTTGTTCTAACCAGTCCATTTCTAAAGACAGGCCCTGACCTACCTATCTTAGAGCAGGGCTTACAACTGTAAACATATATCTCTTGCAGCTCAGAAGCTTCCCTCTCAAGGATCTGAGAGCCATTCCTTTCAAATGTAATCATTAAGAAGAGAAAGGCCTCTATCTCCCAGTCTCTGTGAGAGGATAGAATCCGAACTTTGATAACTTCCAGTTAACAAAGACAGTTGGTCTCCTCACATTTACAAGGGCCAATGCTTTGTACTTTTTCACTTCTATGACTCTACTGAACACCACAGTCCTCCCACATTCTTTAAAAAAAAAATTAGAGTAATTCCATGGAAGAGAGAGAGAGAGGATGAGAGAGAGATAAGCACCTCCAACAGGGTTTCACAGTTCAATCCACCCCCAGCCTGAGCCAGCTCACATCACAGGCACATACGGGCATATCCAGCATGCACACGGAGACCTCTGAATGCTAACTTGGACCTTCCCACATGGGTTCAGCATCATAGAACATTACATTACCACTCTACTACAGCTGCCTGCCCTTTCTTCTTTGAAAACATCCAAGTCACCTCAGCACAAATCAGAATGGAGCTCAGCAACTTCCCCTACCGTCAGTAGGTACCAACAAAAATCCATTTTCAGCACTTTAACTAATGTCCACTTTAACTAATGTGTTTGACAACATATACAAGCTCTCAATAGTATTCTGATCAATATATTTTAATAATCAAACATAATAAAATACATCAGCTTCATTAAGTGGCCTAAATAAACAACTGTACTATTAGAATTTGAGGTAACTTTGAAAGTTTTTCTAGTGTTTCTTTCTCTTCAGTATGCTACACAAAGGTATAAGGAAGGTATTTGAACCTTTGAATGCATGCAATGAGGAAAAAGATGATTGGACCATAAATGAATTGCTCAAGAGTGTTAGTTATGCACATTAGTCATCTCTTTAATGAAAACAAAGGATTCCCATTTTCTTTCACATGTAATCATTACTATCAAATGCAAAGCATATGAAAATAGGATATTTTGACAATAGGGAACTACTTGACAATTTGCTTTCAATTTCTTACATGCATTAATTTCACTGTGAAACAAATAAATAAAATCATATGGTTAAAAAGAAAACTAGCTGCTGAAATTGTGAGGCTGCTTTGCATACAATGGTCAGAATTATCCTCAACAAAGGAATGTTTAATGATAAAATATGTTTTTTAATATGATTAGTAGAAGGCTTCCTTGGAAATTTATCATTTTTATATATTTTAAGAGAGGTTTTTGCTATAGTGTGCACTCGCCAGAGAAACAGACAGAAAGCAAGAAATCACCTGGGGGGGGGGATATGTCTTAAAAATGCCTAGAGCTGGACTGAAGAGAAAAATATAATAAAATGGCATTTAAGATTGTATTTTCTTTTACATATCTCTAATTTAAAATGAGTACCTGATCATTTTAACAGATTCAGTTAGTAGAACAAAATCATGAATTAAATGCTAATGAGGTGAAATATATTTTTAAAAAATTACATTCCAACTAGCAAGCCAATCAATTGACATTTACATTCTCCGATAAATGCAAAGCACCAATTCTCTGAACATAGCTTTTTATGGTTACTTTTTCAAAATAACTACCTCATTCAAAACTACTGAGTTGCCTGTAAAACCTAAATTGCTTGAACATTAGTTCTGGAGAAATTTTCATGATGCCTTTAAACTCTGAGTGTCAAATTCAACATTTAGGCTCTAAAGCCTACGGGTGGCATTTATCACCCTTCAACACTCACATTCATCATTTAAGGAAAATATGTTTAAGAGCAAAAAAATGAAATAGGAACTCAGGGCTGAAGATATTCCTTCTTCTAACCCATGTAGTTCTTCTTTATATAAAGCCCTATGACTTGCCAGTTGGAAAGATACCAGGGATGGAGATTTTTTAATTCCCACATATTTATGTGAGACAAAGTATCAAGCATGGGGTCTGAAGGAAAAAGTGAAACAAAAATTCAATGAAATGCCTAGCTTAATCACCATAATGCACTGTATCACACTTATGTCCCCTTCCCTCATCTTCAGCAATTTGTCTAAAAACTAAATATCGGGGGCCAGCAGTTAGCGTAATGGCTATGTCGCTGGACTCCCACGTAGTCGACCGCGGTTTGCGTCCTGGATCCGGTGGCTTAAAACTCACGCCGGGCGCGTGTGAGTGCGTGCCCAAGATCCCGAGAGGAGAATGGAGGAGAAGGGATTGGGGCGTGGCCATCCCCCCTGGGGGGTGATTTCTCGCTTTCTGTCTCTCTGTCTCTCTCTGTTTGTCTGGCGAGCGCACGCGCCCTATAGCAAAAAAAAAAAAAAAAAAAAAAAAAAAAAACCTCCCCCTCCCAAAAAAAAAAACTAAATATCAAATAAAGTAAATTATAGTTTGTTGTGGGATATCCAGAAGAGAATCTTTCTTACCCCTCACAGAGGTTTTTGCCTTAGGGCATGCTGGAGAAAGAGATGGAGGAGGGAAAGTGAAAAATCGCCCTCTGAGGGATGGCCACATTGTAAATCCCTTCTTCATTCTCCTCCCGGGATCTTGGGCACACAGATACACACGCACACACACAGGCACACATCCAGTGTGAGTTTTAAGTCACTAGATCCTGGGCTCAAACCACAGTCGGTCATGCGAGAGTCCAGCAACAGAACTGCTATGCCATCTGTTGGCCCCTCTTATCTTTCATATATTTAAAATTATTAATATTTTACCTTCCAAATTAATGCACTAGCTATATATTTTGAAAAGTTGTGAAATCTTTTTGCAATGAAACTCTTTTCACTGCTAATCAAAGTATACATACTGGGCCGGCAGGTGGTATGGTGGTTAAAGGCACTGGATTCCCACATGACCAATAGCGTTTCAAGCCCCAGACCTGGCAGCTTGTTTTCTTGCTTTCCTTTTCTCTCTCTTTCTGTCTCTCTCTGGTCAAATTAAAATAATAATAATAATAATAATAAATGGAATTAAATAAATAAATAAATCTTTAAAAAAGAAAAAAAGTATACATACCGACAAGGTTTAGTGTTCTTCAACATTGCTTCATCAGGTTGTTAAAGGAGCAAAGTACCATGCACTTATTCAACAAAACTTACAAAGTCACTCAATGAAAGCACATTTTACGATGAAATCATAACACAGTTACTAACACTCCATACATTTTAAGATGTGAATCTATTAGTGGCCAATGTTGCACTCAAAAGAATATGAGTGATTTTTTAAAAATATTTCATGAGTGTAAAATTATAATCCCACCACATAATGCCAGACCTCCTTCCACCAATTAAAGGGAATTATAACTACGGAAACAGGATTAAATTTAAATATGCTAATGGTGAAAGGAAAATGGAAGCAGTATTATTATTAGTAATGTTATATCCTGAAAGCCAATGAAAACTTGTTATAAGGGATTACTCCGCTTTGTTGCTGAATGCAACATTAAGTTGCTGTGTGTGTACACATACACACACATATACAGGGACTTCAAAAAGTTTGTGAAAAATGGAATTAAAACAATGAGTTTATTTCGGTGTAAAAATTTTGAAATCCATGCATAGTTTTTTCATAAGGTACATTTTCCATGAATATATTTATATACATATACATGAGTGTATATCTATATATCTATGTATAGAGATATAATGAAATTGGCAGTTCCTACAAGGAATATTATTTCCAAATTCATTTCTTCAGTTTCTGATTTTGAGGTCAACAGGTTAGGCCATTTTAAAGGGTAGACATCAGCAAGCAGCTACAGTGATAGTCATTAGCTGTAACATAATACCTCTATTGTCAAAGGCTAGCTAGATTATCAAAGGGGCATCCTTTCTTCTATTCTTTCCTTTTTATTTATTTTTTTTTTTGAGAGGTTTTTGCTATAGGGCGCGTGTGCTTGCCAGACAGACAGAGAGAGACATAGAGACAGAAAGTGAGAAATCACCCCCCAGGGGGGATGGTCACGCCGCATTCCCTTCTCCTCCATTCTCCTCTCAGGATCTTGGGCACACACACACACGCACCCAGCATGAGTCTTAAGCCACCGGGTCCGGGACGCGAACCGCGGTCGACTATGTGGGAGTCCAGCGACATAGCCATTACGCTAACTGCTGGTCCCTCCTTTTTATTTTTTAAAAAGATTTTTTTTTGGTCTGGTCCCAGAAACCTTTTAGTCTTTTTAAGCCAAATTCCCCCCAAACCCCTCTTTTGCTTTAGCTTTGTTCTTTTCTTTGAGGTCTTGGTGACATTTAGGTCAAAGAAGCATTTACCAATGTAATATTAGTGGAGAGTCCTAACAAGAGGGTGAGGACACTGAAGGCTGACATAGATGTCCGGGCAATTTGTCTTATTTCTCAACACTGGACTAACTGGTGCAGAAATAAGAGCACATTGTGACTTTTGCTACATACATGTTTGGATTTACAGAGCAAATGGTGGAGGTGTCCAGAAGGTTTTGGAATTTACATGCAGTCACCACTATTACCATTATAGATGTGAGAATTATAATCAATGGATACAATTTGTTCTTTATCATTTTCTATCATATTCTCTTTTATCATTTTCTATCATGTACTCTTTTATCAGTATAAATGTCCACAATGCAAGCTCTATCTGAGAGTAAATATAATTAAGCGTAAACCATATCACATCACTCCCCTGGTTAAAACCTCAATGGCTTAACATTTAATTTATAAAGCAAATCCAAGCTCTTATCATGTCCTGGAAGACTGTACATCATCTGGCCTCTGCCATACCTCTCTCCTTATCTCCTGGCACTTACTCCCCTCATCACCATTCTTCACTCACGCTTTTCCTCAAGTAGGTCAAGACAACTAAGAGACTCCACACATTTGCTCCCTTTGCCGGAAACATTCTTTACATGTCTGCTTCCTGTTCTGTTGTCAGATTCCTTCTCAAATGTCAGTTTCTCAAGAGTTCTTTCTGAGTTCTCTTTCCGGCATGACCCTCCAACTTGCATTCTAGTTACACTCCATCACACTGTCCACTTCTATTTTCTGAATAGGACTTACAAATATCTGAAAATGCTATCATCTTTTACTTCTCCTTCATTAGAATGTAAGATGCTTAAGACAAAGAACTTTTTCTTTTGGGTCCAAACTATAATATAGCACCTCGAGTAACATCTTACATAAAGGAGGTACTCAATCAGTATCTGATGGGGTAACTAAACAAACAAGTGACCCCTTTGAAACAGGAACTAGATCTCTTGTTATCTTTATTTTAAGGATAAGGAAACTGAGTTTTAGAAAAGCAAGTGGGGCCATGTGGTGGCACAGTAGTAACACAACCGGGAAATTTCCTGGGTTCCCATCCTGGGACCTACTGGAACAGGCCAGGTGTATGTGTGTCCATGTGTGAGGCTGGTTTGAGACTGGGAGTAGACTATAGTATGGAGACTCCATTTAGGATGCCTCGCTTCTTTGCCCTATCATAGAAGAAAGAAAGAAAGAAACTTAAATAAAAAAGAGGAAGTGTAAGTGGCAGTCATGATCATAGAGCAACCAGGAAAGCTAGACTTTAAAGTCAAGACTATTAGCCTACTTAACCAAATAATAGTAAATTTGTACACTTCATGCTGGAGCTAGGAGTTTTCAAGACCATAGGCAGGACATCCTAACCTGACTGTCACATTAGGTAATATAGACATCATCATGTATTACTACAATGGATTTTTATTTTGAGAGATTTTTTTATAGAGCACGTGCACTCACCAGAGAGACAGAGACAGAAAGCAAGAAACCATGCCCCAGAGGGAATGGCCATATCATAATACCCTCTCCTCCATTTTCTTCTCAGGATTTCAGGCACGCATGCACACGTGCCCAGTGTAAGTTTCAAAGTGCTGTGTCCAGACTCAAACTGCAGTTGACCATGTGGAAGTCCAACAGTTTAATCATTTTGCCATCTGCTGGTCCTACTAGAATGATTTTTTAATTACTAGAATGATCTTAATCAAGAGAGATCTATACTGACAAAGCAATAACCCTTTACAATAAAATAATTTTAAGAAAATGAATCGTTGCATTCTCTATTCTTTTACTACTGTTTTAGACCACATTCTCCTCTACATATTATGTATTTTGTGGAAAATACTTAGTACTTGTAATCAAGTGAGCCAAAGATCACAACGGGCAGAATGGCACCCTATGCTGGGTGTCAGAGGACCTTAGCACCAGTATCTGCTTTTTCACACATTAGTTGGAGGGCACTAGCATCTAAGAGTCTCAAATTTCATATTTTAGAGGAACATGCATGTCTGTCATATCATCGTGAAGGAACTGAGAGATCAGTGGAGGTCATGGCTATAAAGGTACACAGTAAATGCCAGGGGACTATGTAAATGGAAGGTCCTATCATTGTCGTTTAGGAATCAAGGCTTTCTCTATAGGTGTTCAGTAGATAAATAGTAAGTGAGTAAATAGATGAATGATAACCAATAAGAAGAACAAGGAATAAAATAGGTGTAATGCTTATCCTTAAGGTTGATTTGTGTTTGTTTTACAGTTTGGATTAGGTAACATGTTGCATAAATGGGTGGGTCACTAACAGAAATGTCACTCTAAAAAATGTGCAAGGAAGCAACTTTCCATCATGGTCAAATTACTTCAGATGCCTTGAATTCATGAATAAAACACTCCATCAAATTTTATGCATCTCAAGCACTTCTCACACACATTTAAATTCACAACATCCAAGTGAGGTAGGGAAGGAGGAATATTTCATTTTTCTTATTTGGTGAAATGAGGATAATGAGGCACAAGGAGGTTAATGATAGATTTGAAGTTAATGCAATCAGTCAGCAGCAGAACCATAGTTAGAATTTAGGTTCCCTGAATCCCACTTAGGGTTCTTTTCAAGATACTATGTTAACCACATTTCATTGTTGGAGGGATTTAATTCAGTCATGTAGACATGAATACTCACAACACTTCTTTTCTACAAAGGAATATTGCAGCGAGTTCAACCACTGAAACATAGAATTGGTGGACGTTCACTGGAGACATGGCATCAAAGTTAATTCAAGTCATTTCCTTAGCTACCTTCTGTTCCTTTTCCCATGCATTCTATATTTTTTCACATTATACCACTGAATTTTTCAGACTCATTGAATGTCTTGTGGAGTTATTAACATGCAACATCTACATATATAAAACAAAAACTACGGACTTATCCTTTTGATTATATATCAGTAGTTAGAAAGTCAAGATATAGCAACTAGAAGGGCAGGAGAAGGTGAAATGAGCTCCTTCTTCCAAATATAAGTTTGTAGGTAGAGGATACCATATTGGTTTTCCTTGCACCTCACTGGTCACTCCTTTTCATTATTCTTTGCTCTTTTCTCCTCTTTTAAAATACCTCTTAATGTTGGACTCCTTGTATATGCCTTCTTTTTTTACCTATATATTTTTTTCCTAGTTAGATAATCTGATCTCATAATTTAAATGTTACCTTATACCAACAACTCCCAAATTTAAATGCTCAGTCTGGACCTTTCTTCTGTATTCTAAACTCATACAGTCAGTTGCCTACTCAGTATCGCCACTGGGTATCAAATAGATATCTACATTTTATGTGACCCTCTCCAGAAAGAATCACCCCACACTCTACCTATAGTCTCTGCCATTTCAGTTGAGGGCAGCTTTATACCTTGCAGTTGATTAAAGCAAAAACCTTGGACCCATAATGACTCTATTTTCTCCATTATCCCTTATCAAACACAAAAGGAAATCCTTGTTGACTCCACCTTCAAGCACATTCAAAATAGGACTCCTTCCTGATACCTATCAGATGATAGTCTGAGAAACTATCATCTTTACTCATATTACCATAGAGTCTTCTAACTTAACTCCTAGCTTTGAGCACCCCCCACCCCTCAGCATTTAGGGTAGTCCTTTTTAAAACATGTGTAATCCCTACACAAAACCCTTCTTAGACTCCATTCCCACTCAAAAGGAAAGAGGACATCTTTAAAATGGCTTCCTAGGTCCACCATCACCTTGCTACCATTCTCTTTCACATCTTTCTCACTTAACTACAATCCAGATGAACTGCCAGGAACAGCAGATAAACTGACACCTTAGGAATCCTGCATTGACTGTTCCCTCAGGCCAAAAATGAGTCTCTCTCAGAAATCTACAAGCTTCAACCCCTTACCTTATTCAGATCTTTGCTCAAAAGTCACCTTCTCAGTAAGGTCTGCCTTGATACCATATCTAAAATTGGAACACATCCCAGCAGGAGCCATCCCTTACTTTGCTCTACCTCTGTTTCCACAGCACTCACGACCTCTTAACATACTATAAAATTGACTTATTTATAATGTCTGCCGTTTACTGTCTGAGACCCTAGAGAATCCAGAGGGCATGTGTCATTTCTGTTTTGTTCACTGATGCATTCCGAACATCTAGAGTAGTGCCTGACACATGGTAGGGGCTCAATAAATATATGTCAAATTAACCTGATGCTAAATCAAGAACTTTTGACTGCACAATCCCTTAACTAGCTTCCAAGTATTGAAAGATGTCAGTAAATTCATGGTGGATTTGGGCACATTTAGACTGAGTAGAAATTAAGGGAAGGAGGGAAAATGCATGAGGCGACAAAGGAAAACAGGGATAAAAACATCAGTTTTGTGTGTCTGTGCTCACATGCTGCGGGCAGAACACAGAGCAGGGATATAAGTAAAGGAGGCAACCGTGGATATACTACTAGAAATTTTCATTATTTCCAAAAGGCTAACAGAATTATGTCTAACTGTCATACGGTTTAAAAGGCTGGCTGAATTATCGTCTTTTTCTTTTTTTCCAGCATTATATTATTTCAAAGGTTCATTTGCTATTTCATGGGAATCAGAGGTGGTTATTGTCACTTATATAAGTCTGATTAATAAAAAGAAGGATGAAATACTAGATAAATGCAGTTTACTTTATGGGCAAAATATTTGGAAAATAGAATGCATGTGAGAAGTAAAGGGATCCTCAGAGGTGAAAGGGTTTGTCAATCCCTGATGCAAATTGCCTGGATATTAACAGCAATAAGATAAGAGTTGACCTTACAGGTTCACCTATAAAATATAGTGGTGCAGTAGGAGTGTATTTTTATGGCCACTTCTGGTCTAGACTTCACAAAAAAGTGACAAAGGAAAAATACTCCACCAAGATGCCAAAACCCACATAGTTTTCATTCCTGAGCGAGATTGCCAAGGCTGTATAAATCTGAAAATTAATGAGGAGTCTGTAATTACTTAATTTAGATCCACATTTTCAAAACCAGAAAGGTATCTTAGGTCATTTAAGCTGTGGATATGTTTTTATGTACAATTTTTTAAATTAATAGTACACTACTTCTATCAGTTATAGCAGTAATAAAAAAAACTTTTATGAGAAATTTTATGAGTCTAAAAGTGATCGACATGCAAATATATGAAAATGATTTCTTTCTTAAAACAGTAATAAAAGGTGTGTTTGAAAATTCATGCTTTGGAAGTATAAATGATGTTCACATATTCATTCCAGTAAGTTGCTTATTTTTATTTATATGCATGCTTTATTAGCTATTTAAAAATGGTTCATACAAAATACAAATTTAAAGTTGCTGAACATTTCAGATTAGCTCAAACTTCTAATTTCAATTTTCTATTAAAATATACAACTATTTAATATTAAGTAGATGCCTAATTTGTAGTTGCTATTATTATACAAAACCTGTACATATTAAGATATAAGGAAATTTTAGGGGAAAAATTGTGGAAAATGGAATTAAAGTACAAAGTTATTTTGGTGTGAAAAATTTTAAATCCATGTATAGTTTTTTGATAATATGTATTTTCCATGAACTTTTTATAAACCTCTCATAGACAGAAACCAAATGTTAATACCAAAATTTAGTCACTGACTTTCTGGATAATGCCTTCTCATCAGGATAATGATTGGTATTGGCATTATGAAACCTTTTTGAATTCATGGTGTTAGAAATATCTGATTCAATATGTTACTAGGATTCTTTATTTTAATGAACCAAATACGAAACATACAGAAATTTATAGACTTTATTACTGTGGTTTTTTAGTGTTTACCATAGGGCACATGTGCTTGCCAGAGAAAGACAGAGAGAGAGAGACAGTGAGAGGGAAAGTGAGAAATCACCCCACCCAGCAAAATCCCTTCTCTTCCATTCTTCCCTTGGGATTTTGAACATGCCACACACATATGCCTGCTGTGATTTTCAAACCGCTGGGTCCAGAACTCAAACAGCAGTCACTTGTGTTAGAGTCAGTGCCTTAACCACCATGCCACCTGCTGGCCCTGTTTTTTACTGTTTAATTGTAATTTTATGGTATTAACCTTGTCATAGTTGAGAAGAGAACAAATAGTATTTTTCTTTTTCTTTTGGTAGTTTTTTTTTCCCCATTTTTTCCTTTATTTTATACAGTTAATCTCTGTACATCAACACAGCTTGTTAAGTGAATTTTTCCAGCATGAACATACTGCACACCAGTCCAGTTAAAGATATCATACATGCTATCATAGTATTTTTCATGTTAGAAACATGAAAACAATGGTGGAAAATGGAATTAAAGTACAAATTTATTTTGATGTGAAAAATTTTAAATCCATGTATAGTTTTTTGACTATATATATTTTCCATGAACTTTTTTTTTTTTGAGAGGTTTTTGGTATAGGGCATGTGCACTCACCAGAAAGACAGAGAGAGACAGAGAGACAGACAGCGAGAAATCACCTCCCAGGGGGGATGGCCATGCCACAATCCCTTCTCCTCCATTCTCCTCTCGGGATCTTGAGCACTCATGCACATGTGCTTGGCATGAGTTTAAGCCACCGGGTCTGGGACTCGAACAGCGGTTGACTACATGGGAGTCCAGCAACATAGCCATTATGCTAAGTGCTGCATTCCCCCATGAACTTTTTAAAAACCTCTCACTGTGCTCTATTTAAACCAGTTCTTAATCCTCAAATGTCTGTTCTTTGGTTTCTCCAGATGGAGGGCCACTGGCATTCTATGCCCTCTCAGTCTGTCCTACCTGATGTATCTCATCCCGGCCTTCATATGTGATCCCCATTGAACAAGAGAAAGCTGAATCAGTTTTTACTAGAATAATATCTTTGTTGTCACTCTCTACTACCTGGGCAATTGGTCATACTTTCTTTCCTGCTTGGGTTACTTTTATTAAGACATGTGTCTTCTTTGCAGTCATTCCATTCTAGGCAACTGAGGTCAATCTACGAATAAGGGTGCAAATTAATCAGATTACAAGGAAAAGTCAATAAGCAACACTGATTGCAGAACCTCCAAGACTAAAAGATGAACTGTGACTTTAACACAACATAGCCTGGGGCCCGATTCTGACCTGTTCTTCAAAGAACAGGATCAGGTAGGCCCACCTGCAATGATACAGGCAGTATGGTGCTAAAGTGTGATACTGGAGCCAAATGAGAGGTTTGGGCTCAGATCCCAGGTCGACCTGTTCACATGGGCATGCCCTCATGCACTCATGACCCTGACAGGCTGGGAGGCTGGTGGAGGGTCAGAACATAGGAAGACCATGTTAGGGGTACCTCCCTTTTTCCCCTCCTTCTACCTTCTCCCTGCCTCCCCAATAAATTAAATTAAATTTTAAAAGATAGAATCATCATTTTGTGATATCTAAGCTGATTTTAAAAATTAACCATCCTGTGATATACAAATTCCAGTTCTCTGATGGACAAAATAGAGCTCTCCATGTTTCTTCTACTCATTTAGAAAACAATACTCTATTAACTATAGCATGCATCATTAGCACAGATGCTATGGTTAGAATGTTTCCCTCTGAAATTCATGTGTTATATTTGGTTAGCCATTGTGAAGGTATTAATAGGGTAGTAACTTAATCCAACTATGGGATTAAGAGGTAGAGCCTTTGAGAGGTGATTAGGATCAAGTATGTTTAGCAGAGGGGGACATCTATCTGAATACTACTGGGTTTATATAAAGAGAAAATGAAACTAGAGCAGAGAAACAGGCACAGGGACAAGCTCTGCTCTGCACATGCTCCTGCCCTTTGCCATGTTACCCACCAGCAAGGAGATTCTCACCAGATGCAGCCCTTGGACCTCCAAGCCATGAGCTGCATATACTTCTATTTTAAAAAATAATCCAGATTCAGGTAATTCTGTTATTAGCAATAGAATGAACTAGAATAACAGATAGCATAAAAGTTTTCTTTTTTTTTTTTCTTTTAAAGTGTGGGGGTCTATTCTGGCCTCTTAAATATGTTAAACTCATTTAGAATGCTGAGTTCAACCAGAGAAGATTAATCATGGAGATCCAGATCTTGGAATTGCTGCCCTCATTAATTCCTCCCACCTGATTTGTGTATTACATTGCAAGCACATCAAGTATCTGATACCCCCTTTTAAAAAAAAATAAAAAGGTGTGCTGGGGGAAATGCACAAATTACAAGGTCAGAGGAACTCCTTCAAGAGCCTTAAACCCATTTTAACAGTACAGAACTCTAGGGATCAGGGGAGTGGAGAGGGACTAATATAAGAAGATTCCATGATCCCAAAAGATGAGCCAATGAAAGCTCTGCAAAAAATAAATTTTAATCCAACTATTAGATGTGACATTATACAAGGTTTCTGAGTGACTGATAAGGACAAGTTGGTCATGCATTAATAGGGGATGGCGTTTTAAAGAAAAGAAGGTATTTCTTCCCAACTAGAGCTGTCAAGGACAAAGAACAAGTTGTATTCAAGGAAAGTACAGATTTTATTATTATTATTATTATTTATACATTTAATTGCTATACATCAGATTTTAATTTCAGTTCTTGGATAAACTAGACGTCCTCGGAGCTGTCCATGGTACTGCATTAGACCAGCCTATCAGTCTGCAGGATTCCTGCTTCTTGAAAAGCCTCTAGGTCCTGGCTTACTACACTGTTTGCTGTATGGTTAGTCTGTCAATCAGCCGCGATATGTGATTGTTTAATATAATGTGTGGTCTCGGTCCTGCCTAATTCATAACCAGTTATGACAGTGGTCTATAATTCTCTGGGCGATATCACATATTCTGATTGGTGAGGCCCAGGTGCCTGTATACTAATAAATATTCTCATATCCTGATGAGGGACTGAAGCCCTACTAAGACTCTAGTGTTCCCAAGGTTGCCTATCTCAATCCCTAGCCAACTTGTCCCCAGTTTTCTGTTTTTGTTTGTTTGTTTTTAGCTTTTGCTCTAGGGCACCTGCGCTTGCTAGAGAGTCAGAGAGAGAGAAAAAAAAAAGTTACAAATCACTTCCTAGGGAAGAGGCCATGCTGCAATCCCTTCTCCTCCATTATTTACTAGGGATTTTTTTTTTTTTTTGTCACACATACACACATGAGCCCAACATGTTCCTAAGCTGCTGGTTCCAGGACTCTAACTGCAGACTTGGCTATGTAGGATTCAGCTGCTTTAACCACCAGACCACCTACCTGGCCCATTTCCAATATTTCTAACAGAGCACAGATGACTCTGATTCTACTAAACTATTTGATTAGACCTCACAAGGCATATGAAATCACATCATTGAAGCTTTACTTATGACATTGCTCCACATACATTTCTTTCCCTCTATTTTTTTCACTTTCAAATCTTTTCTATCTTACTCCAAACCTCCATAGCTCCATCTTTGTAGCCATACAGACCCTGATTAGAATCAATAACTGCATTGAAACCACTAACTTCACTTTATATCCAAGTCTTTGTGTACTAATCTGTAAAATGCAGATAATAACGTTTACTCCTCTGCAGATTTCTTAGAAAGGTAATATGAAATAAAAACTCTAAGTCATGTAGCACAGTCTCTGATATAAGGTGGCCTTCCTGCATGTTCATTCTGTTTCTCCTCTTCCTCTAAATCTCTAACTCTGCATCATTTACTACTTTATTTCATCTAATTAACCTTTATTTCTATCATTTGTCTCATCAACTAGCCTTTAAGGTTATTGACCAATAAATAATTGCCATTGCGAACTGAGTGTGTGGTGGCTGGGTACTAAGACTTGTGCAGAACACTTTACACAGCCTGCTCAATATTACACAGCTACTGGGTGGCAGAGTTGGAATTCTGAATGTCAAACCCTAGCTCTTAACCACTATACCATACTATGGCCAATTACCATTCAGTTCTCTGCCCACCACTCTGTCTAAGCCAAGTGTCCTGCATATGAATTAATTGCTATCAGAGTCATTTTTGCTTTAACTAAGTAAATGTGTCGTCTATATCCGTCTTACTTTGGTGAATTAGCATCATTCTCAATTCATTCCAAAAGGATGACCAAACACCCTATCACTTAGTAAAAGACTGATCTAGGTACTAAAATAAATTTTTAGGAAACTGAAAGAGCTAACACACCTCCAAAATTTGGATACTTGCTCTCCTCTAAATGTATGTACCAGAAAATCTGATATTACCATTCATTCTTATACTCTTCATATTTTTCAGAAGGGGAATTAATGAGCAAAAGTAGATGTTCCCTGTTGGGACAATTGAGCAAAACAAAGAAGATTCTAATCCTCTTTCCTAATCTAGGCTCCTCCAAATATTCTCACCATGTTAAAATCCTCATAATAAAATAAGTGCCCCATAAGAAGACACCATAAATATTACAATCTCAGTCAAAATAGTTATAGAGTCAGAAAGACTTTTGTTCTCTCCCATTCATCAACTGTTGTTCTTTGGGATTACTATGGTTTGGGAGGGAAACCCAGTGTTATGATATTGAAAGATATGTTCAAGAAGTTTTAATAACTCAAAGCATGCTCACTATATAACATAGGAATGGATTTTTGACACATTAGTGGTTAATTTATAAAAATCATCCTCTAAGTTCCTTTTTGGTGATTAAACAGTTCTGTGTCCTGATTGTGGTAGGGATTCTATGAATTTATACAGGTGATTAAATGTTATGCAATATAAAGACTTAAAAAACCACATGGTAAAAACATGAAATCCAACTAAGATTTATAGTCTAGTTCATTGCATTTTACTAATGTCATTTTCTGGGATTGATAACACGCTTTGTATTTATTTAATATGTTAGTGCTGGGGAAAATTGGGCGATGGGTACATAGGAAATTGCTGTACTGTTTTTGCAACCCCTTGTGAGTTCATGAATGTTCCCTAATAAAAATGTTCAAAACATTTGTAAAATCCTGTAGAAATTTTCCCTGCCATTCACGAGACAGTAAGGAAAAAATAATTAGAAAAAAAAAAAGAGTGAGAGAGAAAAGGAAGGAATCCAGATAATTCTTAATCAAACTTGTCTTTTATACTAGAAACATAAAATGTAAATTGTTATATTAACTAGTTTTGAGAAGTCGATTTTCATCATAAGGCTTAAGGTGTGAATAAATTTTCTCTATGCAAGTGAATAATACATTAAAATTACTTATTCCACCCTTGTTTTTGTCTTCTGTTTACATACAAGTTCTGTAAGCCTGCCAATGTTTAGTTACTCATCTTAAGTTACAACTGAATTTGCAATAGAATTAAAGATATGACTGCACCTCATGCAAGATACTGTAAAGTCATAGGATGCTACAATACAGAACTAGAAAATCGTGTCTCATCTCAAGGTAAAACTGAGTTGTTTCTATGATGTTAAATTAAAGTGATTAAATGGGCTAAATTATAACATACTGATTTTTAAATGGCCTAGCCACATTTGCATTGTTAATTTTTTATAAGATTACACTGTGGGAATAAATCACTGACAAACTATTTAAAAAGCAGCATGGGAAAATCAACACCAGGGTAAAACTTAAGCTTGAGCAGTAAAATCACCTTAGAAAACTCAGTTATCAAAAGGCATTAAGCAACCCCTTTTCAAAGCTTGTACTGATATAGTTTCTGTTAGCAAAGTGTACTTGACAAATACTTTTCCAAGTTATACTGGTTATTAGAAGAAAAACAGAAATTGGGCACTGTCACTACCAAAGATTTCTCATACAAGGTAAATATAATTTGCAGGTGCAGAGCAATGGGGTTTATATTCTTGATATGTTCACAGTCAAAAACTTATCATTGTACCCTGTAAATATGTACAACTATTATACATCAATTACAATTATAATAAAATGTTGAGATATTTCTGTGTGTGGAATATAAAACTTTTGGTCACCTCATTGCTAAGCTCATTACTGTCTGTGTAGTAGCATTTAACATTCCACAACTAAATAAAAATTGTTAATGCTCCTCTTCTGAATGGCCTCAGTGTGCTCTCTTTACTCAATGGTAATTAGTATGCACAACCTTAAACCTGTGATTGTTATTTTCCTTTGCTCTCTATGCCTCCCAAAACATTTTATTTCTATTTTTAAGAACCATTTGTTAAATGACATTCATATGAAAAATTATCCAGAATTTAATAAAGAGCCCAATGTGCGTGTACACATAGGCAATCTTGCATGGTTTCCCAACTAATTAATAAATAGATATCTCTGTAGAAAAAAAAAAAAACCTTAATTTTAATTTCTAAAAATTAATACTCTGGCTGATTCAAAAGAAATGATGAGCCTTAAGGCCTCTTGTGAGGATGGCAGGATGATGACAATGCAGGGCAACAGACATGCAGATAAAAGACAGAGAGAGTTTGGGCCAGTCTTTGTTGATTTATTCATTCCTTCTACAAACACATATTGAAGGCTGACTATATTCCCTGTGCTTTTATTTGTTTATTTTGTATAGAGGTTTTTGCCTTAGGGCACGTATGCTCGCCTGAGAGAAAGAGACAGAGATAGTGAGAAGGAAAGTGAGAAATCACCCTCCCAGGGTTGATGGTTATGCCACAATTCCTTCTCATGAACTCTCCTCCCGAGATCTTGGGCACACATGCACATGCACCCAGCGTGAGTTTCAAGCTACCAGGTCTCAAATTTAAATCACGGTCAGCCACGTGGGAGTCCAGCAATGCAACTGCTACGCCATCTGCTGGCCTCTCCCTGAACCTTTAAATACAGGGAATATACTGATGCAGAAACTGACAAGGTACCTTCCTTCATAGTGTTTACATCCTGAATGGAGACCCAAACAAAAACAGGGAGGCAGAAAATAAATTGACAAGATGGTGCAAGTGGAACAGGCAGCCCGAGGCCATGTGGTCAGGCCTCTCCTTGGTCAGGATCACCTCCTCAATGCCCTGAGGCTACATGGAAGAGAAAATTACAGAGGAGAATGTCTGCTCCAGAGAGACACTCTGCCAACCATGTTAAAGCTTCCCACATCAAAAGGAATTTGCTGACACTCCTTTTGTGTGGATATTCTCAGAAGATTACCTAAGAAAGAGTCCATCTTCCCTTATCCACCTTCATTGCCCTTCCATCCTTTAACTGAGAAAAAGAGGTTTTGACAAAAGGCTTTAAGATTTGGTTCTTTTACATGTGTTTGCCGAGTTCCCGTGGGATTTATCTACACTATCCACCTCATAAAAATTGGGAAAATTACGTAAAATAGGGGTTAAAAAATGAAAATAACTGAATATTATCCTTTCTTTATTAATACAAGGCATTACAGTTAAAAATACGTTTCATTTCATGGTGGTATAGAAACATCCCTTATCTTCGCTTGCAAAAAAAAGGGGGGAAAATAGCTGATAGTGTTTGAACTTAGACAGATAAGCACCATAATCTAAGATATTTCACTTCTTGCTGCATGACCTTGGGAAAATTACTTGGTCTCTGAGCCTCGGTACCCTCATGGATACAATTAGTACATGATTGCCTAAATAATGCAGTGCATATCAACCACCTGGTAAAGTTCCTGGTATAAAGAATAATAGTTACAACTTCATTAACATCAGCACCACTACCATTATCATTTAAGAACCTACCATCTGGGACAGCAGGTGGCATGTGGTTATGTCACTGGAATCCCTTGTAGTTGACCTCAGTTGGAGTCCTAGACCTGGCAGCTTAAAACTCACACAAAGCGCATGTACGTGCATGCCTAAAATCCTGACAGGAGGAGGGAGAAGGGACTGAGGCATGGTCATTCTCCCTGGAGCATTATTTCTTGATTTCTGTCTCTTTGTCTCTGTCTTTCCACCAAGTATACATGCCCTATAGCAAAAATCTCAAAAAAAAAAAAAAGAAAGAAAGAAAAAGAAAAGAAAAATGAAGAACTTATCACCTATCATCTATAGGATGTAGTCTCTCACTGAATCTTTACTCAGCTTTCAGGTGTGTTATTTTGTCTGACAGTCCCGAAATTACCCTTTACTAAACACAATGTTCTTCTCATACTCCAGGTACTGTACCCTTCTTCCTACCATTGGCTTTGCTTGCATTGTTTGGAATTTTTTTTTCTATTTTCCCTTCACTAAACTTAGGCAACTTCTGTCAGTCTACCAGACCTTGAAACCAAGAGTCGTGTTCATATCTTATCGTTATTTGTTGTATCCTCAGCATCTAACACAGAATCCCGTATTATTGGAGAAGCACAGTATACATTTATTGAACATGAAAATGCCGTAGCTGAAGTTTTTCTTTCCCACATTAATCTTTCCCTAACTATATACAACTTCACAGGAATTTATGACCCTGAATTCCCATCAGTATCTGATTTAACCACTCATTTTGAAAAAGCTGCAGATAACACTGCAACATATTTCTCTAGTCCAGCTCACTCTCATGGTGCAGGCATTATTGAGCAAGAGGCTAGGCTCACGTATTAGCCAAGCAATTGATCCTGCACAGTAAATTCATGCAATTCAAATAATGGCGATTAATTATCTGTTCTGGGCTCCCAGGGCTTCCTTCTATAGTTAAAATTACAAATAAACCCTTACCTGTTTAATGTCTACTAGACCATCTTTCACTAATTGCTCACTGTGTGTAACTCAGTCTTTGTAGTTTCAATGTGATTATGAGGCCCAGAAAAGTATCTTTGGTGTTAGGTACCTAGTAAACTCTCAAGCCTTGCCTATCTGCCACCCATTGTAGGCAAATAGTTCTCGTAATCCACTTTTATTCTTTACTAAGAAACAGCATTGAGGTCACAATGTTCTCTGGAAATCCAGAAATTCCTAAGGCAAAATCTAGATGGCACAATTATAGAAGATGCTGCAACTAATCTCCCTCAAGCGCAGTTCCGTTGCCATAGAATCATCTCAAATCTGCCACCTTTAAAGATGAACTTGTCTCCATTCCACTCTGATGGAGTTTCACTCAGGTTTTAATAGAAAGATTTAAACTATTAGAGCATGGATGGATTCTCTCCCAATGCCTTCATGAGAATGCTCTGAATTATCCATTACTTTTCCTACTCAAATAGTATCAAAAGGAAAGATAAACCAAACCTTAGCCTGCTGTTCTAGAGAAACGGTTATAGACACATCCTCAACGCAACATTTCTGGTAAAGTCATTTAAAATCTGAGTTAAATAAAAGTTTCTACTAATTCATTCATATCAGTAGCACTTAGAAGTAATGTATGTGGATCCTATTTGAAAGTTAGGATTTATATTATTACGTCCTATTATAATAAACTTATAGGCAAGACCAAAACAGAACCTTGGCAAGGATCTTTGGTAAAAGAAAAAATAGAAGCAATAATCAAATCATCATGGTTAAACAGTATATTTCGTCTTCATTATGCTAAATTATAAATGCAATTAGGCAAGGACATGCTGACCTTTCAAAAGTAAAATCTACATGTTGAAATCCTTCTTTTAAAAGTATATGATAATAAATGAACAGCAAACAAAACCCTCACTGACAATATGCCAGGGACATAACAATGACAAAGGTTTATGACTTGGTATATATTAAGCCCATGCCACATGTATATAAGTTATTTAAAAATAGGTCACTGTTAAGATTTTGCCAGAAGTGGGCTTGTTACTCTGAATAATAACGCTATTCTCATAATTTGAAGACACCATAGGTAAGGCGCATACACACGAAATACTGAGAATTGTGCTAACACATTCAGTCACTGGTACTTTCACTGTAATATGCTCGGGTGTGCCTCCAACTGATGCTAAATTTAGTGGCATTTGAAGTCTCTTGAAAAATTAAAAAAAAACAGTTCCAAAGAGTTGGAAAGAGAAGGTGTTTTAAGTTCAGCACAGCATGCTCCCTGCAGCAGCAATGGCTCTGAGGGCTTCCTGCTCTGTTGCACTGTGAGAGAACTATGTTAAAATGTGTTGGTATTAGTAGAAAGAATAAATTCACTTCAAACACTGTATTTCCTCAATTTCCAAGACAACAGTGATTTCCCTTGAGTTAAAAATCACAGAGAGCAAAAGACTGCCATTTCTCACTCTTATAATTTATTAT
Organism: Tupaia tana; assembly: GCA_026018925.1. NCBI lineage: Eukaryota > Metazoa > Chordata > Mammalia > Scandentia > Tupaiidae > Tupaia > Tupaia tana. The sequence continues at coordinate 141,262,656 of JAKSZU010000009.1, read as the reverse complement.
CTCCATGTGAGTGTACATTTATATCTTAGATAATATATAGATTAGTTTTAAATGATAACACCTGACATGAATTCAAACACATGTCAGTAGGAAGAAGCCACCATATTATACCTTCTTGAAAAATCACAAATTGAAATGCTCTAATGATATGATTATAATTTAATACCAATATCAAAGGTATTATTTTCCTATTACTTCCTCTCACCAACTGCTATCATTCATTGGTAGGGTTTTAAGAGAAAGATGTCAGAATATTTATTAACTATACAATACTTATTTTTTATTGGAAGCCACATGAGATTTAACCTGCAAAATGAGAAAAAATAAAAATAGTAACTTCATTGATTATAGTAAGAGTCAAATGGAATAATATACATGTACTTGCATTGTCAATTTTAAAGCTGGGTCATGTTATTTTCCTATTATACTGGGTATCTCTATTGTTTAGGACATTCCTTCCATATGTGCTAAGATCTATGTTTATTGCCTTTTTAAGTATGGCTTTTAAGTATGGCTTTTATTAACAGAAACTTAAAGATTCTTTTTTCAGTCCTATAATTTATAAAATATGTTTGTATTATTAAAAATTGTGAAGGGATAGATGAATGGATGGATGGATTGATAGGTAGAGAGATAAGCAGGGAGGGAGACAGAGGGTAGTATGTTAATGGGCAGATGGACAAATGCATGGATGGACAGACAGACAGGTAGATTATAACCTAGACAGCCAAATAGATGTATATGGATAGACAGTATGTGATCTTTGGCCAGTTATTTGACTTCCCTTGCTTCAGTTTTATCATATATAAGATAGGATAATAATAGTACCTACTTTATAGGATTGTTATAAACATTAAGTTAATTCAACCAGGTACACAGTGAGAGGTCAGTGAGTGTTAAGTATATTTCATTGTAATTGTTATTTGGCTCTTTAACAATCCGTCACATATTTCTACATAGTTTTTAGGCACAGATTAGATATAGTCTAATAATGAGAGCAATTACTTATTGAGCACCCTCTATGTGTCTAGGCAGAGATGGTTTATATATTGCAAGCCATATAATCATGAAAATAATCCTTGAAGGTACATATTGCTATCTGAATAAACAGATGAGAATACCAAGACTTAAAGCATTGTCCAGTGTCTTAGATAGGTAGCTTGCAAAGGCAAGAATAGATGCCAGAACCAATCACAGCAGAGTACCTGTTCCAGCTTCAACACTTACTTACTGAACAACTTCTGTGGGCTTCAGTTTCTCCATCATGGCTGTACCTATACCTCATAGGATTGTTGTGAAGATTAAATGAGGCAATTCATGAAAGTGATGAGCAGAGTTCCTGGCACAATACAATATAAAGTAGCTGCCATCATTGTTAGTAGCATTACTACTGCATTGTTATTATGTTCTTCTTTATAATCATCAGGATTGATATTCTCATTTGTCTAGTTTTATAACACATGATCTTTTCATTATCCTTTTTTTTAATACGGAGAGATTTTTGTTATAGGGCATGCACACTTGCTAGAGAGACAGAGAGATACAGGGAGACAGAAAGCAAGAAATCACCCCCCAGGGGCAATGGCCATACTGCAATCTCTTTTCCTCCTGTCTCCTCTCAGGATTTTGGGCATGCACACATACTTGCCCAGCATGTTTTAAGTCACGGGGTCTAGGACTTGAACTGCAGTTGACTACACGGGAGTCCATCAATATAGCCAGTACACCATCTGCTGGACCCTCATCTTTTCATTATCATGTAAGACCTCAATTGGATATACATATCTATCTTATTTTTATATGGCATGACTGATACAACAAAACTTGAAAATTTACAAGTCTGTATTGACTGACATGCATGGCATTCCCTTTTGAAAAAGCAATGTAATACACTGTAAAATTATATCTAATTCAATGTAATATAAATAAGATTATAATGATAATAAAAATAAAAATAAAAAAATAATTTAGAAGTCAACTCACAGTGGTGATTGCTGGGCCAAATATGTAATGTTTACCTTCTTTTGCTCAATATGTGAAACTTCCTTTTCCTCTGTGTAATACAGTTAATTAAACTCATACTTTTTTGAGTAGAAATATCAAGATGTCTTATGTTCAAATAATATCTTACTTATATTGTTGAAGTGGTTAGAGTTCAAAATAAATGAATCATTTGATTTTGGCATAAGCTCTATGATGTAAATCAAGAATTACTGCCCTTCTTTCTGAACTTTTTTTGGTAGACATATACAAAAGTAGACAGCATAGTTTAATAAACCTCCATATACCACTCAGTTTTAGCAATTATCAACTCAGGGTCAGTATTCATTTATGTATATCCTACGAAGCTCTACCCACCTCCATACTCAGCTTTGTATAATTTTGGATAATCTTTCTTTTGATTTTGGGAAACCAACTTAATGAGTATTATCAGGTGACATAGCTAATAAATGACAAGGGTATTGGTTGTAAATTGGTCTCCGAGGCTAGCCGGTGGTGTAGTGGTTAAGGTGACTGGATTCCACATAGCCAACTGCATAGCTAGAGTCCTGAACCTGGTAGCTTGAAAAACATGCCAGGCATGTATATGTACATGCTCCAAATCCTGAAAGGAGGGAGAAATAGTGGAGAATGGATTGTGGCTTGGCCATACCTCATTGGATGTTTAGCACTTTCTCTTTCTTTTTTTCTCTTTTTTTCTGTGTCTCTCTCCAGCAAGTGTGCATGCCCTCTAGCAAATTAAAAAAAAAAAAATCAGCCTCCGAATATCACTCACTGAATTTCATTTTTAGTCTACTATAGGTATCATATTTATGATATATGTAATATGCAGCAAATGATAGTATACTTTACTGATTCATATATGGCTTTAGGTGAACACTTAAAGTACTTCATTTTTTGGCTATATGTATAAATAAGGATACTATAACATTCCTATATAAATACACAGGCTGATATTTATTTAACAATCACATGAATTTTAGAAAAAAAATAAAGCAAAATATAAAATAATATAGCTGTACAAGGTTCACCGTAGAGATAATAAGAACAGTAAATTGTGAATTGGCATTTTCTTTCACTGTGCATGTGTATGGCCTATATGTATGTCAGCACAAAGCAAAAACTAGAAAGGTACACACCAAAATGTTAATTATGGTTTACAACTGGCATTTGGATGTTCTAGTATGCTTAGAATTCCATATTAACATACTGATAAGAAAGATAGCCCTGTGGCCTCACTGTCTGGGTTTGAATTCCCACTTTGCCATTTACTAACTATATACACCCAGTAAAGTTACTTTACTTATTCTACCTCTACTTCCTCATTTTTAATATGGAAGTAACAATGGCATCTTCCTCATTACTTAGAAGACCAAATAAGCCAATCTATATAAATTACTTAGATCTATACCTGTTAAATATTATAATGATGATTATTATTGTATCAGACAATATTATTTTAGTAATAAGAATAATAGTTTTAAAGAATTTGATGGTAAGCAACATAAGATTTATTAGAATATTTTGAAAATTAATTCTAAGCTATTATTTTTATTAGCTGATAGTGCCTTAGAATTGTTCATATAACTTCTAACACATGTCTGAGGAATAAAATGTAAGATTCTGCCTGTCCTGGTTCAGGGCTGACTTATGAAGCGACCTCCCAAAAATGCAGAATCAGACATTCAGTCCCCCCCTCCCCGCCCCGGAATATCCCCCCTTCAATGAGAAAAAAGTTATTGTAAAACTTGATGTGGCAATTCTCCATTATATTGGCAGATCATAAGTAGTCATAAATAAATTCCTAGAGAATGAAGTAGGAATTAATCTTCATAGAAATACTATAACTAAGGGGAACCAGCAGTTAGCGTAATGGCTATGTCGCTGGACTCCCACGTAGTTGACCGCGGTTCACGTCCCAGACCCGGTGGCTTAAAACTCAACGCCGGGCGCGTGTGCATGCGTGCCCAAGATCCCGAGAGGAGAATGGAGGAGAAGGGATTGCGGCATGACCATCCCCTCTGGGGGGTGATTTCTCGCTTTCTGTCTCTATGTCTCTCTCTGTCTGGCAAGCGCACACACCCTATAGCGAAAAAACCTCTCCAAAAATTAAAAAATAAATAAATACTATAACTAAGCATAGTTTCTAGTAGTGCATTTTAAAATGAACTTCATGTATACAGGTGGTGATAACTTGTACTCATTTCAATGCTTCTAAAGCATTCTCTTCAGAAGTTAATAACTTTTCTAAAAGAAGTCAAATCATGCCATTTGATGAATATAAATTGTAGCAATTTTACCTCTGCTAAAATAGTTTCGGAGCATTACAAGAGGACTTCATTTGGCTACTGTCTTCACACTGAATACTTGGATGTGGTTACCATAATAGAGCGACAAATTGATATGCATTTTATTTTATACTACTTTTTTATACAAAAGGACTGCTTAATTCTTCCTAAGAACTACAAAATATGAAATTAGCAAAAGGCAGCTAGAGCTGAATACACTGCAAGTGAAATGTCATTCATCTTTGTTCAATTGATCTGCTGAGTCTAGCAGAAACGTCTCCAAGGTTCTGTCATGATGAGCCAAGGCTAAAGGATACATGAAGCCAGCACTCAGAGGCATCGAGCGAGGCACCCATTCATTACCTTTTTCTTGTATGTTTCAAGTTTCAATCCTACACCTACACCTCCTGTTCTTTTTACTTAACATCAATAAAAACTACATACTTTATACTTGATGCCCTGTAAACAATTAAAAATCATTAAAAACAGCTACTATTTAATGAACATGAGTAATTGCCAACAATGTGTGCCCTTTCATTGGTTCTTCCATACACCCAATGAAGTGAACAGTCTTAGTACACCCATTTTACAGATGAAGGAATGGTGGCCCAGCAAAGTCTATGAAATCTCAGGTGTACAGATGTAAAATGTTCACTAATTGTAATATCCTAATTATACTAAAAGCAATTATATCATAAAATAGGCATGTAGGAGGTGTTTGTTGACTAAAGGTTGAACAATGAGTTACAATAGAGTCCACCAACTAGAGACAACAAATTTGGACCTGGAAACACTTGGTTTGGTCTTATCTTCACCATTTCCTGAGGGAGTTTGAACATTTTTACCAATGAAATGTCACTTTCAGAGAATATCTTAGCTTAGTTAGGCTCCCTAAAAAGAGATTCTGAGATAAAGCTTCATGCAAAAGTGATGTAATAAGACATGCTTCCAGGAGTCGATGATAAAGGAGTAGAAAAGTGAGATTAGGAAGGGAGTGAGGCTAATTATGTGTAACACATAAACTTCCAGGTGGCAGGATAGCTCACACCTTTGACTTTCTCAACTGTGGGAAAAATTGCTCAAGTATTATGCTTCTACGGGCAGCAGTCATTAATTAAAGGCTTCATGTATATAGGGATGTAAATTTCAAGATAGATCCAGCTCTCCTTTTGCACAGACCAAGTGGGCTCAGGCAGTCTAAGGGCTACCCTCCAACAATGAGATGTAAGAGCTAGCTATCGGGAGTGAAAGCACAGCAGGGAAAAAGTCAAATGGATGTGAATGGGTACAAGTGGATGACCAACAATCTTATCTACAGAGAATATGTTTCTTCATTTGAGAATTAAAATAACATGAAAGGTTGCTGTGAAAATGAAACAGGGCAATGTGAGTGAATCCCTTAGCCTTAGCACTGGCACACAGCACTCAATGGTGCTCTGTTTTAGTAAGGGCAGGAAGTCATATAATGAAGGGATGACACAGTGCCCAGTATGGGCTGAGTTAGGAAGTCACCAAAAATACAGACAGCTGCTATTGCTGATTATTTTTATTATTATTATTATTATTATTATTTTGGCCAATTATTTTTTCTATTGCCAAAATTGGTGCTTCTGCTGGTCTGATATCTACATTAAGATGGTACTACAATAATTAACAGCAAAGCCTATAAAATACTTGGGGATTTGGCACCTTTTATGGAGGTGAGGGTACTAGTTCAGTACCTGAGTGCCACAGAAGAGGCAACATTTTCACCAACTTTGTGGGTACAATGATATTGGTCAGAAGATCAATGGTATTGGTCAGAATCTCAGAAGACAGGAACAAAGGATAGCACCCTTTTAGTTAATGAATGGAAAATACTATATTTACTGATAACAGTAATAAGAATAATGGTAGCAGAAAGGACGTGCCTATTTTTTTTCATGACCAACCTGTATATTGAAGCTTCTTTCTAAAGTTACCAGTGAGGGCAGTGAGTGTCTTCTGCTACCGTGAAGGTGGCACTTGCTCTAAACATCTTTATACAAGTGAAGTCAACCCTAGGAAAGCAGCTAAAAAACAAGGTGGGCAAAATGAGCTATAGCAGATCTGGACTGCTTTGCTGCAACTTCTCGTCCTTGAATGAAAGTGTGGGTTTGGATGAAGATGGATGGATAAGCAGATTTCCATAAATAAATATTAATATTAGGCAAGGGGATGGGGAGCATGGGAAATCTTTCTCTATGTAACCCTGCCTTGTTTGACTTTTTGCAGTGAGCACCTATCACCACTGCATTTTCTTTTTAAGATTAAGAAAAAAAATACAAGAGAAAAAATTGAGGTCAATTTAGAACAAATAAAGCAGCTGAAGAGAAGCTGTACACCTTTTGAAATGATGTTTTGATTAAACTAGAAATAAAAAATCCTCAGTCAGTGTAAGAAAGGGAAATTGTTTTCCCTCTTCACCTCCCTGAATTAGGGGTACATACACATGAAATGGCTAAGAAAGCGAGATGGTGACTCTCCATTTCTCAGGGACAAGAGTAGATTTAGGAGCTGACTTTGTTCTCTAGTTATACACATGTTTAAGGACCAGATAGTAAGGCCTGTTTTTTATTGCCTCTGGAGAGGAAGGGAGTAGTCAGAATTGAGTGACAAATTAACAGTCATCTCAGAAATTTTTCCTTCAGTAGGTTGTGTTTCTATAGGCATTCTTTATTCCTTAATTTTTTAAAAAAGAATTATTTTATTTAACTTGATTTATTTATTTTCATTTGACCAGAGAGAGATAGAGTGAGCGGGGGGGGGGGGGGGGATGAGAAAGTAAGACAGCAGGGTCAACACTTGAACTGCACTCAGCCATGTGAGTCCAGCGCCCTTAACCACCACGCCACCTACTGGCCCCTGTATAGGCATTCTTATACAGTTAACCCAGGAAACAAGACTGATCCTTCCAAAAAATGGCATGATATCTCACTACAATCTATATTTTCATAAGAACTTGCAGCAAGAGTTAGCCATGGGAGTTCTTAGTCTACTATCATCTCTAGTAAAGGTAGTCCTTGAACATTTCCCAAATCCATGGAAACCCCTATTGGTAGGTATTGAAGAGATTCTCACCAATATTCCAGTGAATCAAGGTTTAGTTTTTGTTGTTGTTAATTGGCTCTTATTTTACTTGGCCTCCTCTATTTTATTAGGGCTCTACTGAATCTTCATTTACATGAGTTCTTAGTATCCAGAAAGAAAATTTCTGTTGGAAATTATATGTATTTAATCAATTTTGTCCATCATCTTAAAAGGAGGCTATTAATTTTTCATTGATATACTATGTAAAGGCTGCTTCTTTATAACTTGCAGGAAAAATTTCCCACCATATTCAAACAGATAGGTGGTTTAAGAGCTGTGGCCTATGAACATCTATGCTCTTATGCATGTGAATGTGTACACATGCAAATACATAAAATGGTAAATACAAAGTTAAATTCAAATTGTTAAAATTTAACTTATTCGGGCCAACCCATGGCACGGTGGTTAAGGCAGTTGGATCACACATGGCTGACCACATGGTTCAAGTCCCAGACCTAGTGGCTACAGAAACACGATGGGCATATGTGCGTGTGTGCCTGAAATCCCAAAAAGTGGGAAAGATAGAGAAGGGATTATTGTATGACCATTCCCCGGTGGGAGGTATTTTCTTACTTTCTCTCTCTCTGTCTCTCTGGCAAGTGCACATGCCCTCTGACTAATTTTTTTTTTAATAACTTATTCAACAGAAGAAAGAAAGTAGGACCATTTTCTCCATTATTCCATACATCTTCTTTAGGATGCATACTATATATTGGCCACATTGCAATGATTCCTTGAGGTAGATATTGTAGAATCTGATTTTTCAGAGATGGGGAAGTTGTGTACATGTACTATGTTTATATACTGTAAAATCTGTATTTTTTTTAAAGTACATGGGTTTCACAAACACAAAGTTTTTGCTTTCATAGGAATATAATGATCTTCCATGGAATCATGGAGCTAAACAATTCCTAAAGTATCTTGTGATAGGAGCGACTCAGGGACTTTGCTAGGTTTGCAGAGAGACTAAGAGCCAGACCGCACATCTTCCAGCATCTTGTATTTGTCTCTTCACTTATCTTTTAAAATAACACACCCACACATACACACATTTTTTATACTCAATTCAAACAGAAGTATGCCCTTCCCTTTCTTTTGCTGATTAGAAATGTGTGGTTATTATAGTCTACAGAGAATAAAAGTGTTCTTGGGTATTTGTTTTCAGATCATATTTACTACTGTTATTCTAAAGGTAGAAAATCCATCAATTTTTAAATTCTAAAATCAGGAGGAAATGGACATATTATCAAATATTCTATACAAAATCTTCTACAAATCATCTTTAGAAATTCCAGTGACACTGGCACGTTCAAACACAGGGAAGGATTAGAAAACTACTTTACTAACATTTTGAGGACCTGTAAAGTTTGAGTAAAACATTAAAATACAAATATATTTTGTACATTGACTTTGAATATGTGCTGATTTTTCTTTATTCCAGAGAATACAAAGAAAATAGTATCATGAGTTTTAAAATATCTGTGTGTGTGTGTGTGTGTGTGTTTGTGTGTGTGTGTAAAATCAAATCGTTCCAATGAAGAAAGTCACTCTCAGGTTGCTGCTGTCAGATCAGTTCCTTGATGTATTTTGAAGAGAAAACAGATTCCTTGCTGATGTCTCCGTTAGTTTTATTATTTCAGTCAAAAGCAAGGGAATATATAAAAAGAAAGGTACTGTTGGAGTGAATTGCTATACTTTCTATTTATATTATTTTATACAATTTTAAAGAATATACATAGAAAATATCTCCTTGGGATTATATTTATTAGGGGATATTTAATTATTAAACTCTCTTAAGGAACACTGTTAAATGTTATTTTTTAGCACATCTTCTGGAGCTCCTACATGTAATACGAACATTCCACTACTGTACATAATATATAAGGGTACTCAGGTTTGAAGTAGTGCAGAGATTCATGGACCATAAGTCATAAATTTAAAAAAAAATCACCAAAATCTTAGCTATAATCTTAGTCATACAAAGTAAAAAGAGGAGCTGTAAAGAAAGGCAGCTAAAATATTTTATGATCCACATTACTGCAATCATCTAGTTTGCGAACAAGAGTGTGTGTTTTAAAATAAATCCTCCGTGATTTGATATTTTGTTTTGGGAACTTTACAAGCAAGGCTATCCAAAGGAATTCAGAGCTTTCCTCACAAGACCAAAGCAACAGTGCATGAAATTGAACTCAAAAAGAGCCACCATTCTGTGTGACTTCTTGGCTGACACAATTTAGATATTTATAGCTTTACGAATGGGCCACTGGAGAAGAACTTGAAGCTTTCTCTAGCCAGGAAGGATTAATGAACGTGTGCACCTGGTAATTACACCACTCCATCTTCCTGAAAGCCCTCACGCTGCCTCCATGGCAGAAACTATAATGAAAATGCATTGAGAAATATCAATCTGCAATTCCACAATTTAATCTAAAGAATAAAACTTGGTATCTTTTCTCCCCACACGTTCCAGATGTGATAACAACATGGAAAACATTTAAATTTAAAACAGAAGTGTTGAATGTCAGTTTATTATTGAACATGCCTCCTTTCCAAAGTAAACCTCACAAGAAAAAAAAAGGGTATAAATAGAGAAAAAAATCACAACATTCAAATGTATAACAGAAAAATCACAACTGTTTTCCCTTTATTAAAATATAGCCTACAGTATAAGTAATGCATTTACTTAAAGGAAGAGGCATTTGTAGTGATTAAATCACAACCCAAGTGTATAAAGGTAAAATATAGAAGTATAAAGGTATCTTCTGAGTCAAGTTACCTGTTCTTGCTGTTGATTCTAAACTCTTAGTCAAAGTAAAGCCTCACTTAATAACTTTTTAGTTACTGATAAAATAGAAATCATTTTAGTTTACTGTTTAGTCACATGTTAATGGTGAATCCCTTGATATAAAGATGCATACGATGTCATAGAGTCCAACTTGAAAAATGTGTTACAAAGAAATTTATGTGTTAAAACTTGAACAAATCAAACTTTTGACCATTGCATGTATTAGGTAATTCAGTATACAGAGGTTCAACCCACTGGTTTTTCATGTCATGGCCCAAAGAAATTTGGAATTCTAACGAAGACAGTACTGTATATATAAACCAAGACTACTTTAAGGAAAATAAGCAAGGTGCTCTAAGCAAAGCAAGGTTTTATGATAAAGTTTCACGCTACTCACACTGAATTTTAATGACTGCTTTAATAAAGCAGAAAGCAAGAAAATTTAATGTAAGCACTGATACTAAAAGTTAATTGCCGCCTTAACACACAGGCACCAAGATTCCCCTAGAAGGAGTCTCTTAAAAACACCTTTAAAAGCAGAAGAGGGCAGGAGCTTGGGGGGGGGGGGGATTGCCTGTTACTGTTAAACTCTATTGTTCCCTGATGGAGTATAGAAGAAAGAAATGCTTCAGGAAAGGGAAGTGGATATGAATTGCCCCCTCCAGAGGAGCCAAACAAATTGGCTATAAGAAGGACACTTCAAAAGCCCGATAACCAGAGAGGCTCAGAGACCTTACAGATTTGGGCTACTTGCCCTTACTGCTGTGTTTTGTTTTGCTTTCTTTCTTTCTTTCTTTTCTTTTTCTTTCTTTCTTTATTTCTTTCTTTTTTTTTTTTTTAATTTCCTATATAGCCATAAGGTTTAACTTGAGAGAAATAATGGGAGGAGGCATTTGTGAATGCTTTGATCCTCAACCCTTTATGCTGCCTCTAACTAGCTATTACAATATCACTTAATCCGGACCTCAGCATTCCAAGTACAAAAGCATCTCTTCCCACCTACTGCTCACACGCTCCTGCATCGGAATAGACTTACATAGAGGCTGCCAGACCCACGGAAGAGCACTTTCTTCTCAACAGATGTCTTCCGGCTTTCAGTCACATACACACCCAGACACACTTGCCTACCTTAATAAGGTGTGCAAAAACCCTCTTCCGGTCCCCACGGATGGCTTCAGTTCAGAGCAGCCAGCAATGCCTCCGCACAAAGCTTTGCCATTGCTAGTGTGAAGAGAAAGAGCTGCTGGGATGCTGAATGGCACATCAGCCAACTTTGTGTGTAGCAAAGGCTCTAAAGAAATCCTGGGCTGAAGCTCTGCTGGATCATGGATTGGACTCAATGCCACTCCATGCACATCCTGCATTACCCAATGGAGACTGATTCTGGAAGCATTTAGAGAATATTTGCCTACACAAAGACAGGCCCCTTTTCCTTTCCTAAACAAATTTTAAATCACTGTGGTAAACTAGAGACCGGATACTTTAGGAGAGATCATTCATTGTGAGCTCTGTGAATGACCTCAATGGTCTCTTTCAAAACTGTAGTCTCAGCATTTAGAATATAATCGGACTTGGTAAATATTTGGCTCAATGTTGAATTGATAACAGGGTCAAATTAGGGTTTGTCAAATTATTGACATACTGTACTGAAAGGAAAAATGATTTAGTGAGCCCACTGTGGCAACATGCAGAGAGTTCACTGAAAATAGTATGTATTAATTGCTTATTGTTCCAGCAAGTCATAGTATCATAAAAATTTATTATAATGGTCCATTCCTCAATGAATAAATAGCAGAATTTTTTAACTCGTCTGTATAAGGTGTATTTATAATCAACTATACATGTGTATGTGTGTGTGTGTGTGTGTGTGTGTATACATGCACACTTATTAACCCTGTAGAGTTGTTCATTAAAGCCTTACATTAAACCTCCACACTGGATTCAATAAAAGACTCTCATTCCTCATGAAGCTTCACTTCTGTAACAACTTCTGTAGAATCTTTAATTCGCAAGCACGTTCTTTACCTTGTAACTGTCCTAAAACAAAATGCGAGCTGGCAAAAAGCCTATAGGTTAATTCCTGAAGCCAGAGGGAAATGTTTCAAAGTGCCCTGCACCGCAGAACCTTCTCACAGACACACACCTGGAAATAATCCCTGGCAAGTGCCTGTCTATGAGCACAGGTGTGTGCATATTGGGACAGCCGCAGAATGCACCGAATTTGGTAGATGACAACCCTGAGGGGCGGGCTTTATTGTGCTGTTTATGACAATAGCTACAGATTACGATGTGCTTATTTAATAAACGGAGTAATTAAGTGTACCCAAAACAAAACGGGAAGTTAATAACCTAAGTGACGCTGAAATGTTTATGTACCGCAACTGACTAGTGTATTCTTTACTGCCTATTACCCTACCTTTAAGTATCCTCTGAAGGAGTCTTCAGCTTACACACACACACATCTCACAGTTCTGAGCACCGGCATTCTGCATAGCCTCAGAAAGACCTACTTACACCTGCAGCCTCATCAGATAGACCTACACTCATAACAGGTGTTCAATAAATACTTGTCAAATGATCAGATAAATGATAAATGAAGGAGAACTACGTTGATATTTATATCTTCAAGATTGTTGCACTGGACATAGGATTTTACAGGAGTTGCTACTTGGGTTGTCTATCTTTTCAATCTACTTTTCTTCTCTACAATATCATCTGCAGTTGCCTTATGGATAGATTAGACTTGATAAAGCCTGATACAGGAGATGCTATTTCAGCACCGTCTCCGCAATGCTGGAACTACTTATCCAGCTCAGCAGATGCAAATGTAGACAGTTTTGATCCTCTCCCTGACTTCCTAATTACAGATTTTACAATAGAAGAAAGAATGGGGGCCTTTGATCTATAAATAATCAATATAATTTGTAAATAGACATCCTTTCCCTTTGAGTTGCTCACAGCCAGCTAATGGTGTGGTCTGCATCACAGAGGTTATCAGAGATTCCTTGGCAGAATGCAAATCAAACATCTTGAATGGCAAAAGGATCAAAGCACAGCACCTAAACATTGTTCAGACCTGCTGTTCATATTTTTATGCATCAGAAAACTTGAAAGCGAAGAGAAATTAGAACTGAAAGAAAATGTACTTTTCAAAGTGTATCTCATTATTTAGATTTTTTGTGTATTTATCTCTCTGGGATTATTACATCCCTTCATAGGGCAGTAGTCGAGTTGGGTGTGGTGGAGGTAAAAGACCAGAGATTCTTGGCTCCACTATTTACAGTCTGTTTGACCTTGTATAAGTTCTTTAACCTTCCTGACTTCAATTTACGCATCTATGAGTGGAACCATAACACCTCCTCAGGAGGTGGTGACTGAAAGATTTTAAAGCAGTGCTCCTCAAAATTAATGCAGTACAAGTCACTTGGGAATACTCTTGTTTTTTTTGTGTTTTTTTTTTTTTTTATTTAAGAATTGTTTTATTTAAATTTATTTATTTATTTATTTAAATTTGACCAGAGAGGGACAGAGTGAGAGAGAGAGAGGGAAAGTGAAAAAGTAAGCCGCCAGGTCTGGGACTTGGACCACGATCAGCTATGTGGGAGTACAGTGCCCTTAACCACCATGCTACCTGCCGGCTCCAGAAATATTCTTTAAAAATACAGAATCTACTTGACAAGGTTTGGGGTGGTGTGAGATTTTGCATTTTTTTAAGAGTTTTGCTTGTTTGTTTTGCATTAGGGCACATGTGCTTGCCAGGGAGAGAGAGAAAGAGAGAGACAGACACAATAAGAGAAAAAACATCCCCAGGGTGGATGGACATGCCACAATCCCTTCTCCTCTATCCTCCTCTAAGTGTCTTGAACATGTATGAACATGCAGTCAGCATGATTTTCAAGCCACCAGGTCCAGGACTCATACTGTGGTCAGCCATGTAGGAATCCAGCGATGTAACCACTTCGCCACCTGCTGGTCCCAGATTCTGCATTTCTAATAAGCGCCTCAGTGGTACTGATGCTGCTGCTCTGTGACTCGCACACTAAGCAGCAAATATCGATGAGAAACACTGTTATTTTTCTAAATGACAGCAAGTTTGTGTCTTCCTGTCATTTTTATTTAGCAAATGTTTTTCAACATCTACTTAACTAACAAGTACTGGATGCTCATGCAATAGGAGATGTGTGAAGAACATAGGGATTTTAGAGAGCATAAAGATACCATCCCATCCTCAGAAAGCTTTCAATCTATGTGAGAACCTAAGTCATTCACCATCGCAAACAGCATGGACACTGAGGACCAAAGCTACCTACCTTTTCAGTTCACATAGCTTGTCATCTATATTAACATGATTTACCATTCCATTGTCTTCAATAGCATACCTATCCTATTTCAGCAGACTCTTGCCTGAGCAAATAACTTGACTGGTCGTTATTGATACACTTTTCTAAAGTCTTACCAACTATTCGATAGAGGGGTCAGCAAGTGGTGTGGAGGTTAAGGCACTGGACTCTAACATAGCCAACTGCACAATTCGAGTCCCAGCGGCTTAAAAATCACGCCAGGTGTGTGTGCATGTGTGTATGCGCATGCGTGTATGCGCATGCATGTGTGCACACATACCCAAAATTCTGCAAGGAGAATGGAAGAGATTGTGGCATGACTGTCCTCCCGGGGGCGGGGGGGGGGGGTGATTCCTCACTTTATGTGTGTGTGTGCTTGTGTGTGTGAGTTTAGTGAGTTTGCATGCCCTATAGCAAAAACTAAACAAAATGACATAAGTCAAAACAAACAACAACAAGAAAAACCCTCTTCAAAAGCACCAATATAGAATTTGAAGTCCAACACTCTTTAACCCTTTTGGCTCAAAATCTTCACTGTGCTATTCCTACCAGATCTGAGTTGGAATATCATGATACCCAATCGGAATTGTGCCCTCCACATTGAAAGACTTATGTTAAATCAAATCTAATCCTCTGGTAAAATCCAACCTTGACCTTGTCTTTCCTCTAGTGAAGCACTATTAAAAGTTCTGTCAAGGTGACAGTCTTCCTTATCATAATAAGCAAAACCATTCTATCTTACTGAGTTTGCGTTGATGATATTTAAGGGGCCAATGTGCCACATACAGAAGAAATAGGCATGTGAGTCATAGGCATGTTACCAGGAGATAAGCAGTGGTGACAAAGGGTAGTTAAGAGACTCTAGCCTTTTTATTGATCATCACAAATAAATATACACCAACACTATAATCAGTATGTTTTTCTCTACAAATCTAGTTTTACAACAAACCCTCTAGCCCTCTCTCACACGTTCAGACATTTTGACTGTGATAAAGGATGTGATAGATTTATGCTCCAATGCTCACTGGAAGTAAATGAAAGTCACACAAAGCCAGACTAGGGGAGAACGAGATGTTCTTTGGTTATCAGGATGCCTGAGCTAAGATTTGAAGGAGGTCCAGAATTAGGGGAAACCCACCATCCAGACAGATACTGAAATATTATGCCTTTTGTTTGTTTTGTTTTTGTTTTTGCCATAGGCCATGTGCACTTGCCAGAGAGAAACAGAGACAGTGAGGAAAGTGAGAAATTATCCACTGGGGGGATGGCTACACCACAATCCATTCTCCTCCATTCTGAGATTTTGGGCATGTCCACACACACACACACACACACACACACACACCCATAGTGATTTTTCAAGCCACCAGGTTTGGGACTCAAACCATAGACAACCATGTGCAGCTCCTTAACCACCTATGCCACCTGCTGGCTCCAAGATCATGGTCTTGTCTGGGAAAACATAACTTGGAGCAAAAGCTGTTTTAGAGGAAATAGTGAGAAATAAACATGTGGCCCATTCTTGAAGGAAGGTCAAGTAGCTTATGGCATTGCTATTCGAAATATGATCTGAAGATCAGCATCATTGCTTTAACCATAGGCACTTTTGAGAAATGCACAATCTTAGGCCACACCCCAGACCTACTGAATCAGAATCAGCTTATTAGTGGGATACCCAAGTGAGTTCTACACACATCAAAGTTTGAGAAGCACTGCTCATAATAATATCCTGGAGGCTAGAGAAATCTCGAAAGATTTTAAGCAGGGAAGTGGCATGATTTGCACTTCATAAAAAAACTACCTGGTGTCCATTTATTCTGTAAGAATGTATGTGCCAGGCATTAACCCAGGAGCTGGGAATTTAGTGCTATTTAGAGTGGATTAGATGAATCTTCCTATTTGGTATTCATTCAACAAATATTTATTGCATGCCAACTTTGATTTGACTTCTCCAAAACCTTGATTTAGAAACAACCCTAAACTGATAGCTGTTTTTAATGCAGTCAACCTTCATTGACCAGGACAAATAATTGTCGAGAATCTTCTAGCATAATGTACTCAGAATTGTTAAATGCGTTAAGACTATTGGCTCAAACATGGAAGGTTCCGTTGATGTAGCTTTATAGAATTTTTATTGCAATGATATTTGCTGTATTGGAACTTGACCCACAGTACAAGTTGTAGTACAAGATATCAATCAATATTGGTTTTTAAAATGAACAAAATAAAATGTACAGCTTGCAAATCTAAACTTTGATTTAAAGATGATAAAAATCAATACCATTTTTTTTTTTTTTGCAAAGATATGCAGAGGATTGTTCTTTGGTGACCAAAAAGGAAAACTATAAACACTAAGTATGCAGTCACTGTCTTTTTTTTTTTTTTTTTTTTTTTTTTTTTTTTTTTGCTATAGGGCGCGTGCACTCGCCAGACAGACAGAGAGAGACATAGAGACAGAAAGCGAGAAATCACCCCCCAGGGGGGATGGTCACGCCGCAATCCCTTCTCCTCCATTCTCCTCTCGGGATCTTGGGCACGCATGCACACGCGCCCGGCGTGAGTTGTAAGCCACCGGGTCCGAGACGCGAACCGTGGTCGACTACGTGGGAGTCCAGCGACATAGCCATTACGCTAACTGCTGGTTCCCCAGTCACTGTCTTTTTAATAATAGTCAATGTCTTATTGGCATTCACATGAACTTGCTGTGAGGAGCTCTGTAAGGAGATGTTTTTTTTCATACATGTTTTATTTTCACTTCCTATGTGCAAAACTAGTGGAAGGCACTGGGCAATGAGCTCTCAGTTTTATTGGCTAGTGTAGGTTGCTTTTGCTGTCTGTGACCTAACAGGCTAGGTTAATTATAAAGAGAAGCAAACAAAAAGTGAATATAAAGCCACCCTCCACCCCATCCCTGACTCAGTTCTTATACAATTGCAGAAACACTAAATATAGTTTAGAAGTCTGGTTCCCAAATAACTAGGTAAGACACTAAATGCTTTAATGGTATTCTTTTTTTTTTCTTTTTTATGGAGAGGTTTTTGCTATAGGGTGCGTGCGCTCACCAGACAGAGAGAGACAGAGTGACAGAAAGTGAGAAATCACCCCCCAGGGGGCATGGCCACACCACAATCCCTTCTCTTCCATTCTCCTCTTGGGATCTTGGGCACATACGCACACACGCCTGGTGTGAGTTTAAGCCATCGGGTTCAGGACTCAAACCGCGGTCGACTACGTGGGAGTCCAGCGACATAGCCATTACGCCAACTGCTGGTCCCCCCAAAATTCTTTAATGGTATTCATATGGCCTCATGCAGTTTGAGGGCATCCCTATATCATAGAACTCTGGCAAGTATCCTGAAGAAAGATGTTCAGAAGGATCTCCCTAGGAGATCCAACCAGTCTTACATGGAGGGAGAATAGGTTGTAGTGTTCAGTCTTGCTAAGAGGTGACACCTTCTACCACTGGCTGTTGTATAGGATTTTCACATTACTCATTCTAGATTAGAGGATGTTCTAGTAAGAAAGTTGTGACTCTGAAAGCAACCAGATCAAATTGTAAATCCGGCCTTCAATATTCATCAACTGTGCAATTTGTACAGACCTCGGGTTTCTTTACACTCAGTTCTTTCACTCACATAATAGCGGTGATAATAATATTTTCTTGGTGAGCTGTTTGAAGAATTAATTTTTTAAAAATGTATACAGTACTTGGAATTTAACAGACTCTCAATAAATATTAATTTCTTTTCTTACTCCTTTCTGGGTTATTAAAAAATCCTTATAAATTACAAATTTACCTACATCAGTATCACAGTTAGTATTTTTAAAAATAATTATTTTGTTGAACATTTATTTAATTATTATTTATTTTAATTTGACCAGAGAGGGACAGTGTGGGAGAGAGAAAGAAAGAAAGTGAGAAAGCAAGCTGCCAGGTCTGAGACTTGATCCACAGTCAGCCATGTGGGAGTCCAGCGCTCTTCACAGCATCACCTGCCAGCCCCACCATTAGGATTTTTTTCACAGATGAGTTAATTGAATTAGGAGCGAAATTATAAAGAATTAACCCAAAATGAAGAAAGTGTGTATTATATTTCTTAGTGTGCTAAAGGCAGACCTTCACAGAGGAGGGCTGACAAGAGATGGACAATATCCAAGAAGAAAATAGACTCCAGTTCTCAGAACCACCGCATGTCAGTGGTTCAATATTGTCATCAAACCATCCATTTTACAGATGAAGACACTGAGGCCAACCAAAGCAAAATAACTTGCTTAGAGTTAGAACATTATCAAGTCAGGATCGAAATCCAGTAAGTGAGAGGTTTTAGAAAGGAAGGAAAAACAGTGAAAAGAGAGTAGCTATGGGAATGACACCGAGCAATAGCTTAGGGTGAAAGCTTATTACCTCATTGCCTCTATTTTTGCAGTAGGAAACATTCCTCAGAGTAAATCTGTAACATTCCTCAGCCTCCCACATGGAAGTGCTGGAGTGTGACCAAGGGTACTCTGCCATTAAACACCCAAGGTACTCTACAAACACAAAAGTGGTGGAAGAATGGTACATTCTTATGCTCTTGCTACATCAAGAACACTCACAACCATTCAGAGATACGCCTTTTCCATGTTGATTAATCAATCAGGGACACCAGAAACAGTACAATCAAAGTGGCAGCTCTTATACTACAATCTGTCTTAGCCTGCTATTGTTGCTAACAGAAAAACCTGAGACTGGGTGATTTTTAAAAAAACAGAGGACGAGCAGTTAGCGTAATGGCTATGTTGCTGAACTCCCATGTAGCCAACCGCGGTTCGAGTCCCAGACCCAGTAGCTTAAACTCACGCCGGGCGAGTGTGCGTGTGTGCCCAAGATCCCAAGAGGAGAATTGAGGAGAAAGGATTGCGGCATGGCCATCCCCCCTGGGGGGTGATTTCTAGCTTTCTGTCTCTGTCTCTCTCTGTCTTTCTGGCGAGCGCACATGCCCTATACCAAATAAATAAATAAATAAATAAAATAAACAAACAAACAAAAACCCAAAAACATAGAGGTTTCTTTTGATCACAATTTTGGTAGCTGGAAAGTCCATAGATGTATGGCCTGGATCAGGCTGGCTTGTGGTGCAACATCACAACCTGGCTGACAGGGGAGATGATGATGGGCATATGCAAAGAGAGAACTGTGGGCAACCATCTTCCTGTTGTGATGAAAATCCACACTAGTGGGAACTCCTTTTCCTAAGAGCTAGAACTCAACTCATCATGTGAGAGACAGTATTAATTCATTCAGGAGGGTGATGTCTCTATGATTTAATCACTGCCCAGTGTGCTCCACCTCTTAAAGTTACCACCTCCCAACGTCATTACGCTGAGGACCAAATTTCAAAACATGAACCTTTGGGGAAAACTCAATATTTAAAGCATTGATTAATCCCAAATCATCTTAAAATCTGACATGAGTTTGAAATAACAGGCATTATCCTGAAAACCTGGACTGAGCAGCCATGTAATCCAAATGGGCATGACTCTGCAGAGTGTCTCCACACAGATGACTCGCAAATGAACTCCTATTAATCCATTCTTCTTTACTGAACCTTACACTAGCATCCAACTCTACCTTTTATTAATTTACTAAGATGTCTAACAAGCTTTCAAACCTAACAAGTCTAAAACTAAACTCTGGTTTCTACCTCCATCCCTCTGCCATCTAACCTGATCCTACCTCTATTTACTCCAGTCTATACATTCTATCTATCTTGGAGTTAGCCTGGATTCCTCTCTTTCCTGCATAGCCCATCACACATTCATTAGCAAACCTGCTAGTACTACCTTCAAAAGATAGCCAGAATTGGGAACCAGCAGTTAGCGTAATGGCTATGTCGCTGGACTCCCACGTAGTCGACCACGGTTCGCGTCTCGGACCCGGTGGCTTACAACTTACGCCGGGCGCGTGTGCGTGCGTGCCCAAGATCCCGAGAGGAGAATGGAGGAGAAGGGATTGCGGCGTGACCATCCCCCCTGGGGGGTGATTTCTCGCTTTCTGTCTCTATGTCTCTCTCTGTCTGTCTGGCGAGCGCACGCACCCTATAGCGAAAAACCTCTCCAAAAAAAAAAAAAAAAAAGATAGCCAGAATTCATCTATTTCCCATTGCCTCCTCTAAAACCATCCTAGTTTAGAACCAGTTATTTCCCACTTGAATTACTGCAGTGGTCTTTGCTTCCTCATTAGCTAGCATTATCTACTAAAGCCTGAGTCAATTCGTCTCACTCATTTAGCCAAATAATGATTCTATCTTTACAACTTTCTTGAAAAGTCAAAATTATAGTGATGTAAAACGGATTAGTAGTTTTCATGGATTAAAGATTGGGATAGAGGATCTGGGTGGTTGCAACTATAAAGGGGTAGCTTGAGATATGAGGAGACTTCCAAATGTTTGTGGAAATAAAATTAAGGTATGAGTCTATTTTGATGCAAAAAATTTAAAACTCCATACATAGCTTTTTCATAATACACATTTCCAAGAACCTTTTGAAGGCCTCCTGCAGTTTGTTTGTGTTGATGAAACTATTCGGTACCTTGATGGTGGTAGTTATTAAACAATTCTATACATGGTACAAATTGCATTCAACTACACACAAATGAGTGCATATTAAAACTGGTGATATCTGAATAAGATCTGTAGATTATACCATTATGAATGTCCTGATTTTGACATTGTATACAGTTTGGGGGTTTTATTCTCACAGGGTTTTTTCCATAGGGCACGTGCACTTACTGAAAAGAGATAGAGAGTGGAAAAGTGAGAAATCACTTCCTAGGGGAGATGGCCACACAGCAAGCCTTTCTCCTCCATTCGCCTCTTGGGATTTTGGGCACTCACACATGCAGCCAGCTTGATTTTCAAGCCACCGGGTCCAATACTCAAACCATGTAGTTGGCCATGTTGGTGTCCAGTGCCTTAACCACCATGTCACCTGCTGGCCCCTATATTTTATAGTTTTGCAAGATGTAATCTTTAGAGGAAGTTGGGTGATGAATATTCCCAACCTCCTTCAACTTTTTATTACAACTTCCTATGAGTATATAACAATTTTAAAATACAAAATTTTAAAAATACTCTACAAGGCATGCCATTCCCCAAAACAGCATTTATTGCTGCTTTTATCTGAAATGCTCTTCCTTTGGATATATGGATGGCTAAGTCTCTTACTTCCTTGAGATTTCTGTTCAGATGACACCATCAAGGTCTTCTCAGTCTGCATCATGTAAAAGACCAATCTCCTGTCACTTTCTCACTATCCTATGTTCCCAGTTCAAGCTTTCTTCTTAACACTGTCATTTATTATGTTGTTTGATACTAAGTTTATCTTTCCACTGGTATATCAACCTCTTAAATACAGGGATTCAGTCTTTTGCTGTCCCTGTGCCTAAGTCAGTACTTGGCATACAGTGGATACTTAATAAATATTTAATGAATAAATAAATGAGTGGACAGGTAAAGCTAACAGAAGGAATAGTCCTGCAGATTGGTTTAACAGGAAAGGCTTGTTCTGATAAAATTACTTATTCACATTCCTTGACACGCTCAAAAATAAATAAATAAATAACTCTGAGAAGGAGAAACAAAATGTGTTCCCACTGCTTCCAGGATGCAAAGAAAAATAAACCAAATTATTAGCAGGTGTTTTTCTTTTTATAATGTACTTGAGTGTTACCATGTAGAACTGTATTATGGATAGAATGTGGTACACATGTATAAAAATAAGTAACTTCCCTGGGAAGAATCAATACTGGTAGTCCCCAGATTACAAATGGACTGTGTTCTGTACATTTGAAAGGCAGCTGTTTAATGATCTGCTAGAGACTCTCTAACCTTTCTGGTTAAGGCTGGATTCACTTCACCCCTACCTGTGCATTCAGGCATACCCTGTCCTCTGAAATCAAATCTGTCTCTAACCAGAGGAATTCGAAGTGGTCAGATTTCATAGGTTGATCTACAAAATAGTATTTCATATATAAATGGGTTGAAGTGTAGTGTAAATATTGCTAGTCTGACTTCATAAGCTGTGTGTAGGCAGCCCACTGCTTGCAGTATATTTACATGAGAAAAGCAATACTGTAAACAGAAGTTAAGTGTGAGCTTTAGAGTCAGAAACACCTTGGAATCAATTGCTTACTCCAATTCTTACTACCTTTATGATCTTGGCCCAGTTTCTTAAACTCTTGAATCGTGAGTTTCCTCAATTTTAACTTGAAGATAATTATTGAGACCGTTTCCAGAATTATTCTGAGCATTAAGGAAAAGAAGCATTCAGCCCAGAGCTAGAGTTCCTTAACATTACATCCTACTCTATCTGGATCGCTTAGTTAATCTGAGTTACAAATGATGTTTTATATATTTTGGTAACCCAACAGTCTAACACAGTTCCTGGAATATCATTACTGCTCAATAAATGTCTGGTGAATGAATACTTTATAAATACATTGATTCATATACTGAAGAGAGGCAAATTTAAGGATAGGCAAGAAAGTCTTTAATATCTCAAAGCTTATCCCTATCACATGTTTTACTTTTATCTTCCTTTCTTTCCATTCCTATTCTCTACTCACAGGATTGCAAAAAGATTTCTCTTTCTCCAACTTTCCTCATCCCCAGTGGGAAGAACACTAGAGAAATTTTAAAAAAATCATCCTGCATTTTCTTTATTTGATTGGGAGTTCTGGGCCAATATTTAGTAAAAGATATTGTATTAAATGAAGTTTTCATTAAACATGGAGGGAAAAAAATCTTCATTTACATAAGATAAGCGTGGGCACTCTAACATCCTTTTGACCTTAGGATGTACACTTTTAAAAAATTATTTATTTTACATTCATTCACTGTAAGTCTTTACATCATACAAGATAAAATTTCCCATCTAGAATATAAAAGATATTACCATACATATTATCTTCAACAGATTATTTTTCATTTTGTAGTTGTTAAATGTTTTACTTCTTTCTTTTTTCTACCTTGATTCCCTCCCTCTCACCCTCAACCATTTCTCACCCTCCTCCCTCACTATCTCTGATATCCACAGTTGCTCTCCATGTTAACTGAAGCAAGCCAGACCATGAAAGAGAGGCATTGTATGTCCCCACTTATTATATACCAAATGTCTACACTCTGTAGGATGTAGACTTTTACCTGCAGGCTAGAGCCTGTCCCATCCCTGAGGACCCTGCTGGGAGGATATGAGGAGCCCAGTGAAAGTTGTCCGTTGGCATGTTCCTTAGTCTGCCCTGATGAACCAACTCTCTCAAGGAGCTTTTAATTCATTGCCCCAGTCCTGGGCAAGATGCCTTACCTGACTTTCAGGCTCCCAAACTAGATTGCTGATACCAGCTGTATAAAAGTCATCCACATTGCTAGATTATTTTTAGACAAGTTGGATCTCTGGAATTCTGGGCAATAACTGGAATAACATTAACAGACTGACATCAAACTGAGCTTTAACCAATTATAGCTAAAAAAATAATAATAATTAATTAAATTTCCTGAAAAGAAGTAGAAAAGTATGGAAGTGACTTTAAGAAAACAGTTGGGGTGGGACCAGCAGTTGGCATAATGGCTACGTTGCTGGACTCCCATGTAGTTGACTGCAGTTCGAGTCTCGGACCTGGTGACTTAAATTCACGCTGGGTGCATGTGTGTGCGTGCCCAAGATCCTGAGAGGAGAAGCGACTGTGGTGTGGCCATCCCTCCCGGGGGGGTGATTTTTTTGCTTTCTATCTCTCTGTCTCTCTGTGTCTTTCTGGCAAGTGCACATGCCCTATAGCAAAAATTTCGCCAAAAAAAGAAAACATTTGGAGTATATAACAAACTGTTGCTTAATATTTAACCTATATTTCCCCTGCTGAGCTCAAACTGATTATTTCCCTGCCTTTGATGGCTAGTTCAAATAATTGGTCCCTCTCCACTTTATCACCTCCTTGAACTATTAAGTCTTCACTTTGTGTTTTGTCATGCATGAACCTGTCAGTACCACTCTTGAAGGTCTTGTAAATAACTTCAAAAAATTATTAGGTCCACATAAGCTACACAAAATATGCTTCAGTCCTTGCAAAATTTCCCAGAGCAATAGTTTCTCTGTCCATTTCATTTCACTCTTTTCTTTTTTTCTCTCTGCTTTACCTAGTTGATGATTCATATAGACTGCCTGTGTAATTCACACCTGCTTTGAGCTGATTGGTTGATTTATCCTTGGTTGTTCTGGGAGGATTTGTCCTCTTTTAGCCCCCAGATATGAATCTTGCAGGTTCGTATATGGAAAATAAAGTAGACCTTTGTCTTAAATGTACTAGGTGTTAATGGAGACACATAACAGACCATGGTAACAAGATGACTGAATCTTCCTCTATTAAAGCAGTATAGCCTATGAGATGGCCAAGTCCCTGAAGGTGACATGGATTTGTCAAAAACAGGGTTTAAATGGGCTCCATTACAGTTAATGATTTTACAGCCTTGTTTTGAAATTATTGCCTAGACAAGGGCAGTTAATTGATCTATATAAGCTTGCATTATACATATTGCTCATCACCATACATAATTTGTATTTTAGATTTGTCCCTCAAGGTCCTGAAGAACAAAGCCTTCTCATTGTCTCCCAACAAACAGCTTCTCCTGAGAACCAAAGCAAGGCAATGCAAAGTGTTTTTTTTTTTTCTTTAATCATTCATCACCTAATTCACATCACTTCTATCTTGACTCTTTCATACCCTAATTACATGGATTTCATGACTTAGAGAGGACAATTTATTTTAATTTTATTTTATTTTATTTTTACCATGGGGTGTGTGCTCTCCAGAGAGAGACAAGGAGAGGGAAAGTGAGAAATCACCCTGCGGGGGAGGAGGGATGGCCATGTGGCAATCTCTTCTTCTCCATTCTTCTCTCTGGTTTTTGGGTATGCATGCACACATCCCTGGCATGATATTTCAAGCTGCTAGGTCTGGAACTCAAACCACAGTCGACCACATGGGAGTCTAGCACTTTAACCACTATGCCATCTGCTGGCCCTGACAATTGATTTCTTTAGTAAATTTCTCATTTGTCCTGAATTACTTTTCATTTGTAATAACTATGAGGTGTATGTTAATAGATTCAGAGATTCCCATAGTAACTTTGTTTTAAGTATCAATCGTTAAAAGAACAAAACAAAATAAAACCAAAATATGAACTCTGACCTGTCAGTAATAAAATCAGCACACTGCATTGTTTTATCGTTAGCTGTGATAATTTTCTCTGAATCATTTTTACTCTCACTACCAACTTCTGCAAGACATTGGAACTGGAATCAAGAAATGTACTCTGCTCTCCACATGATACACATTGGGTTAACATCCTAACTTC
This sequence comes from Tupaia tana, assembly GCA_026018925.1. Taxonomy (NCBI): domain Eukaryota; kingdom Metazoa; phylum Chordata; class Mammalia; order Scandentia; family Tupaiidae; genus Tupaia; species Tupaia tana. The sequence continues at coordinate 141,236,747 of JAKSZU010000009.1, read as the reverse complement.
AGTTCATGTATGATGCTCTAAACAAGTTGATTTTCTTTACCTTGGTTAAGTCAAACATCTGCAATGGCATCCTAAAATAATGACTAAGAAGTTTAAATTTATAGCATGAGTTCCCTATGCATCCTTATGAATCCATGAGCATTTAAGGTGATTCTGGTAACCCAAGAAAATATGGACCATCTGACAATGAAATGCCATAGGAGGTTTCAGGGATACTGGAAATTAAAGTTTTAGCAATAACAATAAAAGTTGCTTTTGCATGGGTCCATCTGTCTACAATCCCATGCCATCTTCCCCTTCTCTTGAGTGGCCATGGAAGGGAAACTTCCACTACCTCAGTTAGCTAATTATAATTTAGACAAAAGATGAGTGTCATTTTCAGTTTTAATTGAAGTGTTATAAAATTTTCCCCCTGTTTTTGTTTTGTTTTGTTTTTGTTTTTGTTTCTTTTTCCAATCATCTTTCTTTGTTTCCTTAGAATGTACACATTCTTGGGCCAGCCTCACAGTGTAGTGTTTAAGTGCTGTATACAGAGAATAAGATCCTACATAGTGGACTGTGGTTCAAATCCTGGACTCGGTGGCATGAAAACACACCGGGTATACGTGCATACATGCCCCAAATCCTGAAGTGATAGAGAAATGGAGGAAAAAGAATTGTGGCATGATCATGCTCCATTGGGAAAACTTTCTCTCTTCCCCCTGCCATTCTCTGGCAAGTGTATGTACCATGTGACAATAAAGAAAAAAAAAAGAATATACATATTCTTCACTTTGGGGCATCCATATAAGGGCAACAAAGGAAAAATGTCCCATATTACCTCATCATTTTTTAAAGAAAAATAGTAAGAAAAAATTATCAACCAAAGGTTCTAATTTCATTATGTGAGTTAATAGTTATTTTTTTCTCAATATTTTTCCCATAATTTGTCCTTTAGCAAGGATATTCTCTCTCTTCTAACTTCCATTTGAGAATTTATAATGGACTGTACCTAGTTAGATACACACACTCACACACACACACACACACACACACACACACAAAACTCTGACATACCTCTTATTTTTTATATATTTCTCAAAAAGAATAAATAAGGATGTGAGAGCACCAAGGATGTGGGAATAATAAGATCAGAAAGTTTCATGTCTCCTACTTCTTGTCCTGGTAATTTCCCAGATGGCTCTCAGATCTACTTTTCTCATGTCCCCAGCAGTCTACATTTACCCAAATCTCTTAACAATGGGCTTCCCACTGGACTTACCCAATGGGAAACTCTGATAAGAGATTGATATAAGTGAAAGAAACTAGGGTATTTATTTCCATTTCTTTCTGCTTCTGGTGATAACTCCAGTAGGGTCTTCATATTTGCTGTGGTTGCAATGTCTAGTGGAAATAGTCCCCCTACTTAACCCTAACTCCCAAGTAACAGCATCCATCCTGGATCTGGCTAATTATAGTACAGTTGGCCTGACTCTTATGTGGGGACATGTTTAGAGAGAGAACCTGAGGTGTGGGGACATGCTCTGAGCAAACACCACCTGTCCTTTTTGGCTTTGACAGAACCTTGTAACTTGCTCTTTCCTTGACCCTCCCTGCAGACAGAACAAGGGTAGAAATTGCTAGGGGCGTGCCAACAGACACATCTGATGGACTTTAAGAGATATTTTGACCCCAATTGGCAAAGTCCAATCCCTGTTCTGCATCTGAAAGGTTCTTGAGCCTTCTCTGGGTGTGGTGGTGCACTCCTTATGGAGAAGTTCTTTAGCTTCTTCCCCACACCTACTGCTAGGTTTCTCTGCATTGGAAAAGAAGGTGAGACTTTCTCTTAATGGGATTATCACCAAGGGATACACCTGGCCCAGTATGACTAAGCCCTTATAGATTTAACTGCTGCTTATTGTCTGTAACCTGGCAATGAATCTATGAAGTGTCATGAAACATACATGTGTAATGTCTCCTGGTACTATAAATAAAGAGGCCCAGTTTTATGGGGCACTCAAGCAGCGGCTCAGCCGTGGCACAAGTTGCGTGGGCTACCGAGGCTCAGGCTGTCTGTGTCCATTTTTACTCTATCTCTTTGTCTCATTGTTTCCAATTCCCTGGTCCTCTCAAGATGGAGGGCTTTCTCTTTCTTGTCCTCTTTCTCTTGCTCACCAGCAGCCCTCTGATCATGATTCAGCTAGACCCAAGCCCCGGGGGTGGATGCAGACATTCTTAGGCTTTGTTAATATCCCCTCCTCCCCTTGTTCCTAAAATTCTAGAGGTGGGAATGGTTTATTTTCACAGCTGATAATCTCTCAGCTGCTTTACTATCCCTTGTTTGGCTTTTTAACTGTCTCAACACCTTTGTAACTAACTCCTAATATTACATTCCTTCTATCAAACTAGAATTTTTCAACCTCAGCAATACTGACATTTAGGGAAGGATAATTCTTTGTTCTGAAAGGCCATCCGGTGCCTTCTGAGGTGTTTGGCAACATATCTGCCTCTACCCAATAAATGCCAGCACAATTCCTACAGTTGTGGCAAGCAAAAGTGTCTAGACATTGTCAATCATTCCCTGAGTGTTGAGGAGCAACCTCTAGTTGAGACCTGCTAGATTGGAGCAGTTCTCTTTTCTGGACTGAATTCTAACTAATATGCTTCCTCAAACTATATATCCATACCCACCATTCTTTGAAATAAGATTGGAATGAGACTGGGCCAGCCAGATGGTGTAGTTGTTAAGGTGATTGGATCCCACATGGCCAACTGCAGGGTTTATGTCCTGGATCTGGCAGTTTGAGGAATACCTTGGGTGTTGGTGTATGTGTGCATGCCTAAAATCCTGAGAGGATAATGGAGAGGAGGTTACAGTATAGTCTCTCACCTACAGAGCATGCTTTCTTTCTCTTTCTCTTTCTCTTTCTCTTTCTCTTTCTCTTTCTCTCTCTCTCTCTCTCTCTCTCTCTCTCCTCTCTCTCTCTTTCTCTTTGGTGAGTGTACATGCCCTATAGCAAATTAAAAAAAGAAAAAAAATGGATTGGAATAAGATCAAAGGATGATATCTATTTATACTTTTATATAAAACTAATCATTGATAAACTATAAAAGTCTTATCTGGTAAAAGAATGAATAAATATATTAATATGAAAAAATGTTGCAAAACCCTGATCCACTTTTCTCCAAATTAATAAATATTTTATATTGTCCAGCTAATCTGTAATACATACTTTATTTAATTAATCATCATAAGATTTTCAGAATACTTCATACATTGTGATACTTTATATATTAAGGTATGTGAAATGAAACGTCTGGTAATTTAGCTGACTCGGAAGAACATAATCGTAGTTGCAAAGTTTCAGGGAAATGAAATACATAATAAATAGTTCTTTTTTTCTGTCTTTATATTGTGATCAAGTTATATTTTTCCTGTGCACTAATCTCCTCAGCAATGAATATGGATATCACGTCCTTTATTTTGTACTTATTAATTCTTTCTTTTCAATGTTTCTTTTTTTTTTTTTTGGAGAGGTTTTTGCTATAGGGCGCGTGCGCTCGCCAGAAAGACAGAGAGAGACAGAGAGACAGAAAGCAGGAAATTAACCCCAAGGGGGATGGCCACGCCGCAATCCCTTCTCCTCCATTCTCCTCTCAGGATCTTTGGCACGCACGCACACGTGCCCGGTGTGAGTTTTAAGCCACCGGGGCCAGGACGCGAACCGCGGTCGACTACGTGGGAGTCCAGAGACATAGCCATTATGCTAACTGCTGGTCCCATCTTTTCAATGTTTCTATTGCTAATGCTTTTTTTAAAAAATATTTTTAATATTTCTTTTTAAATTTTATTTATTTATTTGCCATAGGGCATGTGCACTTGCTGGACAGACAGAGAGGGAAAGTGAGAAATCGCCCCCTAAGGAGGATGGCCATGCCACAATCCCTTCTTTTCCATTCTCCTTCTGTAATTTGAGGTATGCGCACACACACACACACACACACACACACACACACACACATGTCCAGCATGGATTTCAAGCTGCTGGATCTGAGACTTGAACTATGGTCAGCTATGTGGGGGTCCAGTGCCTTAACCACTATGCTACCTACTGGCCCCTAAAATTTTGTAGTAAGTTTATCTATTTCTCCCATGAGAAAAAGAGACAGAGGGACAGTATAGTCTAACAGGGTTCCTTCTGCCTCAGCCAGGCTAAATCATAGGCATGTGTGTGTGCCTAGTGTATATAGGGAGATACTGGGACATGAACCCAAGACCTTCCCTTGTGTATCCAGCATTGTAGAGTATTGTGTATTGCAGTGCCACCATCTGGCCCCACTAAATACTTCACTGACTTTTTTCTTGCCTAATACTAATGTCAAAATTTAAAAGATAATTAAGTCACATGTTCACAATTTGTTAAACTAATGTAACAGTGAATTTCAGTGAAATCACACTAAGAATTCTGTGTGCTTTGCTGCAGCTATAGGAAAGCAATACCCAATATGAAGATACTAATATTCAATAATTATGATATATTGATAATTTGTATATAGAGAGAAATAAGTGTGTATATTTTTGCTTGAACATAGGCCTTTAAGATAGTTGTCTTATTTTTTTTAAAAAATTCAGTTTTACCATTCATACATTTGACGAAGCATATGCTATGTTCAAAGTGTAATATTAATCTTGTCAATGTGTAATGTACACTTATCAAAGGGTAATATTCATCTTCTCAAGTTACTCCACCAAAATTAAAAGCAGCAACTAAGAAGAAAATAAAATTCCTCTTAATGACATAAAAAAATTCTTCCCTCTTAAAATAGAGGGCAACTTATTAAATCTAACATTCTCATAACTCACATATGGAAAAATAGCTATGATTAGTAACACAGAAGAGAATAATGAAAGACCAATAGATTATCAGTGTTTTGAGCCTTAATTTAGGAAGTTATCAACCAAATGATTGATTATTCATCTCAAGGATTCATATGGTTTCAGAAACAAGAGAAGATATAACAAAAGGACTGAATTTGCCTAAATGATTGGTAGACTTTGTTCATTCTGAATTCAATAATCCTTTACTAATTTGGCAAAGCCTCTGTTTTTTTCATTTCTCACATCATTGTTCATAATGATAGGAGAAAAAAAGGAAATGGAGATAGATTCCAGGTCATATAATAGATTTCATACAAATTTTCTAAGGCATTTGGTTTTAAATATTTATCATTCGTACTATATAGAAATATAATTTATGTAAAGGAATGTAATAAACATGATACTTTTTAACATATCAATTTCTGAATGTGCCCCAGAACATTAATTTGGCTGGAATGCTCTCCCTCACTAGCCAGTCAACCGTATCTCTTTTTCATGGCCAACTAAATGTTCCAGCACTACGAAGCCTTTCTCAAGGTCCAGAGCCGGTATCATACCTGCCACCTGTGCTCTCACAGCACCCTTTTCATCCACCAATATATGGCACTTCCATTTTGGATTCATAATCTACAGTGTTGTGTGTTTGTCTCACATGTGAGCCTGCTAAGGACGGAAACCATGATTATTCAATTTTCTATTCGTGAGATCAATTCTTTGCAATCTTGCTCATATAACGAGACCATTTGCAACATTTTTTTTATAAAATCAAATTGAACCAGGTAGCTTTTATGAGTTTGCATTGAGAAATGCAATAAAATTTCAAGGCTTCCCATGATAATTGCAAGGCTGTAGACCAAAAGGTATCCTGAATACATTATAGCTCGAAAGTAACAGAAAAACCTGGGTAAGTATTTATCAGAGAATGGAATTTGTTTTACAGACATTAACTAACTAAGAATACTGTTACAGAGTCACAAACAAAATTATACAAAATTATAAGAAATATTTTGAACATCATCTTTAAAATTCAGTATTTTGAAAAAAATTTTTTTGAGGGGTTTTTGCTATAAGGCGCATGCGCTCGCCAGAAAGATAGAGAGGGATGGAGAGTCAGAAAGTGAGAAATCACCCCCCAGGGGAGATGGTCACGCCACAATCCCTTCCCCTCCATTCTCCTCTCAGGATCTTGGGCACGCACACACATGCACCCAGCGTGAGTTTAAGCCACCAGATCCAGGACTCGAACCGCGATCAACTACGTGAGAGTCCAGCGATATAGCCATTACACTAACTGCTGGTCCCCAGTATTTTGAAATTTTGAAAGTCGTTTATTAACTGTCAAGAACTATGGAGTATGAGAAAACATTTTTTGATGTGTAAAGTAAATGTTCGTGGAAAAATATAAAAATAAATAAATTTTAAAAAATATATTTTACTAATTATTAAGTAATTGAGAATGAGACACCTGACTGGCAGCTAAACACACACACACATACACTCAAGCACACTCATGCACACACACAAAGGGTCTTCAAAAAGTTAGTGGAATAAAATAAAATTAAAGTGTGAGTTCATTTTGGTACCAAATAAGTTTGGAAATCTATCCATAGTTTTTTCATAATGCACATTTCCATTAACTTTTGAAGAACCCCCTTCATATTTGCTTGTGTGTATGTGTGTGTGTGTGGGGGGATATATATATATATACATATATATATATAGATAGATAGATAGATAGATAGATAGATAGATATACCAGCTATGTCTACATTTTCAGCAACATGTGACTTTTCAGGGCTCATTATTCTTATGATCTACTAACATGACATAAAGGTCACTGGAGAAAAAATGACAGTCTTAATGAGTATAGTAACATCCGCAAAAGGCAGGTCACATTCACACATGACATAAGAATCAAGTATTACTGAATAGTCATAGAGATGCTTTTAGTAAAGCAACATCACTAAACAACTAACTTTCTCCCTTTGCATTTCTGATGTTTTCTGAAAAATCACTTTATATCCTGGAATAATCAATTAAAATATTTTAATTTTGAGGATTGTTTTCTTCTAACTACAATCTCAGAAGTTTAACATATGACATTAGAAAACCAGTTAATTTGTCGCTGTCTTTTTTCTTTTTAGATGTTTTGCCATGTGGCACATGTGCTCACCACCACAGAGACAGAGAGGCAGAGGAAGTGAGAAATCTCCCATCAGAGGGATGGCCACACTGCAATCCCTTCTTCTCCATTCTCCTCTCAGGATCCTTGGGCATGCATGCCCTTGTGCCTAGCATGATTTTCAAGCTGCTGGACCTGAGACTTTAACGGTAGAGTAGGCCATGTAGAATCCAGTGCTTTAACCCTATCTGCCTGCTGACCCCAGGACGTCAAATTTTTAAATGAAATATTGAGCACTTCTTTTCTTCTCCTGTTATTTGGCTAATGTTCATTCAGCCAATTGTTAGACTATGTCAATGCATTTTTAGAGGAAGCACCAAAAGATGCTATGTGTGAATAGGGCAATATACATGACGTCACCCTGCTTTGTAGTCACATTTTCAAGGTGAATAGAAATAAAGACAAATGATAAAAGCTAAATCAATTCATTGGCAATTGTTACCAAAAAAAAAAGTGGACAAAAGGCTTACAGAATCTACATTTAGATAAAAAGATCTTTATACAAATTAGATCATTGGTGAGTGTGTTTAGTAATCACCATCCAACTCATAAACAAAAGGCGACTTCTCATCATTACAATTCCCCTGCCAGAAATAAGACATTGCAAACTTAGGACTTTATTCTATGAAAGCTGAGGTTTCCAACAAAGACATAATCAGTCAATATGCTTCCTACTGTGTTTCTAACTCATGTAATAATGCTGATTGGACCTTAACATTAACAACTTCCTTAGTTCTTCACTTCTCCTAAGTAGAGAAATGACAGAGAAAAAGGAAGAGATAACTTTTAGGTGTTACAGTTGCTCTTTATAGGTTTCCCAAAATAGTTGACTCATGACAACCAACTGCCAACTCTAAAGCAGGGGTCCGTGAACTCAAGCCGATCTGGCCCCCGACACATGTATTTGAATACAGTTTTATTGGGCCACAACATCATACAACTTCATTGACATGTTGTTTAAAACTTATTCTGTTTATAACACCAGAGTTGAGCAGTTGCAACAGAGTATAGTTCAATGCCTAAATACTTTTTATATGGTATTTTACAGAAGAAGTTTGCGGACTCCTACTCTAAAACAGTGGTGCCTTTTGAAACTATAGTAAATTAAAAACAAAATGAAATATTACTCACCTATATTTTATTTTAAATGTAAAATTACATCTCTCTTTCTCTTTCTCTCTCTCTCTCTCTCCCTCTCTCCTCTCTCTCTATATAGATATAGATATATAGATATAGATATAGATATAGATATAGATGTATATGTATATATGTATGTATTTTTTTCCTGGAAAGAGCTTAGTTTCCAATTTCAAGGAACAACAGGAACAAAAGCACTCCAGTAAGTGTGCTTGGTTACATGAATAACTTGTGAAGGTTTGAATATACTTCCTGGCATCATGCAATGTTAGAAACCTAGAAATATGTCTGCCTGGTACTTTTAAAGGAAATATATGAAGAGCCTCTTTTGAAACTTTGAAAAGATTTATTTTCTATTCTGGAGGCACTTTAGTATGGAGAGTTGAAGGTTGCATAAAAATATAGCAACTAGCATAGTTGAAGTGGTTATTCTCTAGGGAAACATTTGGCCCTAAGACAAGATATGCTGGAAACAAATAAACAAGCAAATAAAATTGGCCAATATAAGCTTAAACTCATACTCATGAAGATATATGCTTACACCTATCACCTCACGCAAATCTATCATCATGGATCCTAGGCTATTTTATAGCCTTTAAATCTTCCTTAAAGGTTACTCTCAGGTGCTTTTGAATTTGAAGTTTCTATGACCACATGCACAGCTTTTTACCTTTCAGACATAAAATTCTTTTCTTGGTTCTCATCTTGTGCTTCCAACGGATGGCGGATGGCGGATGGAGGATGGCAATGTGAGATAAACAAATGTCTCCATTAAGTAAATCTTTGTGATGTTTGAGCATTACCATAGAGGGAGTCCCATGTTAATGAAGACATTTAACTTAAACATTGTACTCAGGAGGTTGAAACAAGATGAAATTCAATTTAGACATCAGATAATGTGCTTCTGAAATAAGAAGACTAAGTAACTTGTCTTTTTCCTTAAAACCTTAACAGACCTTCTGGTCCTCTTGATTCTGCCCCACACACAAAGGTAGTTAATTTTTAGAGACTTTGCACCAGCTGTTCCCTATGACTTGAATGCTTTGCCCCCAGATTGTTACTTGGTTGACTCCTGTTTATCAACCAGATCTTTCTATTTTATTTTACTTTTATTTTCTAGAGGGCATGCACACTTACCAGAAAGAGAGAGAAGAAAGGGAGGGAGAGAGGGAGAGAGAGAGTGCGTGCAGCTCCAAATGCCACAGTAGTTTCTCCTCCATTTGTCCCTCCCATCAGGATTTTGGGTATGCATGTACACACACTGGAAATGTGTCTCTGAAGTCCCGGACCCAGACTCAGACCATGGTCAGTCATGTGGGATCTGGCTTGTTTAACCACTGTGCTACTTGGCTGTTCATGTTAATCAGTTCATCCTAAAAATTACTTTCTTCTTGAGGTCTTAAAGTAATTTTTTAGCTTTTCTTTCTCTCTTTTAATTTTCTGCATAGCATTTCCCATTTTCTGAACTTTTTTCCCTTCTCAATTTGTGTCCTAGCCCTCCTAGAATCTGAGTTCTATAAAAGTATGGAGCCATTATCTCCTGTATATAGTGTGAAGGACATTGCTTGAAATATACTGGGTACTCAATATATTATGGAATACATTGCTCTTAGAAGGTTAGATACCCAGTGGTTCAGATATGGTGCTAATTATGTGTGTACATAAAAGAGGAAAACATTTTCTTCTTATCTCAAAGTGCTACTAATTTGATTCAGTTGATGATCACACACAAATCACACAATTGCATCACTTGAAGAACTATTCCTTAGGTTTGTAAACTATTACTGCATCACTTTATAGGAAACATTATTAATACAGCTAAATTGAAGTTGAAGTCAGGGACGAATTATTATAGGAGAAATTTTAGCCGAGAATAGAAAGGGAGGCAAGGGCTGAAGAGACTAGGCAAATGCTCGTCACAATTAACTTCTGCGTCACAATGAAGCATTGTGACATGTTTAGTGGAAGACACATAGTTCATAGTGGACAGTTCATAATTACTTGCATAAACTTTGACATCCCTGCTTAAAACCAAGTGGAGACCCCCTAAAAAAAGAATGGGCCCTCAGTTTCTCCTTCTATTGAGGAAAAAAAATGAAAATTTCCCAAACGTAAGGGCTGAACTAAAAGTAAAATATCTCTTCTAAGGGGCTTGGAATACAAGGTTCCTTTACATTTTAATGGCTGAAAGTAAGGGGGTAATACTTTAGACTTTGGTTATGGGAATCAAGCAACATTGGCCATGAACAAGGGCTATAAGACTTCTAAAACTCTCACTTAAAGGAAAAGTTCTAAAGTCAATGCTTAAGATGTTTTGCAAGATGAAAACTACTGGCTGTAAGCACAAAGACCACAGGTTGAATGGTGCCAGAAACCTGATGATTTCTACCTTCCAGAACAGAAATTTGATTATCTAAGGCCTCAGCAATGAAGAAGGCCCAAGAGATGATCATATCCTCTTGAACTAATCATTGCATCTAGATGATGCATCTAGGCCCCCACCCTTAAATTTTACCCTTAAAAGCACACATGAGGAACTCCTTGGAGAGATTGGGCCAGCTGCACTGCCTTGCTTTGTGCATTGCAGTAAAGCTGAACTTTCCTTCATCACACCATGGGCCTACAGTTTTGTTTGCAGCGCTTGGGTGAGCAAACTTGATTTGAGTTGGGTAAGATGCTGGGGTCATGTCTATCATATTTACTTTTATATCTTCAGCATCTAGTTATAATTGATAATAATAGTGATAATTACTGAGGGAGCTAAATACCTATTTGTTGGATGAATGACTGTGGTATTAATAAAGATAAAATTATGTAAAAGAGTCAAATGATACACTAAAAATGTTAATGAAATCAAGATTATAAATGTTTGAGAAATATTTCAGAAGTTGCACACTGACAGGATTTAGGCAGAGATTTGAGCAAGAAAGGGTCAGAATGGATAGGCATCTATGATGACTGCAGGGTTGATTTGTGTGTGTGTGTGTGTGTGTGTGTGTGTGTGTGTGTGTGTGTTTTCCCCAGACTAGGAGAATGATGAAACCATCAGACAATATAAGAAATATAGAAATATAGAATTCAATGCCCATGGCATGGTGATCAAGGTAGCTGGACCCCACATGGCCAGCTGTACAGTTCAAGTCCTAGACCTGGTGGCTTAGGAGACACCGCAGTCATATGTGTGCATGTGCCCAGAGTCCTGCAGTGCGACTGCCCTCTATACTGGGAGGTGGTGTGTTTCTCACTTTTGTTTTCTGTCTCTCTCCAGAGAGCACATGTACTCTCTAGCTAATTTTGTTGAAAAAAGAAATAGGAAAAGAAAAAACAACTTGGGTGATGTTAGAAAGAGTTGAGGTATTTTGAATTAATGCAACATTCAAGACATCCAAATTAAGATATCTACTAGTCATGAGGAACTAGGTTTTATGTACAAAATGCCCTGAGTCAAAAGTCTCAAGGTCATGTTTTACAATTAATTTGAATTAGTAACTTTTTTTTTCAAAAGAGATTTTTGCTACAGGGTGTGTGTGCTCACTGGCAAGACAGAGAAACAGAAAGGAAGTAATCACATACACACACACACACACACACACCTCCCCTGAGAGATATGGCCACACCAAAATCCCTTCTCCTCCATTCTCCTCTTGGGATCCTGGGAACACAGGCACACACACCTGGCATGAGTTTCAAGGCACCAAGTTTGGAACTCAAACTGCAGTTGACTACATGTGAGTCCAGCAAAGTTACCATCAAGTCATCTGCTGGTCCTCTATAAGTAACTTTTGATGTACGTTGTAAACGGTGGTGTGAAGTATATTAATGAGGCTAGCTATTATTAAAGGTCAGAATAATATGCATTCACATTCTTTTTTATATTGTTTTACTAGATAGATGATAGATAGATAGATAGATAGATAGATAGATAGAAAGAAAGAATAAAATGGTTACTATAGTGGAATATACTTCATCTCAAATAGATAATTATTTTCCCTCCTGTGGCAACAGCAGCTACCTAAAAACTCCAAATATAGTATACTATTATCTATTATAGTCCACATGTTCTACAATAGAACTTTCAATTTATTCATCTTACATATTTGCTACTTTGTATCCTTTGACCTTCCTGTCCTGGTTTCCTCCTCTGGACTCCAACCCTGATAACCACAGTTTAATTCCCTATCACTGTATATTTGACTTTTCATTTTATTTTATTTCAGAGTCAACATGTAAGTGAGATCATGCAATTTATTTTTTCTGTATCTGGCTTATTTTTATTCTTTCTTTCTTTTTTTGGAGAGGTTTTTGCTATAGGGCGCGTGCGCTCGCCAGAAAGACAGAGAAACAGAAAGCAAGAAATTACCTCCTAGGGAGGATAGTCACTCCGCAATCCCTTCTCCTCCATTCTCCTCTCGGGATCTTGGGCACGCACGCACACGTGCCTGGCGTGAATTTAAGCCACGAGGTCTGGGACTCGAACTGTGTTCGACTACATGGGAGTCCCGTGACATAGCCATTACACCAACTGCTGGTCCCTGTATCTGGCTTATTTCATTTGCCATAGTTTCTTCCAGGATCATCCATGTTGTGATAAATGGCAGAATCTTCTACTTTTTAAAGGCTGAATAATATTCCATTAAATATGTATGCCACAGTTTCTTTTTCACTTCACCCATTGATGAACGCTTAGGTTGTTTCCATAACTTGGCTATTGTGAATCATGCCACAATGAACATGGGAATGCAGATATCCTTACAAAGTAGTGATTTCATTTCCTTTGAGTTTATACCCAGAATAGAGATTGCTAGGTTTTATGGTAGTTCTTTATAAAAATTTATTTAGGAACCACTGTACTGTTTCCCATAATGACTATACCATTCTACAATCCCACCAACAGTGTCCCAGGGGTCCCTTTTTTCCACACTATTACCAACTCTTTTTATTTTATCTTTTTGATAATAGTTATTCTAAGAGGTATGAGGTAGTATCTCATAATGATTATAATTTGGAAGAGGCAATTTTTCCACCAGTATGCAGACATCAATGCAGAGACAAAAAGACATCAAAAAGCAAGAAAATGTCAGGCCAGCAGGTGGCTTGGAAGTTAAGGTTGCTGGACTTCCACATGGCTCACTATGGTTCGAGTCATAGATCCAGTAGCTTGAAGATCATCACACTGGGTGTATGTGCATATGTGCCCTAAATCCTGAGAGGAGAATGGAGGAGAAGGGATTGCAATGTGGCCATTCGCCCAGGAGGTGGTGATTCACTTTCCCTCTCTTTTTCGCTCCAGCAAGTGCGCATGCTCTATGGCAAAAAAATAAAAAAGGGAGGGGGGTAAGGCATGGAAAAGTGATACCACCAAAGAAACACAATAATTCTTCAGTAATTGATTAACTGATTCCAAAGAAAAATAAACTTTTGAATTTCCCAAAAAAGGAATAAAAAATGATGATATTAAGATAACTCAGCAAAAAACTATACCTTAGATAAGAGACTGATAACTAAAATACACAGTAAACTCAGCTTACTCACAAAAGAAAATTTTTCAGTCTAATTAAAAGATGGGCAAATGAGCTGAACAGACAACTCTCTAAGAAAGACATGAATGACCAAAAAGCATATGAAACATGCTGGACATCCCTTATCGTAAGGGAAACACAAATCAAAACCACACTGAGATACCACTTAACCCCAGTCAGAATGACTGAGATTAAAAAAAATAAAGAATGATGTGTTGACACGGCTGTGGTGAAAAGGGAACGCTCCTACACTGTTGGTGGGAATGTAAATCAGTACAACCACCATAAAGAACAATATGAAGATTTTTCTCAGAAACTTACAAATAGAACTACCATACAACTCAGTAATTCCACTCCTAGGTTTTTATCCAAAGGATAGAAAACCCCTCTGTTGGAAAAACACTTGCACATCCATGTTTATTGCAATATTACTTAAGATTTCTAGGACATGGAATCAACCAAAATGTCCAAAAACAGACTAGTGGATTGAAAAAATGTGGTCTATGTACTCTGTGGAATACTATTCAGCCATAAAAAAGAATGAGACCATGACATTTGATACGAAATGGATGAATATGGAAAATTTCATGCTAAGTGAAACAAGCCAGACTGTGAAAGACAGTGTGTGTCCCCACTCAATATAAACCAAATGTCTGTACTCTATAGCAGGAACTGAACAATTGGAAGGTGTAGTCGGGATGGTAATTCTAGATACTAGAGACAGTATAGGAGGGGGTGGAAATAGGGAACAAGAGGGAAGAGAGCAGGGAAAAAACAAACACCATATTTAATAGGTAAATATGAAGTTATCTGCTCATGATAATGTATGTGGTAAAGTCTCTGACTTGACTAATATGTACTATATTCATGCTGGGAAAAACCATATTGTACACTGTAAAGATGTACAGTGATCAAATGTTAATTAAAAATTTAAAAAAAAAACATAAAAAAACTCAGCAAAATATAAGAGAATATAAATAGACAATTAAGATATTACACAAAACCAGGAAAGCAATTTGTGATCTGAATGAAAACTGTAACAAAGAATCATAAAGAATCAAACAAATCTTGGAGATGAGTAATTCAATGAATAATAATACAAGAAAAATAGAGAGCTTCAACAGCAGATTAAACAGAGGAAATAATCTATGAATTTGAAGGTAGGCTTTGCAAATTACCCAGAGGGAAAATAAATGTATTTAAAAGGGGGGAAGACAACATGGGGGAGTTACGCGACATCATTAAGTGAATAATCATTCACATTATGGGAGTACCAGAAAGAGAAGAGACAGTAAGCTTATTTAATGAAGTAATTGTAGAAAACCTCTCAAGCCTTGCAAGGCATATGAGCATCTAGATTCATGCAGTTCAAAGATCCCCAAATAGATTCAATAGATCTTTTCCAAAGCACATTCTAATTAAAATACATTCCTTTATAATCTAATAACTACCTGTCCTTTAGCCACCCCATAGAGATCCCAGGAATCCCTTCCTCACTCCCTTCTTTTTGTCCCTCCCTCCCTCCCAAAATACTCTAAAATATAATTTGAAATAGCCTCATTTTGTCTAGTGCCACCATAAATGGTGATGGGCACCATTTATGAAATGTTTTACACTGTGTACATTTGAGCTACAGAACCTAGGCAATAACAGCTATAGGACAGCTTTGGTTTGTATTCATTTGTTTATTTTACTGTTTGTTTGTTAAAGTTCATTATGACCTTAGATGGGATGACAAGTGAAAAACAAGAAAAAAAGGCAAAATGGTCTTCCTAGGTATCAGAATTTTACTTTGGAGAAATTGATTTTATTTCTTTGGTAATGGTCTAGGTTCTGATAATGAGGGTGTTTTGACAAAAAAAAAAAAGTCTCATGAATCAAATGTAACTTAATATCTTAAAAAAGAAAATGATGATAGGGAGGGAGGGAAAGAGAGAGAGAGAGGGAAAGTGAGAGTAAGAAAGTAAGAAAGCACCCCCCAGGGGGCATGGGTACACTGCAATCCCTTTTCCTCCACTTCTTCCTACTTTGGGGATTTTGGGTACTCACACATACACGCCCAGTATGTTTCTCAAACCACTGAGACTAGGACTCAAACTGTGCATATGGGATCCAGGCCTTTCAACCACCATGCCACCAACTAGCCCTGAATTTTTTATTTATTTATTTATTTATTTATTTATTTATTTATTTATTTATTTATTTTGCTATAGGGCACATGACTCGCCAAAGAGACAGAGAGGCAGAAAGTGAGAAATCACCCCCCAGGGGGGATGGCCATGCCACAATCCCTTCTCCTCCATTCTCTTCTCGGGATCTTGGGTACACACACTTGCGTCCAGCGTGTGTTTAAGCCACTGAGTCTGGGACTCGAACCGTGGTCGACTACATGGGAGTCCAGTGATGTAGCCATTATGCCATCTGCTGGTCCCAGAATGTTGAGTTTTAAACCTGTTACTTTAAGCAAAATTCAGTAGTTAAGTCAATGATCAGATGGCATTTTACTGTCTGAGTCTTAAAAAATAATACAATAAGAAATAAACTTCATCTTGCAAGAAATAAACTTTTGTTCTGGTGTAAAATTCTGAAAAGATTATGAGAATCCTTGATAACATTGATCACCCTATTACTTTAATAGGATTATTGAGAAATTTATATCAAATATAAAATCTAATTTGATTTATTTCTGACTGTTTCTAAGTGCTAGCATCAAAATAAAACTCTTAAGTATTTTATTCTGGGGAAGGAAAGTTACTGTAGCCTGGCCATGAAACTTTCAGTTATAAAAATCCTAGACTTTCCAAAGGGAAAAATGAATAGCAGGTCCTTAGAGTCACAGTATCACAAAATTGTAGGGTCAGCAGTTCCTTCAAAGTGATTATTTGGTTATAGTATCACCCTGAAATATCACCTCCAGCTAAGTTTTTGATGGGAGTAGGATTGCAGACAATTTGAAGCTCTACTTTATAATGAAAGCCTGGTGAGCTCTAATTGAGAAAGATAGACACACTTTGGATACCAGGTGAGTGGGTGGTTATTAAACACTGTTAGGAAAATGGAGAAGTCTGATATGTGTTAGTGCCCAAATAAAGACTTTCCTAGTGTCACAGACTGGTGGGCTGAGCTGTTACCCTTAAACTGAGTTGGCACTGTCCTTACGAAGGAGCTGTGGATCTGTTTAAGCATTACTGAGACTCTGAGAAGCATATCTCAGGATGATGGTTCTCTATCCCCACAACGTGATGTATTCAATCTGTCATGACTCTGTTGTTACTCATAACAGCTAAAGTACGTATCTTTTTTTTTTTTTTTTTCTTGCTATAGGGCATGTGGGCTTGCCAGAGAAAGATAAAGGGTCAGAGAGAGAGAGAAGAACAAGGGAAATGAGAAATCATCCCTTTGCCCCAGGGGAGTTGGTCATACTGCAATCCCTTTCCGCTCTCCTATAGGGATTTTGGGGATGCACACACACGTGCCCAGTATAAGTTTCCATATGGCAGGTGCCACCACACCCATGCCCAGTATAAGTTTCAAGCCACCAGGTCCAGGAATCAAACTGTGGAGTCAGCCATGTAGGATCCAGGTGCCTTAACCTCCATACCACCTGCCGGCCCTAATGTTCATATCTTGGCAAATCGTTTTATCTTTTATAAATAAGAAGATTCAAACAATGACATCATTCTCACTTGCATTATCCTTTTTTTGAGAGTGAGTAGTATGCTGGAAATTGCCCTTCCCCTACACTATTGCAGGTAAGGTATATTCCATGGTGTATAGGTATACTCAGGGGAAGGACTAGATTTTGGGTGCTGGGAGAAAACAGGGCCAAGTAATGCTGCTAACAAGAAAGCTGTTCTTTACATGCATCACTTTCATAGTAGGCATTAAGAGTTTTCTAGTGTGGGCTGGCAGGTGGCATGGTGGTTAAGGCACTAAACTCCAACATGGCAGACAATGGTTTGAGTCCCAGACTTGGTGGCTTGCTTCCTCTGTCTCTCCCTGGTCATATTTAATAAATAGTTATAATAAATAAAATTAAATAAGTAATTCTTTAAAAAATTTTTACCAATGAGGCCATATAAAAAGCATAGCAAAGCTCCCATGGACACTTTGATTGAAATATATATCATTGCCTCTTGTTCAGCCTGCTATAAGGGGTCCTCACAAAATTCATGGAAAATGCATATTAGAAAAAACCCAAGCATGGATTTAACATTTTTCCACCAAAATAAACTCATTCTAATTCTGTTTTTGATAAACTTTCTGAAGTCTCCATGTAAGGTAACTTAAAAACAGGAAATCCTATTGTTGGTATTTCATAAATCACATTTAAAAAAAACTATTTAGCTTTTAAAACTTATTATTATTTTTCTTGTTTTTATATTCAGCAGAGAGAGATACAGAGAAAGAAAGAGACAAGGAGAAAGTGAGAAAGCAAGCCACCAGGTTCAGGACTCGAACCACAGTCAGCTTTATGGGAGTCTGGTGCCTTAACCCCTACACCACCTCCTGGTCCCCATAAACTGCATTTTAAATGTGTTCGTTGAGCTGCTGAAGTGGACAGATTTGTTATCATTTGAGTATAGTTTTCTTTTTTAGACAACCCAGAATATTATTGACTTTAAAAATAAATTGTTTAATGTTTAAACCTAAAAATGATTGTTTTGACATCTGTGGAATACTGTGTAGCTTCTTATCTCCTGATAACTTTAGAAGAACTAATATAAGAGGTAGATATAAGTGGAATAAGGAATTTAGAATTTATGTTATAACAGAAAAGAAGATAGTAATATGACAAGGAAACTACTAAAAATATATTTCCATGTGAAAATACACTTCTAGAGTAATTTCAAAATCATGAAGCTTAGATTTCTCTGCTTCCACAAGATAACTTCCCCCTCCCTTGAAATACATTCCACCTTTCCCAAAATTACTTCTTCCACTAGAATTGTGGTTATACAATTCTTTTCATCTTTTCCTTTTCAAAAATAATGAAAATTTAAATTGGGAATTAAGTTGCATTTAATTTTCAGTTTAGCATTTTAATCTTTGAAAATAGCCTAGCCACAGGCAAGGTGCGGCTCAAAGCTTCAATGACAGCAAACCGAAAAGGGGAAATCTGTCAGCTTTGAAATATAAACTGGTGGTTTGGCTTCCAGCAAAGTTTTCTCCATTATATTCTTTTTCTTGCTCTCTTTCCCTCTAGCTCTCCTGCACTCTCAGAGCACTGAAATGCTAATAATTTTACTCCAGGAAACATATTTGATATCATTTTTATATAACCAAATAAAAGGCCTTAAGACTATAGTTTCATAGAAGCTACTCTTTATTTAACACAAGACTTCGTTTGTTAAATAAATACACACACAGTGCAATAAATGTCTACATAGTCTTAAGCCACATTGCAATTTGTAGTGTTATTTGGATGGTACATTATTTTTTATTTTTATTTTATTTTTAGTTATTGCCATAGGGCATGTGTGCTTACTAGAGAGAGACAGAGAGATGGAAAGTGAGAAATCACCCCTGAGGAGATGGCCACATTGCTATCTCTTCCCCTCCATTCTCCTCTTGGAATTTGGGGCATGTATGCATATTGGCCCAGTGTGATTTTCAAACTGCCAGTTCCAGGGCTTAAACCACAGTTGGCCATGTGGGTGTCCAGCACCTTAACCACCATGCCATGTGCTAGCCCTTGGATGGTACATTATTTAAAAACTGCAAAAGGAGACTATGATGTGAGCAGATGCCTATGATTCTGGTAAGACTGTGCATCCTACATACAAGTCCTTGGAAAAATGTATGTGCACAGAGACCAGCAGTTAGGGATTGCAGCGTGGCCATCCCCCTGGGGGGTGATCTCACTTTCTATCTATCTTTCTCTGTCTTTCTGGAGAGCACATGCGCCCTATAGCAAAAACCTCTCCAAAAAAAAAAAAAAAAAGAATGTACATGCACATGAACATTACATATACATGAAGAGGCATCAATTGTCATATCCCCAAAGTTGAAATTTGTACACACACATTTAAATTTTAATAAGATTGTAAATGTATTCAGCACCTAACTCAGTGACTAGCACATTATATGGTGACTAGCACATTATATGTCCTCAATATTAAGCCAATGAACGCATGAGGCAAAGAAATTATGTGTAAATAAAGAGAAAAAATGAGTATTGTATTCATTTTACTTTAATCAGAATAGTATTTGATTATAATACCTGACAAAACGTAGTCACATATAATATTTTTAAATAATTTAATACATAGTTTCCCCTTGTAATTTGTCTTTTGTTATTCTGTCAGCTATAATTTGTTCAATCTTTTGTATAGTTTTCTTTCCAATCTTACAAGTATGTAATTGGGGAAAGTAAGGGAATTGACACTTACCGAACCTATTCTTTAAGATTTCATATCTCTTTGAATCTTTACTAGGACCCTGGAAAAGACGATCCTTTTGCAGAAGAAACAGAGAAAAGAGTCTCTGAACGAATTGCCCAAAATGCGAGGACAGGGTTTGAATTCAAATGAGTTTAATTCCAAATGGATCTTTTCCTCAAACCACACTGTCTCCAAGAACTACATTTTCTTATTTCTCAGGAACCCTGCCAACTTATCTAAGATGTTCTCAGTAGTGTCGAAGTTCAATAAATAACATCTGTAAATACATGAGGCATTTAAACACGGGTTGTATTGTAGTTCTCTAGTGGAGTTTTTCAGTTTATTTAGTACCCACCTGAATTAGATGCTTTGGATAAAAAAAAAAAGAAAAGAAAAGAAAACTAATCAAGTTTAATCAGCTGAGTAAATATTTGGATAAAAGATGAAGCTTGTTTCAGTAAGGGAAAACCCTTATTTATTTATTTTACCTATCCATTGACATTGAACAATTACGGTATAGTGAATTTTCAAAATTAGTATTATGTTTTCTTTTGTTAATTATTGTATTGGGTTAGTACTGAGCTCTGAATTATTAGTCTAATTATATACCATGTGGATGTGGGAGCACTATATAAAAATATATATATATATATATATATATATATATATATATATATATAAATGTTGTATATATACACACATATGTACATATATGAATGCTATATATATATATATATTATAAAATATATTCATGAATGACAGAAAGACAGAGACAGAGAATCTAAAATATATTCTTTCTTGTGAGACAGAAATGACAGTAATTTATGCATGTATTGGGGAGTTTAAATTTCTGCATTTTAGTAGCTTACCTTTGATCTTTGCAAACTGAGACTGACCTATATATATATTTTATATATATATATATATATATTTTTATATATATATATATATATATATATATATATATATATATATATATAATTTTGGTGGGGAGAGACTTTTGCTACCAGGTATGCATGCTTGCTGAAGAGACAGAGAGTGACAGAGAGAGAGAAAGTGAGAAATCATCCCCAGGAGCATGGCCACACTGCAATCCCTTCTCCTCCATTCTTCTCTCAGGATCCTAGACACATATACACATGTGCCCAGCATGATTTTGAAGCCACTGTGTCCAGGACTCAAACTGCAGTCTCTCATGTGGGAGTCCAGCAACATAACCACTATACCATCTGCTGGTCCCTATTTAATTTTTTTAATAGAGAGAGAATACATACACTCACTGGAGAGAGAGAGAGAGAGAGAGAGAGAGAGAGAGGGAGAAAGGACACCCACCCAATGTGTCATGGCCACACAGCAATCCTTCTCCTCCATTTCTCCATCCTGTTGCTATTTTGTGTATGCATGCACACATGTCTAGTGTGTTTTCAAGTTGCTGGGACTGGAACTTGAACTACAATCAGTCATATGAGATCTAGCTTTCTTAACCACTAGACTAGGGGGCCAGCCCTAAATACCATTTGAAAATAAGTATGCATAAATGATTTCTAGCTGAAATGTTTTTTAAATGGTTACTATAAACTAGGTATGTCTTCGCATTTTTAACCTTCCTGAGGCTCAGTTTCTTTTCAATGATTCTCAGGTTGGCTGCACCTTAGATCCACTCAAAGAACTTTAAAGAAATACTAATAGCCAAGCCTCATCCCCAAGAATTTGAATTTGATTTACCTGTGTGAGGGCTTGGACTTAAATATATATATATATATATATATATATATATATATATATATAATTATATATATATTAATCATATATATATATGATTAATACTAAATGAAGGCAAAACAAAATGGTCAAAGTAAGAATCATCAACCACATAGGTTTTTTTTTTTTGGGGGGGAGAGTTTTTTGCTATAGGGCGTGTGCACTCGCCAGACAGACAGAGACAGACATAGAGACAGAAAGCGAGAAATCACCCCCCAGGGGGGATGGTCACGCCGCAATCCCTTCTCCTCCATTCTCCACTCGGGATCTTGGGCACACATGCACACGCACCCAGCGTGAGTTTTAAGCCACTGGGTCCGGGACGCGAACCACGGTCGACTACGTGGGAGTCCAGCGACATAGCCATTATGCTAACTGCTGGTTCCCAACCACATAGGTTTTCAACAGATATGTAGTGCTTGCCATGAGCAATATTGCAAGTTTTCTGTGTTGATACCTATATATTGTTGGAAAAAAAAAAGCTGAATTCCTTCAGTGTCTGGTTTATTTTACTTAGCATTATCTCCTCTAGGTTCATCCATGTTGCCACTAATGACTGAATTTTGTCCTTTTTTATTGCTAAATAATATTCCATTGTGCATATATATCACATTTTCTTTATCCATTCATCAACAGTTGGGTACGTAGGTTGATTCTATATCTTAGCCATTGTAAATAATGCTGCAGTAAACATGAGAGTACAGATGTCTCCTTGCCATGTTGATTTCATTTCTCCTGGGTTTACACTGGTAGTAGTTATTGCATCATAAGGTGGGTCTAGTTTTAGTTTACTGAGGTGCCGTCATACTGTTTTCCATAATGGCTGTAGCAATTTACATCTTCACTAATAGTGCAGAAGAGTTCTCCTTTTTTTACAAACTCATCAGCATTTGGTACTCCTTTTATTTATTTATTTATTTTTTTGAAGAGGTTTTTGCTATAAGGGCGCGTGCGCTCGCCAGACAGATAGAGACAGAGAGATAGAAAGTAAAAAATCACCCCCCAGGGGGGATGGCCACGCCACAATCCCTTCTCCTCCATTCTCCTCTAGGGATCTTGGGCACGCACGCACGCACATGCGCCCGGTGTGAGTTTTAAGCCACCAGGTCTGGGACGCGAACCACGGTCGACTACGTGGGAGTCCAGTGACATAGCCATTACACCAACTGCTGGTCCCTGGTACTCTTTTTTTAATTATTTTTATTTTTTAAACTTTTGCCATAGGGTACTTGCACTCACCAGAGAGAGAAAGAGAAAGGCAGAGAGAGGGAAAGTGAGACATCTTACTCCTCAGGGGGAGTGGCCACACTGTAATTCCCTGCCCCTCCGTTCTCCCCTTAGGATTTTGGACTTGTACACACACTCACCTGGTATGAGTTTCAAGTCATTGGGTCCAGGACTCAAACTACAGTTGACCAAGTGGGAGTCCAGTGTCTTAACCGTCATCTCATCTGCTGGCCCTATTCTTTACTTTTTTTGATAATAGCCTTTATCACCTGGCTAGAATAATACCTCACTATAGTTTTTTTTTTGTTTGTTTGTTTGTTTGTTTTTAAATAGGGGAGAGAGGCAACAGCTCTCAACAAGCTGATCTCATCTCCACTGAAACATGGGGAAGAGTGGTGTTTTTTTTTTTTTTTTTGGAGAGGTTTTCGCTATAGGGTGCGTATGCTCACCAGACAGACAGAGAGAGACACAGAGACAGAAAGCGAGAAATCATCCCCCAGGGGGGATGGTCACACCGCAATCCCTTCTCCTCCATTCTCCTCACGCACACGTGCCCAGCGCGAGTTTTAAGCCACCGGGTCCGGGAAGCGAAACGCGGTCGAATACGTGGGAGTCCAGAGACATAGCCATTACGCTAACTGCTGGTTTCCCCTCACTATAGTTTTGATTCACATTTCCCTAATAACTAGTGATTGCTCCAGTACATTCTACCCATAACATTATTGCCTGAGTCTAAGTAATTTCTAAAGATAGAAATTTATTCAGTTCATGGTTTAGAGTCCCAAGAATTAAGGGCCGCTTTATGTGAAGGTCCACATGGCAGAGGGTAGGAATTTGAGCCGATAAGAGCCTGTCTGCCTCATCCCCTGTCCTTATAAAATTACTAGGACTTAATCATAGGGGCCCTACCTGATGCCTAATCATTTTCCAAAGGTCCCGTCTTTCTTTTTATTATATATTTTAAAATTTAATTTTTTAAGGTTTTTGCTATAGGGCATGTGTGCTCACCAGAGAGAGATAGTGTTAAAGCAAGTGCGAAATCACTCCCCATGGGAGGATGGCCGCATCATAATCCCTTCTCCTCCATCTTCCTCCTGGGATTCTGGGCACGCATGCACATGGACCCAGCATGATTTTCAGGCCACCATGTACAGGAGTTGAACCACAGTTGGCCATTTGGAAGTTCAGCACCTTAACCACCATGCCACCTGCTGGTCCCAAACCTCATGTTTTAATGCTTTAATCAGATTAACTATCTTCTTAATACCTTTACAACACAACCAGTTTCAACACATAAATTTTTTTTTTTTTTTTTAGAGGTTTTCGCTACAGGGTGCGTGCGCTCGCCAGACAGACAGAGAGACAGAGAGATAGAAAGCGAGAAATCACCCCCCAGGAGGGATGGCCATGCCGCAATCCCTTCTCCTCCATTCTCCTCTTGGGATCTTGGGCACGCACGCACACGCGCCCCGCGTGAGTTTAAGCCGCCGGGTCCAGGACTTGAACCGCGGTCGACTACGTGGGAGTCCAGCGACATAGCCATTATGCTAACTGCTGGTCCCTCAACACATAAATTTTGGACAGACACACTGAAATCACAGCAGTGATGCTGAACATTTTTTTCTCTTACTTTCTGGCCATTTGTGTATCTTCTTTTGAGAACTGTCTATTGTGATGGACTGCTCTTTTTCTTTTTTTAAATTTGCTAGAGGGCATGTGCACTAGCCAGAGAGAGACAGAGAGAGACAGAGAGAGAGAGAGAGGCAAAGTGAGAAAGTACCCCTCATGGGGGAAGGTCATGGCACAATCTTTTCTCCATTTCTCCCTTCAGGATTTTGGGCATGCATGCACATCTGGTGTGTTTTCCAAGTCCATAGGTCCAGAATTGAACTGCACTGTAGGCCATGTGGGACCCAGCCACCAGAACCACCACGTCTTGGGCTGAGTTTAAGCCACTGGGTCTGGGACTCAAACCACAGTCTACTACATGGGAGTCCAGCGACAAAGTCATTACGCCATCTGCTGGTACCAAAACAATAATCAAGTTTAACACTGAGTTTGAAAAAAGTAGCAAAAGAGCCGCCTTCTATAAATTATTTGATTCTTAATGTTTATGTAAATATAAAAATGCCTTGATAAGGAATAATTGACAAGATTCATTATAGTCTTTTCACTTGATTTGATCATTCTGCTGTAAATTTCTTTAGTGATGGATGATACATATATATCTATAGCTTGGGATATGTGTACTAGGAAGATTGTATTGAATGCTAGATTACTATTTTGCTAAAGTTTGATTTGTGGAAATTATTAGCTTGTTGTTGAAATACCTCATTTGAATACTTCATATTTTTGCTTCCAAAATAAATGTAGTGATTGAAAGTAGACTTTTTATACATTTTCATTTGGAACAATTTCTTGGAGAGGAGAAGCAGAGGAGATTCATGATATAAAAACAAAGCAAACACATCTAAAACTTGCAATATGAGTGAAAATACCAGTAAATTTGGTTTCTCAGAATGATTCTTGCTTTGTTAACAATAACTATCTAAATAAAATTAAATACCCACTAAAAAATTTCTTTTTAAAAAGAAAAGTTGCTTCAAAAATAAGGGACAAGTGAGGAAAAAAAATAATCTGAAGCATTTTTGTAGAACTATGTCACAAATCAATATTTTAGACACTTTGAAGATCATCCACTTGCTTTTCAACCTTCACACTTCGGAGACAAGGGATATATATGTTTATATCCTTTCTGTTTCTAAAATAAATCGTTTCTGATTTGGCATCTTTTATGGAAGGGTCTACAGAAAATGTCAATTTTTATAATTGACCAGACCATACTTGAGGGAAAAATGAGGAGACAACAGTGGGAATGTCATTCAGGGTCATTTCACATATTTGTATCACAGAGAAGCATTGCGCTTTTTGCACTTCTTAAAGCCACTTCCCTCCACCCCCACATTCCCTCCCTTAGGAAGTTTGAGTGAGAGATGATTCAGCTGGAATATTGTGTGTGTGTGTGAATAGATCTACACAACTTTTTAAAAGAGATACATGTGTATGTAAAAATTATTCCAGAACTGTGTTCTCTGAAGGGCAGTAAATGCATCTAAGTTAGTTTTGTACTATGAAAACAGAAATATGAATCTCATGAGGAAATTTAATCACAATATACTATTAATGCATTAAAAATTCATTTAGCGCGAGACCTCCAAAGAACAATTTACATATTTGGAAAAGACAAATTAAAACTTTTTAGCTGCTAAAAAAAAGGTAAAAAAAAAAATTCAGAACCAGATATTCTTTTATTTCAGTTCTCAATTAAGTACAACTGATTCCTGAGAAAAAGAAGAGCAAATGGCATAAACTGGACTCAGAAACATAATATTTAGATCGAATTTTAGCCTAGCCACCATGGTGCAGGCACTAGGGTACTACATGAGATTATATACTACATGAGAATACTGGAAACTATGTGGGAGGCCCAGGTATGAATTCCACGTCTACCTGAACACTTCAGTTTAGCTAGCCCACAGAGTCATTTCTCTAGCCTTATTCTAGTCCTATATGACTTGGGTTATAATTACTTCAAAGTACAGTAAAAATATGGAAGGATGAATATCATGGTAATATGCTTCTTATTCATAAAGTTCTTAGCAATTCATGCACACACACACACACACACACACACACACACAAGTGCGTGCGCACGATTTTCTTCTATACAAACTTTAAATCACATTATTTTCAATAAACTTTAGAATTATATTGCCCCCAAACACATCAACAGCATTCTGATTAGATTGCAATAAATTCTAATGTGAAGTTGGCAAGCATTGCAACTTTAATGAAAATAAGTCTCAAAACCTAAACAAGAACATTTCTATTTACTTGGCATTTCTTTTATGTCCTGTATATTTCTATTTTTTTTTCTCTTAAAGGACCTACAACTTTCTCGTTAACTTTATTTCTCCTTAATTTATCCTGTTGGGATGGCAAATGTGATTTTCTTTTTCATTTGTATTTGTAAACCATTGTTGGTATTTTTATTTAATTTAGTTTAGTTTTGTTATATGGTATGTGCATACACCAGAGAGAGACAGAGAGTCAGAGAAAGAGAAAGTGAGAAATCAATCCCTGCCCCAGCTGGGATGGCCATGCTATACTCCCTTCCCTTCTATTTTCCTCTTGGGATGTTAGGCATGCATATACATGTGCCTGGCGTATTTTCCAAGGACCTGATCAAGAGCTTGAAATGTACAATCAGTCGTATGGGATCCAGACACCTTAATTACCATGTCACCTGGATGGCCCTGTTGCTGGTATTTTTAAAAGTTGCTAAGTTATATATATATTTGTATTGTATCCATCATCTATGGTTTGAATGTGTCCCACCCAAAATTTATGTGTAAACATTTGGTGAGACACTGTAATGGTATTAAGAGTGCAGAAACTTGGGAACCAGCAGTTAGCGTAATGGCTATGTCGCTGGACTCCCACATAGTCGACCGCAGTTCGTGTCCCGTACCCGGTGTATTAAAACTCACGCCGGGCGCGTGTGCGTGCGTGCCCAAGATCCCGAGAGGAGAATGGAGGAGAAGGGACTGCGGCGTGACCATCCCCCCTGGGGAGTGATTTCTCGCTTTCTGTCTCTATGTCTCTGGCTGGCTGGCGAGCACATGCGCCCTATAGCGGAAAAAAATTAAAAAAAATAAAATAAAAAAACCTCTCAAAAAAAAAAAAAAAGAGTGCAGAGACTTAGTCCAATTATGTTGAAAGATGGAGCCTTTGGGAAATAATTAGGCATCACGGAGGGTTCCCCGTGATTGAATACTGGTAGGCTTACAAGGAAGAGGAAATGAGACAGATATTCTTTGTACTTATCAAGTTCCTGCCTGGCGCCATATTATCAATCAGCAAGAAAACCCTCACTGAACTCAGCACCTGGACCTTGGGCCTCCAAATTATGAGCCTAATAAACCTCTTATCTTTATAAATAACTGAGATTCACGTATTTCTGTTATTAGCAGCAGAAGAGACTACAGTGCCATTCATTTTAACTTATTTTTTTAAATTATTGCTCACAGTTTTAATTGAGTCTTCTGAATTTTCTCAATATATAATCATCCTATTTAACAGTATTTCTTATTTATTATAACCATGTATTATGCTTGTTTCATTCTTTTTCCTTTTGACTTATTTCATGAGCTCAACCACCCAGAGAAAATTTGAAAGTTTTGAAAACTGAAAGTTTGATAACTGTCAGTGTTGACAAATGTACCTGTTTACTAGAGTTTGGCAAACTGCAGAAAGCTTCAGTTTGCCAAGTTCATTTTTATAAATACTTTTTATTATAAATGTAGCCACACTTACTAATTATTGTCCATGGCTGCTTTCACACTGCATCTACAAAATCAAGTACACTAGTCCTCTCCAATCTACGAGAGATATGTCCCAAGACTCCCAGTGGGTATCGTAAACTACAGATAGAACTGAACTCTAAATACTTGGTTTTCTGTGTGAGATTTTTGTTACCGGGCACATGCACTCACTGGAAAGACAGAGAAAGTGAGAAATCAGCCCCCGGGGAGGATGGCCATGCTGCAATCCCTTCCTTTCCGTTCTCCTCTTGGGATTTCGGGTATGCACACACATGCACCCAGGATAAGCTTCACGACTCTGGGCCCAGGACTCAAACCACGTTTGGCCATGTGGGAGTCCAGTACCTTAACCACTATGCCATCTATTTCTCTTTCTTTTTACCCAATGACTGAAAGGGCTACTAAGTGACTGACTGACAACTGGCCAAGTAGCATATTCAGTGTGGATAGACCAGACAAAGGGCTGATTCACAATCCTGGGCAGGACAAGGTGGCCCAGCACAGAATAGCATCATGCTAATCAGATCATTGCAAGATTTAACACTTATGAATTGTTTATTTCTGTAATTTTCCATTGAATATTTTTTGACTGGTGTTAATTGTGGGTAACTGAAACCATGGAGAGCAGAACTGCAGATGAGGGGATTTACCGTAGAAGTGATAGATACTGGTCCGTGAAGTCTAAAGTATTTCCTGTATGGCCCATTACACAAAAGAAATGACAGATTCCTTTTTCTCCTCCTCTTTCTTTTTATTATACACTAGGCCTAGTTCCAGGTTTTTTTTTTTTTTTTTTTTCCCCTACATGACTTCATGTTATCCTCAAAATGAGATTAGGAAGTAGGTGGCCTCCCGAGTCCCAGAAAGTAAAACTGAGGTATGAGGAAGCTAAGCGACTTGCCAGGTCACTTGAATGGTAAGTATTCACCAAGATTTTGACCCCACAAGCCAGAATCTGAGCTCAAACTTGGGGATTAGGAGCCTTTCATCTATGGTCCCATTGCATTTATCACTCTATATGACTTGATTGCATGCTTTTGTTTTTAATTAGAATATACGTCTTTTAGGGCAGGGTCATATTCCGTTTTTTTCTTATCAGTATCGCCCTCTAGTTTCCTTAATTGTTATTTACTTAGTAAGACTTCTCCCTGGGCCAGTTATTTCTTTTTTTAAGAGATATTTTTGGTATAGAGTGCATGCGCTCACCAGAGAGACAGAGAGACAGAAATCTCCCCCAGGGGGGATGGCCTCCCCACAATCCCTTCTCCTCCATTCTCTCAGGATTTGGGGCACACATGCACACACGCCTGGCATGAGTTTTAAGCTGCTAGGTCCAGGACTTGTACCACGGTTAACTACATGGGAATCCAGAGACGTAACCATTATGCCATCTGCTGGTCTTGTAGGCCAGTCATTTTAATCAAGGATGATTTTGCTGCCTGAGGGACATCTGGGAATCTCTGGGACATTTTTGTTGTCCCAAGAAGGAGAACAATTGACGTCTAGTAAGTGAGGTCAGGCAGGCTGGTAAAATTGTATAATGCACAGGACAGCCACTACAACAAAGATATGTCACAGGTAGAGAAAAATTGCCTGAGATGTCGATCTAGCTGACTTAACCGCTGTGCAATGGGACCGACCCAATAAAAGCTATGTTTTATTTATATATCTGTGTGTGTGTGTGTACACACACATATAAATTGCCTGAGAGCAACTGGCTTCTCTCAAATTTTAGACATGCATGTAACTAATTGCATACTTATTTCATGTCTGTACCTCTGATTCAGTGGTTTCAGCACTAGATGGAAAATTCCATCAGAGATCACATCTGTTCTGTTCAACATTACAGCCCTTGTGCCTTTCACACAGTAGTTACTTATTAAGTGCAAACTGAATGAGTAAATAATAGACACGGGAATGTCAGGAGTCTCTTAAGTGTTCACTTAATGTTATTTTCATCTTTGGCGAGCCATATCTAAAATATTTGATGGGCCAGACCCATAACTTAGTGGTAGAGAACTGGATCCCACCTGGCTGATGGTGGTTTGAATCCCAGCCCCAGCAGTTTGAAGTGCATGTGGGGGATATGTGCAAGTGTGTCCCAAATCCTGATAGGATACAAAGATGGAGAAGTGAGGATGAACCCCTATGACCATGACCCACTAGGGGATGCTTTCTCCATCTATGTCTCTGTATCTCTCTGTCTCTTCATATCTCTCTGGTGGGCACACTCGCCCTCTGTCAATTAAAAAAATTATAAAATCTTTGATATGCATTTTACCTCAAGGCTTGTATAATTGTGGTTTTATCCACAGCATCACAGATCCTTTCAGAAGTATTTTGTATTATTAAAAAATTACTTTAGGCCTTTATATGAATATGCCCTGAGATATTTGCAGTAGAAGATCTACTGAAAAGTTTACAACATGCTAAAACTACAGTTTTTGTTACTTCTGTTTCTGTGTTGGTGTTAGAGATTTTTAACGGGCTCTCGAAGGCTCTCTAACTAGGTTGGGCTGGCTGGAGGCAAACATCTGAAATACACAGTTAGCTTTTGGTATTGCTTCTTTCCTCTTCTTAACTTTTAGGATTCTGTTCTCATCCTGTTTCTCAGTCCTACCTTTTATTCTGCTTCTCTCTTGTCAAAAAAATAAGACATAGACTCAATTTTCATAGAAATGTAAAGGTCACCCTTCTGAGATGCTCAACTAATTCATAAGTTCCCTTTTATAAAACAAGGTCTCAACTTCACATCATCTTGCCTATGCCAAGATGTCTTAAGTGCTAGAAAATGTACTATTACTTGAGGCATCAATTTCTTCTATAGGAAATTCTGACTATTAGAGCGCTTTTCATTGAGTCCAAAGAGTTTATATTCTTTGGGGCATTCAGAACAAGATTAAGTTTTTATCTGCAGAACAATTCTTTAACCATTTGAAGAGAGCCCTCCTCTATCTTTCTTCTTCATGCTAACCTCACCCAGTTCCTTTACTCATTGAATGACATGGCTTTAAGGCCTTTCAGTCTCTGAACAATTTCCAACTTTCCTCTGGCTGATTTAAAATTGCTTGTGGGACCAGCAGTTGGCATAATGGCTAGGTCGCTGAACTCGCATGTAGTCGACCGCAGTTTGTGTCCCAGACCTGGTAGCTTAAACTCATGCCAGGCACGTGTGCGTGCATGAGTGCCCAAGATCCCAAGAGGAAAATGTAGGAGAAGGGATTGTGGTATGGCCAACGCCCCTGGGGGGTGATTTCTTGCTTTCCGTCTCTCTGTCTCTCTTTGTCTTTCTGGCAAACGCATGTGCCCTATAGCAAAAACTTCTAAAAAAATAAATAAATTTTAAAAATAATAAAATAAAATAAATTGCTTGTAAAATTTTACTATTTATTTATTCCATTGATATTTTATTTATTTATTTAGAGGGTAGATGTGCTTGCAAGAGAAATTCAGAGAGAGAATGGGAGAGGATAAAACAACTCCCCATTAAGAATGGTCACACAACCATTCCTTCTCCTCCCTCTCTTTGGGATTTTGGGCATGCATGCACATGTGCCCAGAGTGTTTCCCAAGTCCTCAAGTCTGGGACTCGAACCAAGCAGTTGGTTGTGGGGGATTCAGCTGCTTTTAATCACCAGGCTATGGAACTTGCCCATCCATTTATTTATTCAAGTGAAGAAACAGTGAGAATAAGGGAAGATGGTTCTCTCCATTTTCTCTTCAACATATATTTAGTGAATATCTGTTTGTTTTTAGGAACCATGCTAGATTCTGGGGATAGAAATGTGGGCAATTTAATCGATTCCTTTCCCTTCTGCTGCTTATGATATGTTAGGCTAGAAAGAGATTGATCAAAACCCTGACAGTTAAAAGTGAGATTACCAATGTGAGAAGTGTTATCTGAAACTATAAGAGCATATAATAAGGGACTTGGCTTTAAAAGTATTATCTCACATAATCCTCGCTGTAGCCCCAGTAATTATTTTCACTTTAAAGATTAGAAAGCAAAATCACAGAGGTGTTCTTAACATGGATGCAGGGGCTCAGCCTCAATGAGAATCCCTGGCTCCCTCATGCTATGAGATAGGTATTATCCTCAAGACTTAAAGGCAGATATACCTGGTCCTAACTCATGATGCCTTCTGACATCACGTTTCCTACCACAGAACACGTACAAGACTCAGCTAAGAAGACCCAGAAAGGAAGAAAACATGCATCCAGGGAAGGGGAGAAGGTTTAATGCTCATTTAAACCATCAATATGAAAGAAGAAAGGAGGGCTAACCACATCTTTCAGCATTGACACAGAGAACATGCACAGACTCTCAACTCAGCAAAGACTGCATTTCTTCCCTGTGGAATTATACTACCAGTAATTTGGGTAACTATTGCCTAGATGTAAGAGACTTGTGCCTACCTCTAAATGTAGGGAGTATCCACCAATGTGAACCTACAGTTAAAAATATAGAAAGATTAGAGTGACACTAGGTCCATTGGGTGACGTTATGGCTAAGGCATTGTACTCCCACATGACTGTCCATGATTCAAACTCCAGACTCAGTGACTTGAAAATCACACCAGGTGTGTGCACATGTGTGCTCAAAATCCCAAGAGAAGGACGAAGGGGAAGGGATTGTGGTGTGGCCATTCCCTAGAAGGGTGATTTCTCACTTTCTCTCTCTCTCTCTCTGTCTTAAAAAAAAGATTAAAGTGATAAAAATCAAGGATTGCTGTATTTCTTTTACTTTGTGTTACTTTAGACTTGGGAAATGTGTTCATTGGCATGGGTACTTTGGAATGTTTACTGGTATATGTGTACCATTACAGATTTGATGAGAGAAATTTTCTCTCTTCCTTACTAATCAACTATCTTCTAAGACTCATAGCCCAGGCTGTTGTAGTAATAGAGCTATATTTGAACTGTTAGTATGAGACCAAGTGAAATCACTATTCTTATTAACTTTTTTATTAAATAGACACATGTGTGCACACACACATATTCAAACAATAAGCACATAATACACTACATTAAAACTACATATATATGTGTGTGTGTGTGTCTATATATATATATATATATATATATATATATAGAGAGAGAGAGAGAGAGAGAGAGAGAGACAGAGAGAGAGAGAGAGAGAGAGAGGTTTTTGCTATAGGGCACATATGCTCGCCAGAAAGACAGAGAGAGACAGAGAGACACAAAGTGAGAAATCATCCCCCAGGGGGGATGGCCACACCGCCATCCCTTCTCCGCCATTCTCCTCTAGGGATCTTGGGCACACGTGCACACACGCCTGGCTTGAGTTTAAGCCACTGGGTCTGGGACTCGAACCACGTTTGACTACACGAGAGTCCAGTGATGTAACTATTATACCATCCGCTGGTCCCTGAAAAAATATTTTTTGGGGCCAGCAGGTGGTGTGGTGGTTAAGGTGCTGGACACTCCCACGTGGCTGACCATGGTTCAGTCCTGAACCTGGTGGCTTTCTCTCTCTCTCTCTCTCTCTCTCTCTCTCTCTCTCTCATATCAAATTAAAATAAATGAATAAATAAATAAAATTAAAATAAATGATTCTTTAAAAAGTAGTTTGAAATTTTAAAAATTTGCCTACATAATTTTATGAATGCCTTTTACATATAAGTTCATAGATCTAAGTTCTTTCATATATACCCTTATATTTTGTGCAATCATTTGAAAATAAAAAGCTTTATGGCTTGACCTTTGCCTGTGTATTGATGATACTTTTAGTGTTTCCCCTTTGCCAGTCTCCTGCGAACATGTCCTCAATAAATAAATCCCAGGTGCCAGAAAGCAACTAATCATATCATTTCTTTCTCATTTTTCATGTGTAGAATGCTTCAGAAAGAAAAGAAGGAAGGAGGTAGATGAGAGCTTCTAGAGAATGCCTACTGTGTGGTGGTCAGCTACAACAGGTCTTTGACAAATGTGCTTTCACTTGGACATGTCTACATGTCCCAGTTTAGGATGTGTTTTTTAACTTGGCATCTGTGGATGGGATTCAGGGAGATCCCTAGATCCCAGGAATTATATTTTATAAAGTAAATGCCTTTGCTTTGGAAACTAGACACTATTTCCACTTCATAGTTGAAGATATTAAGACCAGCAGGTGGTGTGGTGGTTAAGGCACTAGACACTCCCACCTATGGCTGACCACGGTTTGAGTCCCGGACCTGGTGACTTGCTTTCTCATTCTCTCTCTCTCTCTCTCTCTCTCTCTCTCTGTCTCTGTCTCTCTCTCTCTCTGTGTGTGTGTGTCCGGTCAAATTAAAGTAAATGAATGAATAAATAAAATAAAATAATTCTTTAAAAAAAGGTCTAAAAATTTGCCTATATCATTGATAATTAGTAGGCATGTGATTCTCCAACAAGACTGTCTTATGCTAAAATACACATACTTGTTCTGCCATGACTCCCTGCCTCACTGTTTTACCACTGTTAAGAAGTTGAAACCTCAAAAGTTATTGAAGAGCAATAGAGATAAACTTTATACTATGCAACTATCATATGCAACTAATGTTTTCCTGTGGATATAACATTCAATGATCTAAAGTGGCCTCAAAAATTCAAAATTGTCACAGATTGGTGATAGCTACAGAATTAATGTCATTTGAACCATTCTTTAAAAGAATTTCAATGCTTGACATAATTTGGGTAGTAAACATATTGCTATATATTTTTTTCAACTGAGGCATAATTTGCATGCCACACATACACAAGTCTAAGAATTCAGATCGGTGAGTTTTTACAATTAAATATACTCATGTAACTACCACCCAAACAAAATGTGCACAACTTTTCCATTACCCCAGAAAGTTGCTTATGTCTCTGTTCAGACAATCTTTTTTCAGTCTGAAAACTGCCACTGTTTATTAACTGAACAGATTACAAAAATAATTATGGTGGATATATTAGTTCGCCCTTTCACTTAGTCTGTTGATCTGGTCTTCTGTTTCCAGCATTTTCACCTTATATAAAAATGGGTGATCTTTTGCTTCGTTCTACCTCCTGGAAAAATATTTTGAAGGGTCATGGGAAGTTATCTGATTCTTTGAAAAGTTTTCTGAAAGTATACATTTCATGAATCAGATCCTCCATGTAGACGATGCCAAATTTATTGGGAGATGGAGCAATCAAAGAGTGATCTGTCAAAGCAATTCACTTCTTACTGATTTTGCCCTAACGTGCTTGTAGATCAGTTCATTTACTGGCTTCAGGTTCAGGTACCCCCATGCAATATATGGTTCCACAATTCTTGGCATGTTAATTGAGGCCTATTGAGCTTAACAAAGGTGCCATTGAAGATCTGGCGAAGGCAAAGAAGCTGCAACACCTTTCGAACCTTTGGGCTCACTCCATTGATCCCTCTGATCCTGATGACAAATGCCAATTTGGGTTGTGCAGGCACATAGAAGTTGCCAGCTTTTCTTGCCATCCTGGCCATGCAAATCTCAGTTCTGCACATCTGTCTATATTCCTTATGATAGTGCTTAGCCTTTTCATAGATAAGCTTCCTCCTTGCCTATCAAAGCACCTTTTGAGCAAACTTCTTTCACAGGCACTTAATTTTCAGCTCGGCAAAACTCCTTTAATTTTTTCTTAGGGGTTTCCGGCATAGCAGGAGCCTTTTTTCGTGGTTTCTGCCACACCAGGAACCTTCTTTTTGTTCTCTTCATCACCCTCCGTGGTTCCAACTGGAAAAGGGCTGTTCAGTCCATTTTAACCCTCCCAGACCCTATCCACTTAACTGTATAACCACAGGTGAACTTTGTTATTCTTTAACTTCACATAAATATTTATTCTTTATGTCTGTGCCTTTTTTTGCTCAGAGTAATATTTTAGAGATTTATCCATAATTTTGCTTATATCAATACCTTGTTAATATTTTCATTGTTAAGTAGAATTTCATTAAGGGTTTAATATTGGGTTCAACTTTTGGGGAGATATTGAGGGAAGAAGGGATTGATTGCATTTCTTGTAGTAACTAAATGGAAGGAATCACCTAGCTACATGAAAGAGAAAGAAAGGAGCATTAATAGGCTAAAGGGGTGGGGAGAGAAAGCATGGACAAAGGCCCTGAGGCTTTCCAAGAAATGAAGAAATACTGGGACCAACAGTTAGTGTAATGGCTATGTCGCTGGACTCCCACGTAGTTGACCGCGGTTCGCGTCCCGGACCCGGTGGCTTACAACTCACGCCGGGCGCGTGTGCGTGCGTGCCCAAGATCCCGAGAGGAGAATGGAGGAGAAGGGATTGCGGCGTGACCATCCCCCCTGGGGGGTGATTTCTCACTTTCTATCTCTCTGTCTCTCTCTGTCTGCTGGCGAGTGCACACGCCCTAGAGCAAAAACCTCTCCAAAAAAATAATAAAAAAAAGAAATGAAGAAATACTAGTATAAATATATGAATATGGAAAGAGCAGCTTAAGAGAATTGAGAAGATAGGAATATATGAAAAAGCTTCAAAAAGTTCATGGAAAACATGTATCATGAATCTCTAAAATTTCTTGGTACCAAAATAAATTCATGCTTTAATTCCACTTTTTCCACCAATTTTTTGAAGTCCCCTCATAGTACATTTACCATGTACTGTAATTCGTTACATTTTAAACCATTATAAGGGGTTTGAAGTTCATTGAATTACAAGAGACATCCATGAGGGATGTAAGCACAGATATGTCTTTATCTGTGTGGTATTTGAGAAGACTGATTTTGTTGCTATGAAGGATGAGATAGGAAATGACTAATAACAACAATAGTGAGAAGTCACAACCTCATATAGCCATAGAGCAAAGGGTACATAGCCTAAGATGGTGGTGATGCAGAGGAAGAGGAGGCAAATTCAAAATACATTTAGAGAGAAGGGAGAGTGTGTTACTTACCTACACATTAGATGTAAAGAAATGATAGAACCATGTGTACCTTGATTGCTCACTAACCAAGCAGATGTTACTAAGATGTTGTTATATAATAGATGAGCCAGAGGAGAAATTTAAGTGAAACATCAAAGCTACACTGATGGCAGCCAAAGGACAGTACCATAAAACCAGGTGAGGGGCCTGCAGGTGGCATGATGGTTAAAGCACTGGACACTCCCACATGGCCGACCACGGTTTGAGTCCCAGACCTGGTGGCTTACTTTCTCACTTTCCCTCTTTTTTTCTCTCTCTCTGGTCAAATTAAAATAAATAAATGAATAAATAAAATTAAATAAAAAAATCAGGTGAAAGTGCAGGTTTGGAGTTGGGAGAAATCTGCAATGGAGAGATTACTTGAGGGGTTGTCAAACTAAAGATGATTATTTAAGTCCATCCAAATTGTGATGTTACCTAAAATGAGCCTAGCCACAGAAACCCTAAGCATTAGTGATAGCATCTCAAATTGTGGAATCTGATAGACTCAGCATAATTCCCTGGGTTATGAAAGGAAATGTTAACACTTCTATTTGTATTCCTATTTACTTTAATTTCTGCACATTTTATGTGTTTATTTAAATATATTAATATACAATTTAGAAACAAATATCCATTATGAGAAGAAATGTGCTTAAAATTTTTGTTTTCAGGACCAGCAGTTGGTGTAATGGTTATGTCACTGGACTCCCACGTAGTCAAACACAGTTCGAGTCCCAGACCTCGTGGTTTAAACTCACACCAGGTGCATGTGCGTACATGCCCAAGATCTTGAGAGGAGAATGGAGGAGAAGGGATTGCAGTGTGGCTATGCCCCCTGGAGTGGTGATTTCTTGCTTTCTGTATCTCTGGCAAGTGTAAGCACCCTATAGCAAAAACCTCTCAAAAATTTTTTTGTTGTTTTCATAGGAAAGATTGATACAAATTTAAAGACCACTGCCTTAGAGATCAAGGGGAGGAAGAAGAGCTAGCAGAGGGTGTTAAGGAGAAGGCAGCAAGGCTGAACAGAAGAAAGCTATTGTTTTAAGAAGAAAGGGAATCCTCCATTGTCTTCTCCCTACATTCGTAGTTGTTGGAATGCAAAGCCATAGTTAGTCTTGGGCAGTTCCTGATCAAAATGTTAGACCTCCTGGTAATGGATTAGGGAGCATCAATAAGACAGTCTATAAAGCTAAGCATCTGGACCAGCCCATGACCTGATGGTTAAGGCAGTTGGATTCCACATGATCTGTTGTGTGCTTCAAGTCCTCGACCCAGCAGCTTGAGAAATACACCAGGCACGTGTGTGTGTGTGTGTGTGTGTGAGACCAAAATTCAGAGAGGAGAATGGAGGAGGGATTGTGTATGACCATTCCCCATAGAGGGTGTTTTCTCACTTTCCTTTCTCTATTCTCTTACTCTTTCTTTCCATCTTAGCCTGCCACTGGCAAGAACAAATAAACAAAAACCTGAAAAACGAAGCATCTACAGTGTAAAGTTGCTAAAGGACTTATTTGTCATTCTCTCTCTCCATTTATCCCTTCTAATCTAATTCCTCTGCAAGCCTATGGTTAATGTATTTATTCTGAGTATTTGGCTGTGTCTTTTTTTTTTTTTAAGAGAGGTTTTTGCTTTAGGGTGTGGGCACTCACTGGAAAGAGAGAAAAAACAGAGAGACAGAAAGAGAGAAATCACCCCTCAGAGGATATGGCCATGCCACAATCCCTTCTCCTCCAGTCTCCTCTCAGCACGAGTTTAAGCCACCAGGTCTGGAACTGGAACCTCAGTCAACTACATGGGAGTCCATTGATATAACCATTACGCCATCTACTGGTGCCTGTGTGTGTCTTTAAAACTTCACATTCACATTTGAAAGTATGCCATGAAATGATTGGGTTACTTGTCAGATTTCTAATATTACAAAAACTATTCTAGGAAAAAAATGTACATTTTAGGCACATTTCTGGTCCCAAACCATATAAAGAATTGCTAAGTATTGCATTTAGCCTTTAATGCTGCCTTTCAGTTCTGAAATGTAAAGAAATAACAGGTTTATGACAACTTGGATAATGTTTTAAAGCTCCTACATTATTGTTCCAGATATCAAAGAAATTTCACTTCACAATGCCTGTCCCTCTTTGGTGAGCTGTGTTAAAGCAGCCTTGGCTTTGCAGAAAGAAAACCTCAGTCCAGATGTCAGCCCTGCAGCTTTTTGAGTTTCTGAGTTTTGCAAGCAGTTTCACTACATTAACTATATGAACTATAAAGTCTTCTACAAATGTCAGGCATTGATACTGCATTTCAAATGGATAAAACATAAAAATGTATTATTCAATATTTAGTTCATCGCCGGTTTCATGGCCATTATAGATCCCACATCTAATATGCAGGTGCTGATTAAGTTGTCTTCATTATTTCTTATATAATATGTCCACTGTTCCATCGATTGATCATGTTGAAAGGAGGAAGCTTTAGAGGGACCGTGAACATATTTATGTACTCTCAGGATCATGAGATTAAAAAAAAAAAAAAAAGACGGAAGACTTTGAATTTAATGAACAAGCTAGGACCCTCTCTTTCTCCGGTGCTCATTTTCTCATTGTCCTATCTGGGTATGAAGTACAATCTCTTTCCGTTGGCATGTGGAGTATTAGCTTATCCTAGGGTCTTTCTCTCTTTTTGTTTTAAAAGAAGAAACAATATCCCTGTAGATTGATTTGGAAATTTTATATCTATGTTTTCATGAGCTTTTGGGTTTGTGGGAGAATTTAGATTTTTTTTTTTTTAAGTTAGATTTTCCTCTCAGACCAGCAGTAAACTTCAGGGGGTCAATAGCTTGCAAATTTATATTGAAAATATTCAACATTCTTATTTCTTTGTGTTCAAAAGAATCGTTTCTTTGGTACTTCATTCTTTAAAAAAAAATACCTTTGACAAGTGACTAGTCTTGCTAATACTACTGAATGTCTTTTTTGGCTTAGTTTGATGTTGAAAAACAAGTACTGCAAAGCCGGTGATTTCCAAATGATTTAAATAATTTTAAAACTACTTAAAAAAAAAAAAAAAAGACTTCCTGGGACCAGCAGATGGTGTAATGGTTATGTCCCTGGACTCCCATGTAGTCGACCATAGTTTAAGTCCTAGATCTGGCGACTTAAACTCACACTAAGTGTGTATGCATGCCTACCCAAGATACTGAGAGGAGACTAGAGGAGAAGGAATTGCGGTGTGGCCATCCTCCCTGAGGGATGAGTTCTCGCTTTCTGTCTCTCTGGCAGGTGCATGCCCCCTATAGGAAAAATCTCTCCCTCAAAAAAAGAAAAAAAGAAAAAGATTTGCTTTTTTAATAGTGGAAACTAGGAGGAACTTGATTTAAGGCTGAAGGATTGAAACATTGCAGGAGGAAGCATTTACTTTTAAATATAAAAACTATATTATTTTATTGAAAGCCAAATTCATACATAAATACATACTATACTAGTTTTGTCTTTAGTCAAATATTTTCATAAATAAAGGCTCATTTTAGAAAAGGTTTCCAGCTAGGTCTAGGTAGTGACACAGTGGTAATGCAATTGAACCTACAAGGGAAAAATCATGTATTTGTATGCTGGGACTTCCCTGAACATGCTGAGTCCACACATATATGGCCATGATCTGAGTTGGTTGGCACTAGGGTAGATTGTGGCATGATCACCACATTTGCGATGCTTCTCTCTAGAGAATGCTTCTCTTTCTCTCTCTTTCATGGAAGAATGAAATACATTTATTTATATAAATATAAGTATAAATATAAATATACATATACATACACATACACATATATAGGTGGCTGGATCCTACCTAGCTGACTGCAGGATTTGAGTCCTTAGCCCAGCAGCTTGAAAACCATGCTGGTGCATGTGCATACATGACAAAATCCAGAAAGGAGGGAGGAGTGGAGAAAAAGGGAATTGTAGAATGCCATGCCTCAAGGAGGGGGATGCTTTCTTGATTTCCCTATCTTGTTTTCTTGCTTTTCCTCTCTTTCTCTCTCTGGTGAGCATCTATGACCTCTGGCAAAACCAAATATACTACTACTACTACTACTACTACTATTACTACTACTGCATGTATATTATCTAAATAATAGATCACTCAGAGTGATCTCAGTTAACATCCAGAAGAAATCCTAACAATATATCTCAAGTAAAATAAAATATTAGTTTAACTGATCAGAACTCACCCAGTAAGTAGATGGTAACAAAAGAAACCTAATCCACAGGGCCAGTAGGTAGCTGACCACAGTTCGAGTCCCGGACCTGGTGCCTTGCTTTCTCATTTTCCCTCTCATTCTCTCTGTGTCTTTCTCTGGTCAAATTTAAATAAATGAATGAATAATTTAAAAAAATAAATAATTTTTTTAAAAAAGGAAACCTAATCCTAAAGGATCCAGAAGAAAAGGGGCCTGAGGATACCTGCTACAATTATCCAACTTGGTTTAGTGTAAACCAGGGAGTACTCAGTATACACTGTGTCTTTTCAGAATTGATGTCTACCTGCATTCTCAGAATGTGAACTTAATTAAAATAGGGCTTTTGCAGATATAATTATTTAGAACGAGGTCATGCTAGAGTAGAGAGGGCCCTGGTCTAATGACTAATGTGATAAGAAGAAAAATCAGAGACACAGTGATATACACATAGGGAGAACCCAGGTGAGCATGGAGACAGAGACTAGAGTGACGTTTCTGTAAGCCAATGAACTTCGAGAATTGCCAAAATCCACCGGAAGCTAAGAAGCAGCAAGAAAGGATACTTGCCTAGAGCCTTCTGCGAGAGCATGGCCTTGCCGACTGACTCCTTGATTACAAACGTTTATGTCAGACAATAAATTTCTGTTGTCTTAAACCACTGGTTTGTGGCACTCTGTTACAGAAGCTTTAGGAAATTAATTCACAGGGGTTCATGACCTGGGGTTCAAAGACTTTCACAGGAAAGTAAACTTAGATGGGAATAATATTTATCTTTATTTTTTAAAAACAAATTGCCTAAAACATAAATATTTCTTTTGAATCTGACTATACACAACATATTATAGTAGTAATAGCAGTAGCTGTAACTTCTAATAGAAATAATGGATATATTATATCCCATTACAGTTGTTCTAGATTTATTGAAATACTGTTTAGCTCATCACTACTTTAAAATTGCAGTACTCATTAGCCCTACGGTTAGAGCTTATTAATCACTACCTTAATAAAGAAGCACATATAGTACCTCATCATAATGGTAAAATTTATTTTGACAATGGTATTTAATTGGTGTCCTTTGTAATCCTATTATTTATATTCTGTATTTATTGTCACTTCTCTGAGGAGTTCTTGTGTTTCGCCTCAGCTAACAGGGTTCATGGCATAAAAAGTAGAGTCCCTGGTCTCAATCCATTTCTATTACGTTGTTGGGAAAGTCATGACGTATTTTTCTATGTTATTCTATACAAAAAGTACATCATGACTTTTCTGATGACCGAATAATAGGCCTCTATTGGGGTAATAACCCATATTCTCTGGAAAAGTTCTGTATGTTTTGTCATAATGTTCCAATGGACATCTCGCCTTTGTCAAGTCAACTGCTGGTGTGAGACAGTCAAGGGAGGTGCGTATGCTCTCTCTAAGATCCTCAATGTTGCACTGATTCCAACCTTTCCTCCTTGTTTTTGTCTTTGGATTCTATGTGATTACTTGTATGCCCCCAATAGATTGTAGCTCCCATTCCCCACTTCCCTAAAGCTAGACCAAAGAAATTTCTTTGATTTGCAAGAGAAAGAACTATATCTATTAAACCATGAATAAAGCATTTGTTGATTCCCTACTATTGACCTGGCACAGAGTCGGGGCTCTATAAATTTTTGATGAACTAAATTAGTAGCAAGATGACGCATACTCCTTGCAACTGTAAAATTCCATAAATCTATACATATTCTTCTGAAGTAGAAGGTTGAATTTCAAACTACTGCTTAGGAAGCTCATTAGCATTTCTACGATAACCGTGCAACTCAATTTTATAAAATGGAATCATGAGTCCTGAGTTTGGGATCAGAATATATTAAACATGTATGCATATGGTTCTTTTCTTTTTTTCTTTTTTCTTTTTTTTTTTTTTTTTTTTTTTTTTTTTTGAGAGAGATTTTTGTTACAGGGCACGTGAGCCTGCCAGAGAGACACAGAGAGACAGAAAGCAAGAAATCACCTCCTGGGAGGATGGCCATGCTGCAATCCCTTCTCCTCTATTCTCTTCTCAGGATTTTGGGAGCACACACATATGTGCATGACATGAGTTTTAAGCTGCCAGGTCTGGGACTTGAAAGGAAGTTGACTATGTGGGAGTCCAGCGATGTAACCATTACATCATCTGTTGGTCCTGCATATGATTCCGTCTATATTCTTCTTTAATTATATGTAAAATCCTATCTACTTGTGTTAAAGTAAATTAAAATGGAGGTCAAGCCAAGCCTAGAAAATCTCTGAGCTGACAAAACCAGTTAGGTCTCACAAGTGATGTCGATCTTGCTTTATTTGTAAACATAAGTGAAACTTAACTTTGGTCATTCCAAATAAATGCTTATGTTATCTTTGATTAGTGTGCCTCAGATTTTCCTTTTATCATGTATAAAAATCTGCTTTATGCATATATTTTTATGTTGAATACAATAAGCCAGCAGTATTTCTAGGATTATTCCTTTGTTTGTTTGTTTGTTTTAAGAGGTTTTTGCTTTAAGGTACATGTGCTCACCAGAAAGAGATAGAGAGACAAAGAGAGTGAGGGAGAAAGTGAGAAATAATAAGTCTGGCACATTCAGGTCAACCTGGGATATGAACCCCAGGCCTTTCCATATGTCTTCAATATCTCACAGAGGTACCCTCCACCTGTGCCAACATGGCTGTGTTGCAGACTTTATGTCCAAACCCCAAGACTATAGGACAGTAACCATTTTTTCTTATATTACAATCTTAGTTCAGAATACTTTAAAAAATCCACTGATTATAAAAGCGTTTGTTTCTTCTTTCTTTTCTT
This sequence comes from Tupaia tana, assembly GCA_026018925.1. Taxonomy (NCBI): domain Eukaryota; kingdom Metazoa; phylum Chordata; class Mammalia; order Scandentia; family Tupaiidae; genus Tupaia; species Tupaia tana. Next base: position 141,192,333 of record JAKSZU010000009.1, on the reverse strand, counting down.
TTTCTTTTTCTTTTTTTTTTAAATAATTATTTATTTAATTTTATTTATTCATTCATTTATTTTAATTTGACCAGAGAGAGATACACAGAGAGAGAGAGGGAAAGTGAGAAAGCAAGCCACCAGGTCCGGTACTCGAAACGCGGTTGGCCATGTGGGAGTGTCCAGCACCTTAACCACCACGCCACCTGCTGGTCCCCATCTTTTCTTTTTCTTTTTGAGAAGTTTTTGCCAGAGGGCGCATGTGCTTGTCAGAAACACACACAGAGACAGGAAGCGAGATATCATCCTCGGGGGGGGTGGGGGTGTGTGGCTACACCACAGTCCCTTCTCCATTCTCCTCTCGAGATCTTGGGCGCTCATGCACATGCGCCTGGCATGAGTTTAAACTGGGTCCGGGACTTGAGCTACAATTGATTACACGGGAGTCCAGCGACATAGCCATTACACCAACCAATTGCTGGTGTAATGGCTATGTCACAAACCCAAAGCATTTGTTTCTAATATCATCTTTTAAACCAGTCTTATCTTCCTATAGGCTGTCACTGTGTTAAATAAATCTGCCAATTATTTACTATGATTTCCATGAAAATTATGGTTCTTAACCCAATTTCATTTTGACAATAGGTAGTGGGTTATGGATTTCCTTCTTTGTCCTTTTTCTTTATTATCCAAAATTTCCCCAGCTGAAGTATAATAGATTTGTAATCTGAAAAATAGAAACCCTGAATTGAAAAAAAAAAAGCATGCTCTATGAAAATCTATTTAGCTTCATGTTGCCTTCTACATGCCAGCTCTTAAATATCATACAAAAAAATCTAAGTGACTAAAGATGAAACAGTTTCGCGGTCGATCGTGTTTTCTTTTGCTGTTCCATCAGTAGCAAAGTGATGCACACTGAGGGAATAAAGTACACTTTAGAAATATGAAACGTGGGTATGTATTGACATGTCCTTATTGTGAATGTGATGATAAGGCAAGTCGGGACATTGAGAGTTAGGTTCATTACGCTGCTTTCTTATACTATAAATGAAAGAATAGCAAATATTGGCTCAAATTCAATAACTTCCTCGGCCAAGATACATACTATAATTTGGACATTGATTTCCTTTGAGAGCCTTTCTCCTCAGGCAACATCAAGACAGATATCAATAATTAGTGGTGCAGCCGCCGGGGGTTGGACCACACATTTCAACTTGGGGAAACAACAGGACATCCTCCACATTCACTTAAGCACTGACAGTTGCAAATACTCCCTGTGGCCAACCCCACTCATTTCACTTGTTTTCCCCTGTTGGAATGAATTGGTTTTCACTGGGCACTGTGGGGTTCCAAGCTACTAGCAGAAGTGAGGGTAGTCTGATGGCTCACAGTCGTAAGCTACAACATAATGCTGATTCCACACATTTTCTCCCTGTGCTTACTTTTTTTTTTTTCTTTTTTTGGAGAGGTTTTTGCTATAGGGCGCGTGCGCTCGCCAGACAGACAGAGAGAGACAGAGAGATAGAAAGCGAGAAATCACACCCCAGGGGGGATGGCCACGCCGCAATCCCTTCTCCTCTATTCTCCTCCTGGGATCTTGGGCACGCACGCACACGCGCCCGGCATGAGTTTAAGCCACCGCGTCCAGGACTCGAACCGCGGTCGACTACGTGGGAGTCCAGCGACATAGCCATTATGCTAACTGCTGGTCCCCTGTGCTTACTTTTGAGAAGAGGGAAAGAAGCTACCAGCTGCATATCAGGAGCATCTATAGTCCCTACCGGAAGAACACACCTCCCATCTCTATTCCACAAATAAAATACTGCTACTCTTGATCTTAAACAACTTCTTTTTTAAAATGTAATAGCCTGGAGGAGAGTTAAAGCTATTTACACTTCTACTTCCCAAGTCAGAACCCCAACTGTGAGTTCTGCAATTTTAATTTAGGATGAAAGAAGGAATGAACTGGGAAAGGGGATAGGCCCTAGTTCTTTCTCCTCCCTGTCTTACTCCAACCAGCTTTTCCCAACAGTCTTTCTAGTGAGTATTAGTTATTTATTCCCCTACAAAATGATCCTAAGTTTTTTGATTATAAAAAACACTCGAGGTTTTATTAACTCATGATGGATTTCTTTCTAAGTTAAACAAATCAGACTCTTTAGAGCAGCACTAACAGAATGCAAGTCATGTACATAATTTCAAATTTCCTAATAGCCACATTAAGAAAGAAAACAGGGGACTGGTAGATGGTGTAATGGTATGTCACTGGACTCCCAATTGGTCAACCGTGGTTTGAGTCCTGGACCCAGCAACTTGAATTTCACGCTGGGTGCATTTGAGTGGGTATCCAAGATCCTGAGAGGAAAATGGAGGAGAAGGGATTATGGCATGGCCATCCCTCCTGGGTGGTGATTTCTTTTTTTTTTTTTTTTTTTTTTTTTGTCTCCCTGTCTCTCCTGCGAGCACATGCACCCTATAGAAATTGGTCAATTTAATTTTAATAATACATTGCATTTAATTTAACACAACCAAAGCATCAACATTTTTACATGAAATAAATTAATTTACTTTCTTTTTTGTTCTAAGTGTTCAAAACTTTGAGTGTATGTTCCACATGCAGATCATTTCAGTTTGGACCAGTCATATTTAAAGAGTCCAGTACGTTAAGTGGCTAGGAGCTACTAAATTGGACATAGTCTTCTTTTTAAAGTAATAGACATTGATATTGAGGTAGAATATTCTTCCAGTCAAGCAACTTTGAAACACACTTGTCTTCTGGGAGGACACACCAGGTTCTGCTCCATGAAAATGTATCTCTTTCACTAAGAAAGCTTGGATCAGGGCAGTGTTGATGTGATATTGTTAGAACTGTATTAAGAACACTCTACACAAATGGGATACTTCAAAGTGAAAAGCAGGTCACTGAAATTTTGAAAATATCACTCAGGGTCAAATACTTTATTTCACTATGTACCATTAGAGGCTACAACACTATCACTATATGGGGTTTTCTTTGAAGAAGGGAACTATTTCTCTGTAAATTTTAATCCCCCTACCTGAGATGATAGTTGGATTACCTCCTGAAAAGTTCCTCAACTCTCCAGAATTTGGATTTAAGTAAAGACTAGAATTGTTATTTCATTGAATTTTGAGAAAAGAGCTCAGTATCTTATGAGTGAAATGTGGATCATGAAAACAAAGCCAAACACTGTCTAGGGAAAATAGTGAAGAGCACTTTCAACTCTCTTTACACCTTTACTTTCTTACAATTCCCTTAATGGGCCACCCCACCTCTCATTCCTTGACATCTTGCCTGTGGCCCTTTCTGATTGTGAGCTAACAGTCAACCCTGACACAGGGAAAGTCATTCAATTATCTATTTTATTAAGGGTTTCCTACAATTGTTAGGAGGTGTTAGGAATGATGACCTTGGTTAGACAGACAGAAATCAGGGAACTAGCCTGGAGTATGATGAAACTTTAAGGAGGGACCCTATGACCATCTGTATTTTGACTCAAAAACAATTCCTGGCAACACCAGTCCTACAAGATCCAAGGAAAATGAACAAGCCAGAGGTGATCTAAGGATACAAACTTCAGACGACCAAAGGGTCTAAAACAGGATAAAAGGAGACCCTGGAAAAGAGATGAGGCCAGCTTGCCTCCCTTGGTACTGGCCCATTCTGCCTATGGGACGGATCTCTATTTCTATCTCCATAAACCGTGTCTTTCACTCGTCCTTCAATTCTTTACTGCAATGGGGAGACACAGACCTTGATTTTCTGAACTTCACATAGTGAGGACAGAGAGATACTGATTACTGGACACGAAGTACAAAATTACAGTTAGATAAGAAGAAGTAGTTCTAGTGTTATAGCACAGTAGGTAACCATAGTTAATGATAACTTATTGTATATTTCAGAGTGGCTGAAAGAGAAGATTTTGAGGTTCCCAACACAACACAAAGTAATGACAGACATTTGAATTGAAGGCTATGTTAATTATCCTGATCATCACATATTGTATTCACATACTGAAAAAATTATACTGCATCCCATAAATATGTATAATTATTATGTGTCAATTTAAAAAAGTGAATAAAGAGTTCAGCGAAATGAAAAGTTTTACGCATCAGTCAAAAGGTACAAATCCTTGTGAAATACTAAATGATTACTGAAGTATGGGCCATTATAGTTTATGATGGGCCATTTTTCTAAATGAGGAATTTTTGTTTTAAAAGAAGAAATTTAAGACAAGGTTATTGTAATACAGATGGTCCATTTTTTTTTCTGTTGGGGGAACTTTATTTAGAACCCACACTTGCTTTGTTTTACTATTGTATCTATTTCCTAGAATACTACTTGGCACACAGTAGGTCTACATACACTTGTTTATTTATTTTTTTTGAGAGGTTTTTGCTATAGGGTGCGTGCGCTCACCAAAAAGACAGAGACAGAGAGACAGAAAGTGAGAAATTAACCCCCAGGGAGGATGACCACACTGCAATCCCTTCTCCTCTCGGGATCCTGGGCATACACGCACATGCGCCCAGCATGAGTTTAACCCACTAGGTCGGGGACTCAAACCGCAGTCAACTACATTACATAGGAGTCTAGTGACATAGCCATCACACCAACTGCTGGTCCCACACTTGTTTAATTTTTTTTTGAGAGGTTTTCGCTATAGGGTGTGTGCGCTCGCCAGACAGACAGAGAGAGACAGAGAGACAGAAAGCAAGAAATCACCACCCAGTGGGGATGGTCACACCGCAATCCCTTCTCCTCCATTCTCCTCTCGGGATCTTGGGCACGCACGCACATGCACCCGGCGTGAGTTTTAAGCCACCGGGTCCAGTATGCGAACTGCGGTCGACTACGTGGGAGTCCAGTGACATAGCCATTACGCTAACTGCTGGTTCCCACACTTGTTTAATTTTTAAATTAAGATTTTCTTGGCAAAATTCAACCCACTAAGAGTACATGAAGATAACTACTCTACAGTACTGCCTCATCTGGCAGCAAGAATTTAAAATCTGATTTGGGGCAAGGTGAGAATGACATGTAAAATGTCATGTTGTTTCCTCTCTGTATTTTTAATTAGAACCATGCTTTCCTTTAAAGTAAGACTGGAGAGTTTTATGACCCCAGTAAGTTCATCATAATCATATTTGCTGCTTTATTTTCAAACAGAAAACATACACGGCACCTTCATGTGGATACTAAAGTAGAAGTAAATCATTTAAAAACTGTTCACATAGAATGTCTGGGAATAAAATAAGCATAACAGAATCACAAAATCTACCAACTATGTTCCTTTAATGATTTGAAATTTTACTATTTAAAGTAGGCTAAGCTGCAAGTATTCCTTTAAAAGTTCTAGCTCATAATGTAAATACCTAGGAGCTATATAACAAACTGAAGTATCCTAAACAAGCTTATCTTCAAAAGTGCAAATCTCATCCCCACACTCTTCTGCTTTAACCACATTTGGCAACACTTGTCATTATGGCCAAACCACAGACTGTCCATATCATATAATGTCCTTCTCAAACCCACCTGGTCCAGTCTGCAATATCACCCTAAATCTGGGGACCTTCTAAGCTATTACCATTTAAGGTTTGTATTCCAACTATATGTGTGTACTTGTGTGTGTGTGTGTGTGTGTGTGTGTGTGTGTGTGTATAATTTACTTATTTATTTCTTCTATGAGTAGGATAGAAAGGGAGTATACCTAACAGAGTCCTGACACCACAATCTACCCCAACAGTTCAGCCAGCCCTGAATCATGGGCAAATATGTGTCTGGCATACTCAGAGTAGTCTCTGAACTTGAATCAGGAACTCTCCCATAGGGGATTGCTTCACAGAGTGTCGTGTTTTACCCTGTGCCTCCATCTGTCTTTTCAATGATCTACATTCTCAACATCTAACAAACTACATTCTTTTTATGTGTTTTTGTTTTTGTTTTTCTTTTCTTTTTTTTTTTTTTTTTTTGAGAGGTTTTTGCTATAGGGCGCATGTGCTCGCCAGACAGACAGAGAGAGACATAGAGACAGAAAGCGATAAATCACCCCCCAGAGGGGATGGCCATGCCGCAATCCCTTCTCCTCCATTCTCCTCTTGGGATCTTGGGCACGCACGCACACGCGCCTGGTGTGAGTTTAAGCCACCAGGTCCGGGACTCAAACCTCAGTTGACTACGTGGGAGTCCAGCAACATAGCCATTATGCTACCTGCTGGTCCCTATTTGTTTTTTTTCTTCCTTATTTTAAAGAGAGATTTTTGCCCTAGGGTGTGTGCATTCACTAGAGACAGAAAGAAAAAGAGAAATCATCCCCCAGGGGCCATGGCCATGCCACAGTTCCTTCTCCTCCATACTCCTCTTGGGATTTGGGGCACACATACACACTTGCACCCAGTATGAATTTCAAGTGGCTGGATCTGGGACTCAAACTGCAGTCGGCCATGTTGGGAGTCCGGGGACTTAATCACTATACCACCTGTTGGCCCCAGCGAACTACATGCATGACACCACCTGGCCTTTGCACATATAGTTTCATGGTCAAGAATACTCTTTTCCCTATCTCTATGGTAGACTTGCTTGCTCATGGTGAATTTAGACTTCTATTGCTTTCCCCGACCAATGTCATTATCCCTTCTCTGTTTCCATAGAATTTGGCAAATACAATTATTACAGATTTTGAGAAAAAGTATGCTGTACAATAACTTTGAACTTCATGTATTTATTTCTTCCTGCAATAAACTGATGTCTTTGAACTCTGGAAATATGATCAGTCTCTCCACTCCTTCACATAGAGCTGGACATCTCCCTCCCTGACTACTATAGAGTCACTGTACAAAAAGCATCGTTTCACTAAATGTTGAATTCCTTAAACTGTAACACTACACTGAAACCCAACAAAAATATGTTGAATGAGCCTGAGAATTGCTTGTATGCACAGAACTTTAATATTAAGCTAAATTGATTTTGCCTTGAGTGAACCACATCTCAGGGTTTTCTGAAAGGGAGGCAACTACTTAAGTGCTGGCTGTGATCTTCAAAGGGCTTCTGCCCAGTGGGAACCAAGAGGCTTTCTTAGAGACTGTCTTCCCTAGCTGCACACAGAGCTGTGCCCATGCCCTCCATATATGACAGCTGCTTGCCAAATTTTGTTCTGCCAAAACTCTATCTACTTTTATTTTGAATCAGGGAAAAGTAGATGAGGGACCCTGAATCTTCTGTCTACTCAGTCACCGATATCTTACAGTAATAAAGGATTCCCCCAAATCTATGTCTGAACCGGAGAGTATTATGAGAAGGACAATGTAATCAAAGGTATTTCATCGGGTGCCTTGTTATATAACGACTACTTGTTATTATCATTAACAACCCCAACATCAATTCTAATAAGAAAAATGATGCCTTCAAGACCTGATTTTAATTCACAGAGTCAAATTATGAACATAATAATAAATATAGCTCATCCTTACTGATGAGAATATAGGCTAGAGGGCCAGCCATGGTGGCAGTGGTAATAGGACACTCCTCAATGCTGAAGCCATATAGTCAGGGATAGGTTCATATCCCAAGTCTCCTTGTACATGTTGCCCATGAGAGATGTCCAGGATACTGGCTGATGAAGGCTGGAGGTGAGTCATAGCATCAAGACCTCATCAGGGGCAATTTTCTCTTTCTCTCTCATGGAATAAATAAATCAAAATAAAAATAACAAAAGATATGGGGCAAGCAGATGGTGTAGTGGCTATGTTGTCACATTCCCACATCACTGACTGGGTTTGAGTCCCAGACTCAGTGACTTGAAACACTCTGGGTGCACGTGCGTGCACACCCAAGATCCCAGGAGGAGAAAGAAGAAGGGATTGCAATGTGGCAATCCACTGTGGGGGGGGGATAATTTCTTACTTTTCCTCTCACTGTCTCTGTCTCTCTCTGTCTGGGAAGTCTACACGCTCTATGGCAAAATCTCAAAAAAAAGAAAAAGATAGGTTGAATTAGGGGGTTAAAATCCTCATTAAGTAACATTATTATGGATGATAAAAGCTTCACCTTTATCACTTAATATGAGGAAACTCCAAAAAGTTTGCGTAAGAAGTGAATCAATGTACAAGTTTATTTTGGTGCAAAAAATGCTTAGAAATTCATGCATAGTTTTTTCATAATCTGCATTTTCCAATGACTTTTTGAAGATCTCTGCTATACTTAAGCCTCTTAGGAAGGCCTAGTTCTACATGTAGTGAGTGGTAAGTATTATTTCCTTTATACATTTTCTCAAAATTTACTAGGCAGAGCTGTGATTTACTTTATTTATTTATTTATTTATTTATTTATTTTACTTGACATTTCTAATCTCTGGCTGATGGTCAGTAAGCCACATGGTATTTGGATCCCAGGGACTTCATTTATTAGCCCTGTGATTTTTGGGTAACCCTGTTAACCTTTTTGAGCTTTTATAAATGATATACAAGAATAAAAATGCAAGGCACTAAATCAACTTTATAAGCTACTGCAATTAATAAATCTTGTGTTACATGTTTCCGTGCATATTTTTGTAGAATTGATTTTACCATGTTCCCAAATTGTCCATTTCCTAAGCTGGCTTCTTAATTCTTTTAAGACTAAATTCTTATTTATACTCATTTTATTACTATCTGTGTCAGAAGTAACCACACACACACACACACACACACATACATGCAATTTAAACAAATGTATGAAACAATTTATTTTTATGTATAATAAACCCTGATGTTATTTGTTTTGTTACACTACAAAACAAAAGCTAATTGATCCACAGATTGACACCAAGACTTACAGTTTAGAAAACCCCAGCCTATCAGATGAAAATGCCAAATAAATCGAGATTTTAAAAAATACAAAAAATGGGCCAGCTAGCGGTGTAGTGCTTAAGGTGGCTGGATTCCATATGGGCAACTGCAAAGTTCAAGTCCTGTATCTGATATCTTGAAAAACACTGTGAGCACATGTACATGCAGGCCCAAAATCCTAAGTGGAGAATAGAGGAGAAGGGACTGGTGTGGCCATCCCCTCTGAGGGGTTCTCTCTCTCTCTCTCTCTCTCTCTCTCTCTCTCTCTCTCTCGTCTTTGGCAGGCACACATGCCCTCTAGAAAATTAAAAATAAGTAAATAAAACCAATGTAAAAAAATTCTCTCATGATTTTTTCTTGCTACTTTTAAAAAGTTTATTAAGAGAGAGACAGACAGACAGACACAAAGATTTGGTTGCAGTTGGGTCCTCATAATGTGATCCATCCTTGGCCTCAACCAGCCTAGATTGTGGGCATGCATCCAGGCTTGGCATATGTAGGGTAGGCGCCAAGACCTTTTCGTGTGGGTCCAGTTGCATTTCCTCCATGCCACTGTCTGACCCCAGCCACTTTTCCCCTATGTACTCATAGTCTCACTAAAAGTATCTTTCATTGAGTCTTTCTCATATCACCATTTTTTCCTGATATTATTGCTTTTCAATTTTTTTTTTAATTTTTCTGGATTTGCACTTCTTTCACTTGTTTCCCTATCACTTCTGTGAAGCTTTTTCAAATTTTCTAGTCAATTAGTTACTCCTGTTATTGTCCCTTCCCTGACTCATCTAATGTCGTGCCTATTTCTATTATATCTCTTACATGGTATTTCAGTTGCTTACATGTCCACTTGCTGATTATACCACTTAAGCTTCAATTGTGTAAATGTTTGTCAGCGTTAGGAAGCCTTGGATTTTCTGTAAGTAGATTGTGCTTGTATCAATTTTGATATCCTGAGGGTCTGACACAGAACACCTCCAAAACAAAAGTTTACCGGATAAATATATTAACGTTAAGGGTTAAGAGAAATATAAAAAAGTGTCAGAACTAAATGTCCGAAGTGCAACTTAGTGGTGTTTTAAGGGTTCTCAAAAATAATACAGGTAATTTTTTTTAATAGAGGGAATTTTGCTATAGGGCACGTGTGCTTGCTGGAGAGACAGAGAGACCGAAAGTGAGAAATCACCCCTCGGGAGGATGGCCATGCCACAATCCCTTCTCTTCCACTCTCCTCTTAGGATTTTGGGCACACATACACATGTGCCTGGTGCGAGTTTCTAGGTGTCAGGTCAAGGACTCGAACTGTGGTCAGCCACGTGGGAGTCCAGCAATATAACCATTATGCCAAATGCTGGTCCCAATACAAGTAATCGTATCAGCAGATCCATTCTTCAGTTGTGACAACTGGGTTATCCCCTAAGCTCTGTGTCTTGCAATAGTCATAAATGTCACTGCTATGGTTTAAATATTCCCTACAAAATGAATATTGAAATTTAATTGCCATTGTAATACTATTATAAGGTGAGGGGCTGGGAGGTGGTTTGGTGGTTAAGGGCACTGGACTTCCACATGGCCAACTGTTGTTCAAGTCCTGGACCTGGTGGCTTGCTTTCTCACTTTCTCTCTCTCTTTCTCTCTGTCCCTCTCTGGTTAAATTAAAATAAATAAATAAAGTTAAATAAAATAATTCTAGTAAATAAAAGGTGAGACATTTAAAGGTGATTAGACCATGAGGGCTCCACCCTCATGGATGGTATTGGTTCTCTCATAAAAGGGCGAGTTTGGCTTGAAATTAGAATCTGCATGTTACAACACTGTGAACCTGTGAGCCAATAGTTTTCTGTTCTTTATAAATTACCCAGTCTCAGGTATTTTTTTTTAAAGACTGGGTCTTGCTATATCACAATCCTCCTAACACAGTCTGCTAAGTACCTGGGATTACAGGTGTGTGACACCATGCCTGCTTTATAGATATTCTATTATAGCAGCATGAAACAGACTAAGATAGTCACTTATTCCTCTTTTCTGAACAGCATTGCGATTCTTGTTAAAAGTTTCCATTTATAATATATCCTAAAGAGACTATGAAAGAGTTCAGCAGTTTCAGATCATTTCGATGAAATTATCTCGAGTAGTCACATACTGGTTGAATTGCTCTGAGCAGTCTTCTAGGGACATCTTAGTTATGAGATTAAATTCACAAATTCCTGTGAACTACGGATTGAATGAGTTTGCTGATTATAGCACAGATCTTAAACAAATGTTCCAAAGTCTCCGTTAAACAATCCTGCATGGTTAACTATTTTTAAACAATTATGTGGTTTTAAAGTTCTATTTGTCTCAGCAATTCATTATTAGTATTTAAAAGTACATGTATTGTATATAAATACATAGGCTGTATATAAACACATACAACACTTATATATTAGTAAAAGGCAAATAGAAATTCAAGGATAAAATGTTTGAAAAATGTGATATTTAAAATTAGCAGTAAAATGGGATTTTCAAATAAATCCATGTTAACTAGGATTTACAATACAATATAAGCCTGGACTATTAGTTGTAAAGCCAGGATTTGGAGAACTATGCTGGCACATTAAATTTATTCATTTTCACAGCCTGCAGACATTTTAATGTCTGAGTAGCAATAAGAACAAATTACCTAAAAACTTTTAATAGGGTATAATAAATTAAGACTGAATGGTAATGCAAAAGTGGGTACAACAGGACAAAATTATGAATCTCGTATAATGATCCAACAACACTTAAAGTGTGGAAACAACATTGGTATTCCGGGATATACAACCACAGTTGATCCTAATTGTTTCTCTCTTGTCAAATAGAAATTGAACATCAATCTCAACGTATTACAAACTGTTCATTACATGCAAATGGTTATGTTTTGCATGCTCTCCAAGGGGACTCAACACTCTCAACAAAAGGAACCAGGCTAGAAGAGTTTCTCTGATGACTATGTAGCCATTAGACTTCTTCAATTATAAGCAACAAAAACTGTTTCTGCCAGTAAGGGGATTCATGATAAGGAAATGGAGGGCTCATGGGGTTAAAGAAAACCCAAGGATCAGGAATGGAACAGGCAGGATGCTAGTGGATCTCCATAGCAGGAGTAACCTGCTGGTTTTGACCAGGCATTCCTCATTAGAATGAATGGACTCCAACTTTATCACTCACTTTGAAATTTTAAGTCTTGGGAAAAACTATGATTGGCCTACTTTAGAACCTGTGCTTAGGACCACTAGGATGATGAAAGAGAGATTTTGGCAGAACAGTCTTTAGAAACTCTCTTGGACAGAATACTTGATTCTGCATCTCACTAAGATTGCTCAGATACCCAAGAGGAACTTATAATACTGTCAAGAGAAGAGTCACTAAAGGCTGATAAAATGCCATGCTCTGCAAGGAAATCCCACATGAGAATGTTGCAAGTATGCATCTGGAGACATACCTGAGTATATTATGGGTGGATCATGATATCAACACTCTACCGGAAATGCTCCTGGAATAAACACACTTGCTTAAAAAAAGTGGCTATATACTCTTAAAATGACTAAGTCCACTTCAGGTTATTTAAGTGTTTTTTAAAACAATTAAAAATATTCTGGGACCAGCAGTTAGTTTAATGGCTATGTCGCTGGACTCCCACATAGTCGACTGCGGTTCGCGTCCCGGACCCCGTGGCTTAAAACTCACGCCGGGCACGTGTGCGTGCGTGCCCAAGATCCTGAGAGGAGAATGGAGGAGAAGGGATTGCGGCATGGCCATCCCCCCGGGGCGTGATTTCTCGCTTTCTGTCTCTGTCTCTCTCTGTCTGGAGTGCATGCGCCCTATAGCAAAAACCTCTCAAAAAAAACAATTAAAAATATTTTAAAGCTTATTTCATGAGTGAGACTGAGAGAGAGAAGAAGAGAGAGAGAGAGAGAAAGAGAGAAATACCTTCAACAGGGTCTCATACCACTATCCCCTCACCAGCATTCCCAAATCATCCAGGATAATAGGCCTGGCATGTTCAGATCAGACTGATCTGGGAAATGAACCTAATCTTCCACAAGACTTCTAGTATTACAGAGCACTGTGCCACTGCGATGGAGTTTTTTCTAAAACAATTTAATGAAACTCCTTCTGTTAATACAGAAAATTGAAAGTTTACTTAAAAAACAAGTGTATTTTGAGTTCCAGTATTTTTTGTTACTGTAACTTCCAATTCATTTTATGAGCATGGACTAAGTCCACTTGTCTGTTACATTAAGCAATAAATAATATTTAAATAAAATATTAAAAGGTAACTTTTTTAAGAGAGATTTTTGCTATAGGGTGTGTGTGTGTTCACCAGAGAGACAGAGACAGAAAGCAAGAAATCACCCCCCAGGGGGGATGACCACTCTACAATCCCTTCTCCTTTAGTATCCTCTCATGATTTTGGGCACACACGTACATGCGTCCAATTTGAGTTTTAAGTGGCCAGATCTAGGACTCGAACTGTGGTCAGCCACATAGGAGTCCAGCAACGTAACTATTATGCCATCTGCTGGTCCCCGTAACTTGTAATTTTATTGTAACTTTGTATTACTCTACCTTCTAAAGCAGGAGTTAGCAAACCATTTCTGTAAAGAGCTACAGATTTAATATTTGGGGCTATGCAGGCTGTGTGATCTCTGTGACAACTATTTCCTCCTAGAAATTAAAGAGCTCCAGAGGCCAACAGGTTCCTGGACCTGGTAGCTTGCTTTCTTGCTTTCTTTCTCTCTATGTCTCTCTGGTGAGCACATGTATCCTATTGCAAATTAAAAATAAATAAATAAATAAAATAAAACGAATAATTCTTTTTAAAAAGGGGGCCTAAATAACATGTAAATAAATAGGTGTGATTGGATTCCAATAAAACTTTATTTATAAAAAAATAAATAGGCAGCTGTCATATTTGGCTCCATAAGCTGGCTCTTTTAAAGACTTTGATATTCATAAGATTAATAATATTTAGTATATATTTGTACCATACATTGTATTAAAATTCACTTCATGCAAGTACTCATATGGATATCATAGATGAGATATTTACTCAATAAAAACCAGCTCAATGTATCACATGAAGTCCTGTATGGTAGCAGGTATAATAAGTCTGTTATCTAAATTTCTCTCCAATAGTTCTCTAAACAAGTTTAAGTAAAATAGATGACTGACCCTCGGACAGGGAGGGAATTAATACTTAAAGTACTATAAAGTTTTCAACTAAAATTATCTATGGACAAATAGAAAGTAAGAGTGGACTCGTAAAATCTTAGGGGGGATATGCCATCATATAGATATAGTCATACAGATGTATATACTATTTTTTGACTACCCATATCTATGAATATTTTCTCTGTAATTAGTTATGATCAGAAGGCCTTAGTACAAATTCATTGCCAGTAAAGTTCTGTCAATTCTAGCCTCACAAAAGAGCAAGAGTTTTAAAATTCATTTACAATGTTTATTAGTTTGCAAATAATCTCAGTCTTAGGCTTGTACCTATAATTTGGTCATACAGTAGGAAGATTTACTATTATTATGACTAGATATGTGCTATTCAACTTGATGAATAGTTCACCCTGGACCAACTCATCTGTGAATAGGCCTCTTGTACTATCATTTGTCAATTTTATCATCATTCAAAATTTACAACTTATGCCAGGACATTTTCTCTCTCTCCTTGTAGAATTTGTTCATACCTAGCTCTTTCTTTATTCTGCCTTTTGCAATATAGTTCTTTCCTGGTTCCCAAAGTTATGTTTTCCAAGGAAGTCTGGGATACCCAAAGATAGATAATGGAAGAATGTCAAGAAGGACTAGGGCAGTTAAAAAAAAAACCAAACAAATCCAAACCACCATTTCCCCCAGGCCAAATCCAGAACTTCTTGAAGTATATACACCACATATGCATCTGACTTCACCTTACTAAGTGGAACACTAGGCCCTGAGCTCTTATTAGGGGAAACAATGTTCTTATTCAACTCTGTATCCCTCCCAGCAAACAGTGGCAGCAAGCAGTGTCCGCCTTGCACACAGTAAACTCACACTGAATGTTCTTTGAATGGATTCCGGTTTTTAAGAAATGCTTCAATGGGCAAGACAATGGAGTCCTCAGTTAAACTGTCAGTAAATGCGAGGACTTTAAGCACTGTGTACAGAGAAGAGATGAGACTTGCTCGACATAAGAGAACTTTTTTGGATAGGAGATAGGGTAAGAATGGTGGGTAGGACATGCTTGGAGATAATTTGCCTGAGGTAATATAATGAAAACAATTACTTATTTACTCATTCATTCTAATGAATATTCTATGTTCAATATATGAAGAAATTGTTCTAGAAACTGATGCATGCTGTGTGCAAGAGAGACAAGTTCTCCCCAAAGTTTCCATCATAGTGGAAAATATAGATAATAAACATGTAAATACTCGGTACCATTTTGGCAAGTGACAGTGTTATGAAGAAAATAAAGCAGGATAATTCTGAGAGAACTCAATCCTGTGTGCATACTTGTAGGTACGTGTTCCTGTGTGTTCTCTTTAAGAAAGAGTGAGCTACAAAGACATGTCTTAGGAGACAGAGCATGAACACATACAAAGAAAATTTACAAAGCTCCTGAGAGAAGGAGATGGGGCTATAAGAGATGGGCATTGGGAATAGCATAGAACTCTCAGGCAAAGAGAAAAGCAAGTTTAAAGCTAGGAACAAGCATTAGAAGAAATAGTTTAAGATGGTATGCGAGAAGAAACACCGAGAACATCCAAGAGGCTGGAACATCCTCCCAGCACAGTATTTCATGAAAATTACTCATGTTACCATGAATCTCATATTTCATTAAATAAAAATGGCTGCTTCTTATTGCTTATGTATTTACATAACCAGGTTTTTTTTTCAATTTAAGATTTGCAATTAGCATGCTTCACTTTTTTTCTTTTTGGTAGACTCTTATTCTCTTGATAATTTCATACTCTAAGGATGGAGATTCCTTAGGGATGACATGTTTTTCATGCATTTTAAGCAGTTCTCTATGGCTGGGGTTATTACAGTAAGTTATAGTGCTTTGCTTTTTTCCTTGCTTCTTTCCAATAATGTGTAACAATCTGTCATCTTCTTAAACGTGCCATGCTGGACAACAGAACGATAAGTACAAGCCATTGAAATTATCCAATTATTTTAATACACTTATTTATGAAAGATACATTTGATGGGCTACGATTTAAAGCCCCTCTCTGAATTTCTGCACTGTGCCAAACTCCCAATAAATCTGTTATTTACTACTTCTGAAAAGATGCATAGGCGCCAAGGAATTGTCGAGGAGTTTCTAAGCAGCAATAAAAGGCTAACAATATTTACGTAAGAATGAAGTGCCCAACTGTTTAACTGTATTAAGAGACTGAATTCTCATGCCACTACCAACTAATAACATTGAAAAGCTCACTTTAAAATGTATTCCCATATTTATACATGGCTGTAACCCTAAAGGAAGTGACTAGAGACAAATTCTCTTAGCAGTAAATTTTCTTGTTGATTCCCTTATGTTAGTTACAGAAACCAAGATAGCATTGAGAACCACAAAACAAAATCTTATGAAATTTTATTACTGCTGGGGAAATATAAAGGGCAAGCAATGGTATGAATTATTCTTAACATCAGGGTCCCAACGAAGGGCAACAGATGGCAGAAATATTTACTCAAGTGATTTTTCCAACAAAGTTTCTATCAGCATTTGAGTCTCAGCAGTGCGGTTGTTAAGAAGCCGTCAAACTCACCAGCCAGCTGGCGAAATCAGCACTGTAAAAACTGACTTTATAGGAAATACACTTGTATCCAACTTGGTCTTTTGTACCTATGCCTTTATCTGGATGGCCTTTGATTTAACCTGTATTTAATATAAAGTCAGTGATCACTTATCAAGTCTTCTGAGGGAGTAGATTGCCAATTAGGTAGTAAGAGACATCTTAATAAAAATAGAATATAAGCACCCACTCTGCACTGCAGTTACGAAAAGCACTGGGTGTGACCTACACACAACCACTTAGCACTCATCATCTCTGTGTAAGTCAATGGCATTTAGATGGTAGCATCTGCTACATGAGGGCTTCTATTAGAAGAAAAGAATGAGCAACCCCTGGCATTTCCATTGAAAGGAAGAGAGGTTTTTTCATGGATCCACTTGTCTCAAACTTTTGGGCAGAAGTCATGCTAACTCCATTATGCTTTGTGAATCTAAACTCTTCAGAACTGGGTCCACTGAAAACCGCTTCAGTATTTTTTTTTTCTTTCCTCCCAATAATAATTGGGGGAAAATAATAACCAAGGTAAAGCAAAACTGAAGAGCAGTTACATTTGTCTTTGACACTTTTGTATTCTTTCTTTGCCTACTCTCTCCAACTCCAAGGTACTAGTGCTTTTTTTTCTCCTTTGTGCTCTCCATCTGAAAGACCACAGTGTTATTTTCATGTTGCAACTACATAGTTTATATGTAATTTTCCATTCTCCATGTACATTTCCAATTTGGGCAAAGTAAGTGTTTTGCCTAACTGGAATAGGAACTTAAACCCTGAGTTTGTTTTGGTATGTGATGGTAGGACCATATAAACATTTTAAAAATGACATATTTATACCATGTTGACTTGAATAACTTCACTCACAATGAAGTAAAATGTATTACTATATCACAAAGTAAAAAGCTTTTGAATTTATTTATTGCAACATATATAAATATATTGCATATATCTACCATATAAATTTTGGAGCAAAAAAAACACAGTAACATTGAAGGATATACCAGAAAATTATTTTTTAAAGAATTAGTTTATTTAACTTTATTTATTTATTTATTTAATTTGTTCAGAAAAGGACAGAGTGGTCGGGGGAGTGAGAAAAGCAAGCTGCCAGGTCTGGGACTTGAACCTCAGTCGGCCATATGGGAGTCTGGTACACTTAACCACCATGCCACTCACTGGTCCCAACAGAAAACTATTAACAAGACTATATTTTGCCTCAAAGGAGCAGTTAATTGCTGCCAAAATGATACATGGATGTGTTGCTCCCTATATTTGCTTAACATTTGTTGCCTAAAAAGTTTCATCCAAACAATCTCACTATTTACTGAAGGTTGATTTTAATTGCAATGTCTTGATTTCAAGGCCTCCTGCTTGCTCATGGCAACATTCTTTAGAAAGTGCTGTTAATTTTTACTATGGTTCACAGCATTATCCCATAAAACAAACAGGCTCAATTTTTATTAATAGGAAGAATATTCAGCTCTTTTAACTACTTAGTCTAATAGTGATTTTTATTGTTTCTACTAGCAACTGCAAGAATTTTCAGTCCCATTCGATAACAGCCCATGTTTTAGAGTGTATTTCTTTCTAGTCTAGAAGAACATGCTAGACCTAAATGCTAAGTCATTTTATGATTTCCACTTTCCTGTTTTCACTCAAGGTACTTGATGATGCACCAATTTACTCTGTCACTATATAAGTTAACATTATTTTCATAACTCATCTTCATGGTGCTCAGCTTTCCCTTTGAAAACTCCCATTAGCAATTCTTCTTGTTAGGAAATGAGTAGGCAGAAGTGTCAGCTATCTGAGGGTGGATGTGTTTAGCTGAGTTGGAATTTTCCTCAATTTCTAATTTAAGAGCTATACTTTGAGAAGATATCATTGTACATAAACATAAGGTTTAATAAATTTCCAAGTTGGTCATTCTGCATTTCAGATGTAAAGGGACAATAAAAGAATAAATAAGTTTTAGCTTTTATCAATATTAATTAATAATTTATGGAGAGTGATTAGTTATAATAAGGGTTTACACTTAGTGAATAAATATTCTGTGGAACATATTAATCTGGGTACTTTATACACATGTCATTTTCATTTCCATTTTATTCATTTTAAAAGAATTACTTATTTAATTTTATTTATTTTTAATTTGACCAGGGAGACACAGAAAAGGAGGGGAAAAGTGAAAAAGCAAGCTGCCAGGTCTGGGACTAGAACCACAGTCAGTCATGTCAGAGTTCAGCCCCTTAGCCACTATGTCACCAGCCAGCCCCTTTATTTCCATTTTAAAGAAAATAAAGCAGAGACAAGGAGAGAATAAAGACACCTTCACGAGATTCATCAACTATTAAGCCAACGGAATTGAAATTCAAACCCAAACTTTCTTAGTTTAGCATCCAATCTTGAAATCTTCTGAACTTAAAATCTTGAGCCACTTTTCTGAATCATTAGAACCCAGTGACATATCAATATGAGGATGAGTGATACAACTTTCCGTATGAACTCAATTACTGCTTGTTGAATGAATGGATAAAGAAATGAAGAGATAATTGAATGAATTTATTAAAAAGCCAATTTTCAATGGCATACAACATTTTCCCAGGAAAAATATGTGATATTTTAAAGAGATTTCCCATGGTGGTAGAGTATATTACTTTGGAATCTCTTGAAAAATATACATATTTCATTTTATCATTCACTGTGAGAGTAAAAACAATCGAGTTTCATGGAATCAGATGATCTTTCTACTATTAGGGTCACTTCACTATGAATGACACCATCAGGCATCTGTTAGAGTATTGAATTCTCTTTTTCAAAGTGAAAATAATATATAGGACATTGTTTAATAGAAATATACATATATGGAGCTGCTTACAACATATACGTTTTTTCATTTTATATCTAGAAATGTTTTCTTTACTGAAAATTGTGAAGAGGAGGCTTCAAACTGCAACATACTTCTGTATATGATTGATTATTTAGTATGTAGGGCAGTTTGGTTGATTTTCCTCAAAGTAACCATTACTGTTCATACCAACAAATCTGTCTACTGCTAACAAACACCATCTATATTCAGCTTTCTAAAATAATTTTGTAGCAAATATTTAAACTCTTTCTCCTATTCATTATTATTCAATCGACAATGAGGATAGCCAAGACACCTGAAATTATCAAAGTTTTGATTTCCTTTATCAATGTAGATATTTTATAGAGTCTTATGATACCCTTTCTCAGAAAGCAGAACAGAAAAATCATCTCAGGAATCTCGTGTGTGTGTGTGTGTGTGTGTGTGTATGCCTGCACACACATATGCAGATGCAGGATTTTGGACTTAAAAATCACCAGGGGAAAAATGTGTTAATTGTTTAGAGCATTTGTGATATTATTCACAGATCCTTTGCTAGAAGAACTTTCTCCTGGTCATCTAGACTTTGATTTATTTTATCTATAAATAGAAAAAGAAATGGACTAAATAATCTTTTAAAATTCTCAAGAGAGTTTTGATAAAATGTTCATTGATTTCAACTAAACCACATTGTGAAGAAATGAGGACCATTAGATAGTCTCCAGACATTCATTATTATACAGTTGCAAGACTGTTAGTGGTAATGTATAAAAAGACCAAATGATATTAAGATATTTGTTTTGCACTTTTGCTTCTTGCCAATTTGAAGTAAAAGGGGTTTAACATCCTGTATGAAAATCTTACAATAACACAGATAAGCAACATAGGAAATAATGATTTTGAAGACATTGGACATTGAAAGAAAGTGTTCACTGAGATATTGGAAACAAATGAGGTAAGCCCTGCAATTGCTCCAGTTTTTCCTGTCTAGAGACAGTTCCTGACTAAGATGAAAGAAGAGGAAATGCTCACAAAGCCAGGACACCTGGTTTAGTCGCTGAAGCTAAATATGAGGAGGCCACTATGGATAGAGATCAAAAGACAGAATACCAGAGAAGAGAGATATGCAGAGAGAGAGAGAGAGAGAGAGAGAGAGAGCTTTGGATATCTACAGAGGGTTCCCTTACAGCTGAGTCATGATCAGTTCATATATGAGGAGATTTCAAAAAGTTCATGGAATGGGGCCAGCATGGTGGTTAAGGCACTGGACTCCCACATGGCCAAATGCAGTTCAAGTCCCAGAACTCATAGTTTGGCTTCTCACTCTCCTTTCCTCTATCTCTATCTGTCAAATTGAATAATAATAATAATAATAAATAAATAAAATTAAAGAGATAATTTTTTAAAAGTTCATGAAAGAACTGGAATTAAGGTATGAGCTTATTTTGATACAGAAAAAATGAAAACCATGCAGTTTTACACAATACTAATTTTCCATGAGCTTTTTAAAATCTGGCCTCATGTATTTCTCCAAGAACACCTTATATGACTCTAACATATTTACATCGTTTAGGCAGAGACCTTGGCAGGCCGTAGTAACACAAAATTCAATTTAGTGTTATTAAAACATGTATCTTTTGTATGATAACAGCCATGAACTTCCTGTCTCTAAATGCCAGCACTGGTATGTAGGACTTAGACAGATATACATATAGTTACACATGATTTTGAAAGTATTCATTTTCTGGATGTACATAGTTTGTCACATACACAGGCATTTCAATGCTTAATTCCTAATATCAAAAAGTACATTTGCTCTGCAAAAATATTTGAGAATGGAGAACTGTAAGTTGAATATCATATTGCTTTTATGAAATCCAGCATTTTGAAATATCTAAACTACTTAATAAACCACCATTTTCTTTCTTTGCCTTCATCTGTTTTAATCAGTACTTTCTGGCATTAAAAACTGGCCACAATTCAAAACCACTTGGTTGGAAATTGCAACATGCACAATTTGAGCTAAAAAAGCTGTAAAAATACTTAAGCGTTGCCTTAATAAACACAATACATCTTATACCTATATTTTATCAACAAAATTATGTCTTCTGCAACCCAATTTATCTTTATCTCAATATTCAAAAGACACAACAAGTTGAAACTAAACTATACACTGGTTATAATCCGTATGTTCATCTCTATTAACATAAGCCATAAAAGAGACACTAAGTATCACCCATTAACTCTGCATTGTTTTGGCCTCTGGACTATCTTACAAGGCATTTTGCCAATAAAATATATAGAAATAATGCTATATCACCACAAACTATCTTTAGGGAAGGAGAATATAATTTTATCATGACAGATACGTCTACCAAACACATTATTGTTAAGTATACCACAAGTACTCCTTCTAAACGGGTTCCATTATAAGCCAAAGATACACACTGACCCAAAGCCACAGGACACTGCTGCAAGATGCTTCCCTGCATCACAGACGCAATTCACTTTGCAGTTCATCAGAGAAACCTGTTCTTCCTACGCGCTCTCATCCTGAGACAAAAACTTCATAGCAATCTTCTAACATGATCATCACAATTTTTTAATATGTAATGGTGATAACAACACACATGAGGTATTAGGGATTTCCATCATCCTTCACAACTCCAAACTAAAAAAGTTAAGCAGTCATGATACTGCAGTGACGGCAGAGATAACTTGGAAAAAGAAGTCTCAAAAACTTACCTTAAGATACCATTTGTATTTAGCGTGTTCCCAGCTCTCAGGAGTTTGTGTCTTTTTGAGAAACTGTTCAGCTTCTGTTAGCCATTGGTTAAAAATCTTCATATCATAATGAAAACGCCTCCATTTTTCAACAGATCTGTCAAATTGTCTGGAGGTGAAAACATGGATCAAAAATAAGTGAATTATATAAAACAAATTATATGGACAGAACGTATATTTTTTGGCTTAAATTGTCAAAGATACTCTTGATAGTTTCTTGCATTTGTAGATTTGGGTTTTAATTAACAGATAATAATTGTGGCTAGCAAGATGATTTAAAGAATAAGTTTTTTTTCCTTTAAAATAAAATATATTCATTGTTTGAAACAAAAATAAAGACAACTATGTTGAAGTATTACATTTTCTTTCTTGTATTTACTTTTTCAAATTCCAGCAATTTAAAGATGCATTTACATTGTACTAGATGGTTTGAAAGCTATATATTCAATTTCAAGATATTGCTTGGATCAAACTCAAATAACTTCATAAAGTCTATCACTTTTGGTATTACTCTTCAGCCAAAATTGTAATTTTTTAATTGTCAGAGAGCACATGTACTCACCAGAGAGAGAGAGAGGGAGAGAGGAGGAAGGAGAAAGTATCATTTTGCAATCCCTTCTCCTCTACTGTGTCATCCTATTAGATTTTGAGCACACATGCGCCTAGAACATTTTTTCAAGATCCAGAGGCTGGAATTCAAACTGCAATTGGCCATGTGGGCTCTAACTCCTTTAACCTACCTGTGGGTTGGCCTAGTCTGTTCATTAATATAGAGCATTCAGGATGACAGATGCAATTTATACTGTAGGATCAGATGTAAGTGATTAACCAACTAACTGCTATGCTAATAAAAACCAGCTAATGGGTGTTATCTTCCTTTAGCTTCCCTTTTCTGTATCCACTAATATTTTAAATTGAAATGCTGAAGAAACTTAGTACAAGGCAATGGGCTATTATCTCACATAAAGTAAATATTAAGAAGCAAGTATTTGGTCATTCTCCAGTCATAAAAGAGACTGAGTTAGAAATGATACAAGTCATGGTTTTATGTTTACTTTAAGACAGTTGCACATAAGAATCACCTGTACATACACAATCTATGTGTACATCACATTCTTTCAAACATTAAAAAATCAGTTATGCTGCAAGAACAATAACAAAACTGATCCTGGGGCTCCACTGTAGACCAATTAAATCAGTATCTTTGACAGTGGAACTCTGACACTAGTATTTTCAAGAGCACCCAGGTGATTCTAATGTACAGTCAGGTGAAAAACATTGCTATAAAGTAAGACTTGAAATCTTATGGAGCTTTTGATTTACTACATCTCCCAGGGCCTGTCCAAACAAGAATCAGCTATCACTAAACCATAAGCCATCCTTAAGAGTCCTGGCTGTGGGGCTTCCTTAGAGCACAGCAGTCTGCCAAGTTTCTTTGAATCCTTTTCTTAAGAAGAAGTGGATTGTACTTTTTAATACTATGACACCTTCTCAGACTTCTGCCTTTATTTAGGCATTTTAAATAACTTTAGAACCTAATGTCATGTATGTCTACTGATTTACTGAGAAGGGAATGACATTTACATTTATTGGACAGTTACCATAAACTAAACTTTGGGCTCTATGTATATATAGTACCATGAATATAACATTTTATTACATCCACAGTTATTATTCCTATTTTCTACAGGAGAAAATGGAGAGGCCAAGTAACTTGCCAAAATTAAAAAAAAAAGTATTAAAGAGCAGAGAGGGGGTTTTAACTCAGCTATCTCTGATTTCAAGAGCACATTTCTAATAACTTACATGCTCTTTTATGGGGCTTTCCTTTTCTAGACCAAATTCCATTTACCAGTTAAAAAACTGAAAACAATAATTGTGCATTTTTTAAATGTTTCTACTTATTATCTCTAAGATTTAATTAGGTATCTACCTAATTAATTACATTGCATTTTTTCAGACATTGCATTTAATGAATAACTATGTGTTTAACATTAAAAATATCTCGGACAGTATTTTGGTAGCATAAGAAAGGCAACAATGATAGCCACTCGCATCACTGGTGTGAAAAAGTTGCAGGTGAATGAGAATCTAACAAAATATAAGCATAGTTAGCATCTTTTCAACTTGGTGAGACTGTGGTTGATTTTAATTTTCATTATATATTTTTCTTGGGCCATTTTTCTACAATGTGTTTTTCATGTTTTAAGAGTCAAAAATAATTTTTAAAATAATTGTACATGGCAGTCTTACATGTTAATGACTGCTATCTCCAACCTTGGTCCTGCTATCATTGTCTGAGAAACAGTGACCTAGAGCACAGAGGAGCTAGCGGTTGGTCACAACTGACCACTCCATCTTTACAGCAGTCATCAGTCCCCTTCTTAGATAGCTTTTTTATCCCCCTTTCTAAACATCTCAATTATCCTCTTATCAACAGTTTCAATCACTTGGAGATGATCGTCTCTCTGACATAGGTACTAGAAATACTCTCTGTTTCAGGTTGCCGTAGACCCCAAAGGTTTCCAATCTCAGACCTATTGGGCAGATTTGTCCCTCCAGTGCTCACTACACTGGCAACAAACATTCTCCACCAGAGTTCCCAGAACCCTGTTCCCACCCTTACGCCTCTTCCTGTCCATGGATATCTTCCCTTTACATTACCCCAAGAGAAGACAGTCATACAGGTCTATACACATGATCACGGTAGCTCTAGCTTTGTAAGACAGAACTAGCAGTAGGAAGAGAAGAGGAATAGGCTGAGTTTCTGGGCTCTCCATGGTTCCAGGACCACAAAAGTGAGACAGGAGACTTTCCAGTCACACAGGACTACTTGCAGTTCCCCCAACCCCTGCTAATGCCTCAGGACTTGTGAATTTGCACATTGATAGCACACTCCTGAAATGTCCTCTTTCCTTTTGGCTCCCTTCTCTCCACCTCCTGCATCCCAAAACTTTGCATTCTTAAAGATTTTATATAAATGGAATACACTTCACTTTATAAAGTATTCAAAATAGCATGCGACCGCTAAAACTTTGAAAACTGTAAAGTTGATTTAATTTTATTATTAAAATTACTGATAAAATGAATAACTCTATTCAAATAAAATATTAAAAAATAAAAGCATGTGCTTTACATGTGATAGCATTTAATGTGAGTAATAATACTTTAAACTCCATTTCAAGCATCACATAAAATTTTAACATATACTTTTCAGCACTTAATATGAGTTGTTAACAACAGAGTCTAAATCTATCCTTGAGTTTACTATGTAAAATTACATTTTTTATCATCACTACTTGTAAACTTAAACTCCTTCCTCCTAAGAAAAATTCTGAGTGAAAAATATATATATATACACACACACATATATATTACTGGTTTTACAATCTTAGATTTATAAATTTAATTTCTATTCAATCACTGTGCTTCTTCAATTCCTCTCACTCCATTAATTGCACTGCCCATGAGTGAAAAAAATAGGCAGCAACAACTAGAAACACATACAGACATTAAAAATAGCATTCATGGAAAGAAATATTTTACCTTCTATATTATTTCTGGAGAAAAAAATGTTGTGTGTGTGTGTATGAGTGCGTGTTTCCTGGCAATAAGAAGAAATGTAGACTGAACTAAATAAAGGACAAAAAAATGTCAGTATAAACATATGGATAATAAATCAAGTGATTTTAAAATTTTGCAAATATTAAAATTCTCATTCACTATGCAAGCGGTATTTAAAATTACACCGCTGCTTCATTTATGTGCAGCATAACTTATTTCCTGCTGTTCTAAATCAAGTTAGTCAGATTATTCTCTAACATAAATTACATTTAGGGAGTAATTTAGGTACTTTGAGACATACTTTAACACTTTCAGGCCATTAAGGTGGTGCTCAATTCCATGAAATTGATTTAAATAAATAACAACCTAGTAGCCTTTTGACATATCCATTGTGGCTTTATACTAAGGTCTGCAAATTCAGCATTGGGTTGCTGGTTATTTCCCTCCTACATATTTCATCTTGGATTAAGTGAGTGGGTGACTTGGCTGAAGTCTTACGGTCCAAACTATAGGTGCCAATAAATAAAAGTTAAATTGGTTATCTGGCCCAAACCATAGTACCTTGCGGCTCCCTTCTTCCTCCAACTTTTCACTTCTGAAGGAATTAAACTATTTAGTAAGATCTAAGTGTACTCATAATCAGGAAGTTTTATTCTACAGGACCTAACTTGGTCTGAAGAGCTCTCCCATGGCTACAACTCTCCTTATTCTTCCCAGACCTCTTTTATGTCTCATTCTAATGACACCATCCCTGCCTTTATAGGCTAAACTAGGTTGCTCATGCTTATATACCAAGCCCACAACTACACATCTAGAATTTGACTCCACTCCAGCTATGTGATGGTCTCGCTGCCACCACCAGACGCAGGCTTATATCTGACCCTATCACTGCACCTCCTCAGGCAGGTAGAACAGTGGTCAGACTATCTGGGATAGAATCTGGCTCCGTCAATTACCGTGTAGCCTAGGGCAAACAAGTGTTCTCTCTAAAAAGCAATGATAGAGACTGGCAGGTGAAGTGTTGATTAAGGGCTCTGGACTCCCACGTGGCTGACTGCGGTTCAATTCTTGGACCTGGAAGCTTGCTTTCTCACTTTCCCTCTCTGTCTCTCTCTCTCGCGCTCTGACTCTCTCTGTTCAAATTTAAATAAATAAATAGTTAAATAAAATAATTCTTTCTTTTTTTAAAAAAAGAAAGCAGATATAAAAGCAGCACCTACCTGCTAAGGTTAATTATGAGCGTTGAATGAATAATGATGTATGTAAATTTCTTAGAACAGTGTCTGACACTGTTCAACAAAAGTAATATTAGCTTTTGTTACTAGTCTGCCTCTATTTGACTTAAACCTTTCAAAGCAAACCAAATCATCAACAGGTTCTGGTGGGGATCAGGTGCATAAGAGATGGCATTACGTATAATTTCAGAATCGAAAGTAATTAAATAGGAAATATCATTAGCCTGTTGATGAAAACTGAATCAGTACTCTGGTGTAGAATTCAAGGTTGACCACATATAACTGTGACCTCGCTCTATGCATTTATTTTTTGTAACACCTTTTATTGTGAAGCATAACCATTAAGTTATCGGGAAAGTCATGATGTATTTTCTGGTTTTATATGCAAAATGTGTCATGACTTTCCTGACAACCCAATAATATATAGAACAATGCATAAAACCCATGTATACATCACTCAGGCCAAGAAATAAAACAAAGAAAACACAACAGCCAGAAACCCCTCTTGAAGCCACTCTCAATAATTCCTTCCTCAATCTTAACTTTCCTAACAGCTGTACAGTTTAAATATGCATTCCTAACACCAGTCTGGTTGTTGTATGGTATTGGATGTTTTATACAATATCTTTTTTTGGAGAGGTTTTTGCTATAGTGCTTGTGTGCTCACCAGAAAGACAGAGAGACAGAAAGCAATAAATCACCCCACCCACCCCGGAGGGATGGCCATGCCGCAATCCCTTCTCCTCCATTCTCCTCTCGGGATCTTGGGCACGCACGCACACGCGCCTGGCGTGAGTTTAAGCCACCAGGTCCGGGACTCGAACCATGGTCAACTACATGGGATTCCAGTGACATAGCTATTATGCCAACTGCTGGTCCCCAATATTTATTATTTTTGTGTGGAGCTCCAGTTGCTCAATAAATTTTTTTTGAGAGATTTTTTGCTATAGGGCATGTGCGCTTGCTGGAGTGACAGAGAAACAGAGAGACAGATAACAAGACATCACCCCCTGGGGGGATGGCCATGCCACAATCCCTTCTCCTCCATTCTCCTCTCAGGATCTTGGGCAGGTATGCACACGTGTCTGGTGTGAGTTTCAGGATGCCGGATCCAGAACTTGAACCATTGATGACTATGTGGGAGTCCAGCAACATAACCATTACACCATCTGCTGGTACTTTAATATATTTTTGAAGCAATCTATATTGTGTCTTACCCATTGTTGTGTAATATTCCATCACATGATTGTCTTAGTCTGTTTTCTGCTGCTATAACAAAATATCCAAATATGGGTAATTTTAAAAAGAGAGCAATTTATTTTCTTACAGTTCTGGAGATTGGAAAGTTCAAAATCTAGTTGTCAACATCTGGTGCTTGGTGAGAGCTTCTTTGCTGTATCCTCACACAGCTGAAGACAGATGGGCAAGAGAGTAAACTAGGGGAATGCTGCATGAACACTTTTTATAAGGACCTCACTCCTACCAACAAGGAAGGAGCCTGCATGGCCTAATTACCCGTTGAAGGGCCCACCTCTTAATACTATTACTATCACATTGGCAACATCTGAGTTTTAGAAGGTGCTCCCTTCAAACCATAGTAATGACTTTGCCATTAACAGTTTATAGTTTGGGGCCATTATTATGTTTCAACAAACATTCCTGTACCTGTCTCCTAGAATGTGAACATCTATTTCTATAGAGTATATATCTAGGAGTGAAACCAATGAGCCATATGCTATGTATATCGTTGACGTTACTAAACAGTGCCAGGTTATTTTCACTCCTAGCAATGGTAGTGTATGAATTTATACTCCTACTTAGAATTCACAGTCTAAGTTGCAAGTATGAAATTTCCAATAGCTCCACATTTTCATCAACACTGGGTACTGTCAGACTCTTAAATTTCAGCCACACTGCTTGGTATGTAATGGTATTTCAATTTCATTTTAACTTGCATAAACTTGGCTGCTAATGGGACAAAGAAACTCTATGTGTTTATTAGTCATTTGGATTTTATTTTTAATTTGCTCTAGGGCACATGCACTCGCCAGAGACAGACAGAGAGAGAGAGAGAAAGTAAGAAAGCACCCAATAGGAGGGATGACCATGCCACAGTCTTTTCTCCTCCATCTCTTGAAATTTGAGACATCCATGTACATCTTCCCGATGTGTTTTTTTTTTTTTTGGAGAGGTTTTTGCTATAGGGCACGTGCACTCTCCAGACAGAGAGAGACAGAGAGACAGAAAGTGAGAAATCACCCCCCAGGGGGCATGGCCACGCCGCAACCCCTTCTCCTCCATTCTCCTCTTGGGATCTTAGGCACGCACGCACACGCGCCTGGTGCGAGTTTTAAGCCACCGGGTCCAGGACTTGAACCACGGTTGACTACATGGGAGTCCAGCGACATAGCCATTACACTAACTGCTGGTCCCCCCGATGTGTTTTTAAAGCCTTTGGGTCAGAGACTTGAACCACTCAGTCAGCCATGTGGGATTCAGTTGTCTTAATTATTATGACACCTAGCTGGCCCACAGATTTCTTATTTTGTGAGGATGACATGTTTCAGACAGTGTCACTGTGGTGCATAAATCAGGTTTGTTATTTACTATACAGTGATCACTTTATAAAGAGCATCCTTGTCAAGATACAAAACATTGCCAGCAGCCCACCACTCTTTGCAAGTACTTTTTCAAGAACTTCTTCCATTCTGCTATTGGATTGTTTGTTCATTCCTTAAATATTGTCAGAATTCTTCAAAATCATGTATGCACATACTTCATTCGTTGTATGTATATTCCAAATATCTTCTCCTACCGTGTGGCTTTTATTTTCACTTTCTCAATGCTGTCATTTAACATACACAATTTACTAATATACAATGCAATTTAGTTTATTATTTTTATGATTGGTGCTTCATACATTTATTTAAGCAATGTTTCTTTACTCAACCTTCATTAATATACTCTTCTGTATTTTGTTGTAAAAGCTTTATTAATTTGCTTTTTCCTATTTAGTTTTGTAATCCTCCATAATTTTATTTCTGTGTATGGTTTGAAATGAAATTTACACGTATGTTTTTCTCTAATCAGGAAGTTCAATTTAATTTTTCAGGCAAGTCCTGCATACAGCATAAAATAATGGGTACACAATGGAAAAATAAAAGGGTGTGCAGTGAAAGTGGTTGTTCCACTTCCAATCCCCCACTCATCTAGTTCTGCTCTTATTGTTAATAAAAATATTATAATTTGAAATAGTTATAGAGCAAGACAAAGAAATAAACAAATACAGTATTATAAAGTGATAGATTTCTCATTCAGTTTTACTGTTTGCAATTCATCCAATGCCAGTAATTTTACAGCAGCTCTGGATTGACATTTTATTTTGTAACACTGTGTTTATTTTATCGATTCCTAATTCTCCCTAGGTTGTGAGCCTGGAGCTCAGGCTTCATACAAGTTTGGAGTGGTATTTTGCTTTTAAGTTTCTCACGGTGGTTATAATATTTGAGTTCAGGAACTCATTCTCATGCCTTTATTTTCTCTTTTCAGTATTGAATTTTTACACATTTGTTTCCTTAATTTCTCCTTATAAATTTTCATTTATTGCCACATAAACAGAAAATATAGATGTTCTTTGGATGATATCACTAACATGAACACTTAATATAATCTCTTTTTTCTTTCTTTCTTTCTTTCTTTCTTTCTTTCTTTCTTTCTTTTTTTTTTTTGAGAGATTTTTGCTATAGGGTGCATGCGCTCACCAGAAAGACAGAGAGAGACAGAAAGTGAGAAATCACCCCCAGGGAGCATGGCCATGCTGCAATTCCTTCTCCTCCATTCTCCTCTCAGGATCTTGGGCACACATGCACACTTGCCCGGTGTGAGTTTTAAGCCACTGGGACCAGGACTTGAACCGAGGTCAAACACATGGGAGTCCAGCCATAGCCATTATGCCAACTGCTGGTCCCTTAATATGATTTCTTTCAAGTCACAGGATTTGTGCCATGCTTAATGAAGACAGGAATATCTCCTTTCTTCCTTTCACTGTATTTGCCAGAGGGCACATATGCTCACCAGCGAATCAGAGAGAGGGAGAGAAAGCATCCCCTAATGAGGCATGGTCACACTTTAATCCCTTCTCTTCCCTTTCTCCATCCTTTGGGAATGTGGAGCACGAATGCACACATGCCTAGCTTGCTTTTCAAACTGTCAGTTCTAGGACTTAAACCATGCAGGTGACCATGGGGGATCTGGTTGCCTTAACCACTCTGTCATAGGCCTAGCCTGAGACAGGGATATTTTCTCCAGTTATTATAGATGAACCTCTTAGATTTCCTGTCTAGACATTTCTTTATGGAATCCACTCACCATCAGGGGTTCAGCTAACATCTACAGTAGGGCATGGCACACTGTTTATAATAATCATTAGAATAAATATTTCAGGCTTTGTGGACCAGTCTTTGTTACATTACAGCTCAAAAGCAGCCATAGACCAAATGTAAATAAATGGGTATGCCCAGGTTTTAATAAAACTTTATCTACAAAAACAAGTGATAAGCCACATTTGGACCAGAGGAGGTAGCTTATCACCCCTTGATATGATTATGACATAATTCCAGGTTCTGGCCTTTAGTGACCATAGTGTGTCCTTTAATGTTAAGACTTTTAGGGAAATAAGCCATAGAAACTATTGGGTCATTGTAAAAGTCGTGACGCATTTTTGTGTAGAAAAATATAGAAAAATATGTCATGACTTTTCTGATGACCCAATAACTTAGCAGTCTAAATAAAATACTTTAAATTTCTTACAAGGTTTATGCTAACATATTTTCTGAGGCCTTGATATATTTTATGGGACTCCTTTGCAAAATATCAGCATTTAGTTTAGTCTTAATTTAAAATACTACTTCATGTTGTAATGATGTATTTACAGATCTGTATTTTTCCCAGTAGACTGAGTACCTCTTAGAGAAAGGAATATGTTTTATGCACCTTTGAATTCCCAATACTGAACACCGTTTCTGGCACATAATAAGTGCTTAATACATTTTAGAAGGAGATGAATGAGTGAAAAGGCACCTGAATAATTTTCATAGAATCCCTATATCATTTGTTTAGGAGCCATGAAGGCCTAGGTGCATCAATTTTTCTCTTTGCATCTCGTGTGTCTCACAAATAAAGCAAGAATGATATTATCTACCTTACCCTCTAAGCTATAAGTAGCAAAAGCATTTTAGTGCTATTGATAACAGTACCAATAATAGTGATCTAAAAATTTTATAACATTGATATGGAACTAAGAACTAATAAAAATAAAGAACCCTTAGTCAATATGAGAAATCATTTTCAAAATAATTTAACATATTTTCTAAGAATTTTTATAGTCATTAATAAAAAAAGTCTTTAAATTATAGATAGCTTTGGAAGTTCAGTGCCATTCTAAAAAGAATAGTATGAGCGGACTTCGAAAATTACTAGATAAATGCAATCAAAGTATGCTTTTTTCTTGGAATAAAATCTTGTAATCCATGCATTATTATTCCATAATATGTGATTTCCATGAGCATTTTGAAAACACCCCCCATACACTTTGCAGAAATTTGATGAGGTCTAACTTAAGTATGAAGATACATGGTTATTTAACAACTATGGTGTTTTTCAAATGGGTGTTTCAGACTAAAACAATAGAGATAAAATTCACCATGTAGCAAAGAACTCAGTAAGCTTACTTTTAAAATAATAATGATAAAATTAGAGAAATACCAATGACATTATTTGTAAGGACTCACAAACAGTTTAGATTATCACTAAGAATATTTTTTAAAAATCTTAAAGTTCTTTAGGTTTCTAAAGTGTGTTTTAAAATTTGTGGATCTGGGGCCAGTGGGTGGAGTGATTGTTGAGGAGCTGGACTCCCACATGGCCGACCGCGGTTCGAGTCTTGGACCTGGTGGCTTACTTTCTCACTGCACCCCTCCCTCTCGGTGTCACTCTCTGGTCAAATTAAAATAAATTAATAATTAAAAATAAATGAATAATTATTTAAGAAAAATTCTGCAGATCTATCATTGGGCATACATCTCCAAATGTGGTCTGAAAAACGGGGATTGTAGTGGTCCCTTTCTTCTACAGGTGGATGGATCTGTGGAGGAGGTTGAAACAGAAAAACCTCATCAAAAAGCTGGAGACATCTTAGATAATCGAGGAATTTTTTTTTAAGATTTTTTTTTTTTCCCATAAGGCATGTGTGTGCCATGGAGGGAAACAGAGAAAAACAAAAACAGTGAGAGGGAAATGAGAAATAACCCTCCAGGGGGAATGGCCACACCACAATCCCTTCTCCTCCATTCTTCTGGAATTTTGGGCATGCACACACACGTGCCCAGTGTGATTTTCAAGCCACTGGGTCCAAGACTCAAATCACAGTTGGCCATGTGGGAGTCCAGCTCTGTAACCACTACATCACTTGTTGGCCCCAAGTGAAGACGTTTTGAACCGAAAGAATACACATGTACACTCAATACACGTATAGCACATACATGTGTCAGAAACATGACCTAAATAGACATTAGGGATTTAGAGGTCCATCACTTAAGGATATTATTTTGGCTTAGTAAGAGATACCATAAATATCTCTGAGATAAATTTTTTTTTCTTTTCTTTTCTTTTTCTTTTTTTTTTCAGAGAGGTTTTTGCTATAGGGTATGTGCACTCACCAGAAAGAGAGACAGAAAGCGAGAAATCATTGCCCCAGGGGGCATGGCCATGCTGCAATCTCTTCTCCTCCATTGTCCTCTCACGATCTTGGGCACGCACGCACATGCGCCAGGTGTGAGTTTAAGCCACCGGGTCTGGGACTCGAACCACGGTCCACTACATGGGAGCCCAGTGACATAGCCATTGTGCCAACTGCTGGTCCAGATAAATTTCTTTTAAAAATGTTTTAAAGAATTATTTTATTCAATTTCATCTATTATTATTATTGTTTTAAAATTTGCTACAGGGCACACGTGCTCACAGAGAAAGAGAGAGGGAAAGTGAGAAAGCAAGCCACCAGGTCCAGGACTCAAACTGCAGTTGGCCATGGTGGGAGTCTAGCATCTCTACCCCCACATCACCTGCTGGCCAACCTTGAGATAAACTTCTAAGTACTCAAATAGGTACAGATCATATCTTCATGTACTCTTGATATCTTATTATTTAATCAGTTGTTTATTAAAAAAAAAGGAAATGAAAAGTGTCTCTGATATTACTGGTGTTTGGTATTCCACACATCTCTTTTGTCCTTCTCCTTTATAAACATGTTTGCCATAGTTCAAAGTCCCAGCTGACCAACGATTGTGTAAAGGGTGCAATATTTGACAGTTTTATCATGTTGAAAAAATATTCAGGTTATACTATTCCTGCTCTGATTCTGGGAGGAAAAAAAAAAAAACAACAATGTAGGATTATGCTAATATTAACCTAAAAATTATGCAAGTTCAATGCCTTGATTTGGCACAATTAGCACCCTGTAAAAATACCCAAGGTAACAGAAATAGTTTGCTATTAGTGAGCTGTAGCACTACTTTTAATATTAGGACCTACTGGAGAAATCAACTATAGAAACTGGTTCAGAGGTCTAAATTAAATAATTTTCTTAAAAAGTTTAAGCTAACATACTTTCTGAGAATTTGACGTATTCATGGATCTCCTTTACAAAAATGTGAGCATATAAATTTAGTCTTAATTTACATATTTTCTAGTATACAGTTCAAATGAAGATGATAAGGTGTTTGACACCCTAACTTCTAAATCTTACCTTTGATTTGTTGGCTAGAGCGGATATTTGAAATAATGATGTCTGTGTCATCATTCAAACACAAAATATACGTAATAGATGTAGTAAGTTTCACCTAGAATTAGCAGCAAAGGAAGCTAGAATCATAGATATATGCTAAGCACTCTAGAAGTACTTCAGATTCAGTTCAGTACTTAATACTCTCAAAATTACCCTGGCACAACTGACATTATTATATTCATTTTGCATATAAGAAAACTAAGACTTTAGGAGGCTAAACTGCATGCTTCTAATCAGTGATGCAAGGTAATAATAAAGCTGAATAAGCATAGTTTACAGTGTATATATTTTCATTTTTTAAGTGTCATTTAAACCAGTAAATACTGATTTAAAATATCATCTGTCCTGGGTTTTCTGCTCAGATATTCCTTCCTCTATGATAACCTTAATGATAACTCCCAGTTAGAAGTGATCTGTGTGGCCAGCAGGTATCATAGTGGTTAAGATGTTGGACTCATACATGGCTGACAGTGGTTTGAATCCTGAACCACGGCTTGAAAATTACGCTGGGTACATGAGTGAATGTGGCCAAAATCCTTAGAGGAGAAGGAAGGAGAAAGGATTGCAGCACGGCCATCCCCACGAGGGATGATTTTTCACTTTCCCTCTCCCTGTCTCTCTAAGGCAAAAACCTAACACAAAACCAAACAAACAAACCAAAAGAAGTGATTTGTATTCTCTTTGAAATGCACTAACCACTAACTCATCAGAGAGACAGAAAGCGAGAAATCACCGCGCCGCCCACCCCCCCCCCCCCCCCATGGGATGGCCATGCTACAATCCCTTCTCCTCCATTCTCCTCTTGGGATTTTTGGCCATACATTTACACATGCCCAGCATGAGCTTCAATCCACCGGGGTCTGGGTTTCGAACCACGGTCGACTACGTGGGAGTTCAGTGATGTAACCATTATGCAATCCACCGGCCCCCAAACCGTACCACTTTAGATAAGGGACTAATTTCTTTGGCCATGATTAAAATGAAAGATTAAGATCATTGTGTATCTTAGAATATATTTGGCATGAGAGTGCAATAATACAAATATAAAAATAAAATTGAAACAATTAGCTTTTTACTTAGCTTTATTCTACATGGACAATTCTACTTTCTCTTATACAGTTTCACTGGGGCCATTACCTTCCACAAGACAGCTTTTCCTATTAAGGTAGTTATAATTAACAAGAACCCACACACACATAATAGTTTTCATCTACCATACTAATGAACATATAAAGCTATTATTTTTCTTGATGTTTGCTAAGTTTTAGCTTAATGGAACCAATCTCAAAGGTTGCCGAATTTAAAAAATAATAATAATGACTGCTATAATTTACAATTAATTCTAAAATAATTTTCCAAAGAAAGAAAATACTTCCATTTTACTATTATAAGTTGCTCTCAAAACATGCAGATATTGTATTATTGAAAAAGAACAAATCTGGAAACGTCAAGTGGCATTAATGGAATTAAGGCTGAAATTACACCAGATTAACATTTCAAGTAGAAACAGCAAGGAGAAAAGGTCTAAGCTATCAGAAGTCATAAGTAGTAAAGAAAATAAGAACCATCTTCAGTAGACATGACCTGTTTTGGAAGTTTCACCAATAAGCCAGAGGGGAAAGGAACCATAGTACTTTCTTATAAAATTAGAGAAATGCTCATTAATTTCAAGGCAGATTTCAGTGTACATACATTCAACAACTATTTGTTAAATCAGTTGTATATGCCAGGGGTCCTTTAGTAGGGGGATGAAGATAATGTTCATTTGAGTGTGAATCTATTGCTTCCATGAACATTCAAAGACTCCCCCACCCTCAGTCCTCAGCCCAGATGTACCTGTGGGGGCAGGTTAGGTCCTACAGGACACCATGTAAGAAAGACAACTTCACTTTAAATTCACTGAACTAAATTCTAACCCATCTCCAGCAACTCTAAGTCAAAGAAATTTTCATCATATCTGACTTACTACCTTATGAATAAATATCATCATAAAACCCAGGCCCCTCTTGCTATTTTACATTCCGTCTTATTAAAACACAAGTGCATGAGGGAAATGTTCTTGGCATAAAACTACTATATTCATTAAGTTTTTTCTTTCATACACCTGAAGGCACATGTCTAAACCTGTAGGGGTTACTTTATTATGTAATTAGAGCAGATTCTATCATTTTAGGTGTTTCATTTAAAGTTTGATACACTGTGCTCTCAAGCAAGTAAATATAGCTTGTGCAGAAAGAGGAATAAGCAGAGCAATTTTTAAAAAAAAATAAAGAAAAACATGAATGTGGAAAGAAATAGAACCTCGAAGAAATAAAATATCAGCATTCAAAGCCCACTAGTAATAAATCACAAATATGTATAAAGTTTGTACATTTTACTTAACAAGGCATTCATTTATTCAATAAACATCTATATCGTGCTTAGCACTGGAGCTAGCAGTGTGTTAAATTCAGGTGGTATAAAGATGAAAAATATACTATGTCTGTGGATGAGAAACTCCCAGCTTAATATGTGATTAAGTGTTGGAACAAGGACCTGTCCTTAAGTTGTAGCAGATGCTGTTCTTACCCTCTACATATCCCCTTGCCTTTCCATTTCAAAGTACACTGGCTCAACCTCCAAATGTCAGCATTTGGTTTCATTGCCTGAGGACTCCCTCTGGCTGCTGAAAGTCTGCTTTGCCCACCTCTACGGCCAGCCAAAACTACTCAGGAATTAACAGCCCTGGGAGCAACTCTCAATCAATGATTGATGTGAGTCAATGTATAAATACTCCTATTCCCCGGCACCCTCAAGTGGGCGTGACTCTGAGGTATGTTTTACACTGTTTCCCAGAGTTTCTTTATGAGGATCAAATTCCACATACCAAAAGAATTAACCAGGTTGAAAATGAACTCTTTATTGCCTCCTGCGCTACCCCTTTTACTTCCCTACGGTGTTCCCTGTACCTCTCTAATAATCTATTTAGACTGAAATTAATTCCTCCGGGTATGCTTTTGGGGAAATCCAAAATGTCAGAAGACAACACCAGCAGCAGCAGCAGCAACAACAACAAAAATGTCATTGGTAATTCAATACATACTTCTGAAAAAAAATCTAATAGAACTATTGTAAAATGTGTACAACATAGTGTAATTTTCCATGTCAAGGAAGATGAACATGTATATAGCCTTGATTTGCTTATGACACTGCATGCATGCTTTGCAAAACTATCCTGTACCCCCACAAAGATGTACAAAGAGAGTGTGTAAGCCAGAAATCCCAAAAAAGAATAATTACATCACAGAAAATAGAATTACAGAAATTAATCTTTTTCACAAAGAAAAAAGAGAGAGGATTATGTCTGCCCTAAAAGGTTGTGGAGAGTAGAGGGGAGGAAGCTATTAGGGAAGAAGTCACAGTAGATTAGAATCTCAAAGGATGAGAGAACCAAGGTTTCCCAGGAAAAGAAAAGAGGAAAGACATTATATGAAGCAGAGCCAGCATGCTGAGGCTTAGGCTAGTGGTTTTCAAACTTAATATCAACCTCTTGGAAGCTTACTAGAACACAGAGTGCTGGCCTCTATCTTCAAAATTCTAATAGAGTAGGTCCAAGAATATGTGTTTCATTGAAGAGAGAGGTATCAAAGAATATGTGAATGCCATTTGAAAATCATCACATAGGGTATATAATAATGGTTTAAAATGACTTATTCATGGGAATGCAAAGATATTGTTTCATTTTCTTCCTAGCTTCCATTCCAACAAGAAAATCCAAAACCCTTATGATTTCTAATCCTTGAACTTCTTTCTATCCTTATTATTTTATTTGTTTGAAATTTTATGATGATGGGCCTTAGTGTGGATTTTTAAATTTACTGTTCTAGGTACTAGGAGGTGGGGTCTTTGGGAGGCAGTAAGATCATGGGATTAGTGCCCTTATAAAACAGGCCCCAAAGAAACTCTTTGTAGATGGACATCTACAAAGAAGGAAGCAGACTTTACCAGCCATAGATTCTGCCAGTGTATTGATCTTGAACTTCCCAGCCTCCAGAACTGTATGTGATATTTTGTTATTGCAAACCAAATGGACTAAGCATTGGCTTTTTCACTTATACCAGTCAGGTTCTCTAGAGAACAAATTGACAATCTCTTGTTCAGATGGTAGAAACTTAAGAGCCAGGAGGTTGAGGATGGATAGTTGATCTCACCATCAACTATACTTACCTTAACTAAATCCCCTCTTTTCAGTATGGGGTTATTTCTTCTGTCAACTGATCCTGTTGTTCACATGTCAAGAGTTATTTTAACCTCACCAGCCCATTTTTTTGTTTGTTTGTTTTTTGTGGGTTTTTGTTTGAGAGGTTGTTTTTTTTTTTGGAGAGGTTTTTCGCTACAGGGCGCGTGTGCTCGCCAGACAGACAGAGAGAGACATAGAGACAGAAAGCGAGAAATCACCCCCCGGGGGGATGGTCACGCCGCAGTCCCTTCTCCTCCATTCTCCTCTCGGGATCTTGGGCACGCACGCACACGTGCCCGGCGTGAGTTTTAAGCCATCAGGTCCAGGACGTGAACCGCGGTCGACTACGTGGGAGTCCAGCAACATAGCCATTACGCTAACTGCTGGTCCCCCCTCACCAGTCCATTTTAAGTTCTTCAAAATTATCATTTTATTTCCGGCCTCACTCAGGAATACATGGTCTTCTAAGATATCTAGTGCCATCACTTCAGGAGTCTTTCTGGGTTCCTGACGAACCAATTGGCGTCATTGTCTTAATTTTCTTCTTCATAAACTTGATAAGCCTTTGTAGTGTCTCTTGTTCTGTCATTTTGCAACTGCATGTTTTTTATTACTTCAGTGTAATCTTAGAACAATTTTGGACAGAGAAGAGATAAATGTGTGGTTTTAATTGTCATTTTTAACTGGAGGTCCATTGCGAAGCTTATCTCCTTGTTCTCCCTCCTTATGTAAACCCATATAGCATTTCATATTAATAGTTGCATCTGCATTGTCTCCTGTAAACTCTATCAAACTCTTTAAGAATTTTTTTTCCATAGGATGCATGTGCTTACCAAAGAGAGAGAAAGTCAAACAGAAAGAAATTACCCTCATGGGAAGGAATGACCATGCCACAATCCCTTTTCCTCTGCTCTCCTCTCAGAATTTTGGACGTGCATGCACTGGCAACCAGCATTATTTTAAGCTGCTGGATCTGGGATTTGAAAAGCAAAGTTTGCCATATGTGATCCAGCTGCTTTAACCTCGACACCACTTGCTGACCCAGCCCTTTAAGGTTTAAAGTTCCTGTACCTCAATGTTACTAGGGATAATCCCAAACCATTCATCAAGTAAGAGAACAACCTTAATACACTTCCTAGTTGCAAGGCTGTCATTAATCTTAGGCCTCCACAGGCAGGTAGCTTTACATTGGCTGTAGCCCCAGGCTGTAGCCTGAAGCAGCACTTTTTTCAACCAGGTTTGCTTTCATGAATGGAGGAGCCAGACCCCAGCCTCTGGTTTCAAACACTGCATTTTTCTCCAGTTCCATACCTTGCTCAAAGCAATTTTAGTCCCAATTATTCTACAGCATCCAAATTCCTGACTGTTACAGTTGCTTTGTGGTTTTGAGCAATGTCTTCTGCCTCATTCCCTGATTTATATTTTTTTTCCTGTAGAAGTTTGTATTTTGTATGTGTGTGTGTACATGTGTAGAAAAATATCCTTTTTCATTTTATATTGTTATTGCAATATCTGGGGACAGATGAGAAAGACACTTACCTTGTCCAGAAATCTTGAAGTATGGTTTTTGATTGTTTGTACAATAGACACTAAAATCATGTATTCTCTTCCATAAGACCCAATATTGAGGTTACTATATTATAGCCTTAAGGGGAAGCTCTGCTGTGAGACATATGTATCTCAATCTAACCTGTTCTATGCAGTTCACACAGTAGACAAGGTATGTCCTCATGTCCCTTTCAGAGAGATCTGAGATGAAATGATTAGCATTATTGTTCCGACACATAAAAGGGATGTGGGGACCTGAATCATAACAAGACATCCTGATAACTACACTTAGAACTGACTCCAATTCTCCATCGAATCCAGTCCTCCAGGGAACAGAGCCTGCTATGGGGGTCTATGTGACATCGCATAGTACTCTGGGGATTCCACAATTCTGTAGGCCTAATAACCAAAGTAGAAGCTCAACTAACTAATCAACAAACAAGAAGCACTCTAGGGCATCTAAGTTCTGTTATTGAAGGCAAAGTAAGGACCGGATTCCTCATTCCCCTCTCTCTCTCAAACCTCAGTGTCCTTGTCATTAATAACACTCATGTTGGAAATAAAGCCTAGAATTAGCCTGCACATATTTTATTACCTGAGATACCACCTTTAACATTACCCTCTTATGACCTGTTAACATTTAAATGCAATGTCCAGCAAGTTCCTATATGTCTAGTTTTTTTTTTTTTTTTTTCAAAAAAATGAAAGCTCTAGAAGGGAAATAGCATCTTTATTCTAATAAAAGAGAGTTATATACCGACAACGTTACCAATTTTGTTTGGTACTACTTCTGATTTTTTTTTTCAAATAAGTAAAGGTAAAACATGCATTTATACAACTGACAACATCTCATGAGACATTTTGGTTAAATTTGTTCCTCATCATTGGAATATCTTATCATCATTTTTATGTATCCTTGAAATGTGTAGAGTTGGGAGGGAATTATGTTTGTAGCTATTTGTTTTTGGTTCCTTTTTGGTACTAAACAGGCAGACAAATGGGTTTTCTTGAAAACAAAGTGGTTTATTAAAAACTACATTAGAGAGACCAGCAGTTGGCATAATGGCCATGTCGCTAGACTCCCACATAGTCGACTGCGGTTCGAGTCCTGAACCCGGTGGTTTAAACTCACGCAGGGTGCATGTGCGCGCGTGCCCAAAATCCCGAGAGGAGAATGGAGGAGAAGGGATTGCAGTGTGGCCATCCCCCCTGGGGGGTGATTTCTCACTTTCTATCTCTCTGTCTTTCTGGTGAGCGCATGTGCCCTATAGCAAAAACCTCTCAAAAAAAAAAAAAAAATGACATTAGAGGAGATCAGCAGATGGCATCATGGTTACGCCGCTGGACTCTCCCATGGCTAACTATAGTTCGAATCCGAGACCTGACAGCTTCAAACATGCTGGGAGCATGTGTGTGCATGCCCAAAATCCTGAGAGGAGAATGGAGGAGAAGAAACTATGGCATGGCCATCCCTCTTGGAGGGTGATTTCTCGCTTTCTGTTTCCCTGTCTCTGTCTCTCCAATGAGTGCACATGCCCTATATCAAAAATCTCTCTTAAAAAAAAGACATTAAGGGACCAGCAGTTAGCATAATGGCTATGTCGCTGGACTCCCACGTAGTCGACCGTGGTTCAAGTTCCAGACTCGGCAGCTTAAACTCACGCTGGGCGCGTGTGCATGCATGCCCAAGATCCTGAGAGGAGAATGGAGGAGAAGGGATTGCGGCGTGGCCATCCCCCCTGGGGGGTGATTTCTCACTTTCTATCTCTCTGTCTCTCTCTGTCTGGCGAGCGCACGCGCCCTATAGCAAAAACCTCTCCAAAAAAAAAAAAAAGACATTAAAATTGAGGTCACAAGACATGGATGATAATCTTGGCTTTGCTGTCAAGTAACAATAAAAATTGAGCAAAACTTTACTTTTTCACCTTTAGGCCCCATTATCTTTATTTGTAAAATCATGAATGAACAAAGATTAGTGTTCTAATTTTGAGATGGTATGATACCACTATATAAAATTTATGTATTTTTTAAGTGAAAATTTGTTTATACTAATCAGAAAGAAATCATTTGGTCTCTAAAACTATTTTTCAGTTGGTAACAAGCAATTTTTAAACTATTGCTGGATAACCAGGAATTTAAACTGTTGAATTAAGCTAAGTGGAAGCTGTGAGTGTTCCCCCATCCCGTCCTTTTTTTTTTTTTTTCTTTTTTAAATACAGGGTCATGCAGTGTTGTAATCTTCCTGCCTCTGCCTCTCCAGGTGGCTAGGATTAGAGACAGCACCATGCCTGTCCTTTATGCTGGATTTAGAATCTAATCCAGACTTCCCATGCAGTCCCGGCCTACAGAGCACAGCCTCTTAGTACTATGTACCACCAGGGCTAGGTCAAGTAGAGTCTTCTAATGACAAGTTTTCAGTTAATAAAACATAGCAAAATATATGTATGTTATGAAAGCAAAGCTAGCTAAGTAGTTACACTAGAAAACAAACATACAATGTAATTATATGATTCTAGGGCTAGGGTGAAAATAAAGAGTAAAAAAT
Source organism: Tupaia tana (assembly GCA_026018925.1). Taxonomy (NCBI): domain Eukaryota; kingdom Metazoa; phylum Chordata; class Mammalia; order Scandentia; family Tupaiidae; genus Tupaia; species Tupaia tana. Next base: position 141,149,122 of record JAKSZU010000009.1, on the reverse strand, counting down.
AAAAAATCCACAAAATCTTGCTTTTTATGGAGTAATTATGAGAAAACTCCAAAAGTGCTTAGATGGATAATACCCTGGCAAGGATTAGCTTGAGTAAATGTCAGTTAAATACTAGTCCAGCAGCTGGTTTCATGCAGTGCTACTACAAACTAGTAAATAAAGTGAGCACTGAAACCTAAGAAACAAATTCTGGTGTGATATTTACTGGCTCAAGATCTTAATAAAATGGTGTGTTGGTAAATGTCTAGCAATCAGCTCTCCTAAGAGGGAGAGATGTTTTTTATATTTCCATTATGTTTAGTTTAAAGTTGTCAAAGCGATATCACAGAACATGGAGTTGGTAGTACAGCATTATATAGCCATTCTACTGTACAGATATTAAGATGATAGATAATGCAGTAAAACCATTAGATAAGGATGAGTTTTGAGCATTTATTACCTTTGTGTGCAATCTGATTTATTTCATGTAAGTTAATATAATTTAATTTTTTAAGTGATTATGTTTAACAACTGTCTTTCCAAATTCTTGAAAAAAAATTTTTTTGAGAGATTTTTGCTATAGGGCGCGTGTGCTTGCCAGAAAGACAGAGAGAGACAGAGAGAAAGCGAGAAATCACCCCCCAGGGGGGATGGCCACACTGCAATCCCTTCTCCTCCATTCTCCTCTTGGGAGCTTGGGCACACACACATGCGCTCCTGGCATGAGTTTAAGCCCCTGGGTCCAGGACTCAAACCACGGTTGACTATGTGGAAGTCCAGAGACATAGCCATTACGCCAACTGCTGGTCCCCCAAATTCTTGAAAATTTGACAAGTGTCTCTAGCACACCACTGAATCAAATTACACAGTGTCTCGCAGTTCTGTGGAAGACAAAAGGTTCTTACCAGCACCTATCCTATAATTCACTAATTTTGCTTATTTTTGAGGCATTAATTTGTATATTTTATTTTTTGAAAATAAGGAGTCCTGTGTTTATAGAAAAATTTTAACAAAAGGGATGAACGAACCTCTGTTAGCTAAGTCAAGCCTGAAATCATGGCTCACAACTAGCACCACCTAATGGCAAGTGTTGAAATGGCAGATGCAGAACCCATAAATGCTTTTCAATGCACTATACAGTCAATTGTGTGCACACAAGCACACACACACATACAGGCAATACAGATATGGTCAGGACTCACCTAAGACCAACAAAACCAAAAGATCTGATTTACGTTTTAAAGCTCTCTGGGTAATTTAAATTCAATTGTTGAACCAAATTTAAAAATCACTTGGCAAAGAGCACATTATATCCTGCAGTTCTGACTTATTTTATTTTTAAATTTTACTTTATATCATGAAAATTCTCAAAGAAATGTATGAGGGAACAATATGATGACCCAGCATGTACCTGTCACCACTTTGAACAATGATCAGCTTTTTATCAATCTCATTTGATCTTCCTGTTAGTCCTTTTTAAAAACTTTTGTTTTGGAAGTCAAAGCAAAATTTACAAATCAATATTTTACCGGAAAATGCATCAGCATGAATCTGTAATTTCTCTTTAAAAATCACGCTATATCGTAGTGACAATAAATGTAAAAATATTTATTAAATACTTAATTTAGGAAATAGTGGGTCACATACGGTGGTGGGTGCTGAAGATATAAAAAATTAGTGTCAATTTTATAATTTGGTCTTAACATAGAGCCAGTTAGATTCTGACATAAGTGTGGTTATACCTGTCATTTGTCCTTGACGTGAGAACAGTGCTTCTTTCCTAAACTTTCTATTACCTAGTTAGTCTCTCCTCTTTTTGGGGGACTCAGTTCAAGAGTCACCTCCTCCAGTTCTTTTTTGACTGTGACCCTCAGACTTCATTAAGTAGCTTTCCTTTTGTGTACTCATAATCTTTAATGCAGAACTGAATCAAGCACTTGTTGCTCAGCTTAAAAACTGTGAGTTGATCTTTCGTTTTCTCTCTATAAACGTTTGGAGATTGGGTTCCGTATTTTGTTCAGCTTTATATTTCCAGCACTTAAATTCCAAATCATAGTGGGGTCACATAATAATGAGTCTGTGAATGACCAGTTTGAGCAGAGCTTAAGCGTGGGTTTTATAAAAGGAAGATGTCATATTAATTATTTTAACTGCTTCATTGCATGGGTGACTGTGGCCAGGATAATTATGCTATAAAGCAAGCATATGCTATAAAGAAAGTATATTGGGACTGGCAGGTAGCATGGTTGTTAAGGTGCTGGACTCCTGCATGGTTGACCAAGGTTCGAGTTCTGGACCTGGCAACTTGCTTTCTCACTTTCTCTCTCTATATCTCTCTCTATGGTGTGCACACATGTCCTATAGCAAATTTAAAATAATAATAATAGATAAAATTTAAAATAAATATTTCTTTTAAGAAAAAGAAGCATATTATTAGTATAAAACAATGCAAAGCCTACAGGTCCTTTATTGCTTCACTGTAAGTGCTCCTACAGAGTCAATATTTATACATCAATTCTAATAATCAGTAGTTAATGAGAGAATGATTTTGAAATTTGTTGACATTTTTGGCAGAGAAGATGTGTAATAAATCAATCTTAGAATTAGTTAAAAGTATTTATATAACTTTTGCTAAATAATACTTTTGAATACATATAATGATTTAAATTATTTAATCTTATAAACTATATTATCAAATTCTTTCATTGGATTGGTTATGTATCTTTTAAACTCTGAATTAAGAAATTAAAGTTTTATTTGACAACAATAAGCAATTAAAATTATAATTAAAATATCACTTGCTATACATCTAGACAAAAAAGAACCCAGATACTTCTTTTATAGCATGTTTCTATTAGGATACTAATTAATCATGGCGCTATTCCAAAAAGAAAAATAGTAAGAGCCAAAAGTAAGTAAAGAGTTCATCACAAATATAATAGTAATAATTTTAACTTCTTAATTTCTCAATAAGATTTGAGATAATAACCACATAATTAATTATTAATTAAATTACTCAATGCACTCTATTAAGCCAAATGGATTATCAAGAATTGTTTGGTGTGGGGACCAGCAGACGGTGTAATGGCTGTGTCACTGGACTCCCACATGATTGACTCATGTTGGGCATATGGATGTGCGTGCCCAAAATCCTAAGAGGAGAATGGAGGAGAAGGTATTGCAGTGTGGCCATCCTCGCCGGGGAGTGATTTCTCACTTTCTGACTCTGTCACTCTCTGACTTTCAGGCAAGCACACACTCCCAAAAAAGAATAGTTTGATGTAATTTTTATTATGAAGGATAATTATAATTTTGTTATTCAGAAGTTGTCATACAGGATTTTTAAAATAGAAATAATGATGAAGGTAAGATACAGGCATTGCTCTTAAATACACTGACATGCTAATCATTATAAAATAGTAAGATGGCAATTTTCATAACAGTGCAATTTTTATAGATAGGATGAAGATAGTAGGGTAAAGAAAGGATTTAGAAAGTAATAAGCTTAAAATATAACTCTTTTTAAAACCACCTCTCTTACATATAGAGAAATGATTTTGTGAAGGTCCAATTGTTATTTGGAGATTATTTTTATTCTAACCTAGAATTTCCACTCATTCTCATGTCTGTGTACTATGACAATGATAACTATCAAAAGTGTACATACATGCAAAAATTTACCAAAGTACTTACTTTGGGCTGTGCATTGAATAGTCTTTAAAGTTGAACACAATATTAAAAAAATGTTTTTTTATTAGTTTGATTTTAGTTACTAAGTCAGAATTGTCCAATTCCATGGAATAGAGCTTTGAATTCTTTTTTAATTTAGGTTTTTGCCATAGGTCACATGCTCTTGTCAGAGAGAGACAGAGACAGAGAGAGTGAGAAGTCATCTCCCAGGTGGATGGCCATGCTTCAAACCATTCTCCTCCATTCTCTTCTTGAGATTCTGGGCATGCATGCACATGTACCCAACATGATTTTCAAGCCACTGGGTCTGGGGCTTGAACCGTGATCAGTCATGTGGGAATAAAGTGCCTTAATCTCCATGCCATTTGGTGGCTTCTGGAATAAAGCTATATTTTATTTTTTTAGAGGATTTTGCCTTAGGGCACATGTGCTCGCTGGAGAGAGAGAGAGAGACAGAGACAGAGACAGTGAGAGGGAAAGTGAGAGATCACTCTCCAGGGGGAATGGCTACGCTGCAATCCCTTTTCCTCTAATCTCCTCCTGGAATCTTCTGCAGGCCAGCACACACACCTGGCGTGAGTTTTCAAGTCATCAGGTCTTGGATTTGAACCATGATCAGCCATGAGAGAGTCCAGCAACGTGACCGCTACACTGGCCCCCGGAATAGAGCTTTATAAACATAGTTTTTTAGCGCCTTAATTAGAAACCTATTCTTACTTTTAAAACATAAAAACCAATATCAAAAACTTATCAAATATCCTACTAAAAGGTTCCTTTGAATCTTTGGGCCCCTATTCTATGATAAACATAAGCTCCTATTCATAATTCAAGAAAGTTTATAATAACCAGTGTAAAAAGATGCTTGAGAGAGAGACCAGGATATACCAACAAGTATCACAGAGTGCTCATAGCAGGGGTCAAAAAGATGGCTGTATTACGTCCACGTTACTAATGCAAGAACTGAGGCTCAGCAAAAACTTGCCAAAAATTGACACAGAGATTTATGGAGCCACGATTCCAAATCAGGTCAATCAAGCCCCAAAGCTGAGCTCTTTGTTATGTTTCAGACTCACTTATTTCTGGGAAAGCTACAAATCTAACTTTCTCCCGAATATATTGCACAGAAAATGAAACCCACCTTTATATAAGTTACTTTTGTTTCTTTTCATTCTTGCTCTCGGTCTATAGATCAAACACTTCAAAAGGCCTACATGTTTTGGAATGGGCCCCGGGGATATCCCACACTCAGGACATCCTATTCTCAGCGATGCCAGCAGAGCTGCTATCACCCAGTCTGGAATTTTCTTTTCTTGCAGCAAACCTTCTAATCCTAGAGTAAGACCAAGCTTCTTTAGTTCTCTGATTAAAACTATTCTGTATAACGTGTCTCACTTTTTTTGCATCAAAAGTGCTGGGAACCTCTCAGTTTACAAGCATTTTCCTGTAAAGATGAACTAAACTCCTCATCTTAGAAAATATGCATTTATTTTCCTGATAACAGCAATAATAATCACAGTACTTTATAGTCCTATAGAACCTTTTATCTGGAAGATTTGCAAGAGCTTCACATGTATATTACTCACTGTAGTGTTTTTATTGCATATATATCAGTGGGAGGACTGGAAGTGGTATTTTTAACATTTAAATATATAGCATTAAAAAAATTCTACCTTCTCTTATGCTTACAATATATTATCCCTCTTCAAAAATGATATTTGTTTTACAACTACTTTAAAAATACATTAATAAAAAATAGTAACTGTGAATATTCCTCACTCTCTTTTGAGCTGATATTGTTGTATATGTCTTCCCTTTGTAAGCATTATTTTCTCTCTTTCCTTTTAAGCTTCACCTGCCTAGTTTAACAGGTTTTTATTTTTTCTTCTGTTTAATGCATCCTTACCTATATAGGTCAAAAGAAAATTCGTAGACTCTTTGTTTTCTCTGACACAAAACATTTTTCTTTGGCTATAATTCTACTTCCTCAATATTTCGACTTTGGACATGTGGTCACCCATTTCCAAGGGTTCCTCAACACTGATAAGCCAATGTTAACGTGGTCTTAAGTTTGCATGGGTAACCACTATTTTACAATGGCTTCTCGTGGAACTCTATGTCCTGGTTTTCTTTCTATTTCAGTGGTTTCCTGGCTCCTTTGCTGGTTTATTCCTTACTCATTCATGGAATGTTGCAGTTCCTCAAGCCTTTGTCCTGCTCTCTCTTCTCTTCTGTTAAGAAGCTTTCCTTAGGTTCTTATTAGCCATTCATAGCACTAAATAGCATTTATATGCCTATGCATCCCACACTTACATTTTTGGTGACAGATATGTGTTCCACGTGGATGTTCCATAAGTATCTCAAATTTGGTATTTACAAACCTCGATATATCTCTTCATCTAAAGATGCTCCTTTTCTCTGTTCTCCATCTCAGTATTAGCTAATATGTTTAGGGTCATCTCTGATGCTTCCTTCTCTCAACTCTACTTTCTAATCCATCACAAATTGCTGGTAATAATTTCACCACTATATATGTATACTCAAGATATGTGTTTGTCTTCCATTCCATTTCATTTCAAGTCATATCTCACTTGATCAATTCTTTGGCATCTTAACAGATCACTGTGTTTTGAAGGAGTTCCGCTCCAATCCATTATCTCCAGCAAAATGAATAATTATGTCATCAGCTTGTTTAAAATATTTAATACATTTTCGCAGTATTTAGACAAAGTCTATAATATCTTGTGTGGCCTACCAGTACTTGTGTTGTACACTGTTGTACAATCATTGCCACCCTTTCCTTCTCTCATCATACACCAAATACATTGACTTTCTTCTGGACCTTTGAACATTCCAATATCTCTCTCAACATTTTGAGACCTTGTCCATGTAATTCTCTAACACTCTGCGCTCAATTTCCAGATCCTGCTTTAATATTTTCCCTCTTAGAGAATTCTCCTCACCCTTTAGACTACAGGAGGTCTTTTGTTAAAATATTTCACAGAGGAGGGACCAGCAGGTGGTGTGGTGGTTAAGTCACTGGACACCTCCCACATGGCTAACCATGGTTCAAGTCCCAGACCTGGTGGATTGCTTTCTCATTTTCCCTCTCTCTCTCTCTCTCTCTCTCTCTCTGTGTGTGTGTGTGTGTGTGTCTCTAGTCAAATTAAAATACATGAATGAATAAATAAAAATTAAATAATCCTTAAAAAAAGTTTTCACAGAGGGGGTCTAGCAGGTGGCATGGTGCTTAAGACACTGTACATTCCCACATGGCTGATAACAGTTTGAGTTCCAGACTGGGTGGCTTGCTTTCTCACTTTCCCTCTCTCTCTGTGTGTGTTTCTCTTTCTGGTCAAATTAAAATAAATGAATGAATAAATAAAATTAAAATAAATGATTCTTTTAAAAAAAGATTTGACAGATACTTCTAATTTCCATTTGTAGCAAGTAGTGCAATTTGTAAATGTACATATTTGTGTATATGTAAATATATTTTCCCCACTAAACTATAAGCTCCAAAAAGGCAGAAACAGGTGTGCTTTGATAATTTCTTTAAGTGTCTTGGAATAGAATCAGAAGTTAATTATTATGTGTTGAAAGCATAAATGAGTAGACGAATAAAAAGGAAACAAAAATTGATGCTTTTACTCACTGATGTATATTATAATGCCTAGCATATGTATAAAAAATGTTTTATAAAAAATTCCTGATTTATTAAGTAAAGTTAAGGTAGTGAGGGAAAACAGTTGTGTTTACTAGGTTTTGATACTATAGTGGGTTTCGAAGACACAGAGATTACATATATTGTCCAGATCTTTGTCTTTAAGGACCTGGCAGGCAAATTAAAGCTTATGTGTAACTTCCAAGGAAAAAAATACAGAATGGATAACGATGAGGAAATCATTGATCACAGAATTTGACCTTATTTAAATGAAAAATTGAGGAGATTAAAGGTTTGAGGAGCTTATGACTCCTTTCTGGGTGCCAACAAGCCTAAGGGAATAGAAGTTGCTTGCTAAATGGTCACTTAGCTGACTGAGGCAACTGCTCTCTCAGCAGGAGTTTTAAGTCATGTACTACAATTACTCATTGCCATAAAAATATGGTGAGCTATTCAAATTTCTGGAGGATGGAAAGATATATAGGACAGGTGGCAGAACTAAGTCCAGTGGCAGAATCTGCTGAGCTGACGGTAGTCCTAGAGCTTTTGGGAAAGATGTACTTGGTGAGAATCACTTCTATTTTACGTTGTCAACCCTTTGTTTTACATATCCTTACTTATCTGGGTCGGTTCCTTTTTTCAATGGTAGCTGGGGAGTTATTCATCTATCAATCTAAAGCTGATCTTATCTCATACAATTTTTATCTGCTGGGTGTCATTATCATTCATCTTCATTTCACATTTTCTCTATATTTAAAACTAAAACCTCTTGTGCAAAGAATTTTCTTAAATCTTATTTACCCTTTCTTGTTTACATTAGAAGTGTAAGAAGTCATATTGTGTGGTGGTGTGGTAGATGTGAGAAGTGGTCATTGAAAAGAAAAATAATGACAAAAATAAGAATTCATTGGTTAATTACTGAGTATCTACTCTGCCAAACAATGAACCAAGCAATGAAGATATAATTGTGTTTCTTAAGCATTTCATGGTGTGTGTATCAGTGTATATGTGTGTGTATAAAGAGTCTTGGTGGGGAAGGAGGAGACAAAAAGGAACTTGTATAAACAAGGAAGTGCAAAATAATGTGATGAGTAATATAGTGGTGTATGTGTACCCACAATTGCATTGTGTGTGATTATCCCACCATCTTAGCTGTATCAACTGCAATAAGACTGGCTCATTTTTCCTAATTAATATTTTTATATTTTGGGGTCAGCAATATAGGCCCATGAGCTTATCATTTTATTGTGGGAAAATATACAAAACATAAAACTTATCATTTTCAGTGTATAGTTCTTTGGCATTAAAGACATTGAAGTTGTTGTGGAACTATTACCACCATCTATCTCCAGAACTATTTTATCTAGTCCAAACTAAAACTCTATATCCATTAAACAACTCTCCATTCCTTCCTCCCCTCACCTCCTGGCAACAACCATTCTATTTTTCTGTCTATGACTTTGACTACTCTAGGTACCTCATCTAAATAGAATCATACAAGAATTTTCCTTTGTGTTTGACTTATTTTACTTAATATAGTGCCTTCCAGGTATACCCATGTTGCAGCATGTGTCCAAATTTCATTCCTTCTTAAATCTGAATAATATTTGCTGTATGGTTATGCCACATTTTGTTTATCCATTCATCCATCAATGGATATTTGTGTTATTTCCACCTATGGCTACTGTGACTAAAGCCGCTATGAACATGAGAGTAAAAAATTGTTCAAGTCCAGGCTTTTAATTCTTTTGGGTATATACTCAGAAATGGAATTATTCAACCCTGCAAGAGGTCCTCAAAAAGTTCATGAAAACTATATGTTATTGTTTTAAAAAAACCTATCAGAATTTTTTGTCCTAAAATGAATTTGTATTTTACTTCAATCTTTCCACATACTTTTTGAAGTTTTCTCATATAGTACTTCTTTGTTTAATTTTTTAAGGAAACAAGCTTGTTTTTAAGTTTATTGCTTTAATTCATGATAAAGACTACATGTGTGTCAGAGAGAGACACACACTGTAAACAGACTCTCATCATACTACAATGCCCCCTCCTTCTCTCTACAGCTTATTTTGCTCTTGGGCACACTTCATGCACCTGGAATGTTTTCAAGATGATCTGGGGATCCAAACTTGGTCAGCCATGTGGCTTCCAGCACTGCAGTTCAGTGTGCTACCAACTGTGCCATGAGGCTGGGACATGAGCTTGTTTCTTAAAGTTTTATTGGAATACAAACACATTCATTCATTAATGTATTGTCTATGGTAGCTTTTACACAAAAATGGCAGAACTGAAGAGACAATATGACCCACAAAGCCTAACATATTTACTATCTGGTTCTTTACAGAATAGGTTTCATGATTTCTGTTACAGAAAACTGAAGTACCCATTTTTTAGTTTCACAGAAAACGTAGGTCTTCAAAGAGTTACAAGATCTTTTACACTGGGAGATAGAAAAACGATACTCTTATTCTCAGCCTGCAAATAAGAAACCAGTGGCAGAATGGCACACGCAAGTTGCAATCTCAAATGAAATTAATCCAGTATTAATACGCAGACTCAATTGTTGCAGCTAATTCTTGCATTCTTATCATGAAACAATGACTTATATACTAGATGAAAAATTCAGATATAAATTTTACATACCAATGAAATGTTGCATGCTTTCTTCTCTCATTAGAAAAGAGAGTAGGGATAGTGTGACAATTGAAAATCCCAGAGTCTGGGAGAAGCTGAGCTGCATAATTGTGATATAAAGTGGCTTCCTAATGTTTTGCTATTATATAGATCAGATTCATGTGCTATGTGTGGCTTGAAAACATACTTTCTTGGAATACTAAAGATAATGGTAAAATATTCTTTCTCACTCTTTGCAGGACCATAAAAGAGCACAACTTACATAAATAGAAAAAGAGATGATTCAGAAACAGGTCTCAGGTACCCAAAAAGTAAAATAATTCAATGGAATTATTTCTCTGTACTACAACCTGTATCATATTAGGTATAAACAACAGTTTATTTTAACTGATTATAGACAGAAATAGCTTGAAACTAAAAGCATATATATCTTATCCACAATATTAAAGAGGATTTAGGATACACTTAAGACAACATAGTAAATATAGTAAATCTTTTATTTATTTATTTATTTTTTTTGCCAATACAGTTTCTGCCTGGCATTTCAATATCTCTTACTTGGGACCAGCAGTTGGCGTAATGGCTATGTTGATGGACTCCCATGCAGTTGACCGTGGTTCGCGTCCCAGACCTGGTGGCTTAAACTCACACCGGGCACGTGTGCATGCATGCCCAAGATCCCGAGAGGAGAATGGAGGAGAAGGGATTGTGGCATGGCCATCTCTCCTAGGGAGGGTGATTTCTTGCTTTCTGTCTCTCTTTGTCTGTCTTTCTGGTGAGCACACACTCCCTACAGCAAAAACCTCTCCAAAAATAAATAAGTTACTTAATGGAAACATTCAATTTGGGGATTCTAAAATATCATATGAAATTCTTCATTAAAATGATGCCTAATCAAATTCTGTCTAGTCATACAGTATAATGGTTGATAATTTCAAATCTTAGCCAAGAGTGTTAAGTATTTTTATTTTGAAGATATTTTTTACATTCAATACATATCCATGCTAACTATTTAAATGTAAAACACCTTTCATGGAACACATTCTAATGCAAATACCCTATATAGTGTAATTTATTGCGAGGCTGTAAGTTTGCAATGACAATTTGTATCATTAATAAAGAAAAGAATATACACAATTCTCTTCAGATATATGCAAAATTTGCCCTCACCATGGTGGTACAGATGAAAGGGCACTGCAGCACAATGACTGAGGCTGCTTGGGGGTGGCTAGATTCAGTTCCTGGCCCAACCTAAATAGGCCAGGGGAGGCAGTACATGAAATTTTCATGGCAGTGTTCATAATAGTAACTTCCCTTGAGCTTCTGAGTTCTCCGTGCTACCCTTCTGAGCTACATTTGCCTTCTCCTCCTTCCTTTCTCTGAACTTTCCAATATTTCTCCAATAGACTCCATTTCACTGAAGTAAAACGGAGATAGTTTCTGTGTCTTATAATGCAAGCATCCTAACAGTTATAAGTAAAGAGGAATTTTATATGTAAAATTGTACTCCCTCAACATTCAGAATAAGGGTATTTTGGATAAAAGAAGTCCAGTTTGCTGTAGATTGCATGGAAATGCAAGTCGGAGAAGTGAAAGTTAGGGTCATGAATGCCAGACTATGAATTTTGGATGTTAGCCTCTGGGCTAGGGGGTTATAAAATCAAATGCCTTCAGGGGACATGGGGGACACATAAAATTGTAAAGCTGTACAATGTATAAGGCAATAAGTGCTAAACTGATTGTGTTGACCAGTCCAATCCCTGCCCTGTTTCACTGCCTTTTAAAGCTCCCTGCAGGCCAAACAAAACAACCAAGCAAAACATACCCTCCAGCTCTCTTGTCTCTAGGGGCTCTCAGTTTGAAAGCAAGGCTATATCAATAGAGAACCATTGAAGGTTCCCGTGCTGGTGAATGTGAAGCAGGAGGTACTGCTTTACAAAGATTCAGTTGTCAGAATAGACAGGGATGTGGGTTGAGAGAGATCTCTTACAACAAATCTATTGACTTAAGATTGATGGTGAGGAAAATGAAAAGAAAGGGAGAACATAAAAATAGTTGTAAAGGAAGAGTCTTTAGAAACTGATAAATGCTGCAATGTGTTACTAAAGTGCGGGGAGATAGAGAAGACAGAGTGTTTTAGCCTGAGGGCCTTTTAAGAAATCATGGTGGTATGTTCATAGAATTGGCAAGCCTGGTTATGGTACAGGTTTGGGGAATAAAGGTGGTAGTGTTACTGACTTGGTAAATTTTAGAGGATTTTATAATGTTTGCTAATTTATTACTTTTAATCATTCATAATATCATTAACACCTCAAAACAACAACCTACAAAATCTACCTACAAGAATTATGCAGAATATATCATTTTTTTTCCTTTTCAAAATATTTTGTAATTTAAAATTTATTTATTTACATTCATTCACTATACATCATTACAGTATACAAAATGAGATTTTCCATCCAGAATACACTGTATATTGGTTCAATCAAGGATATTGCCATATGTGTTATCGTCCTCAAATTTTCCATTTCTTGTTACTTATATATTTTACTTCTTCCCCTTCGATTCCCTCTTACTGCTGCCATTTCCCACCCTTACATATACTGTCTCTAGTATCTATAGTTGCTTTCCATGCCCTCTACCCCCTTTTTCACATTTTATTGATTCACTGAAGATCTTAATTAATCTAAATACTTTCAATATCAAGTGCAGCTGATATATACATATCCATGAACACATGTCTGACTTTAGGCATAAACCTCAGTGAGTAGAATGAACATACTATAAAGGATACCTAGCTGGGGCTATCTATACTGCAGTCATTAAAATACCTATTTTTTAATGCATTTTTTATTTTAAGAAAAAGTTTTAGTTTTAATAGATCAACATCAAAAAATGTTAAGAAACATTTGCTTAAGACTTAAAGCCAGGAGAAAGGTTAGGATTCAGTTCAAACAGTAAGTAGATGAAACTATCAGCGGTTTAAGAGAAGACAAAAATCCTTAAATCTAGACAACAAAGCATAGAAAAAAAATAGTAATGTTTTAGTCAAAAGTTGTAAAAATTCTATTTCACCATTTCAGTCTCCTGAAATTAATCTCTCTTCTATTTTTTAATTTATTTCATTTTCTTTTATACATTCAATCATGTTATTTAGCTTACAAAGTGAATATTCCAACATGTGAACATTTCTCCCTAGTCCTATTGATAAAACTATAAAATTATCTTCAACAGATAATACCACAGACCCTGGCTTTTGACAGGAAGTAGAAGAATATGGAAGATTTACTGCTGAGTGAAGCAAGCCAGGCTATGAAGGAGAGACATTGTATGTCCCCACTTAATATATACTGAGTGTCTGTATTCTATGACTGAAACAGATTGACTAAAGAGTATGGAAACACAGTAAATGATGTGAATACCAGATACAGTGTGTGTGAAAGAATAGAGTCTGAGGAAGAAAATTTAGAAGAAAAATAAAGAAGAAATGTGATATTATGTCATTTTTATTTATTTATTTACTTTTTTTGCCGTTGGGTATGTGTGCTTGCTGGAAACAGAGAGAGGGGAAATGAGAAATCACCCCATGGGGGGGGGGGTGGATGGCCATACTCAATTCCTTCTCCATTCTCCTAGGATTTTGGGCATGCACTCACACACACTCAACATGATTTTTAGGCCACCAGGTTCAGGATTTGAACTGCAGTTGGCCATGTGTGAGTTCACAGCCTTAGCCACTGTGCTAGCTGCTAGCTCCACTATATATTCTTATCTTTTTTTTGAGAGGTTTTTGCTATAGGGCACGTGCGCTCACCAGACAGACAGAGAGAGACATAGAGACAGAAAGCGAGAAATCACCCCCCAGGGGGGATGGTCATGCCGCAATCCCTTCTCCTCCATTCTCCTCTCGGGATCTTGGGCACACACGCACACGCACCCGGTGTGAGTTTTAAGCCACTGGGTCCAGGACATGAACCGCGGTCGACTACATGGGAGTCCAGCGACATAGCCATTATGCTAACTGCTGGTTCCCTACTATATATATTTAAATAAATGGCAAGCCCAAAACAATGAGTTCCAGAGAGAAAATTTATGATTTTTCTGGGAAGTTCTTGTGTGGCATGGTAATAATGGAGTACTACTCAATTTCAGGAGTAAAATATTAGACAATTACAAATGATAATAATAATATTTAAACAGGTTTTTTAGGATATATGCTCTTTTTCTATACTCAGATATTAATAAAAAATTTTAAGGAATAAGTATAAGGTGAGCTTATTAAAAAAAAGATTGATTACAGGGGCTAGTAGATGGTGTGATGGTTAAGGCTCTGGATTCGACGTGGCTGACCTCTGTTCAAGTCCCAGATCTAGTGGCTCGGAAATGAAGCTGATCACATGTATATGCATGCCCAAAATCTCAAGAGGAGAATGGAGGAGAAGGAATTGTGGCATGGCCATCCCCCCATAGGGGGTTATTTCTCTTTCTGTTGCTCTGTCTCTTTCTGGCAAGGTCATGTGCCCTATGGAAAAACCTTTAAAAAGAAAGAAACAAAGGAAAAAAAGATTAATTACAAATAAAGTAATAACTGTCCAAAAACAAGGGTTATTTGAAAAGTGAGAACTAATTTTTTGTTGTTTTTAATTTTTTTATATTTTATCGTTTTATCATTATTCTTATTAATTTTTTAAATATTTGATCACTATACATCATTTGGCTTGTAAAGAGAATTTACCCAACCTGAAATACACCTCAGACCAGTCCAGTTGAGAATACTATACATGTTACCATCAACAGGTAATAAACCATTTCTGTGTCCCACAAATGTCTTGCCTCTCTATTTTTTCTCCCTGATTTCCTTCCCCATACTCTTCCCTTTCTCACCAGTCTTTCATATTGTCTCCAGTGTCCATAACTATTTTCATTGTTTTTATGAGTGACGACTAATTTAAACATAGTTGCATCTTTTACCATACAATGGAGGTCTATGAACTAGTAGAATCAAATTGGAATGTTTTATTGCCTTATGTAAATGTACACGCTCACATAAGAATTGTTTTATCCATAAAGTGAAAGCTAGTAGCTTGTGAATGAAAGATAGACCAAAAAGAAGGCACATACCTGATGATTCTACTTTAATAAAAATTCTAGAAAATGCAAACTGTAGTGTCAGACAGGAGATCAATGATTGCCTAGGGATAAGGGTAGAGGTAGGAGAGAGTGATTATGAAGAGGAGACTTGTGAGGATGATGGATATGTTCATTATCTTGATTGTGGTAATAGTTTCACTGGTGTACATATAAGTCAAAATCTATCTAACTATATTCTTTAAATATATACAGTTTATTGTGTCACTTATACCTCAATAAAGCTGTTTAGAAAGTGAGTATTTTGGCCTTAATACAACTTAAATTAATTATGAGATATAAAAATGTCACTTAAAAACAAAATATGCTACAATAAGGATAAATGATCACTGTAGTGGATGCTGTGGTGTGCCACTCAGATTCACTAAATAGAAATGAAGCATTCATTTTCCCAATTTCTGGGAGTGTTACCTGCTAACAAATCACAGCTAAGTCCTCCTCAAAATTTCCCTCAGCAGATAAGAACTTCCTTGCCCAACATTATATAATCTGGAAGGGATTAGTTGGAACGCTCATATCCAGTGACTCATGGATTAGGGCTGCAAAAGTCTATCTCCCTTGCCTCACTGAGGAATACTTGGAATACCCATCCCAGTTTCTCAGAGGTCTAGTTGAGATCTCTTTTAACTGCATCAACATTCAACTCCTCTCTCTACCTAATCCTGTTCCCTTTATTCTTTGTCAGGCATCGTTCTTAAGAACACTTACCAATAAACCATCTGCATGCAAATCTCTATCTCAAAGTCCATTTCCTGAGGAACTCAATCTAAGACAACTTAATTTGTTGAAAAGTTAAAGTGCAGTTAAAGTGCAGAATTATATACCTGCCGTGATCATCTAAATAGCTATATAAAATTTTTATCAGTATTCATAAAGATTCATTATATACAATGGCACAGTCCTTTTTCGTTCCCCTGGATTTTGGGAACAAAATATAGGATATAAATCTTTTAGAAAAACTCAAGAAAGAGATATGATGAACATTTGATATGTGCCAACAAATAATCTTTTTTAGAATGTCAACTCTTGGGGACATTGTCATGCTTTGGAAGAATAATTGTTATTACATTTTAATACCTGAGGTGTAATATTTTGTTCTCAATCTTACTACATTCATCTACCATGTCAATATAATGTGAACATATGCCAATAGAAATGATACTTTATTACTGTTACTGCCAGAAACTTAGCACAATTTAGTTCTTAGTTTGAAAATTTATTAAAATGACACCATTAACATTTATAGAATTAACTAAATGCTAACTTTAGAAGGTGGTCACTTTTCACTAAATTCAATTGCTGTGAGAATTCCTTCTTTAGGATGAAGAGAGAACATTTTCCATGAAATCCTTGACTGTTTTTCTATTTTTTTTTTTTTTTTTTTTTTTTTTTTTTTACCACACAGATACATGAAATACAAGTCTCAACTCCGGAAGACAAAAGAAAGAAGAGAAAAATGCCCTGGATAGGATAGGAAATCCCTCCAGGACATTGAATGGTAACAAACATCTTCTACCTAACGGTAGAGGTATGAAAACCAGGCCTAGTAACTACAAGAATTCTTTCCATTTCTTCCACCAGCCCTCATCTGTGCCCCAGGTATTGATTTCAAAAATCATTTCATATATTCAGCACCCAAAGGAAGAAATGTAAATAAAGCTTGCTTCTAAACTATCTTCATATAGTTCAAGAAATACTGCTTTCAGCAGAATGAAAATCAAATGTCTGTAAGCTTCTTTAATGTAGAAAAACAATCCATATTTGTTAAAAGGCAGCATGAGCTGTGCATTTTACTTTCTTAGTTCACTTACTAAATCTAAACTGCATTTTGCTTTTGCCTTTTTACCTTTGGACACCGTTATCTTAATAATAGAACATTTGTTAGCTGAGTATTTCAAGTCCTGTCCACTTGTCATCTTTGATCTAAAGATTTAAACATCAAGGGCAGAAATGTTATCATGAAAATTATTTAGAGTACTATTGCATGAAAACATTTCATGTTTAATATATTTTTCAATTTTCAGTAATTCCCTATAAAACGGTTTTTGACAAATATCATTGATAAAAGATATCTCTTTATGACTAAGATGTTTTGAAGCTGAAGTATTAATGTATGTGTTGTACATATAAAACATCTGATTTTATGGTCAGTGATAAGGCTGATAATGATAGTTCTTCATAGAAGCTTTTTTAAATTTTAATTTTTAGGTTTTTCCTATAGGGTGCATGTTACCACCAGGGAGAGACAGTGAGAGAGAAAGTGAGAAATCAATTCCCAGGGGATATGGCCATGCTACATTCCCTTCTCCTATGTTATCCTCCTGGGATTTGGGGCATGTATGCACACATGCCTAGCATCATTTTCAAGCCACTGCTTTCAGGGCTTGAACCACAGTTGGCCATGTGAGAGTCCAGCACCTTAACCACCACAACACCAAGGTAACCAAGATATATTTTGTAATGTTTTTTTCTTTATTTATGATGATATCTTCAAAAAGATACATAGTCCTGTCCAGATAACATATATACTTATATAACATAATACTTACAGTTATGAAATTATTAAAATGTAATAGCAAATGTTTCTACTTTTCATGATTAGTATAAATCACCAAAGCCAAAGGAGCAATGAGCCCAGGTAAACACTTCTCTTAAGCTATGCTGGGATCTATTTCTCTCTCATTACAAACAGAATCCTGATAAGAGGGGGCTGCAAGTACTTCCAAGGCTCTTAAAACTAATCTACAATTGAATTTCCTTTGTGACCTTTGAAACATCAACATTATAAAAGTTCCAGCTTCTCTATTACCCCAGATTTGCCACAGGTATTCACTTATTAAGAAGCAAAGTGACGCAAAACAAAACCTTCACACAATTCGCAGTCTTCTCTCTTTTCTCTAAAGGAAGATTCTCACTTAACTTCTCTTATTTCCCTGTTCTGTGTGTTTCCTCCTTAAAATGCTGTAAGCCTTGCTCCTGTTTCTATTAAACATTCTTTATATTTTTCAAAAGCTTTTAACCTTCATTTTTCTGTCATCTAATCTGGTCTAGATTACTAATCATTCTTAACTACTCTTTAGGTTACCACCTAACAACTAAAATATTTTCATATTGCAGAGAATTCTAACCATGAGGTAAAATGAACTAATAAGTCAAATTTCTCTTCATTCATCTCTAGCAGCAACTAACTTATTCTCATCTTTAGAAATGTCCCAGGATTTGTCCTTGGTTTTCTAGGACTTTAACTGCAAAAGTTGGAACTGGTAGTGAATTGTCTAAACAACACCTTGAAGTCTGCTGACCCAAGCAAGTCACAGAAACCTCTAGGGATTCTGTGGCTGCAGAAAAGTATTCATAATTTTTTATGGGTGGTAGAGGGTGGGTGGCAGGGACAAAGAGAGGAAACATTTAATAGACAAGAGAGTGTAAAGTTCTCTGTTTTAAAAACATTCTGTAATTTTTGTTTTAGAAAAATAAAAAGTAAAATTTTTAAAAGTAAAAAATTCCTAATAATAAAACAAGAAAAGCAATCATTATCTCAAGTTTTCCTTTGAAGCTAACATACAATTCTATAGGAAATTTTGAAGAAGACTAGGAATAAATTTTGTAGAAAAGCAAAATTGTCTTACATTAATTCTTTGAGAAATACTCCCACATAATTTCTTTATTGGTAATTCAAAAAAAAAAAAAAAAAAAAGACGTGGGATGAGCAGTTGGCGTAATGGCTATGTCACTGGACTCCCATGGAGTCGACCACAGTTTGAGTCCCAGACCCGGTGTGACTTAAACTCACATGGGACGCATGTGTGTGGGTGCCCAGTATCCCGAGAGAAGAATGGAGGTGAAGGGATTGTGGCATGCATGGCCATCCCCCCCGGGGGGGGGTTGATTTTTCGATTTCTGTCTTTCTGTATCTCTCTGTCTTTCTGGTAAGTGCACACGCCCTATAGCAAAAACCTCTCAAAAAAAAAAAAAAAAAAGAGAGAGAGAGAGAGAGAGACAAATTTGGGTGCTTTGTGGCATTAAAGAATTTAACTTAAGTAGGAATGTGTGTATAGTCTATTGTTTCTAGTATTAATTGTGTCACTGACGGATGTGAATCTCATTCTTAAAAAATCCATGGCTAAGTCCTTTTTAGATTTAGAAAGCAACACTGGACAATTCAAAGAACTAACCAAAGTTGACATACAAATAACAAAAGTAAATTTTGTTAAAAGATTAAATGAATAATTCAATAAGGAAGAAGTGAGAAGACATAGCCACTCTAGCAAAAGAATACAAAAGCTTAGGGTAAATCAGGATCCAGGGGAAGGCAGGAGTAAGAAAATGAGTATGCATAAGCAGAAGACCAATCAGCTTGTAGGGAAGCGCAGTAATCTGTGTTAGGGAAATAATGTTCCTACAGCATAGCAGATACCAATGGAACGTTTCACTCATTCCCTTGGGCCTTGACAGTCCGCCATGCCCTGGTTGATACCTAACAGCTACTGACTACCTACCAATCATGCTTTCACAAAATAAAGCATGCATTCATTGCCCTATAGCAAACATCTGTAAAAAAAAAAAAAAGGCTAATAGTCTCTGGAGTACAAATACTGCACCGCAGTTCTTGCCCCTTGTCTAAAGTAATTCTCAGGGTACCTCCTCTTTCCCCTCTTGCAACCCCACCTCGATCATAGCTTCCTATGTTCACTAACCAAATAATCTATTTGAACTCAAATTTTTGTTCCAGGATTTGCTTATGTTGGAACTCAAACCAAAACCCTATTAACAAAGGAAATTTTATTACTGAGTCTGACTGAAATCATTCCTTAAGCATGATTAGTCTGACCCTGTGGCTAGAGTTAAGGGAAAGAAACTAATTGGACTGGAAAAGACAATCATGCTTTCAAAAAAAAAAAAAAAAAGCATGCACTCATTTTCCAATAGAGTGTGCATAATGATATATACAAAGACCTAGTAGAAGGAGGGAGAATATTCAATGAATTATTACCTATCAACTAGTATTAGGGTTCAAAGGATAGGCCTTAAGTGTAGATAACTGACACAGTAAGGGAGGGGTGTGGCCGGAACACAGGGAGAGGTTCAGTTACAAAAGCAGTTAACAGACAAGAATATAAGGTCCTTTGTTGAAAATGATGGATATGGTAATATCCTTGATTTGAATATCACACGCTGCATACATGCTTTGTACTATATACCATAAAGAAGTACAACAATTAAATGCAAATATGAAATTATAAAATTAAATTTAGGAAAAAGACTGAATTTAAGCGTCTTAATGTAAATAATTAAATAATAGGCTAGAATCCAAGCATTGCACTCTAAATATATTAAATAAAAAACAGTTATACTGTTTCTCTTTCTCCCATGGAAGAAATTTATAAATAAATTTAAGGTCATAGCTAAGGTTGTATTTGTATCTAATCACAGATCATTTCTTTATTTTGTTTTGTTTTCCTCACAATCTTAAGCCACTGACACATAAATTTGATGGCCTCCATTTGTTGTCATTGAATTCTCTGAATTTTCTTTTAATTGTGAGAAAAGAATGTTTCCTTTTGGGAGATGTTGGCTTGAAATAGAAAAATGCTTTATTATGTGTATTGCAAACCTACTTATTTACCACAGCTAGATAGAGACTCCTTCTTACTTTGTCATGCAGCTGCTTGTTTTTAAATAAATTTTGCCAAGAGACATAAAGCAGATGGCCTTCTTCAAGGGTATACTGTGAGCCGTGATAGTCAGCTTATGGTAGTTTCAAGCAGCAGACAGCTGGGTATGGAAAGTCATGATGCTATTCAGAAATCCAACTACCAAGTGTGCTGAAGCAAAAGGATACTCTCAAGTCGGTAAATAAAACTGGAACTTAAAAGTTCGTTTCAATGTTCTATTTTTCAGGAGGCTTGTTTCTGCTTAATTATGTATATGTATGTATGTGTGTATATATATATATATATATATATAATATACCCCCCAACACATTGAAAGAAAACTTGAAAAATGGGTTCAGGATATATTTTCCAGGTGCAATCAACAAATTAGGTTGGACTTTCTCAGAAAGTCATGTATGTTCTGTCAGAAATGGTTAATTGAGCCAGCCATGGTGTTACAGTGGTGACAAAGTACTATGCAATGCTGGACTCATGTGGGAAGGTCCCAGGTTTGCATCCTGGCATCTCCCTGTACATGTCATGCATATGTGTGCATGGCTGTGATCTGGGCCAGCTGACACTGGGGCTGAATCACGGCATGAAGACCCTGTTTTGTTTGGGGTGATGTCTTGCTTTCTCTGTTTCTCTGTCTTTCTCCCATGGAAGAAATTAATAAATAAATTTAAACTTTATCTTTTTCTTTTCTATTTTATTTAAAATTTGCTAGAGGGCATATGCACTTACCGGAGAGAGACAAAGACAGAGAGAGAGAGAAACAGAGAGAGAAAGAAAGTACTCCCTTGGAGGCACAGTCACTCTGCAATCCCTTCTCTATTTCTCCCTCCTTTTGGGATTTTGGGCACATAGATACATGTGCCCAGCATGTTTCTCATGCTGCCCAATTAGGACTTGAATCACACAATCAGCCATGTGGGATCCAGGTGACTTTACCACCAAGTTACAAGCTGGCCACAATAAATAACCTTTAAACAATGGTTAACTAATACTATAATATTCTACTAGGGTAATGTAGTATTTTAAGTTGTTATTCCCAATTCTATTTCATAGTAGTATTATATATTTATCCTTCCCCTTGACATGAATTCATAAGGGACAGCATATATTTCTCTGCCCCTGGATTTTGAACTTTCCGTGTGACTTCCTTTGACCATTAGATGTGGATGAAAGAGGCAGTATGCCAATTACAAATCTAGGTCTGAAGAATACATTTCTGTTTGTCCCTCTGAGAATAAGCCCCAAGAATCTATTTCTCTTCTGGTTTGGGTTCCAGAATGAAATACGTGGGTCAGACTTATTAACCTACACTCCTAGAGTCTGAAGCAGAACTGACACAGAGTAGCTCTCTGAATATGGGGATAATTATTTGTTGTTATTTTGGAAGATGTTTGTTACACAGCATTACTGTGGCTGTGGCTGTGGCTGTGGCTAACTAATACTGGTAGACTTTGGTAAGGTCCCACTTGACTGCTATCTTAGGTCACTCCTACATTACTGAGAGAGAGGGGGAAAAAGGATGAGATAAATGAGAGGTGGCATTTATGTTCTAATTAGCATGCTACTACTTTATAGAAGGTACTCATAAAGATTAAATAATTATCTGATTACCCCAGGATTCCTTCTAAACAAAGGGTGCATCCTTAGTTTCCAAGTGCTAGGTTCTAACTATTAGAGAAAAAAAAATGAAAAAGAAAAAAGGAAGAAAGAAATAAAAGCTTTTCAAGAGAAACTAAACAAGCAAAACTCACCTCTAGGGGGGAAAAAAAACCAAAAACACGATGCTACTTTTCACATTTATTCAAATGTATAAATTAGTCAAAGGCTAAGCATTTTTAAGCATCCATCTAAACTGTCACTTTTATAAGTATCTATAATTCAGGGAAACCAAAAAGGCTATTTTAAAACTCATTTCAGGCAGAAATCGCTCAAAAACCACATCTTTGGCTTGTAATGGGCAGTTTTCCCTTGGGAATTTGAGACTGTCCAGGGATAAACTAAAACTAATAAGAAAATAATTCTTGTGAAAATTGCCTCACAGACAAGAATTTGCAATTCTCACAGAGTAAACAGATTTTTTAAAAGTGTTAGAATTTCATAATCATGACAAATTTACTTCTAGAATACCAGAAGTTAAAACAAACAAGCAAGCACACAAACAACCAACATTCCCCCAGAAAGATTATTGCCTGTAGTGGCTAAAGGGTATATATTTTTTCTATCAGAGAGTGTAAATGTCTCTCAAATACTGTAATTAGGAGATAATATCAAATTCCAAGATTATTTTATATCTATATCTAAAAAGTCATCATGTGGTCTTATTTCAGCAAAATGACAGTAAATATAGAAAAACTTGTCCCACATTAATATTTTATTGAAAACACCAAGATGTAAATGAAGTTCTTGTTAACCAAAGAATTTCTTAAGAAACTCATTCCAAAATATTTTCTCTTCTGAGTGAAGAGTTTAACATTCACATTTAAAGACTCATAAATAAAAACGTAATATGTACTGGGGCCAGAGGGTGATGCAACAGTGAAACTTGATACTATGTCATGAAAACCCATATGAGAAGGCTCCTAGTTCAAGCCCAGAGACCTTCCTGAGTCCACCAGGCATTTTCTTGCCCATGATACAAGACTAGCTGAAGGCTCAGAGTGGATCGCTGAGTCAAGATCCTGTTGTGGGTGCTGTCTGTCTGATCTTTCCCTTTCTATCTTCCTCATGGAATAAACAAATAAAAATTATAATTTAAAAGTTATCATTTAGATTATAATTTTAAAATGGACTGTTTCCATGCTACAATAGTAAAACAATGCTCAAGAGAAGCTGGATCTCACATGGCAACTGTGGTTCAAATCCCTGACCTAGTCAGCCTGAAACACATGAGGCCTACATGAGTGCCCAGGACGTGATGGGCTGGAAAGGTGGAGGAAGAGGATCATGGCATGACAAGAACCTGAGGAGGATGCTCACTCTCTGTCTCTCTTTTTCACATACACATACATGTGCTCTATCATAAATAAAGAAAAAAAAATGAAGATGTGTTGAGTACCTATGTTCAGTTCAGGGGTAACAAAGGATCTATGTCCCCATAAGAACAAAAACACTACTGACGGGTACAGAGTTGTGCACAGCTACGTAAGACATAAACTTGTGATAAGTACCTATAAGGCAAATGTAGGAATGGAGTCCTAAGGATCTAGAAAAGACAATAATTGATTAATAAGAGAGAAGGATTTGAAGTGTATTGGGGCCCGAATGATGAGTAGCACTTTGCGAAAGAACAAGTCAGGACTCCGCAAGCACTTCAAAAGCTCTTTTACCACTTTACTAGGCAAGCTTCTTATGCAATCGCAATCCATCTCTTCTGCTGAAATTAACCATGAAAATACCACCTTGTAATTTTTTTTTTTTCTGGAGAGGTTTTTGCTATAGGGCATGTGTGCTCGCCAGACAGACAGAAAGAGACAGACAGACAGAAAACGAGAAATCACCCACCAGGGGGCATGGCCACGCCACAATCCCTTCTCCTCCATTCTCTTCTCGGGATCTTGAGCACGCACACACACACACACACACACACACACACACACGCTCGGCGTGAGTTTTAAGCCACTGGGTCTGGGACTCACAATGCGGTTGACTACATGGGAGTCCAGTGACATAGCCATTATGCTAACTGCTGGTCCCACTACCTTGTACATTTTAAACAACTTTTTTTAAGATGCTATAGTTTCAAAAACAAGAGTTGAAAAATGTTTTTTTAATTGCCAGAGGGCAAATGTGCTTACCAGAGAGAAAGAGAGAGAAAGCACTCTTTAGTGGGGAACGGTCCTGCCTCAATCCCTTCTCCTCCATTTCTCCATCCTGTCAGGATTTGGGGTGCACCTACAGGTGCCTGGCATGTTTTCCAAACCACCAGATTCAAGATTTGAACCACAGTCAGCCATGGAGGACCTAGCTCCATGTGCTTACACACTGTGCTATATAACAGTGGCCCAAGGGAGGAAAAGTTTTTATATGTATCTCTGTTCTTTTTTATTGTTCTACTTCTAGGTTTTTAGATTTTACCACAGGGCATGAGCACTTGCTGGAGAGAGACAGATACAGAGAAAGTGAGAAATCAGCCCTTTGGGGAAGGGCCACTCTGCAACGCATTCTCCATTTTCCTCTTTGGATTTGGGGCACACATGCACATGAGCCCAGTGTGTTTTTCAAGCTGTTGGGTCTGGACCTCAAACCACAGAGTCAACCATGTGGGACCCAGTACCTTAACTACAATGTCACCAGCTGGCCCTGGCCCCAGTTCTTGATACGGAAGAATAACATGTTGAAGGAAAAATGTAACCACTGAGCATAGAGAATCTTACAGGAAATGTATTGGAGGCAGCAGGTATAGCATACAAGTGTTCACAACTTGAGTTAAAATATGGGTTCTGGCATATATTTCTTGTGGGAGCTTGATAAAATAATTTATTCTATATAATCCTCTATTTCTTCATCTATAAAATAAGGTTCTCCTGAGAATGAAAGGATATTGTACAGAATCCATGCTTGGCACATGAGTGTTGCTGAAAAAGAATGTATTTTATCTTATGCAAGATCCAGTTCATATATTAGGTTGTGGGGAAAGTCAAGACATATTTTTCCATGTTTTTTTCTATACAAAAATGCATGATGACTTTCCCTACAACCTAATATCTACAAAAGGTGGTGTTCTGAAATTTCAGTATATTTTCATAATTTTAGCTTTAGGCTTAGGTCCTCGTGGTATAGTGGCTATTTGGAGAAGTTCAGTAAGCTAAACTTGCTAATCATCTTTGGGTAGCTTATGTAACTTATGATCCATCTTTAGTATAGAAGAACATATTAGCCCTGTAAATAAGTGGGAAATATATAACCTAGAAGTACCATGACAACAAAGTTCTCCATATGGCTTTTTCCCTAAACAGTGGCTCTGGTCTAAGTCAGACCAAAGTTGATTAGTTTTAAGACTGTAGAAATATGGGGACCAGCAGATGGTATAATGGTTACATAGCTGGGTTCCCACATACTCAAGCACAGTGTGAGTCCCAGACCTGGTGTTTTAAATCTTATACCTGGCACATGTGCACACATGCTCAAAATCCCTACAGGAGAATGGAGGAGAAGGGACTGCGGCATGGCCATACCCCCTGGAGGGTTATTTCTCCCTTTCTGTCTCTGTGGAGAGCACATGCACCCTATGGCAAAAATTTCTCTCAAAAAAATGTGGAAACATAGCAAAGTGGGCCATTTAAAACATTCTTTTTTATACATATGTTGAAGACTATTAGTTCTCTTCCAATATCAATTTTTCAAATTTTCCATAACAAAATGCTTTTTAGCAGAGCACACAGGAATACATACATTTCTTAGCCTCCCTTGCAGCTAAGGTGTATTCATGTGGCTGACATACAGCCAACAAAGTATAAGGGGAAGTATAATGTGGTAACTCACAGGAAATTCCAAAAAGACAATTGTTATGCACACTGCTATGGTTTGGATAATGGTTTATTCCTCAACCACTCATGTTCTAGAGTTTTGCTTGCATTGTAATGGTGTTGGGAGATTGTAATTTCTTGAGGAGATGTAGCTGGTGAGCAGTGTTTGGATCATAGAGGCATCAGTCTCATGAATAGATGAATACTGTCTTGTGAGAGGGAGTGAGTTCACATTCTTAAGAGAAGGGCTTAATTTCTACAAGAGTGGGTTATTATAAAAAGATGGCCACTAGATCTCCCCCCAGAACATGTCTGCCGACCATTGCACTTTTTTTTTCTGTCACATCAGAATGCGTCAGAGGCCAGCTAGATGTCAGTTTTATCCTATTGAACTTCCCAGAAACCAGAATCATGATCCAAATAAACCTCTCTTCTTACAAATCACCCAGTCTCAGGTATCCCTGTAACACGAAAGTGGACTACAACACACCCTTTGCCCCTTCTTCTCAACCTTCTTTCATCCTTTTTCATTCTTTTACTTGGAATGTGGTAAAATCATCTTGTAACATATAGAAGAGGATCCACCATACTGAGGTAGCTAGGTAGAAGGCAATAACAAGCAGAGCCACTATGTATCCCCCGACTGCACACTCCCAGTTTTTCAGCAGAGAGAAATAAACTTCTGCCCTAGTTAGGGCACTGCTATCTCAGGTCTCTATTACTCTTAGCCGAAGCCAATTAAAATTGATAGAGTTTCTGGGAAAACTACATTTAATTTGTCTGTCTAGGTAGACAAAAATAGGTCTAGAGAAAGAAAATGTGTGACACAATAAAGCCAAGAAACACAAAATGAGTAAAGTCAAATAGTGACATTATCTGCAAAATGAGACTAGTTGTATACATACAAAATCTGTTTATATATTGTAGTCTTTTTGCTCTGAAAATAATATAAATACCAGTTTATTTCAGTATCACACAAATATAGCCCCCTTGTACACTGAAGAACTAGAACAATCCATGCTAAAGAATGGAAATGTGTATATACAACTACCCTGGGAAACAAAAATGTTCAATTGCTTTGAGAAAAAGATTCAGGATATTGATCTATGGTTAACTCTGAGATTATGTGAATTTTATACCTAGTCAATTTCTTATCTGAAGGAAGTTTTAAACTAACCTCTATATGAACTGTAAAGATTTATAAGATTCTGAAAAAGTTGAAGATACAAGGCAAATGATCCTGCATGAAATGGCCATCATAAAAAAGCAAATCACTCTGCAACTCTTAAGTACTTTGAACTAGCAATAGGAACATATGAAAGATAAGCTGATGGGCAGAAACAAATTTCCATTTAAGGTACTTCAAAAAGTTCTTTAATTAAATATGGCAGACATTCAATTTTTTTAACACCTGTTCTCAACGACTAAGATTTCAGAAGAAATATATTTATAAATAAACAGGGAAATACAATTCAAGGGCTAGGTTAGATATCTAATTCAAATAGTGTACTGTACTGAATGGTGAGGCTTAAAATGGTTTCAAAAATCATAGTTATGGAATAAGGATATTGTTTGTTGATAACTAGTTTGTTTTAGTGGGACCACTTGATAGCCAATGTACTAAAATTAAATACCTCCTAACACTAACTATATGGGGTTAATTTTTTGCAGTTTAAAGTTTTGCCTTTGGTGGTAAAATGTCCATGTAATTGGCATTAATATTCAAATCATATAATTCACTGTGGATTTCTGGGTGGAAACAAAGGCTCCTCTATTTGGCTTACAATTAGTCTCTCAGTAGTGCATGAAGTGCACTGACTGGCCAGTGAATGATATTTACACTGGCCAGGGATTAGGTTAGAGTGTACAGGACCTGGACAGATATATAAATGCTTAAACAGAGCAGCATGATAAACAAGATAGAGTGTAGGAGGAGGACTCCTACACGGAAATACATGAGTGAGACTTCAATTATGGCAAGAAGGACAGTAAAAAGGCTAAGAGAGATCTTGGGAAACAACAGGTTAGTGAGATATTCACTTTTCTCAAAATTCCTGATGGTTTATTTCTGGCAAATGAGGCATGTGGATGTTGTCAAAACAGAGCTCTCATCACCAGCGTTATTATTGAATGTATGGATTACCCAAGTATACTCTAGTGGGCAGCACCGGATTCTATAAGCAAGCAAACTTGAGATGGCATCAGATATCCAGGAACCAATAAAATAAATCAGATCAATGTGGATCAATGTAGGAGAACAGACAGTGAACAAGATACTCAACTGGAGAAAAACTTGAAGGTTAGGAATAAAATTTTAAAAAACTTCCAGAATTTAGGTGAATAAACAAGTGTGTCTGTGTGTCTTTAAAAGAATGCTTCCTTCTACAACTGATGTGACAAGTTCTCTATTTTTCATAGATAATGAAGTTTTTAAAGCTGAATCAAATTGGGGCCAGCAGATGATATCGTGGTTAAGGTGCTGGACTCTCACATGGTCAACGACAGTTCTAGTCCCGGACCTGGCAGCTTGCTTTCTCACTTTCTCTCTTTTTCTCTCTCCCTCTCTCTCTCTGGTGAGTGCATGTACTCTGTATCAAATAAAAAAAATAATAAATAAGATTAAATAATTCTTTTAAAAAACAAACTGCATTATATCCAATTAGTTACTTAAGAAGTAACGCTTTTCAAAAAAGATCTTATGGGTAAAAATCTAAACAGTAATCTTTTCCATATACCATGGACTCAACAGTTGAGAACAGTGGGACATAACCAAAAAATGTCACTTTTTTTCTCAACTTCTCACACCTTTCTCTACATCATCCCATGATCAATTGCATGGGATTTCTTTCTTCCAGTGAGTAAAACTATGATTCTGGAATGGGGTATAAACAACTTTCCCATATCCAAGACAAGGCATTTATTTTCCTTACTCATTATTTCTTTTTTAAATAATTATTTATTTAATTATATTTATTATTATTATTATTATTTTAAATTTTGCCATAGGGCATATGCACTCACCAGATGGTGACAGAGAGAGAGAGAAAGTGAGAAAGCAAGCCACCAGGTCCAAGAGTCGAACCATGGTTGACCATGTGGGAGTTCAGTGCCCTAAACACCATGCCACCTGGTGGCCCACCCCTTACTTCTTTTTTTTTTTTTTTCCTGCAACTTTAACTTATTTATTAGTCCACAATTTTTTAAAATTTATTTTATACATCAATCACTATACATCACTTAGCTTGTAAAGTGAATTTACGCAACATAAAATACATTTCAGACCAGTCCAGTTGAGGATACTATATATGTTATCATCAACAGGTAATAAACAATATGGAAGTTCCTCAAAGACCTACAAATAAAACTACCATATGATCCAGCAATTCCACTCCTGGATATCTACCCAAAGGACAGGAGATTGCTCAGTCGGAAAAGCACTTGCCCATCCATGTATATTGTGGCATTATTCACAATTGCTAAGAAATGGAACCAACCAAAATGTCCATGAACAGATTAATGGATTGAAAAATGTAGCATATATACTCTATGGAATACTAGTCAGCCATAAAAACAAACAAACAAACAAACAAACAAAAAAACCAACAACAACAACAAGAACTGGGCAATTGATAGAAAGCAGATGAATATAGAAGATATATTGCTAAATGAAGTAAGTCAGGCTATGAAAGAGAGACATTGTATGTCTCCACTTAAATACTAATTGTCCACACTCTATAGTAGAGACTGAAAGATTGGAGGACATAAAAGCACTGAAAATAGTTATGGATACTGGAGACATGTGGAAGGAGGGTGGGAGAGGGGAAAAGTATATGGAAGTAAATTAGAGAGAAAATTTGAGAGGCGAGACATTTGTGGGACACCCCTTACTTCTTAATTCTATCAAGCTCAGACACTAATAGTGGAATTATGTATTGGCATATATACCTATACCTGGGGGAGGGAGAGGCAATCTTGCATAAAAATCTTCAAATTTGGTAGAGAATCATTCTGATTGCGATGTTAATCCTTTTTTTTTTGTTTGTTTTTGTTTTTGTTTTGTTAAAGCTTTTTGACATAGCACTTGCCTGAGGGAGAGAGGGAATGTGAAAAATCACCTTGGGGGGGATGGCCATGCTGTAATCTCTTCTCCATTCTCTTCTCGGGATTTTGGGCACACATGCACATGTGCCTGGCATGAGTTTCAAAGTGCCAGTCGGGAATTCAAATCACAGTTGGCCACATGGGAGCTTAACACTTTAACCACCATGCCACCTGCTGGCCCCTGCAATGTTAATCTTTCCTGAGCTGTCAGCATCTTGTATGCATTTATCATGTATCTTCCCAACTACATATGGCATTGTGACAAATAGAAGAGGCTGCTAATGCTGTTATAGCTGAATGTCTCATTTAGGAACAAACAATTCTGGAAAAGCTCCCAGATTATACATCTGTCCCTCTAGCTTCCATTTTGGAGGGTAAAATTGTTTGGTGATGACATGAGGATTAGTGTATTATTCTCTCCCTCTGTGGGTAGTTTGGGGTTATTTCCCTCACCTTGACTTGAGAGAAAATATTTATGGAATATCTCAGTAGAAAAATTACAAATGAGATAGCAACTGCTTATGAGAAGCTTGCATTAGGAACAGACTCACAGAATTGCATGCTTGTTCCCTAGAGTCTGAATACAGAGATGATTAAGGCGCTTTTTCTTCAAATCAGATTTCTTTGGTTTCTACCCATGTTCTCTCTCCTTTCATTTCTTTTATTGTCTCATTTTCCTACATGTAGCACAAATGGCAGCTAGAGTCTGTGGAAGTTTTAATGCTGTGGGTTTGGCACTAAGGGAGAAGTAAGTCCCTGAGAAGGCAACTTTCAGCTCTTTCACCCTCAGCATCCCATTGACATGAGGCACTGTGAGCCCAGCATGATGGGGAGAAGTTTGGAAAAGATTTTAGCTAAAATGCCCACTTACTTACCTAGAGTCTATATGGGCCAATGATGGTGTTCAGAGATCCATGGTAAAATGCCAAAAAAAAAAAAAAAAATAGAACCCTGTGGTGTGTCTTTCCCAAAGCTACACCTTCTTTTTCTTTTTGAATTCTGATTTTAGGTCCTCTCTGTATTTATAAAAGTATCTATTTATTATTTATTATTTAAAACATTTAAGTGCTGGGTTGGCCCTGAAGCTTAGTGGTAAAAGGAAGCTGAATTACACTGTTCAGGTCCTGGCCCCAGTGGCTTGGATAACATACTGGGCACATAATCATGGGTACCCCAAAATTCTGGCAGGATGGAGAAGAGACTGAGGTATGACCATGCCCCATTGGGGGTTGCTTTATCTCTTTCTCTGTCTCTTTGGTCTATATATGTGCCCTTTGGCAACTTAAAAAGAAAAAAATAAGCATAAACTTCATTCTAGTACAGTATTTACACGAAAGGTGCACACATCACAAATGTACCATAAACTTTCTTAAAAGAAACACATCAATTCAACTAGCATCCAGATCACGAAACAAAACATTACTCAGACCCTAGTAACCTGCTCCTGCCCCCTGTTAATCATGACTCCTCACAAAGGTAACCACTATTGGACCTCTAATCCCCAATATATTTGTTTTTGAGTTTTATATACATCAATTCCTATAATACATATTCTCTTGTGTCTACCTTCTTGTATGCATCTCTGTGTTCATATTTTTTAAGAGTCATTTTATTTCATTTATTTATTTACTCATTTTTATTTGATCAGAGAGGAACAGCATGTGCGAGAGAAAGAGAAAGAGGGAAATTGAGAAAGCAAGCCTCCAGGTCTGGGACTTGAACTGTGGTTGGCCACATGGGAGTCCAGTGCCCTTAACCACCATGCCACCTGCCGGCCCCTGTGTTCATTTTTTGTTTTTTTTTGTGAACATTTGTTTTATGTAATATCACTGGTAATAGATTTTGGTTTTTATTTATTATTTTTTTCTGTGATAATTTATTTCATTCATTTATTTTCTTTCTTTTTTAATTTTAAATTTATTTTATATACATTCACTGAACATCATCACAGCATATACAATGTAATTTCCCATCCAGAATATACTGTATAGTGGCTTAATCATACGTGTTATTGTCAACAAATTATTTTCCATTTCTTGTTTCATATATATATATATATATATGTGTGTGTGTGTGTGTGTGTAATTTTTTGCCCTCTATTTCTTAACCTCTGGTATCTCCCACCCTCCTCCCATGCTCTGGTATCTACAGTTGCTTTCCATTCCTCCCCCCACACACACATTTTATTGATTCACAAAATATCTTAATCTAACTATTTTCAATAGCAAGTTCAGTTGATATATACATATCTGTGAATACATGTCTGACTTTAGGTGTGAAACTCTGAGTAGAATGAATATACTACAAAGTAGCACCTAGCTGAGGCTATATAGCTTTATTGTGGTCATTAAATAGGTATTTTTCAATATACTTTTTAATTTCAAGAAAGGCAGTTTTAGCTTTAATGAATCAAAATCAAAACATGTTAAGAGAACTTTGCTTAAGACTTAAAGCCAGAAAACTGGTTAGAATTCTGTTCAAATAGTAGGTACATGAACCTATCGACATCTCAAGAGCAGACACAAATCCTTAAATCTGGTAAACAAAGCCTAGAAGAAAACCAGTCATGTTTTAGTCAAAAGTCATAAAATTCATTTCACCAGCTCAGCCTCATGTACTTAATCTATTTGCTGTTGTGGTTCGATCTTTCCGTTTAAATTCTGGAAGATAACATTCAACTCTGGACTTTTCCCTACCATTAAGTTGGCCAGTTTCTTAGTTGTTTTTGAACAACTTAGCTGTTTCTGTGTATCTGTATTTAGTTTTCCAGATATAGAATTTGATGTTTAAGTGTCTTCACTGTTTTCCCTAATTATATATTATATAATTATTAATTATATATATAATTTATTATTATTATATATTATTATATATATATGTATGGCATAGAAACTTAATAGTACAGGAATAAATACTCTGCTTTTAAGTTCATTTATCTATTTCTTCCATGAGACAAAGAGAGAGAGTCAGAGACAGAGACAGAGAGGAGAGAAAAGAAAAAGCGAATCAGCCAGCCAGGATCACAGGCACTTGTGTGTGTGTCCAGCAGGTACAGGGAACCTTCAGGGTGTCAACCCGGAAACTTCCCACATGGCTTCAGCATTACATTATTGCTGCACCACCGAGGCTGACCTGGAATTAATATTCCTGGTCTCGCGTCTTCTTTAGATCATATGTACAGCTCAGAATCTTCTTGCATTTAACTATTTACATGCATGGGTGAGGCGTTCCAAAACATGTGACTAAAGGGGATTCCAATGAGGAATACTGATTTTAAAACATAACTTTCTTGAAGTCAGACCACATCCTTGCTGTTGCACAATAATGCCATCTTATGGCTGCACGGCAATTTGTAGTATAAAAACTGCTTTCATTTTTATTATCTTATTTGAACTGTGCTATCTTCTTAGGCTTTGCAGAATAATTTCTTGAAAGTAGGACAGACAGATTCATTAATGGCTGGAGATATAGTAATGATGGTTATCAGAAAGAAAGTAAAGATCATAAAATCTGGCAATTAGTAGGCCCTTCTTCAATGTTCATTGTAAGAAGTTAAGGGCTTTGTTTCACTAATACCAGATAGATCTGATGTTAATTATTAATTTTCACATGTTTTCTTTAGGTATATTTTATAAATAGTTAGAGAAACCCACTAAGAAATAGATGAAAAGAGGATTCAGTAGTGATATTAATTTTTTATAAAGCTAAATCTTTAACTTACATATATTTATATCCATCTGTAAATACATGGTGCTTGTGAATTTTATATTGACTGGGTTGACTATTAGGAGACTATTTAGAAGAATACCAATGGAAAGGGGCAACTTTTAATATCATGATAATTTGTAATATTTTGGAAACAAATGTTGAAATTGCATTTGCTGGTGCAATAGACCGTGGGATGCCACCGTGTGATACTGAAGCCATGTGGAATGGTCCTGGATTTGGATCCCAGGTAGACCTGAGCACATAGGGCATGCTCATAGGTGTGCGTATTATCCTGGCTGGCTGGGGAACTGGGCAGGTTTTTATCAGAGGGACCCTTCAGGGATGCCTGGCTGTATCTGTCTGTTTGTCTCTCATTGGAAAAAAAATCTATTTTTCTGGAAGAAAATATATGGAAGCAGGCCTCTCTCATTTTTATTTTAGAATTATATATTTAATTTATTATTATTATTGTTGTTGTTGTTATTAAATTTTCTATAGGGCACATGTACTTACCGGAGAGAGAAAGAGAGAGAGACACGCCAGGTCCGGGATTCAAACTACTCCCAGCCACATGGGAGTCCAGTGCCTTAATTACCACACCATCTGCTGGCCCCAGGATGTAGGTCTCTTATATAATGAGTGAGCAGTAACATATAAGTCTGGCTTTTAATTATATTGTCGTTCTTGCCTTTAGAGTAACATCTGTGATATTTTATAACATTTAATAAAAATAAATTTTGCAATTACGACTTTCACAAATTTGGTGATTAATGATGGTCTTAGAACTTATGCCTTGGGAATGCTGAGAATCTAATGCACTTTCTCTCATTTGTAATTTATTGTGAATAACATATGCAAACCTATTAGACCTAAATATTTTGGTAAAAGAGGAATATAAGCAAATCTGCTATTTAGTATGTGCTTGTTAACATTTTGGGGGGTTATTTTCCTCTCCTGTAAAATAATGAAGCAGGACAAAATCACTAACGTATTTTCTAGCTGTACAAACATTCTTTATTGTTAATTATTAACTAAATGTAATAGTTTGGGTTATTGTTCAACAACTGTTCATGCTGTTCTCTCTTCCTCTGCAGGAAGAGACTACTTTCCCATGCTGTTGATGTCAGGTTTGGTCATGTAATTTGCTTTAGCTGATGAAATGTTAATGGACTTGACCGGAACACAGGCTATAAGTGATCTTGGGAGGTTAGCCTTGGTTCATACGCCAGTTAACTGGCATCAGAAGAGTGTGCCACTGACCTTCACCTCAGTAATGAATCAAGCCCAGAATAAAGACACATGTAGCATACCTTAATCCCAGTAATCCAACCGGCATCCTGGAACCTAGCTTGGATAACTCACATCTTCAAGGAAAGCTGCTTAGCCAAGCCTAGCCTGTGTTAGCCAAACTACAAACAACCTAAAGACCTAGAAAGTCATTGTGTTTTGGGGCAATTTAAATCATAGCATTATCATGGTAAAATCTAAGTACTACACTTCCATAGACTGGTCATATGTGAAAAAATACTGATATATCCTTTTTATTGGCTCAAAGGTATTTTGATTTAAACTTAAATTGGCTTATTAAAATCTTCCATATATTTTTGTTGAGGGCCGAACAAGGTTGTATTCTTGTGAATACATACCTTCCAAAGCTCTCCAAGGATTTACGAGTCTGCCATTATATGGGCCTTGGTGGGACAAAAGGTATTGACTACCACTACAATGGTGATCAAATTTCAGCTAATTATTTCCCCTGACACCTGGCAGAATCTAGTTCTGCCATCAAGCCTACTTTGTAACAGAAGTCATCAATTTATGGCCTACCAGCAAAATTCAGCCTCCCACCTATTGTAGAACATATAGTTTTATTGGAACAAGCTCTGCAGAGACTAAAGTATTCACCAACTGGCCCTTTATATATTTTTTTAAAATAATCCAACCTCTGCCATATCATATGCTTCAGTCAGAGACCATATTATAGAGTGAGTGAAACACACACATGAAAGTAATAATTTAGATGCTTTTTGACAGTAATAGTAGCAAGTGATGTCCGTGGCAATGGTGCCTCGGTACAGCCATGGATCATGGTCATAACAATAGTTTATAATTCAGATTTATCTTGTGACTCAATGCTGGATGTTTATGAATGCCTACCCAAGGCATTAATAATTTAATTAATAATTAATAATTTCTGTCCATTGTTTTTCTGGCTCTCTCATTTTCCCATTGATTCCATAAGGTACCTTTTATTCTTCCGGCAAATTATATAATTCTAACTAAGGTAGAACTGGAGAGGTTGTAGGGCAGGCAGGAAGTAAGACTGACCAGATGAGCAGGGGTTAGATGGAGGTCAGATATGTCCAATTTATGAGTCTCAATTTTATTATCAATGGAATGAGATTATATTGATGTTCTTACACTTTAGAAAAATGACTCTGGATGAAAGATAATTGGGAACAAAGAGGGGACAGTCATTGGAGACAACCGAGATTAATGGTAATGCTCAAAGTATATATTTAGGAGCCTAAAGTACTACATTAAAAACTAAAGCAGGGACCAGCAGTTAGTGTAATGGCTGTCGCTTGACTCCCCTGTAGTTGACCACGGTTGGAGTCTCAGACAAGGTGGCGTAAACTCACACTGTGCGCGTGCATGTGTGCCCAAGATCCCGAGAGGCGAATGGAGGAGAAAGGATTGCGGCATGGCCATCCCTCCTCGGGGGTGATTTCTCGCTCTCTGTCTCTCCGCCTCTCTCTGTCTTTCTGAGGAGCGCATGTGCCCTATAACAAAAACCTCTCCAAAAAACCAAAAAACAAAAACCAAAAAAAAAAAAAAAAAAAAAACCTAAAGCAGAATTAAGAATGCTTAGAAATGGACAGATCCCGGAGATACTAGGAAGGTCCCCTACAATTATTAAACAAATAACTTGATTTCCTTTGGGAATAACGAAGAAGACAGTCTTCAGACTATAGAACTTTAAAATAAATTGTTTTAAGCTACTAGAGAACTTGATTACTTTTAACCTGAAATTGTAAAAGAAAAGAAATTCTACCTTCTTGTGATGGGAGGCTAAAGAATGTACTTAAATTTCCCCTCAAAATGAGTTAAAAGTTAAATATTTTATTAAGATAAGCTCTAGAAACCATTTTAAAATCAATGTTCCATCACAAAAACAAACAAAACAAAAAATAAAGCCTGTGTGTGAGGGGAGGATGCAAAGTGCAAATTATCACCCTCAAAAGAAGAAACGATAAATGAAAATGAACTTTTTGCTCAACATTTATATTTTAAACATATTAATCTAAAGTAGAAAATGCTGTCAATGTACAGGAAATAGCTTTGACTAAAGATACACATTTTATATTGTACTGTTATTTATACTACCTCAATCAAATGTCAAACTTGCTTTAACAGTACATGAAATTTTAGATGACATTATAAGGCTACAACATAATGTTCATTTCAGCAGAGAATAATTTCTAGAACTCAGTTCATTAGTCTGAACCGTTCATTATTATTTTTACTCCACTTACCTTTTTCCAATGATGCCAATACTTTTCCCTCTCCTCCTCCCTGTCTTTTTCAATGAGGACATTAAAATAAGATGTAGAGTTTCCTGAAAACAAGTGTAATCGTTCAGTAAAATGAAAGTGCTACCTACCCTTGTCGGTCCTTGTATATCTTGTTGACTTTTTCCCATTGGAAATCAAGCTGTGAGAGAGCTTCCTGTAGCTTCACCTTTTCCGCAGGCGTGGCGCTTTGCATTGCTGCTATCTTCTTGTTATGAATAATGTCAATCCGACCTGAGATTTGTTGCAGATTGTCTTTTATATTCTGTAATATTGAAATTTTAAAACAAGTAAACAGTAAGTCAACTGTCTATGCAAAGAGGAAAAAAGACACATATAAAACCCAGAAGTGGGCCAGCCCATGCTATGGTGGTTAAGGTGGCTGGATCCCACATGGCTGTCAGTGTGGTTCAAGTCCTGGATCCAGTGGTTTAAGAAACATTCCAGGTGCATGTGCATGTGTGCCCAAAATCCCAAGAGGAGAATGGGGGAGAAGGAGTTTTGGTGTGGCTCTCTCCCCTGCGGTGTGATTTCTTATTTTCCCTCTCTCTGTCTCTGTCTGGCGTATGTGTGCTTCCTATAGCAAAAAAAATAAATAAATAAAAAAAAGAAAGAAAAGAAAAGAAAAAAATTCCAGAAGTAACAAATGGTCTTACAATTCCTAATTATTAACTTTTTAATTTTATTAACTCTAAAGACCAATGATTTTTTTTTTCAAGATAGATTTTTGCTATAGGGAGTATGTGCTCACCAGAGAGACAGAAACATAGACAGAAAGCAAGAAATCACCTCCCAGGGCGGATGGCCACACTGCAATCCCTTCTCCTCTGTTCTCCTCTAGGGATTTGGGTCATGCACATTCACACACCCGGCATGAGTTTCAAGCTGCCAGGTTCAGGACTCAAACCACAGTTGGTCATGTGGGAATTCAGCGACATAAGCATTATGTTATCTGCTGGTCTCTGAAGTCCAATGACTTTAACATGCCCAGGTTCAATGGGTAATTCATAGTCACCATCCTAATGCAGCTGTGAACACTCCCTGTAACATAAAACTGTCATCATTTGGCTTCTGTAACTTAAACTCTCTTAGATTTTCTCCCACTCTTGTGTCCACTGCTTCTCAGCTTCCTTTGCATCTCAGTTTCTTCTTACTGATCTCAGTATTGAGTGCTCTGGCTCAGTGTCCATACTTCTTTTCTCTCTCTCCACACCCCGTTTTTTCTGTTCCCATGATTTTAAATACTCTCTATGAGAAAATGACACTTAAGCTTATATCTCCAGCCAAGATCTTTCCTCTGAAGTCCAGATGAACAAGTATGAGTGCTTTCTTGACAGTTAGATGTCTCACAAGGATATCAAACTCAATATAGTCTCCTGAATATTTGGGACTGCATCTGTCCAATCTTTTTCCTTCCTTGGTTTCCCTCCTTTCAGGAAATGGCATACTGATTAATGAATACTCAGGTTGCCAAGCCTGGAACCATCCTTGACTTCTGTTTTCAGTATTTAAATTGTTGGACAAAACTTTTGATCTTACCTCTAGAACCCATCCAGAATTTGACCACTTCTCACTACCTCACTTGCTACAGTTCCTCTCCTAGTCAGTTCTCTACAAAACAGTCAGAGAGATTCTTTTGTAAGCACAGATGGAATCATATCCTCTGGTCAAAACTGTCCTTTGGCTACTCATTAAATACAGAATCTTTAATAGGGTCTATAAAAGTCTATATAATACAGTTGTATGCTACCTACCATTCCAACCTAATCTTTTCCTAGTCTCTCCTCAGTCTACAATACTTCCATCTCAGGAGTACTTTTGCATTCCTTAAGTATGTCAAGCATGCTCTTGCTTCCAGGGGTCTGCACTTGCTGATCTCTCTACTAAAAATACATCTTCCCACTGACATTTGTAAGGATGATTCTCTCACTTCTTGCTCATCTTAGAGACTTCTCTACTGCTCTGCTTTTAAGTAGCAGCCTTAACCACACTCTATTCCCTACATTCTTTATTTTTCTTCATGACATATACGACTAACACTAAATAGATATCAAGTGGTCTGTATACACCACTACACTAAACTCTGAATATTGTAATATGATCTCTCTTGCTCTCTGTTGAGTTTCCAACATCAAAACCATGCCTGACACATGGTAGGCACCCAATACTTATTGTGTTCAATAAATGAAGAAAATAATTTACCCCGCAGATTATCTTCATAATTTTTTAGAATCTATATTATATTTAAGGGGAAAATAATACAGCACAAGTTTATTATGTAGAAAGGGAAATCGTTTGACACATGGTAGGCACCCAATACTTATTGTGTTCAATAAATGAAGAAAATAATTTACCCCGCAGATTATCTTCATAATTTTTTTAGAATCTATATTACATTTAAGGGGAAAATAATACAGCACAAGTTTATTATGTAGAAAGGGAAATCATTGAAAATACTAATCACCAAAGAAATTTGGTAAAACAATACATGTTTGGCTAGTCTTGCCAGTATGAATTTGGTTATTTTGTACATTTGAAATGTTATCTATAATCAGTCAGCTGAGAAAATATTTATTGACCTTTTCCCAAGTGCAATGAGCAATACAGGGAAAGGAGAGGTGGTTGAAGCCCAGTGTTTTTTTTTGTTTGTTTTTTTTTGTTTTTTTTTTTTTCAATTTTTTTAAGGCTAATTTTTTTTGTTAGCTTTGTTTTTATTTTTATTTTTTAAGAGAGATTTTTGCTATAGGGCATGTGAGCTCACTGGAGAGACAGAGAGACAGAAAATGAGAAACCACTCCCTGAAGGGGCATGGTCAAACCACAATCTCTACTTCTCTATTCTCCTCTCGGGATTTGGGGCACACACACACATATGCAGACAGCATGAGTTTCAAACCACTGGGTGAACAGTTGGCCATGTGGGAGTCCAGCACCTTAACCACTATGCCACCTATTGGCCCCTGTTTTTATGAGGTGTTAGATGGATTTTATTGTAGTAGTAGAGAGAATGTGTTTGAAGAACAGGAGAAAAAAACATGAAAGTAAAGAAACCCCAGGTAGGTAGAGAAAAGATTATAATGAGTGGTTGAATAGGTACACAGTATTTTCTAGCAGGTCAGAGAAGTGATGAATCATATATTTGGACACAGGCTCAGGAATGGGTTCATGATGATTTAATCTGAGGTAAACATAGGTGAGTAGCAGAAGTGGTAAAGACATTAGAGCTAGTAGGTACCACACACATAAATAGACATAACATGAACAATTGTACATGGAAGACTTTGGAAATGTAGCAGCTCAGGGGAAGATGGACCAGAAAAAAAGGCTAGAGATGCTTAATAATATACTCTGAATCTCAGATTAAAAATTCTGCCTGTGATTCACTAGCCATTGGGGAACCATGATTTTTAAAAGTTTTCAATATGGAATATTTCAAATATACACAAAAGGAGGACAAAAATACCAATGCCCCCACGAATGTACTATCCATTGCCAACTGTTAGGTTGCCATGGACAACATCGTTTCAGCTCTACCCCATTCTACCTACTTGTTTAACTAGATTATTCTGAAACAAATTGATATTCAATTTTATCTGTAAATACTTCAGCATATATTTTTAAGATATAAAAACTTTATTCAAAGACTGTACACCTATTATTATTTTCATACCAAAAATTTAACAAAAATCTATAAACAAATATCTATTGGGTCGTTAGGAAAGTCATGATATATTTTCCTGTGTAAACATGAATCATGAATTCCCCAGCAACCTAATAGTAGGTACCTATATTTGAATTGAATCAAGAAAGGAGTTTACAAGAGAGAGCTGGAAAATTCAGGGATTGTGTGTTAGTTAAAGTAGAGGAAGTACTGGGGCCAGCAGGTGACATAGTGGTTAAGGGCACTGGACTCCCACATGGCCGACTGTGGTTCGAGTCCCAGACCTGGCGGCTTGTTTTCTCACTTTCTCTCTGTCTCTCTCTCTCTTTGTTCCTCTCTGGTCAATTTTAAATAAATAAATAAATAATGTTAACTAAAATAATTCTTTTTTTTTTTTGAGAGGTTTTTGCTATAGGGCGCGTGCGCTCGCCAGACAGAGAGAAACAGAGAGACAGAAAGCGAGAAATCACCCCCTGGGGGGATGGCCACATCGCAATCCCTTCTCCTCTATTCTCCTCTCAGGATCTTGGGCACGCACACACATGCGCCCGGCGTGAGTTTTAAGCCACCGGGTCCGGGACGTGAACCGTGGTCGACTACGTGGGAGTCCAGCGACATAGCCATTACACTAACTGCTGGCCCCGTTAACTAAAACAATTCTTTAAAGTAAAAAAAATAATAAAAAGAAGAGGAAGTACTTGGATACCTTGCATTTGTCAGGTCTAGTCATCCAGATAAATAGTGGTGTCATCTAGTCAAAGGATTTCAGGGAGCCAGCAGGTGGCATGGTGGTTAGGGGCAATGGACTCCCACATGGCTGACATGGTTTGAATCCCAGATCTGGCAGCTTGCTTTCTCACTTTCCCTCTCTTTCAATCTGCCCCTCTCTGGTCAAATTAAAAATAAATAAATGAATAAATAAAGTTAAATAAAATAATTCCTTAAAAATTGAATAATAGTAATAAATAAAATTAAAAACTTTTTTTAAAAAAGGGATTTCAGGTAGATGAACAGATTCTATGGGTGCAGGGTTTTGTATCTGTACTTAAATGATAAGTTCAGTTTTTAATACAATCATACTGAGAAGCCTTGGGACATCAAACTGAAGATGTCTAATACAAGATTGGCATCTGATTTTGAGAACAGGAATG
The DNA here is from genome assembly GCA_026018925.1 of Tupaia tana. Lineage (NCBI taxonomy): Eukaryota > Metazoa > Chordata > Mammalia > Scandentia > Tupaiidae > Tupaia > Tupaia tana. The sequence continues at coordinate 141,106,681 of JAKSZU010000009.1, read as the reverse complement.
AGATGGGAATTATTGTTGGTACATTTCTTTATGGTCTGGATTTTCTGAGCAAAGATCACTATCAATTAGGTTAAAGGATAATCGAATAGCTAACATATCTTGGAGTCTAGACTAGTACATTGCTTTAGGGAGATTTAAAAGCTTATCTCTTTCCCTGAGCCTTTCACTTACATTTCAAGGTATATCCCAAAGACAATAGAACTAGACCTACCTTCTCTCTGGAGGTGATTTATTTATATTCCAGTGCAAAGTGTCTCCATCTCTCTCTCTCCCTCTTTGACAGATGTACCAACTGCCTTATATATGCTCTGAGATTCACAAGTTTAAGATTTTTTCTCCTGTACTGTAACCCCTGCACTTACAGAGAAACATCTGGCCCTAAGATGTTCTTTAATAATTAATGATGTGGGGCCAGCAGATGTCATGGTGGTAAAGGGCACTGGACTCTCACATGGCCGACCACGGTTTGAGTCCTGGACCTAGTGGCTTGCTTTCTCACTTTCCCTCTCTCTATCGCTCTGTCCCTCTTTGGTCAAATTAAAAATAAATAAATAAAGTTAAATAAAATAATTCTTTAAATAATAATAACAATTAATTTTGTGTTCTGTGATTCAGAGGTATCATGTTTCCTGTCTGGATAAACAAACATAAAGGGCTGGCCCTGTTGCCAAGTGGTTAAGGGAGTTGGATGCAACATGGCCAACTACAGTTGAATTCTGGACCTGGCAGCTTGAAAAACATGCTGACTGTATTTTATGTGTGTCTAAAATGTTGACAGGGTAGAAAAATGGAGGAGAAGGGATTGTGATGTGACCATGCCCCATTTAAGGGGTGCTTTCTCCCTTTCCTTCTCTCTCTCTCCCTATTCTCTCTCTCTCTCTCTCTCTCTCTCTCTCTCTCTCTCTCTCTCTCTCTCTAGCAAGTGCACGCACCCTCTGACAATTTAAAAATAATAGTAAAATAAAAGTAAAAATGTAAAACTTAATAAATATATAAAAAAGTAATATCCTTGCCTATTGTCAGCAAAATTGGGGCGGATTTCAACCATGTATGAACTGGAAACTAGGTTAGATAGGGAATGGCTAAACTGACGTCAGTTTCTAGAAGATAGGCTCGGAAGGAAACTCCCCCTATCAGAATGGGCAACAGGCAGAGAACTTAGAGTGTTTGCTGCCTCATCCTAAGACTTCATACCTATGGTGCATGAGGACTTGCCTTGGACACAAAGCAAGCTGTAAAAGCATGTGAGAATATAGGTAATGTCTGCTTTAACAGGTAAACGTCAATGTTCACAATAGGAATCTAAAAGTAATAAAGACAACTGTATTACTTATATGTCAGCTCAGAGACAAGGTAAGACAATAGTTACAGGTGATGTGAGTGAATGTCAGAGAAAGAGAGACGTTTTTATACATTTCTAGGTATTTTCTTCAAATCCACATATACTTTGTGATGGGAAGCCTTCAATAGCTTTTTTTTTATCATCTCAATTTAATTCGGTGGTAAAAGAATTTCTCTGACAGGCTGAGTATTACCTTTTGAAGGAGAGGAGGACATGACAAAATGGACATATACCAGATTTACTCATATGGATGCATATAGGTAAAGTTTACTCATCTTCTACCAGTTTTACACATAGAACTGGTAGTCATTGGAATAATATTTGCTGTTTGGAAACATGAGAGATGGTCAAATTGCTCAGGAAAGGTTTTAAGAGTGAGTAGAAAGTTTGTCTAAGATTGAACCTCTGTGGAAAGCAGGCGCAGAAGAAGGGCATGAGTATAGCCAAAGACAAACTGCCAGCAGGCCTAGGAGGAGTCCCAGAAGGATTAAGTATTTCAAAACCAAGGAGAGGGGAGATTAATATGCTTACCTGATGTGGTAAGCATATCAGGAGGGGAGGAGCTGCAGCCTGCACTGGGAGTGAAAAGTCAATGTCGGCAATTTAGGAGGTGTTTGGTGATGTCACAAGGAGCAATTCTAGCATTTCAGAAATGGAAAATATAAATGTGGACAGAGAAAACGGTCTTTCATTGCCATTCTCTTTCACTACAAAATAAAAACTAGCTTAGTGCTACATTGCACTTTGCAGTATTGGGCATCAGACACTTCTTTATTAAAGGGAAGTTTACTACAGATAAGAATGAAATTAGGGACCAGCAGTTAGTGTAATGGCTATGTTGCTGGACTCCCATGTAGTCGACCACGGTTCGAGTCCCAGACCTGGTGGCTTAAACTTACACTGGGCACGTGTGCGTGTGTGCCCAAGATCCTGAGAGGAGAATGGAGGAGAAGGGATTGCAGCGTGGCCATCCCCCCTGGGGGGGGGGGCGATTTCCTGCTTTCTGTCTCTGTCTCTCTATGTCTTTCTGGAGAGCGCACATGCCCTATAGCAAAAACCTAGCAAAAAAAAAGGAATAAAAAGAATGAAATTAATGAGACCAGTTGGTTGTGTGGTGGTGAAGGCAGTGCACTTCCACATGGCTGACGGTGGTTCAAGTCCGAGAACTTGCAGCTTACTTTCTTTTACTCTCTCTCTTTTCCTCTCTCAATCTGTCTTGCGAGTGCATGTGCCCTGTAGCAAATTAACAAAAAAAAGATAAATAATATTAAATAAATAGTTCTTTAAAAAAACCCACAAAATTAATAATATAACAAAAACTGGAAAAAGATAGAGTGGATTTGCAATCTGTTACCAATGCCCTAAAGGTCACTGGATTCAAGCACACCTGTAATATCATTTCTTTTATCTACCTGGTAAATTTTGACTCTCATCTTCTGATGGCTCTGAGCCTGGAGCCATGGTGGAACTTTTAGGACTATCTCACTACCTTGATTAAATCAGGTACCAAGGGCATGGACCAACGACTTTTTTGCTACTTTTGTTAACTTGCCTGACCTGAGCAGCCTGATTTCACTAGCACTTGATTTGATTCAACTCCTGAGTTGTTAAGTCATGGGTTCTTTGCTTTTCTTGGCTGCTAGCCCAATGGCAAAGCTTCAGAACTCAGGACCAGAAGATGGCGTAATTGTTATTTCACTGGACTCCATGTAGTGGACTACAGTTCGAGTCCTGGACCCGGTGCCTTGAAGCTTATACCAGGTGTGTATGTGCTTACCTAAAATTCTGAGAGGAGAATGGAGGAGAAGAGATTGAGGCATGGCCATTCCCCCTCAGGGCTGATTTCTCTTTCTGTCTCTCTGTCTCTCCAGTGAGCACATGCACCCTATAGCAAAAATATCTCTTAAAAATTAAAAAAAAAGCTTCATAATTCTGAAGAATTCTTCATTTGATACCAAGCAACTAGCAGACCAGGCTGATTACTTAAATTTACATCGTGCAATAGGTCACATTTGTGTGTACCTTGGGAGACCACACACTTATCATGCATAACTGTAAGGACTTGAGGAGGGAAAATTCAAGATAAGGGAAGAGAGACCTTCCCCCCAAAATATAAAAGTTATCCAGTTATAACTTTGATGTGGTGTGTGTGTGTAGATACATAATCTGAGGATTTGAGCTTATAAAGCTTCCTGATTTCGATCTGAGTCTCTGGAGAGCCCCCAACTCTCTGGGAAGAGGTAGAATTTCTCAGAATCAAATTATGAACAGTTTTAGTAATGCTGGGCAGCATGTTGCAAAGGCATAAAACTTTCTATCTTAAATGAGAAAAACAAAAAGCAAAACCAGGGCAGGGGATGTCACACTCCCTGCATATCTAGATAATAGCTCCGTGGTGCATTCTCAGAAAATGCTGTCAAAATTGGCGAGAGTCCAGAAAAATCCTTTTTAAAGTTCTCTGCACATATTCTCGTCCCCAAGGCACTGCACACAGAAAAATGGTATACGCACCAAAGAAAATTTTGTAGCACTTTTCATCGCTTACAGTCAGAGATGAGATCTCTTATAGCTTCTTACTATTTTAGTTTGTCTAGAAATAAGTGATCTTTATAGTTTCTGACCCTCTAAAAATGAAACCATCGTCCCTGTAGTTGCTATGGTGATAGAAAAAACCCTAGGATCACTATAGAATATAGCATTTCCATTTCGCTCCCTGAATAGTTCCCTATCTTATCTGAAAATGTGATGTCAAAATGATGAAGCACCTACTTTTTAGTCAACTCCCTTCTTAATTTTGACATGCTCTATAAATTGACCTCCTCACTCTCCCATTGCAATTGTGTTAAGATGTCTATTTTTTTAGCCCCTCTTACTACGAAAGGAAAATGTAAATCTATAAAATGAAAATTAATTTCTAGAAGGTATTTGTACTTGAATTTATATAACTTGAGTCATTAAAATTTTAAGATGACATCATTGTAGCTCTGGTTCTTCGTACCAAATAAGATAAAGAAAATCCTGATTTACCCACTGGACACAGAGAAGAATTAGATAGAAAAATAGCTTTCACAACTGAAGATGAAATCCAGATTTCTAAAGTAAGGAATACCAGAAATCTATGAGCCTTGCTGCTTCGACTTGTATTTCTATTTGAAGAGCTTATTGTTTAAATAGGTGTTCATTGACAACCCAGACATGATGATATGAGAAGACTTCAAAAAGTTCAAGGAAAAGTTAAATTATACTATATAAATTTATTTCAGTGCAAGAAAAAAATGGAAATCCACGCATAGTTTTTCATGATACACTGAGACCAAGACTCAAACTGCTCAATTGGCCATGTGGGATCCAGCTGCCTTAACCTCCATGCCACTTTTTAGCCTGATTTCCGGTATTCAAAACAGCATTTCTACTGTCGCTTCTCTGTAATAGTGAAAATCAATGAGCATCACACAGATCCGGAACACAAAATTCATCACTTACTTAACAAAGTCAGAACCCAGGCCAGCAATGTTTCCTAGTGGTTAAGGCAACCAGATCTCACATAGTCTATCACAGTTTGAAACCCACCCTTGGAGGCTTAAAAGACATGGCAGGATGTGTATATGTGTGTTCCAAATCCCAACATGGTGGAGAAATGGAAGAGAAGGGACTGTGGCATGACCATGCCCCAATGGGGAGTGCCTTTCTCCTTCCCTCTTTCTTGCTCTCTGGCTAGTGAACATGTCCTCTGGCAATTAAAGGGGAAAAAATACCGAGTTACAAAACGTCTATATTTTATAATGTCTATAATTTACAGGCACCTTTATGCCTGTATTATATAACAAGAAATAAGCACAAATACACCTTCACAAGTGAACACTTATGAAGTTAAGATTTTAAATATGTCAATTATAGAATGTATAGACAAACATTAATCTGCTTAATTAGCTTATACTTCAAATTTTATCCTAACTAGTAAAATATTTCTTTCAAAAGTTGTCAGTATTGTCTTAGTCAAAAAGTTTTAATAAGAGAAAAAAAATCTTAAAATGAAACCGTATGGACTAGCAGTTGGCATAATAGCATGTTGCTGGACTCCCACATAGTCGACTGCGGTTCAAGTCCTAAACCCGGTGGCTTAAACTCACGCCAGGTGCGCGCGCGCGCGCGCGTGTGTGTGTGTACAAGATCTCAAGAGGAGAATGGAGGAGAAGGGATTGCGGCGTGGCCATCCCCCCCGGGGGGTGATTTCTCACTTTCTGTCTCTCTGTCTCTCCCTGTCTTTCTGGTGAACGCACACGCCCTATAGCAAAAACCTCTCCAAAAAGTAAAAAACAAACAAACAAACAAACAAAAAAAAAACAGTAAAATTTCAGATATAGGTAAACATAAATTAAAATAAAAGATAATATGCAATTAATCATTTTCTCAATAGTATATTTTCCACTAAAAGGGATATATATCTCAGTGATATTCTCATTTGATTTTGATTCTTTAAAAACAGAAATGGTTGGCTGGGCCATTAACCTAGTGGTAAAGGGAACTTGGATCTCACATAAATGAATTCAATTTAAATTCCAGCCCCCCTGGCTTGAAAAACGCAGGTCACATGTGTGTTTATGCCCCAGGTCCCAACAAGAGGGAGAAATGAAGAAGAAAAGACTGCAGTGTGACTATGCACCATGGAAAATTTGCTCTCCTTCTCCCTCATTCTCTCAGGCAAGCACATGTACCCTCTGGTCATAAAAACAGGAAAAATGTGATAAAATTACCTTCTAGTGATTCTTCAGTTTTCACCTTCTCTCCATGACTCATGTTACGTATAATTTGCTTTTCTTTCTTTTCATTTTTTTTTTTTTTTACAAAATTTACTTCCTGAAGGACATTTCTATTTGTTGGTTCACTAGAGCTTTTAGGTGTACTTAACAGTACCTGAATCTTCCCACTCTAGTCTTCCCTAGTAATGCTACCTTCCAGGTTTCTCCCTCCTTCTTTGAGAGCTTCATCCCTGCCTTTATTCATTAACTCAACAAATATTTGTTGAAGACTTTCCATATGTCCAGCACATTTTTCTTTTTTTTTTTTTTTTTTGAGAGGTTTTTGCCATAGGGTGCGTGCGCTCACCAGACAGACAGAGACAGAGAGACAGAAAGTGAGAAATCACCCCCATGGGGGATGGCCACGCAGCAATCCCTTCTCCTCCATTCTCCTCTCGGGATCTTGGGCACGCACGCACACCCGCCTGGCATGAGTTTCAAGCCACCGGGTCTGGGACTTGAACCATGGTTGACTACATTTGAGTACAGTGACATAGCCATTACGCTAACTGCTGGTCCCTTGTCCAGCACATTTTATATCCTAGGGATATAACAGTGAGCTAGAAAGACTAAATCCTGCTCTCTTAAAACATTAAAAATGAGGGGCCGGCAGGTGACATGGTAGTTAAGGCACTGGACTCCCCCATGATCAACTGCAGTTTGAACCCCACACCTGGCAGCTTGCTTTCTTACTTTCCCTCTCCCTCTCTCTCTCTCATGAGCACATGTGCCTGTAGCAAATTAAAATAATAATTATAATAAAAATAAAATAAAATAAATAATTCTAAAAAAGTGAAATGAATAAATGAATAAAAAGGTAAAATAACACTGAATGAATAAATAATATAAAAATACATTAAAAAGTAAAATTGTAGCAATGAATATGCTATATAGTAAATTAGTGGTAAATGTTAAGAACCAAAACTAAAGCAGGGAAGGAAGAAATGAAGGACAATGTTTGGGGTTAAAATTTTAGGTAGGGAGGTAAGGGAAGATCTTACTAAAAAGGTGATTTTGAAGTAAAGACTTATAGGATAATGGAGGAGTGAATAGTAAGGAGAAAAACAATGAAAAGAATATTCTGGGGAGGCAAATTAAGTGCAAGAGACTTGGCATTAGAGTGTGCATAGGGGAAGTAGTAGGCAAGGAAGGTGAAGGCAGTGATTATAGCTGGTGTATATGAGCCAAAGACTACCAGGGAACTACCTGAGAGAAAGCATCAGCCAACTCATGGAAGGTCTTAAGAGCATAATAAGGACTTCATTGTTTGCTGTGAGGAGGTGAGGATAAAGAGAGCCTGGATTCTATATAGTTGACCTCAGTTCAAGTTCCAGCTCCCTTTACTTGAAAAGAGGGAGGCAAGTAGAGTGATGTGATCTGACTCTTCATTTGAATGGACCTCTATGGCCAGCATGTTGAGTGTAGACTCCATGTGGTACAAGGGAAGAAGTGAGACCTGTTAAAGTATTGCCATCATCCATGCCGGAGATGATGGAGGTTCGGATCAGAATATTGACAGGGTCAAAATCTGGATACATTCTAAAGGTAGATACCTTTGGATTTGGTGGCTGACCCAATGAATGTCGGCAAGGAGAAAAATGAAGAATAACACAAGAATTTTGGCATGAACAAGTGGAAGAATGGAGCGTCCATTAATTATAATGTGGAAATTTTCAAGAGTTAAACGGTAATGTGTAAGGTTTAGTAAATGTTCAGTTTGAACACAGTAAGTTTAAGATATTTATTAGACTTCCATGTGAATATATAAAATACACACACACACACACACACACACACACACACCCAAGCTCAGGAGAAAAGTCTCAACTAGAGATAGAACTTTGGAAGTCACTGGAGTTAATATTTAAATCTCTTCTTCCACATTTGCTCATAAAATATAGGGATTTTCTTATGTCCCTTTCCCATCCCTCTTTTCCTGTAACTTCACTTCTATAGACAATCTTAGCCACTCCCAAGACTGAAATAGCATCCTATAAGAAAATAATATTATTTAAGTAGAGGTAGGAAAAGTGATAAGCAAGACGTCAAGATGGTAGATTCATTGCTGATGGGGCCCAAAAGAGGAGGCATCTATCAGATAGAGGATATAAAACATTAAATGGTTGATTTTGCTGAAGTGTACTTCAAAGTGTTTGTGGGCTAATAGAAATAAGAGGATCATAGGACCAGCAGGTGGCATAGTAGTTAAGGTGCTGGACTCCCACATGGCACAGTGGTTAAGGCTCTGGACTCCCACATGGCTACATGGCTGACCACAGTTTGAGTTTCAGACCTGGCAGCTTGAAAAATCACTCTGAGTGTGTGTGTGTGTGTGTGTGTGTGTGTGTGTGTGCCCAAAATTCCAGGAGGAGAATAGAGGAGAAGAGATTGCAGCATGGCCACCACACCCCCCAAGGGTGATGTCTCATTTTCCCTTTTGCTGTCTCTTTGTCTCTCTCTGGGAGTACATGTGCCCAATGGCAAAAACCTAAAAGAAAAGAAAAGAAATGAATGAGAGGATCAGGAAAAAGTACAGGGAGGGAAATGCAGTCTAGAGAATATAGAAAACTCAACTAGAGAGTCTTAGTTTTGTTGCCATGCTGGGATATATATACCTTCCACAAAACAGTCCTCAACCAATTATCGTATTCAACTGGATAGATGAAAATATTATACAGATACTTCAAAAAGTTCGTGGAAAATGAAAGTACAAGTTGATTTTGCTGCAAATTTTCTTTTAATCTATGCATGTTCTTTCACAATATGCATGTTTCATAAACTTTTTGAGGATCCCTCATATCTATCTGGAAATCTGCTCTACAATGTTTTGCATCAACAGATGAGAATGGGAAATCTAAGGTGCTAGAGATCCACCCCCCAAAACTGAATTTAAATAAAGTTAGTCCTAGCACACTTGGACTAAGGGTAGGGTTTCTAAATTAATCTAGCCAGGCAAATATGCCCTTAATTTTTACCTCCTTAATTTTTCTTTTCTCTAATTGATCTGGCTTCTTTAAGGATTCTCCCTGACCAAAATCTATCAAAAAATTTCAGCCACATCTTTTGAGCATTGGAGACCCTGGAAAAACATCTAGATTCCCAGTTTTATCCAAATTGATCTCTCAAAGCCTTGCCAACAAAGACACTTTTGTTTGGAACGATAAAATCTTGGTTATCAGGGCCATCAGGTGGTGGGGTAGTTGAGGTGCTGGACTCCCACATGGCTGACCACACAGTTCAAGTACCAGACCTGGCAGCTTGCTGTCTCTCTCTCTCTCTCTCTCTCTCTCTCTCTCTCTTTCTCTCTCTCTCTGGTGAATGCACATATCCTATAGTAAACTTACACAAACAATAATAATAAAGGAAATTTTTTTTTAAATCTTGGCTATCTCTCAGACACCTCCTTCTTTCTACATTTGCTATGATTATTTCTCTAACTTTGAGAATGTTTTCTGCATCAGGAAGCTGTATAGTATAATGATTATAAACAGACTCTGCAGCTAGATCACTCAGGGAGGACTCCAGCTACACTATTTATTAAACATCTCATTTGAGCAAGTTATTTAACTGCTTTATCTCAATTTTTCTATTTGAATAGAGGTATAATAGTGGTGCCTTCCTTGTAGGGTTGCTGTGATAACTGTATGAATTACTATGAGTAAAGCATTCAGAACATGTCTTGGCCAGAACTAAATGGTAACTATTAGTATTACCCAGATTCTAGTTATATTCAAAACTCAACCTAAGGCTTCCTCATCTCTAAAATTCTTCCAGTTTCTGCTTTCTACATTGCTTTCCCCCTTTCAAGTATTCAGTTACACTCATGCCATTTATCCTTGAATTATGTTCTTCTTGCCTTTATTACATTCTAATTTGTTTTCATACACATGATATGTGTATTCAGTAATGTCACAAATTATTAGAGTACAGGGATCACATCTTTTACTTCTTTCTTGTAGTGTGAAACGCAGCTCTCAGGACTTAATAAATACTAGGTTGTTGGAAAAGTCATGACACATTTTTACATAGAAAAATACGTCATGACTTCCAACAGCCTAATTTTTGTTGACTTATAGTAAAAAGTTGAGTTGAACTTTCTTATGAAAATTCCAATTTGAATAGAATCATTGAACCGTTAAGATTTTTTATAGAATTTTTTATTGAATTTTATTTATTTATTATTATTCTTCAATTTGACCAGAGAGAGACAGAGAGGAAGAATGAGAAGACAAGCCACCAGGTCTGGAATCTGAACCACAATCGGCCATGTGGGAGTCCAGCATCTTAACCACCATGCCACTTGCTGGCCCTACCTTTAAGATCTTTTACATTGTCCTTCAACCATGGTAAATATCCATTCAGACCCAGAGAGATGTTGTGAGCTGGTCAGCCATCTCCTTGTTTCTATTTTATTTTACTGTTTTTTTTTTTTTTTTTTTTTTTTTTTTTTGCTATAGGGCATGTGCGCTCGCCAGACAGACAGAGAGAGACAGAGAGACAGAAAGCGAGAAATCACCCCCCAGGGGTGATGGCCATGCCGCAATCCCTTCTCCTCTGTTCTCCTCTCGGGATCTTGGGCACACACGCACACACGCTCGGCATGAGTTTTAAGCCACCGGGTCCAGGACGCGAACCGCGGTCGACTACATGGGAGTCCAGCGACATAGCCATTACGCTAACTGCTGGTCCCTTTACTGGTTATTTAGCTGTTAGAGTAAATAGTAGAATAACAGTCCATCTGCATTTCCTGCTGAGTTTCCCCATGGTCTCCTTCATAGTATATCAGATACCTAGCAACAAAGTCCTCTGTTCAGGATTATGTCTGCCTATGTCTCCCAGATGTCACATAGTATCAACTAGTTCAAAAAAAGAGAAAACTTATACTACACCTGTTGCAAGTGTTATTCAAACACAATGATTAGAGTCCATCAGAACCAACTAAACTGAAAACATCTTCACGTGCTATATCATAATAGGGACATTTAGTGTTAAGTTGTACACATTGTTTAAGTCACTTTATGGAAAAATCTGATAGAAAAATTGGCTCTTGTACATAATAAAGGAGAGTTGTATAGAAACAAGTGTTTTTTTCTAAGTTACATGGCATTCTACATTTCCAAATTTTTAAAACCAGATATGTTTTTAAGTGGTATATGTAAGTGAGCATAGAAGGGGGTAGGTAGGTTTGATGAAGAAAAATTCTAAGGTAATACAACAGACCAAGGAAACCTCAAAAATTAATTATTACCTAAGAATGCAATTGAGAAATGAGATTAGGGTGATTTTCTTCCTTCTTTTTACTCTGAACTCTATCCTACTTAAATATGCAATTATGAACATATTATTTTGATAGAGACCTGAAAATCTAGTATGATTGACAAAGCACGTTCACAAATAGCTACAAGGTAAAATATAATCAAATCTGTACAAATCAATATAAATAATGGTAGGCTATTTTGGAAAAATGAGAAACATATTTGGTAATATTATGCCCAGTTTATAAATGACTAACACTGTTGATATTGGAGAAATACACTTTCTATCATAGTGTTTCACAAAAAAACAAAACCACTCTTTCATACAGTTGTCCTAAACCTAAATGCATAAATCTAAAGAAAAACAAACTAAACCAAAAGAGAAAAAAGGATATGGAGGCAGAACCCTAACACTGGACTCAATGTCCTTACTGTTTTGGAAGTTCCTTATATTTACCTAATAGTGAAATTCACCTTTAATCTTTTGCTTAAGGTTTAGCAAATACAGTGTGGGCATTGGTGATAATCAGTGCCATTCTCATGATTTATAAAGCAAAGCTCTTGATTTTTTTCTTAGACTGTTTAATGATATGTATTAATAATCAAAAATAAGCAGGCTTGGGTAAAAGTCACTGTATTATATTGAGCCATATGAAATTGTCAAGATTTGAACATTTTAATTGGCATGATGGCAATTCGCACAATTTGGCGGGATATTATTACTGTAGTAACATGTTCATGATTACAAATTTAAGCAGGAAAACTGAACACAAAGTAACTAGCTTTTCAAAATTGTAAAAGAAAAACTACAAAAGCAAATGTCAAGACTTTAAATAAATAAAGAAAAATAAAGCCCTACAACTGATTAAATCTTCACTTGGAGGTTCAATAATTTTAACAGATTATTTTATGTTTTTGAATGCAAAAGTAAAATCATTGGTTTTAAGTTACTGAAATAGAATTGGAAAAAATTGATTAAACATTTTATTTTAAAAGAACCTCACTCAAAACAATAACAACACAACTAGCAAAAAGGATCTTCTCCTTAGTAAAAATTCATGATATGCGAAAACCTGGAATGATTTAGAGTTTGTATTTCTCTACCTCAAGAGAAATATAAAATAGTAATTTATTTATTTGACACCTAAAATAAATAGAATGGAAAATATTATCCCTGTATAAGTAATATCTAGCCTTGGAAATACAGAAAAGGGACATAATTGAAAATATGTAAGAGTCTCTAACAGAAATTTATGTCAAAAGCAAACATGGGGACCAGCAGTTAGCGTAATGGCTATGTCTCTGGACTCCCACGTAGTCGACTGTGGTTCGTGTCCCAGACCTGGTGGCTTAAACTCACGCCGGGCGCGTGTGCGTGCGTGCCCAAGATCCTGAGAGTGAGAGGAGAATAGAGGAGAAGGGATTGCTGCGTGGCTATCCCCCCTGGGGGGGGGTGATTTCTCGCTTTCTGTCTCTCTGTCTCTGTCTGGCGAGCGCACGTGCCCTATAGCAAAAACCAAAAAAAAAAAAAAAAAAGCAAACATGTTTTAGTCTACATGTATTCTCTTACTTTAAACTGGTTTTTTTTTTTTTTTGACTTTATACTATTTGCCAACTTGGAAATAACTGGGAACAACTTTATCTTTTATCTATATTTTATATGATCACTTAACATTTTATTTAAAGTTCTTACATGTATATATGCAACTTTATAAGGTTTATCACATTCTGATCAGTAATTGTTTTAGGATTCCTCCTATGAAAATTTATTTTATAATAATTTTCATGATTTAAGAGTATTTGATTAAGCAATATGGATTTTACCAATCTTGTAATTTATATAATTATACACTTTAATGAGATTTTCCCTATATAATCTTTCATATTTTATTCTGTCTTCTCAATTGTACTGATGAGTAGGCTGGGACAGGTAGTATCTAATATCAATGTTAAGAAAAGAGACTTGGAAATTTTATGTGACTTGCCCTAAAGCACAGGTATTAAGAATCAGAACTGGTGTCTAAATCTAAGTCTTTTAATGTTCTAATCAAGTGCTTTGCTAAATTCTCTAGCCTGTTTCTTGTCATAACTACATAACACAAGCTCATTGATTAGGAAAAATACTAGTGACAATTTAATTACAAATGGGATTCCTGCCACACACTTTATAAATGATTGGTTTAAAATTCAGTATGAGGGGGGGCCAGTAGTTGATATGGGGGTTAAGGCACTGTGTCCTACGTGGCCAACTCAGTGAGTTTGAATCCCAGACCTGGTGGCCTGAAAAACATACCAGACATGTGTGTATGTGTGTGTCCTAAATCCTGGGAGGAGAATGGAGAAGGGATTGCAGCATGGTCGTCCCCCCTCTGGGGTGGTGATTTCTCACTTTTTCTCTGTCTCTCTCTCTATCTGTATTGGGTGAGCACATGTGCCCTGTGGCAAAAATATCCTTAAAAAATTCAGTATGGGGGCCAGCAAGTGGTGTGGTGGTTAAGGTGCTAGATCCTACATGGTAGTTGGAGTCTCAATCCCAGCAGCTTGAAAAACACGCTACGTGTAGGGCCAGCAGGTGGCATGGTGGTTAAGGTCTAGACTCCCACATGGCCGACTATAGTATGAGATTGCAGTATGAGTCCTGGACCAGATGGCTTGCTTTCTCATTTTCCCTCTCTCTTTCTGTTTGTCTCTCTGTGGTGAGTTCACATGACCTACAAAAAAATTGAAATAATAATAATAATAAATGCAATTAAATAAATAATCTTAAAAAAATACTGTATGCATGTGTGAATATGCCCACAATCCTAAGAGGAGAATGGAGAAGGGATTGTGGCATGGCCATCTCCCCTGGAGTGTGATTTCTCACTTTCCCTCTCACTATTTTACTCTTCTTTGTCTCTCTTTGGTGAGTGCATGTGCCATATAGCAAAAACTAAAGCTAAAAAAATAAATAAATTCAGTATGAACACATACAGAACAAACGTCTCCATGCTGATATATGTGTAGATTTTTGAGAATTTACATGCCTGGAGAATTTAACTCAAATGAGTTAGAATATAATACAGAAGAGGCTAATTTCATTTCCTTTTTTAAGTCTTTTTAGCACAGATAGATTAACATTGCTCTGTCCTCTTCTATCAGAGTTCATGCCTGGATGTACCAGACTGTCACTCATTCCGCAGAAGTACATTGAGTGACTAATAAATGCCAGGAACTGTTCCAGGAGTTATAGATACAGTGGTGAAGCAAAACAAGATACTACTTCCTAGCAGTTGTGCATATGATGGATGTTGGACATTACAGGGAACAGGTCAGAAGAAGTAGATGGCTCAGTTACATACCACTGCAAGTGCTAAACATTATTATCTTCTGCTACTCTATCTTTTGCTGTTGTTAACTAAGTATCACCATCTTGATAAATGTAGCATTGCAGCTAAGTGGGTACATATATACTTAAATGCATGTGTGTGTGTGTTTATATTTATAAAAACCTGCACTATTATTTTCTCATTTAGGTGAAGGTGAGAATAATGACTTTAAACAGTTTTAGGTATTAAAAATGCCTTAAGACACTTTGTAACTTGGTTAACGGAGGAGCACACAACTTTCATTTCTAGGAAAAAAGGATTAGAGAAATCCATTAGTAGCTGTTGTGACAGCAGCCATTGGGGAGTAGATCTATCTTCGAACTGAAAAAGAGAAATCGGAGTACCGGAGACTCAAACTCGAGTTCATTTTCACTCTCTGGAATTTGTCTTTATCTGACAGATGAAGGCAACACCCTATATAAATCTAATTCTTACACTCTTTATGTCCTATCCAGCTACCAGGCACTACATTAATGACATATCAAATTGGGAAGAGTATTCAATCAAAAGGCTTGAAAGTACTTATTAATTAGATTTTTCTGAGCTTCTGAAGAAATTTAAAAGTTATTTTTAGTAGCTCTCTGGTAAGCTGACCTTTTGATTTTCTCCTGTATGGTTTATGGTCTACATATGAAAAACACTTCCTCAACCCAACTATCTATTTTGGCCCAAATAGTCTCCATGGGATGATGCATTGTCTCTGCATAAATAACGAACCAGTAATTATATATCACAGATCAAAACATGACATGGTAATTGGCGAAGCACAGCTTGAATCATTCACGAATAGAAGGAAAACCTCCCCGCAACTTAATTGCAACCTCAAAATTTCTACCGGCTTCATGATTTGTAAGTTTTAATATGGGAGCTTCTGCCTTCCAGAATTTACAGGATGAGGATAATCCAAATAGTCTTGCTGAGAGAATGGGAGGAATAGGAATAAATGACTAAAGTAAATTTTAGCAGAGTTGGGAGTAAATTGCAGCATGGGAGTCAAAGTAGGACAACTGCTGGGGCTGATAAAATAATGGTGGAGAGAGAATAGTGAATAATTTCCTATAAAAGACGGAGATGTACAAAATACAAAAGAAAACTGCACCAAATCACAGGTAAGTGTGAGCCAGGCATGACTATAATGCAGTAAATATCTATAATCTTTTCACTGTAAGTGAAATGAAAAATAAGGTATGATGGGAAAGATTCAAGCAGCATTTAAATTACAGTAATAGACTTAATAATTGTTTAGTAATATATATATATATATATATATATATATATATCAAATCAAACGAATTGATCCCAAACCACAAACTCATTTAAAGAACTACATTTATCACTGGACAACCATATTAGTTGTAAAAATAAAAAACCCTAATTTTCCTCAGAGATATCCCTAAATGTGATTATTCAAAACATTTACATAGAATCCGAAAGATCAGTTTTCACAATATGGTAGTATAATACATTCGTAAAAACCATATTTTGCCATATGCCAAAGTATTCTATGAGAAAATGTAAGTGGAATTTAAAAAGTATTTATAATCCAGTTTTGCTTTGAGATTGTACAATGATCCAAGATTATTTCATTTAGAATAACTGCAATATCCTTTTGTTGCAATATTATAACATTGATAAATGATCTCACCCTTTATCTAGCATGCCCCCTTTATTACACTATGCACATAAAACAGTCTTTAAAAAAATTTTCCTTCATATAGTTTGTTCAGAGTTGTACATGCGGTATCTTCTGCAATTATCTAATTCCCCTAATACCAGACTAGAAAAAAAACATATATATGTGAAAGTAGTAATGGAATTTTATGGATGATAACATGCATGATTAAGCCACTATGCAGTTTACTCTAGAGGGGAAACCACATTTAGTATGTTGTGATGATGCTCAGGGAATGAATGTAAATTTAAAAAAAAAAATTCAGAAAAAAAATACTAAAACTGTTACAAAAATTTAAAGAAAAAACTGTGTATTTGATGACCACAGTAAGCTATATAGCCCCAGCTAGGTACTATTTTATAGTATGTTCATTCTACTCACTAAGGTTTATGCCTAAAGTCAGACATGGGTTCTTGTGTATGTATATATATCAGCTGTGCTTGCTATTGCAAATATTTAGACCAATTAAGTTCATTAGCAAATCAATTAAATGGGGGGGGAAAGGCATAGAAAGCAACCATGGATACCAGAGACAATGGGAGGAGGGTTGGACAGGGCAGAGGGTTAGGGATAGGGAATCAAGGATGGCAAAAAAAAAAAAAAAAATAGCAAAATAGACAAGACATAAGAAGTGAAAAATTGTTTGTTGATAACACGTATGTTGATGTGCTTGATTGAGCCAACAGACAGTGTATTTTGGATGAAAAATTCATTTTGTATACTATAATGTGTATAGCATATTAATGTAAAAAAAGAAAAATAAATTAATAAATTAAAAAAAATAGTCACTTTACTCACGGTGTTAGTTTTGTCTTCACTTAAGCAATTGGCACTATTAATTTCTGCCTAAATGCTATAAACTAGATCCCAAAGGAGAAAGATCTTGCCCAGGGTGTTAGGACCTCTGTCACCAGTACCTTTTCCCCTACTTCAAGGCAAAATCAAAGTATGAAAGACAAGCATCAGAGTTTTATATCCCTCAAATTCACAGGACACACCCCCAATTTTCTATTTGAGCCCCATATCCTCTGAGAACAAGTATTTATATGAACAAGCTTAAATTTCTGTATGAATCCAAATATACATCTGCCTCTACTTGGTTTTTTGTTTGTTTGTTTTGTTTTGCCTTAGGGTGTGTGCACTCACCAGAGAGACATAGTGAGGGGGAAAGTGAGAAATCACCCTGCGGGGGGTGGGGGGGGATGGCCATACCACAATTCCTTCTCCTCCATTCTCCTCCCAGGATCTTGGGTACACATGCACATGTGTCCAACATTAGTTTCAAGTCACTGGGTCTGGGACTTGAACTGTGGTCAGTCATGTGGGAGTCCAGAGACATAACTGCTGCTGTACCATCTGCTGCCCCCTACTACTTCTAATTTGAAAACATTTCTAGAATCTGACTTTTTCTCACTCCCATCCTAGTCTAGTCCACCAGATCCCATCTCTTCCCCAACTAGACTCCTTCCTTCAACCTTTGGTGCCCTAGTGTTATATTCTCAGGCTGAGTCAGAGTGATCCTTTTAAAACAGAAATAAGGTCGTATCAATCCATGTGCTCAAGAACCTGCAATGACTCCCATCTCACTCAGTGAAAGATAGTCTTTACAATGGCCCACCAGGCTCTCCACAATCTGGACCTCCACAACGCCTATAAGCTCATTCCCTATCACTCTTCCCCTGGCTGGTTCTGCTCCAGCCACCCTGACCTTCTTACTGTTCCTTGATCAAGACAGGCTCACTCCCACATTTGGGCCATAGATATATTTCCAACTCTCCCTCGTGCTGTGGATGTTGAACAAGGGCTGTCTTTATTTCTTGATCCTATTTAAATTCAACATTAGGACCAAGTCCCCTGTCAACATCTCTGAGTTTTTTTTTTTTTTTTTTTTTTTTTTTTTGTTTTTTTTTTTTTTTTTTTTTTTTTTTTTTTTTTTTTTTTCATATATCCACACACCTTGTCACCCTCTTGGCTATAAAAAAAGTACATTTTATTATCTCAAATGCAGCATCTATGCTATCATGAGTTTTGATGAGTTTTTTAAAATGATATATGGCAGGCTTCTTTCTTTCCTTCTCTCTGTTTTCTTCTTATTCCTTTTTTTATTTCTTCCCTCTTCTCTTTGTCTTATTTGTTTCCTTTTATAGAATCTTTTTGAAAAAAAATTTCTTTTTTATTTTCCAGAGAGACTGTGTGCTTGCCACAGAGAGACAGAGGGATAGAGAGAGGGAGAGGGAGAAAGCACCCCATAATGGGGCATCCCTTCTCCTCCATTTCTCTATGCTCTTAGGATGTTGGCCATGCATGTACCTGGTACATATTTTAAGCTTCTAGAGATGGGATTTGAACTATGGTCAGACATGTGGGCTTTAGCTCCTTTAACTACTAGGTCACAGAGCCAGCCCATGTATGGGATCTTTTTAAGTTGGCATGGAACCATCTAGAATTAGAATGCAGTAAATTTTCCTATGAACTAGGCATGACAGATTCTATGTTTACCCTCACTTGTGCTCAGGAGAGCTCTTTAAAAAAGGAAGCAGGAAAGGTGGTTAGCCACACAGATTCTGGTGCTACATAGCTTTTCCAGCATTAGTTGTGTCAATTTTGTCTGTTTACTTTCTATTTCTTTAAGTCTCTTCATTTATAAAAGGGGGATAACAACTTAAGAGATTTCACAGCATTGTGGGGAGGATTAAGTGGGTTATTGGTAACGTGTGAAAAGAGTACCAAACTAGTCCATAAAAGTTGATTCTCAATACTGCAAAAGGTAGACACTAATTGTCCTCCTTCCTATAAGGTGTGCTCTTCTTTTTGTCCATAAAATAAACCTTCCTCAATGCCAAGGCCTAATGAAATAAGCAAGGAATTCCTCAGGGAGGGAGCAGCAGCATCACGACATTCCATCCCCAATAACATGGAGCATTTCTGAGGATTTCTGTTGGCAAACGCTGACTACACAATATGCAACCTATGACATAATTTGCTCAAAACTGTCCTAGATAGATTCACCTAGAAGCAAATCCTAAGCCAAGGATGTGCGTACAAGTGATTTACTGGCATGATCCTAGGAAGCACTGGTAAGAGACCAGGTAAGGCAGAACAGAGAGCCTGGAAAGACTATAATATGGGGCTGGTTTTTACTGTGTACGACAGGGTCTTAATACTAGGTGGAACTTTGGGTCAGAATGAAAATCGTGTTTCAGTTGTCCCAACTGAAGAATGAACAAGTAGTGGTGTTCATCCACCAAAAACTATCTGTTACCAGTTGAGTTTTGCTGGGGGATGTGGGTGCAGAGCTTTAACTCTGACACTCAGAGCTAGAGAGAACTCCGAGACAGTCTCAGGTGAGCAGAGTTGGCAGCTGTTAGAGTGCAGGAAATGCTGGGAAAAGAGAGAATAGATGAGGTTCCAAGAGTGTCTCATACACCAAGGAAACTGAAGCTTTCAGTAAAAATCAGGTATATGGAAGCATTAAAATAAATCTTTTCAGTTGGGTCTCTTAAATGGAGAATTCCTGATTTTGTTATACAATTTAAAATATTTAAGACTCTCAGGGGGAAAACTTTTGGTAACTTAAAACTTGTGATGTTGGGGCAAGCAGGTAGAAGTTAAGGTGCTGTATCCCCACATGGCTCACTGCAATTTGAGTCCTATACTCAGCAGCTTGAAAATCATGCCAGGTATATGTGAATGCATGCCCAAAATCCAGAGAGGAGAATGGAGGAGAAGGCCATCCCCTCTGGGGAGCATGGCCATCCCCTCTGGGGAGGGGGGGTGTGATTTATCACTTTCTCTCTCTCTCTCTCTCTCTCTCTGGCAAGTGCATGCACCCTATGACAAAACCCTAAAAGCAAACAAACAAAACTTATGATGCTAAGAATTTCTATGTTCATGTTTTTGTATGTGATTCTTTAAAGCAAGATTGAATTATTTAACATAGTCATTATACTTTGGCAAATTTATGAATACTTGTTATTTGCTTAAAAATAAAGTATAAGTTATCCCTAATAGTGCTAAAAAATCATAACTCTTTCAAAATTATGGCACATATATACGTGTGTATATCTATTTCTATATATATTTAATATTTTTCTAGGTAAATCATCACAATGAATTGATTAACAATGCTACAATTAACTATGAAATAAGAATAAATGTTACTTATGTGTATGTTTCTCATTCCTCTCGAGTAATGCCTTAGCTATTGATAGTGCATTAGCCATTCCGTGCAGACTTCCTCTGTAAATAAGTGTTTATCTGCACGGCCCCTGTCAAAATGATTAGGTGGCTTCCCAATTTAATACATCTATTGATACCATATGTCCTATTTTAGTCATATTTTGTTCAGAAGGTAATTAACTTACTACACAATATTTGTGTTGTATTGCGCTTTCAAGAAATATGTATGTTAAAACCACAGCAATACCTACTATAGTTCTGTAATTTGATTCATGCAAATCTGTCAGGAATAAAATGAACCACAATTTAATTTCAAACCTTCCCCACTAGCAGCTGTACAATTTATGCACTGCTTTTCTATTTTTACTACTGGATAATGACAATGATGAATGCCTTTAAGAGGAAATACATATTCATTGAAAAGACTCAGCTCAAAAAAACTATCCCCCTTCAAAAAGCCCGTGGAGGTAGGAAGCCCATTTCCCTGCTGCAGGAGATGTGTTGGGAGACAGATGGAATGATGCCCACAACCCCCTTGAGAATTCAATAATCCAGCTAAATCAAACCTGCAATAATACCTTTCACAAGCCACAGTAATCAATACTATTACAATTGGTGTCAGTTACAATAATATTAAATCTATCGGGATGAATACATGATTAGCTCTGAGTATAGTCAGGGGTCTACCATTCTGCCTATGCTAGGGTTGAAAGGGATGGAAACAAAGACTTTCAATGGGCAACTTAATAAGTTCAGGGTCACTGCTCTCTGACCCGTATGTTCATGAACATGCAAAGGAAGGAATATTAGCTCATTAGCAGTGATTTACATGTTGAATAACAATGACGAACTCACAAAGTGTGCTGTCACAAGAAATTAGTTCATGTGAATAATGACGAGAAGGCTTGCATGTCTCCTTTCTCAATTGATTGCATTTCATTTCCTCACTGTACCCATAAGTCATTTGACTTTTACTTCAAAGAGAAGAAGAAATAGCACCATACTGAAATGGATAAACTGTTTCCAGAGATCCATGTCGCTCTTCTTTTATTTTAGTGTGTAATTCTATAGCTTATTTGATATGATGTAAGATATTAGAGTTAACTCACTCAAAAAATTGCAGCACCAATTTCCAAAACAAACAAATGGCTTTGTCTATTTATATACTGTGCAGATAAATGTGTGATATGAAATGAGATCCCAAGAAATCACTTAGAGTATAAGATACCTTAGCTGATACGTGCTGCTGATAGCAAACTCATCTTCTGTCTATAATCTTATGTTGTTTGCATTAGAAAATACCAAGCTCTGGCTATACTCTAATATTTCATTTTAAGTGTGAAATGGATGATCACAAAAATTATCTTGAGACACATTATTATGTACATTTTCTTGGTGCTACATTTATTTATCTTCAGACACTGACTGCTAAAATTCATAGCCTATTGCCTCATGATGACTTGTCTTAGCTCAGAATTCAGTAATGTGTGGCTATGTGGTTATTGGTTTTTTTGTTTTTAAAAAAAAAGCTGGATTTGGTTTGGTGGCCTTTGGTTGGTAGTTTTTTTTTTTTTTTTTTTTTTTTTTTTTCTGGTCTCCCCTTAGGTTTTTGACATAGGATGCATGCATTCACCAAAGAGTGACAGAGACAATGAGAGAGAAAGTGAGAAATCACCCCGTGGGGGCGGGGAGATGGCCACACTGCAATCCCTTTTCCTCTGTCCTCCTCCTGGGATTTTGGGCATACATGCACACATGCCCAGTGTGATTTTCAAGCCTTCTGGTCTCCTGGTTAGTAGTGTGTGTATATATATATATATATATATATATATATATATATACACAATTATATTATATTCCATATATTATAGAATAGATATTGACAATTATTTGAAATTGAGCAAGTAGAAAATATACAGCTAAAACAATGTACAATAGATATAATTGAAATTCTCACCTAATTTCCATTTTTGGGGAGGTAGCGAGAAGAAAGTAAATAATCTATTCCACTACTGAAGCTTGGTTTTTGGTAATACCTTACTGCCCTCAGCACATTCATAATCTATGATCTTATGTATTTCTTTGTTTTAGGAGGGCTCTCAACACTAAATATGTTTAAATATCTCTTCTAATTTATGTCTCTCGTTATACCCCAGATTTTTAAAAAATATTTATCTAGGGGCCGGCAGGTGATGTAGTGGTTAAAGGTTCTGGCTAACTGTGATTTGAGTCCTGGACTTGGCGGCTTGCATTCTCACTTTCTCTCTCTCTCTCTCTCTCTCTCTCTCTCTCTCTCTCTCTCAAAATAAATAAATAAATATTTTAAAATTATTTAATTTTATTTATTATTTATATCTTTAAATTTGATCAGAGACACAGAGGGAGACAGAAAGGGGAAGCAAAGTGAGAAAGCAAGGCCCCACATCCAGAACTTAAACTGTGATTGGCTGTGTGGGAGTCCAGTGCCTCAACCACACCGCCAACCGACTGGCCCCTCTGCTCTTCCATTCTCTTTTGTGGATTTCAGGCATGTGTGCATATGTGGTTTTAATCTGTTTTTCAGGATAAGCACATTGCCAGGCCCAGGACTTGAACTGCATAGCTGGCTGTGTGAGATCCAGCAGCTTTAACCACCGTGTCATGAGCTGGCTCTAAAACTGTCTTATAAAATTTGTGGAATTTTTTTTTTTTTGCAGGGGTGGTTTGAGAGAGAGAGAGAAGGGGCATTTTTAATAGGGCTTTGCTAGCCCACATCCCCCTCATCAGGCTCCCAGTTAGCTAGGGCCACAGGTGCTCACCACCAATCCCCATCCGTTTAGGTTGGGCCAGGAATCAAACCTAGGCTCCAGGGCAGTCTCAGCCACTGTGTAGCTACGCCCTCCTATGCACCCCTATGGCACCATGGTGGCTAAAACTCTATAAAGTGATTTTTTTTTAGAGAGATTTTTGCTATAGGGCGCATGTGCTTGCCAGAGAGACAGAAAATGAGACATCACCCCCAGGGGGATGGCCATGCTGTAATCCCTACTCCTCCGTTCTCCTCTCAGGGTTTTGTTCATGCACACACACACACACACACACACACACAGTGTGAATTTATGTCTCCAGGTCTGGGATTCGAACTGCAGTTGACTATGTGAAAGTCCAGCGACGTAACCATTACACCATCGTCTGGTCCCACTATCAAGCAATTTTAAGAATTCCATGAATTAATGAAATGGCCTTTACTGTGTATACAATTTAAATAAATTGTTATGGTACTATACATGATCAACACGATAATCTTGTAAAATCTAAATGAAAGTGCTTTGCTTTTACCTTTAGAGACTCTTCTTGTTTAAAGAGATCTTCAAAATCTTTAGCACAGAGGTCAGGAGCACTGAGAAGCTGTTCCACTTCTGATAGGGCTTGTGAGACATAAGTGATCTCAGTCAGATAAGTAGAAGGCACATAAGAGATTTCCAAAGGCATGTCTTCAGTCGTCACTATCACCGTTTCTTCACGGACAGTGCGCTGGTATAGATATACAAAAGAACAACTCTTTTAGCTTCCTAATAATGAAAAGCCTTCTGTTGAATTTATTTCAGTTTCAGTCTATAGCTGATACAGGTCTGAAAGTGGATGCAATACCTCATGGTGGTAAGTGTAGTTAGGAGGTTATTATTATTATTATTTTTTTTTACATACTTCCAAAAAGTGTTAGAAGCATTTTATCCGACAAGATACATACACATTAGCACCATGAATATAAGATGAAAGACCAAGAGTCATAGGCCACAGGTCAAGAGGACAGTAGTATACTCTAATAGAAGGGCACTTTTAGCAATCGACTTTTACATTTTAATTCTAAGCCTCATGGAAATCCAGATACGGCGTGGGATGTGTGTGTTGGGGGGGTATCCACAACCCTTCTACTCATTACAGAGGAATCTTTCCTATCCTTAGCCTCCCTAAATTTGAAGAGGCATAAAGCGATTTGGGCTAGTATATAACCCTTCTATTGAACAGTTCTTGCCTCCAAATTCCAGACATTAGGTTCTCACTTTGATGCTGGCTTCTTGCTAAGTTAAGCTGCTAATTAAGCTTCTAAAAGACTGGGACTGATTGGAATTCAAGTTTTATTAAGTCCAGAGAGAGAAGGGGACTAGCCTCTCTTTTCACATCTATACTTTTCTAACAGGGACCCAAGTGCCAGGAATGATGAGGATTTACAGCTCAGAGATTTTTTTTTTTTTTTTTGAGTTTCCCAGTAGTGCCCCTTTCCCCATTCCTTATAAGAGCAAGAAATAAATACCACTTGGCATGCAAATTCCAAAAGATGGATAACCTCTGCTCTCTTCTGTCTACACTATCGACAGCAAAACTCTTGTAATTGAAATGATTCTCCCAGTAACTTTGTTTTGAATTGATCAACTGCAACCTGCCTCTTGATGGGGTCAGCAGAGGGTTTCAGTGGCAGGGTCTCTGGGGAAGTCTGAACCATAAGCATGCTAACACAGCCATTTATTACTGCATGGCCTTTTATGACAAGACCATACTCATTTTTACAGTAATCTAATTAAATGGACTTTGGGATCCCAGACTGATTCCTATACAAAGGAGGGTACAAATTATAAGCTGGTCAATTTACGTTTTCTTTTTAATTTATTGGCTCAGGAGTTTTATATGTAATTCTTACGTGATATAAAATAATTCTACATTAGATGTTTCATCTATTTATGACATAGCCAATTCATAGAATTGCACCAAAAAGCTTTTAAAGAACATAATTACAGGTTTTACATTTGTTTTTACTGCGCGTATCCCAAGCAAAACCATGCCACATATTTCTTTAGGATTGACAGAATGATAATACACATATAGTTCTTATTTACATCGAAAACGATATTAGAAACTTGAAGTACAATTTGATGAAGATGACATTTAACCATAGATTTAAAAATCCAAGTTCCTGATTTCTCTATTTGAAATCAAACATTCCACCAATTTGAAAGGCGATTTGAAAGTGAAGTTTTCACTGACACACTGGTTTTAACACAAAGTAACACAAAGTTTTAACACAAAGAGTCAACTGTGCAAGTCAAACAAATGTATTGTGACTTGGACATGTTCCGTTAGACTGGATTGTTTTCTTAATAAAAATCCTATTCTACGTGACTATGTTGTTCTTAATAAAATCTCCAAGTTAGTAAGTTTGTCTTTCTTGTTTACATCAGGTACTTTAACTCTCGAGGTAAAAATAGTTCTTCATCATTTAAAACAAGCAAATTTATGATAACATTTAATAAATTGGTACAATTACCTTTGTTTTTCATGATATGAATTTTATATCTGTAGTCTTTTAGAGAATAGTGGTTTTTGTTAATGGGGATCAAATTATGTAGAGAACAAGTTAATTTTTTCTTTTTGGTGCTTAACTAATGGGGTTGTTTTAGAATTAGATATATCTTCAAAATATTTAGGAAACATCTGAGTCTTACTTAAAATAAAAGTGTGAGTTATGTATATATAAGTCTGATATATGTCCTCATCATTTTTTTTCTTAAAGGGAAAAGTCATTCTAAGTTCTTTATACCTTTTTTCCTGCTTTTCTTTGACATACCCTTTCCTTTGTCTTCATTACCTATGTTTGGAATGTCTTTAGCTATCTTACATTCATAGTGGTCCTTCGTAAATATAGTAATTATGGATTATAAATAGCAAGGAACTTAATTCAATGATCAAATACAATAAGAAAAGAGGCACTAAAAATATACTCACTTTTGACTACTAACATTAACTTTTGGAAACAAAAGTTGAAACCCACATTTCTACTTCTATGTCATTTGTAGCTAATTATAGTTGATAAGGTCTCACCATCATCAGCCAGTCTCCGACCAACGGTCTAAGAACACAGGCAGCCTAAAAGAATATAGCTGATAGGGAACCAGCAGTTAGCGTAATGGCTATGTCGTTGGACTCCCACATAGTCGACCACGGTTCGTGTCCCGGACCCGGTGGCTTAAAACTCACACCGGGCGCGTGTGCGTGCGCGCCCAAGATCCCGAGAGGATAATGGAGGAGAAGGGATTGCGGCGTGACCGTCCCCCCTGGGGGGTGATTTCTTGCTTTCTGTCTCTATGTCTCTTTCTGTCTGTCTGGCGAGCGCACGTGCCCTATAGCGAAAATCTCTCAGAAAAAAAAAAGTTCTAAAAGAATATAACTGATACAGATCAGCTGAATAGAGCACTAAGATAGAATCCTGTGAACTTATATGAGACGTAGAAATATTTCGAAATCACTCTTTGACACTGGTAGAAAACTCTCAGTTCATTTTCTAGAAAACTCTTACACATTTTGAATTATTTTCTCTCATATAACTCTCTAATACACTAAGTTTAACACAGAGAGTTGTATCATAATTTTTATATACAAGAAACTTCCAAAAATTGGAATCAAAAGCTGTTATTTATAGTTCTATGTTACAATCTATTCTTTCAAAATTTATCATTCTTTTTGACACAGTTATGCAGGTCTATAATGAATAAACTATGCCCATTGAATGACTTTTAGTTTGGTTTAATAAAAATTTCAGACAGTTATTAAAAAATCAGTGTAATTGGAAGTATCATGTTCATTTTCTCTTCTTTATGCAAAACCTATGCACTCATATTCAGATTAATCCCTTTCATTTGAATTTCATTAACTCTGCCTTGAATAATTATATCCTTCTGAATTCTGATGTGTACAAATCCTGTCTAACCTTTTGAAAATCAACTTGCTTTTGTTAACGTTCTTTTACCACCTTATATCATTACAGATATTCATGCATCATTAGCAAGGAAGTGCTATAGCCATACTAATTCATTTTATTACTGTCTGTTCATTTTCATCTTTAACTATACATACCCAAAAGAATATACTACCCTCATCTAGGGGGAGTTAAAATCAAGAAATGTTAAAGAGAGTCCCCTAGCACCAATTTTATTTAAAAATGGAAAGTTCAGTCAGTGCTTAAAAGGGGTTATTAGAGAACAAAACTGTGATTTGTGTAAGCTAAACTTGAGGTCAAAGCAGTTTTGAGATTTTGACCTACGTAAGTTGTTAAACTACCACATAAAGTTTCAAATAAACTTTAATTTCTCTGAAACTTTAGTTATCACATGCTTTGCATTCTTAAAATTTGCTTCTAGAAGGGCCACAGAACAGCATGAGATAAGAGCAATACTGTTTTGAAACAAATGGTGCCTTATATCCAAATTTGAAAACAAAATGTTTTCCTCTATGATTTAAAGGACTTCTCTCTCCTTCCAGTGTATTGTGGTTACTGGCCTATTTATCATTAGTGAGGTCAAAGAAACTCAAGTAGTGGGGTCATCAGGTAGTGTTGTGGCTAAGGCACTGAACTCCTCACATGGCCAACCATGGATTGAGTCCCAGACCCGGAGGCTTAAAAATCATGCCAAGCACGTGTGCGTGCATGTGTATCCAAAGTCTCTAGAGGAGAATAGAAAGGAAGGGATTGTATGGCCAAGTTTCAGGGCAGTGATTTCTCACTTTCTCTCTAGCGAGTACATAGTAAAAAAAAAAAAAAAAAAAAAAAAAAAAAAAAAGAAAGAAAGAAAGAAAAGAAAGAATAAAAAAAAAAAACTCAAGTAATAAAATGTACTAAATGCCATATTATTATTACATGTCTCAGATACCTATATATCTCATATAAATATAGTACATAAAAACATGCCCGTGCATGCAAAGTTACATAAGAAAAATACACTATTCTCTAGACCAAAAGTAATGTAGCAATGAAGCCTTTTATTAAACTCCATTGGTATTAATAAAAATCATGTGCCATATCTTCAAAATAAAGTATTTATTACTAATTTATTGTGATATATGATTGAAAAGAATCTGTGAGCCATTATATGAAAACCTGTTAATTCATATGTAATTATTTTTCTTTAAAAGAACATTCTTTATTCTTAGAAATTTTTGTAATAAGGTAAATACGCTCCCTGGGGAGATAGAGAAAGAGAAAGTGAGAAATCACCCCCTCAAGGGGGATGGTCATGCTGCAATCCCTTTTCCTTCATTCTCCTTTCAGGATTTTAGGCAGGCACGCACACGTGTCCAGTGTGTATCAAGTCTCCGGATCCGGGACTCGAACCACAATTGTCCATGTTGGAGTCCAGTGTTTTAATCTGTATACCACCCGCTGGCCCCAGAACATTCTTAAATGTTACGGATTTTTGAAAGTAGTGACACAATGGTGTGTACATTTCAAATAAGATTACAGGCTTTAAGTAGGTTTGCTAGATCATCAATGGAATGGAAATGGAAAAGACTTCAATTATTTTAGACAAGTAGATCTGGGTTTTAGCCTCAAAAGTCCTTAAAAAAAAAAAAGGGCCAGTTCAATGGTACAGTGGTAATGTGATCCTGTATGCACATGGAAGATTCAGTTTCCCATACCCTGGCTGGTTAGGAAGACTAGTGTGTGGGAGGTGAAGAGGGGGATCATGGCATGAGACCCTGTTGAGGATGCTTGTCTCCCTCTGTCTCTGTCTCTCATTGATATGAAAGAAAGAAATACAAGTCTTTAGAGAAATACAAGTAAGTGTCCTTCCATGGATCATTATAGTCAAAGAAAAGTTGAGCTGTTTTTATTTTCTCCTCTGGATCATTTTTAGACATTATAAGCATAAAAAAATCAAATCAAGTAATTAAATTTGGCAAAAAAAAAAATACTGTATAATCCACAGAAAGAAACCCAGCCTCATGATAAAGTGTTGCAAACTCAAGAACATGACATTGGTGAGTCAGGTATGTGTTTAGTCTATCATGTACATTACTCTGGATATGCATAAATGGCATGGTGATATACCAAGGTCCCAACAGGACATCGCCTCACGTGTTTTAATGAAGTCACTGGGTAGAAGACCTTGAAAAATCAGTCTAGTAAGTTCCAATGGATTGGTTATGACCCTGAGTAAAGGGAATAGCAAGGAGAGTGTTCTGAGGTTATTTCCCCCTCCTTTTGGCGTCATCTAGAAAACTGCTTATGTGAAGATACATGAGAAAAAAGCAAGTATCAACCATTGAAAGATCATGAAGAAAATGATCAACCAACTATGGTAAACTTATAATTTACCCCCTCCTAGAAAAACATTAAAATCCACTTGGGACCAGCAGTTAGTGTAATGGCTATGTGGCTGAACTCCCATGTAGCCGGCCGCGGTTCGAGTCCTGGACCCGGTGGCTTAAACTCAGGCTGGGCGCATGTGTGTGCATGCCCAAGATCCCGAGAGGAGAATGGAGGAGAAGGGATTGCGGCGTGGCCATCCCCCCTGGGGGGGTGATTTCTCACTTTCTGTCTCTCTGTTTCCTTCTGTCTTTCTGGAGAGCGCACGTGCCCTATAGCAAAAAAAACACTCCAAAAAAAGAAAAACATTAAAATCCACTAAAATGGGGGTCAGTAGATGGTTTGGTGGATAAGGGCGCTGGATTCCCACATGGCTGACTGTGGTTTGAGTCCTGGACCTGGCGGCTTGCTTTCTTGCTTTCCTTTCCTCTCTCTCTGTCTCTCTCTGGTCAAACTAAAAAATAATAATGATAATGACAAATTGAATTAAATAAATAATTCTTTAAAAAACACTGAAATAAATAAAAATAATAAAAAAATACTACAATCATCTTTTCTAACCCTATTTCTCATTTTCTAAAACTAGAGTAATTTTTGGAGCAGCTCAGGCTGTCAATGAAGGAGACACTGAAGGGGAAGCTGGATTTGTTAGGTTTTAAGTACGTCCTGCTTCTGGGAGGCCAGTGTCCCGTATAAAAGGCCTGGCTGGACCTACACATTGACCTGCTTCATGTTGATTTCTCCTTCTACACCATCAAATTTATCTAATTCCTTGGGGCTAAGCTCAATTACTATCTAATTAAGCTGATAAACTGAATCTCAAAAATGTGTTAATGGCTTATAGTGGTTTAAAGTGTTATCCTTCAAAGGACAACATTTGCATTTTAATAAGGATTTTCAATGAATTCACATAAATTAGTAACTTGGTAGAATTTTAGTCACTAAGTAAGGCCTGTGAAAAAAGTGAAAGGAAAGGGTTTTTTGTGCCATTAAAGATAAGTGCCAACACATAAGCACCAACATATGTGCTCTGCCTTCTAAGAAATCACTAATACAATAACCCAATAAACACAATTAACATTATAGATAAGATTATATGAGGGAGTTCGTAAAGTTTATGGAAAATGAGCATAGTGAAAAGAAATGTGCATGGATTTCAAAGTTTTTTTGCACCAACATAAACACATACTTTAATTTCATTTTCCACAAACTTTTTGATATTTATGTATATATCCTAGGTTCCTTACAAGGCAAAATAAATGCAGCAAAGACTCATGCATCGTATCTAGCTTATAGTAGCCTATTAGAAATATTTGTTACATAAATAAACAAGTATTTGCTTGAAAACATATCTTTTAAAATAGACATTTGGCTAGAATTGCTGGAGTCTACAGTCATAATTTATATTTTGGAAGACCCAGGATTCCAATAACAATATTTTCTTTATTTCTTAATATAGTCTTTATTGGTATAAATGTCAAAGATATTGGGGGCCAGCCAGTGGTATGTGGTTAAGGAGGTTGGATCGCATGTGGCCGGCTGCATTGTTCAAGTCCCAGGTCCAGGGCCTTGAAAAACATCCTAGGCATATGTGTACATGTCCAAAATCCTCAGAGAATAGAGAAGGGATTGTAGTGTGGCCATTTCCATGGGGGAGGGTTTCTCATTTTCTCGTCTGCCTCTCTCTACAGTGAACACAGAGCCCTATAGCATTTTTTAAAAGAGAAAGATATTTGCTATAGGGCACATGTGTGCTTGCTGGAGAGACAGAGAGATAGAAAGTGATAAATAACCCCCCAAGGGGGATGGCCATGCCACAATCCCTTCTCCTCCATTCTCCTCTCGGGATCTTGGGCATGCATGTACACACACCTGGCGTGAGTTTTAAGCTGCCAGATCTGGGACTCAAACCACAGATGACTATTTGGGAGTCCAGTGATGTAACCGTTACACCATCTCCTGGTCCCCCTATAGCATATTTAAAACATAATTTTTTAAAAAGTATATCTGATTTAACTATTATACATCACATTCTTTTCATTTAAAGCGCAAAACTAATGCTATTAAACACATGTCCTGGTTGTTGAGCTGTCTTTTATCTATTAATGTAACTTGTTATATGTGAGCACAACCAAATGATGATTTGAGGTGGTGTTATACAATTTTAGGAGATATTAATTTTAGCTCTTTCATGGAAGTCACAATGCCTATTACCAAATCAACAGGCTAAAAAGGCTTGCAATCAAAAGATCATTTTAACCCTTGATAACTGTTCGCAAACTCTTCACATAAAATTTTTTATTTGTATATCCAGTGCATATTGTTATTATAAGAGTTCTCAAAGCATCAGCTTGAGGATACCAGGCATAAGACTGTTTTCAAATGTTAGCATGTGAAAATGAGTGTGCATGCACATATACATACATATCTGTGTTTAATTCAATGCAAAAATAAAAGTAACACAAGGAAAAATGAGTACAGAATTACCTTAAATTCTGTAATTATATTTGGCCCTACTATATCACTTAATTTCTATTGCCCTGAGGATTTTCCAGTTTCAGTGGCTTTTGCAGAATAGACTCATACTAGTTTTTATTTCTATACTACATTTTTCATGCATCTCAGAAAATGCAGCCACTATTTATCTCTAGATTATTTTTTAAAATATTTTTTAAATTATTTATTTTATTTGTAATTATTATTTATGTCTTAATTTAACCAGAGAAGGACAGAGAGTGAGAGAAAGGGGAAGTGAGAAAGCAAATTGCCAGGTCCAGCACTCAAACCATGGTCAGCCATGTGGGAGTCCAGCACCCCAACCACCCTGCTACCTGCCAAGCCCCCTCTCTAGATTATTTAATGTGACAATTCAGTACCTACACCTAAATACACATGTGCCATATTTTTGAGTAATTTATTTTTTCTTTTTTAGGAATGTAAGTGATAAGGTCAACCAGATGGCATGGTGGTTAAGGTGGCTGGATAACACTTGGCCAACTCTATGGTTCCAATCTCAGACTTGGAGGCTTGAAAACATGCTGGGCACATGTATGTGCATACCCCAAATCCTGGGAGGAGAATGGAGGAGAAGGGATTGCAGTGTGGCCATCCCCCCCCCCCCCCCAGGGATAGTGTTTTCTTATTTTCCCTCTCTTTCTTTCTCTAGTGAGCACATACACCCTACAGTAAAGAGAAAGAGACAGACAGAGAGAGAGAGAGAAACATGAGTGGTACCAGAGATATGTATAACTGCACTATCCAAGATTATAGTCATTAGCCACTTTTGACTACTTAAGTCTAAATTATTTAAAAGGAAATGTATGTAAAAATTCAGTGCCTCAGTAGTACTAGCCACATTTTAAGTGCTCAATTGTCACAGGTAGCTAGTGGGTTCTATATTACAGCAATAATAAAACATTTCTGTCATTACAGAAGGTTTGTTGCAGAGCACCAGCCAAGTGTATCCAATATATTGTCTTTACAAATAAGGGTAATACTCAAATAATACGTTCTTTGATGGTTTCCTATTCTACTCATTCAGTCTCTATCCAATAGAATGTCTATGATCAAAAGTATTTAGTAGATACTGAATATTCTTTCATAATTATTATTATTATTACTATTATGATGTATTATTTTAGAGAGAAATTTTTGCTGTAAGTGTGTGTGTACTTGCCGGACAGAGAGAGGGAGAGAAAGTGAGAAATCACACCCCAGGGGAGATGACCATGTTGCAGTCCCTTCTCTTCCATTCTTCTCTTGGGGTTTCAGGCACATACACATGTCCCTGGCATGAATTTCAAGCCATCAGGTCTGGGACTCGAACTATTGGGCAACTATTGGTTGGGCATGTGGGAGTCCCACACCGTAACCACCATGCAACCTGCTGGCCCCTATACTGGCAATTATAAAAGACATAAGCAAACATTCACCACTTTTAAAAACTGCTGACGAGATTAAAAATATAATGAAGTGTTCAATTGTTAATAATACATAGACTCCATAATGCAAAAATTAAGATTTTTAAAAAGAATTGTTTATTTAATTCCGTTTGCTATTATTGTTGTTATTTTTTAATTTGACCAGAGAGAGACAGAGAGATAGAGAAAGGGAAAGCAAGAATGCAAGCTGCCAGGTCCGGGACTCAAACTGCGGTAGGCCATGTGGGAATCCGGCACCTTTAACCACCACACCACCTGCCTGCCCAAAGTTAAGATTATTTTATGTGAAAAATTCTAACACTAGTATTACATCCATAAAAAATGTATAGATTTTCTAGATTGATAGTTTTCCTCCCAAAGATGATTTAGATTGGGTACTAAATCAATTTAAAATGTAAAAAGGCTGCGAAGTTGAGTCAATTATTATATTATGTCGGACTGATCTTACTGAATTACTAAAACATTTTGTCTTCATGTAGACATAGCCTAAATCTCTAAGTAACCTCACTTAACTCTGATGAAGTTAATTAATGAAAGCATCTATTGTGAATTATATATAATAAATATGCATTACCTGTCTGTTTAAGTTTATATTTATATATAAATGCATGTGTGTGTACATGCGGACAGCAACATGGAAATGTTGAGACAATGGGAACATCACTTGATAGTCATAATTTCTGTCTCTCTCTCGGCTTAGTAGACTTAACATAAAAAAAATGACTAACTCCTATTGGTTTCTTGGAAAAGTCATGATACATTTTTGCCTAGAAAAGCATAGAAAAATATGTCATGGCATTTCCAATGACTCAATCGATTCTGGAAGAATATATGCTTCAGAGACTTCAAATTATATATAGAGAAAGATCATGAGCTAGTGGTCTTGGAAAGACATATGAATCTCTGACATAGTCTGGTATGGAAATCATGGATCTGATCATTTGTAGGGACATATGGGTGATGATTTGTGGGATACCACTGATTTAAAATTTGATTTACCCAAGAAGGGGTAAATACCTGCTGGTTTGCTCATACAGGCATTACTGGACCATAGCTATGTTAAAAGATGGAGGATAGCCTTACCGCCATCCTTGTTCATGAAATCAACAATTTTTTAATTATTTAATTTTATTTATTATAATTATTTTCTTATTTCACCAGAGAGACAGAGAGAAAGCAAGCCACCAGGTCCCAGACTTGAACTGTGGTCGGCCATGTGGGAATTCAACCGCTTAATCACCACACCACCTGCTGGCCCAGAGATGTTTTTCTACACATACTTCTGGACAGGTCCCAGCTTGTTAAACCATTCTTCACCAGAAAAAGAAATCCTTCCATTACTATTGTTGGTTCTCAATCAATCATCATACATCAGAAGCCCAAAACCTGAATTGCATTTGTGCTAAAAAGCAGCATAACAAAAGAACACAGCTATTTCAGTGGACACAAGGGAATAAAGAAGTGAGACAAAGTAGAGGCCATATAAGTACACTAGAAGAAATAGAAGAGACCTTTAATGAAAGTAAAATGAGAAGTACTAAAAAGGTCCCAGCCAATGTGACACAGGTGATAGGGCATCCCTGGATGATACTGAGCCATATAGGAAGACCCTAGTTTGGTTCCCAGGTTTATCTGAACATATCAGGTGCACTCATAAATCCTGGTCAGCTGCAAGGCTGGTAAAAAATTCCTGGTGTGACAAGACTCTGTCTTCCTCTCTCTGGAGAAATAAATACACAAAATAAACTTAAATAAAGGGAACATTAGGGTCAGCTCTATAGCATAGCAGCAATGCACTGGTCAAGAGAAGTCAGATTTCATATGGATACTATAGTTCAAATCCCCATGCTGTCAGTCACAAGTGCAATGGACTTGCATGTAAAAGCCTGGATCTGAGAGGCTGGAGGGCTGGAGGAAGGGGATCACGGCGTGACTGGACCCTGTGGAGGATGCTTAGTGTTCACTCTCTCTCACTTTGTCATTCTCACATGTACATGCATGTGCTCTATCATAAATTCTTAAAAATAAGATGATATTAGAGAAAAAGCTTACTGAGTTTTAATATTGACACTTATTATAATTTATAATTTACATATAGTAGCTGTACATATTTGCAGGGTAGAATGTGTCTCTTTCAAACCATGTAGACAATGTGTACTGATTAAATCAGTAAAACCGTATCTACCATCTCCATCATTTATCATTACTTTGTGTTGTACACATTTGACAACTTGAAAAAGAGAATGATCATGGCTAAAAGTAAAACGTAAGTTCTTGCCAATCAACCAGAGACAGTATCTCATTATAGAAAGGAAAATAGAAAGAAATTAAAATCACACGTGAAAAACAGAGAGACTTAGAGGATAGATCTAGGATATCAACTACCAGATGAGAAAAGAAAACAGGAGAGAAGAAATCATTAAAATAATTATAAGAGACATTTTTTCTGAGCTAAATTTGTTGACTGGTTAAAGCTGAAAAATATACCCAACTATCAAGAAGTATTAAAGAATAAGTACAGAAATGCATTTAGAAACTAGTGAAATATGTACCAATGAAATTTCTGACTCCAAAGACTTGGGTGGAAAACATCTTACAGACTGCGAGAAAAAGAGCAAAGTTCAATTATAAAGAAGAGATCTGGACTAGAATCGGACTTCTTATTGGCAACAGTGGAAATCGGAAAACAATGAAAACTAGAAGAAAAGGAGTCCATAACTTACAGAGACAACTAAAACAGAGGAAAGAGATTTAAGGATGCTGTTATTATCCAATAAATCCTACGTTATCACAAGAGAAAGATCATTTTGAAAATGCAAGGTTTAAAAAGTATACATTCTCTGAGACCAGCAGATAGCATAATGGTTACGTTGCTGGACTCCCACAAAGTCGAACAGGGTTTGAGTTCTGAACCCACTAGCTTAAAACTCACACCAGGTGCATGTGCATGAGTGCCCAAAATCCCAAGAGGGGAATGGAAGAGAAGGAACTGGGGCATGGCCATTCCCCCCAGGGGTGAATTCTCACTTTCTGTCTCTCTGTCTCTCCAACAAGTGAATGCACCATATAGCAAAAATCTCTCTCTCTCTCTCAATAAAAAGTATACATTTTTGGGCCCAGCAGATTGCCTAATGATTACACTGCTGAAATCCCGCACAGCCAACCACAGTTTGAGTCCCGGACCTGATAGTTTAGAACTCACACAGGGTGCATGTGTGCCCAACATCTCAAGAAGAGAATGGAGAAAGGATTGTGGTGTTGCCATCTCCCTGGCAGGTAATTTCTCACGTTCTGTCTCGCTGGAGAGTGCACATGCCCTATGGCAAAAATCTCTGAAAGTATATATTCTTACGTATTTTTATAAGGAAACTTCTGAAGTATTTCAAACAAATTGAAAATTAAGTAGAATAGATATTTCTAAACAAGGTAAAATAAAAAGCATGAAAAAGCAATGATGGACCATCAATTCTGTGAAGTTTTTGGTTAAATTTTATGAAACAATGAGAACTTAAATATAATTTAGGTAATGACATGACTTCTTGAACTAGATAAGTAATACTGTAAGTAACAATAATAGCAGTCAGAAATCAAAATAATAAATTATTGGTTTATGAAGCGTTTTATCTTGCCTTGAAACTAATGAGGTTGTGATGTAAATTATCTTGCTGGGTAGGGCAATGTTCTTATTTAATTTTGGTAGAATTCCACAGTAATAGAGGCTTAAAGATTGTTGATAAAAATAGGAACCTGGGACCAGCAGATGGCATACCAGTTACATTGCTGGATTCCCACATAGTTGACCATGGTTCAAGTCCTGGACCCAGTGGCTTGAAACTCACAACGGTGGTGCGTGCACGCATGCCTAAGATCCAGGGAGGAGTATGGAAGAGAAGGATTGTGGTTTGGCCATCCCCCCAGGGGGTGATTTCTCACTTTCCCTCTCACAACTCTCTCTTTCTCTGGTGAGCACATGTGCCCTAAGGCAAAAAACCTACAAACAAACAAAAAAAAAAAAAAAAAAAAAAGGGACCCTAAGAACTAATAAAATGGAAATACAGAGTATAACTCCTAAATTTCCTGGAAGTAGGGTGAACAATACAGTAAAGTGTAGCACGGTAATTATTTATAAAATTATAGAAAATAAAGGAGGAAATAAAATGTGACAAAAAATAATGATCATAAATAGGACAGAAGGAATGTAAATAATTAGAACAGTTATCACTATGAAAATGAAATTGGTTCAATGTTTCCATCAAAAGATGAAACAATACCATTGAGAAATAATAAATACCTCATGTGCCAGATATGTTAATTAGCCTAATTTGATCAGTCCACATGTATACAGACATAGAAACATCATATTGTACTCAGCAAATATATACAATTATTGTTAATTAAAAATAAAACTCAATTCAATATATGCAACCCCCAACCTCTCCAAAAAAAGAAAAAAATATATACATGCAACCCCCAAATTAAGTATAATAGAATAATACCAACTGTGCACAACATAATGTAATCTTAAATGTTAAAGAAATTAGTATGTTTATATCCTTGATTTGGTTATTACACACTGTATACATGTTATTAAAAATTATATTGGACTCCATTAAAGTATACAGTGATTACATATAAACCAGAAATTAGCGTAAAAAAAGAAAAAATACATGAAGTACTCTCAGAGAAGTTTAAAAGACACAATCCATTTATAACCTGCTTATGAAAAGCATACCCTAAAAAAGGCTTACAATATAATGATGAGAGATGTTACATCAGGAAAATCATTTTTAAAAAGTGAGAGTCAAAATAACAGTTTCAAAAGAAGTGTAATTCAAGGCCCCCAAAGCATTAAATGGATCCAAGGAAACTATTATATTCCTAAAAGTCACAGTTTTTGCAAAAAATGTGGCAGTCATTTTTATGCTTCAGACATTTGGCCACATTCTATATAAAATAAAAATTAGTAGAAATGAAAGAATATGACAGAATCTCACCTGTAAATGGTACCTTGCATACACTTCTTCAATAATGTGGTAGATCAAAATAGAACCAAAAATAACTAAGGATAGAGGTGGTTTTATTTAAACCAACAACCTAAATTTAATCCATATTTTGCACATGATGGAAAAAGCATATTCTTCTTACATACAAAGATCATATGCCACACAAAACATTTAAAAGGATAGAGATTTCATAGGTTACATTTCTTATCACATCCAATAACCTAGAAATGTAGAGAAAATAATGTCATAAATTTAGATTTATCTCCTAGTAATTTTTTTAAGGTTTTGCCAGGCATGTGTGCTTGCCAGAGAGAGAGAAAGAGACAGAGAGACAGTGAGAGGGAAACTGAGAAATAAACCCGCAGGGGGATGGTGACACCACAATCCCTTCTCCATTTCCTCCTGGGATTTTGGGCATGCACACACACGTCAGTGTGATTTTCAAGCTGCCCAGTCCGGGACTTGAACCATAGTTGGCTTATGGATGTCCATTGCCTTAACCAATACACCACCTGCTAGTCCTACTCCTAATGATTTTTTTTTTTTTTGGAGAGATTTTTGCTATAGGGCGCGTGCGCTCACCAGACAGAGAGAGACATTAGAGACAGAAAGAGAGAAATCACCCCCCAGGGGGGATGGTCACGCCACAATCCCTTCTCCTCCATTCTCCTCTCGGGATCTTGGGCACGCACGCACACGCGCCCGGAGTGAGTTTTAAGCCACCAGGTCCAGGACGCGAACCGCGGTCGACTATGTGGGAGTCCAGCGACATAGCCATTACGCTAACTGCTGGTTCCCACTCCTAATGATTTTTAAAAGAATGCATCAGTTCTGTATGCATTGCCTGGAAAAAATGTTCGTAAGAGATCGTGATATTTAAAAATCATGTACATAATGAGATGAGATTTAAGAGTGAAAATATATCTATACATAATATTTATGGTTAAGAAGCATAGAATAGAGTATGAACATACGAAACTATAAACATTTATTTCAGAGAGGGATGGAATTGCCATGAGGAAGAATTGGAGCATATTAAATTTTGGAATGATTGGACTGTTAAACTACTACTGTAAAGCTTTTAAAATAACCATACAAAGCTCTGAACTAGTATTGCATACTAGAAGCAAAAAGAACTTGCCGTTGTAAATAAATGTGTTTATTAGTAGGTATGGGTCCTTCTAATGGACTTTACCATAACAGACTCTTTTCACAGTGCTCAAAGCTGTAGGAAGGCATGTTCTATTAATCAATCCTGAAACTTATGGAAACATAGACCAAGACACAATACATA
Source organism: Tupaia tana (assembly GCA_026018925.1). Taxonomy (NCBI): domain Eukaryota; kingdom Metazoa; phylum Chordata; class Mammalia; order Scandentia; family Tupaiidae; genus Tupaia; species Tupaia tana. Next base: position 141,066,710 of record JAKSZU010000009.1, on the reverse strand, counting down.
AGAAGGTGGGATGATTGTAGTTTGGAAGAATTGTACACTATCACGTAAAATGACATTGATTTCCCTTATGAGGTACTCAACTGACTGAAGAATCCTAGCAAAAAGATGGCTGTTCTCATACATGAAGAAGAGAGAAATGCCTATTCTGGATGTTATTAAAAGTTCAATTCATGGGGCTGACAGGTTGCATGGTGGTTAGCGCACTGGACTCTCACATGGTAGACCAGAGTTTGAGTCCTGGGCCTGGTAGCTTACTTTCTAACTCTTCCCCACCCCCGTGTTTCTCTGGACAAATTTTAAAAACTAATAATAATGATGAATAAAACTAAATAATTCTTTAAAATTTTTAATTTATAAACAATTAATTCAATATAACTAATGAGAAAAATGTTCCACCCAACACAGATATTTAACCAAGACTACAATAATCAGTAGAATGGCATGTCTTTTGTTCGTTCAGAGTTTTGAAAAGATTGTTTCAATGCTCCCCATGCATTCCAAGTTGCTTTGTTAAGCTGAAGTTTTCCTCTTTGGCCTGACACATTAAGTCATCTTTACCTAAATGTCCTTAATTTGCAGTGGCACTATTAATCCTGCACTGTATTAATAAAACTATTTACAAAATTGTATGACCTAATTGCAAATAACATGCATTGGATAGTTACCCCAATTCTATTCACCTTTTAAATATACACAATAAGATTATATGCCTGCAGGCAAAAGTAGGAAGTTACAAAACAGTTTTTGGAATGTAACTAAAGAATGGAGCATACACTACAAAATTCACCATCTTTTTCTTTTTTCTCTTTTGTAAAAAATGTGCAGAGGGCTCATGCTCTTCTCGCGCCAAAGGCAGAGAGATGCAAAGGGAGAAAGCACCCCCTCATGAGGAATGATCATGTCACAATCCCTTCTCCTCCATTTCTCCCTGTGGGATTTTAGGTATGTATGCACATGTGCCTGACATGTTTTTCAAGCCACTGAGTCCAGGACTTGACCCAGGACATGACCCATGCAGTTGGCCATGTGTGATCAGCTATCTCAACCATCATGCCATGGGCTAACCCCAAATTGCCATTTTGATGAGTTCCAAATGCTTTTACACATGTAGGTAAGAGATAAAATGATTTCTTCTAATTTTCTTCCTTGTAATTATTTATTCAATTGTATTTGCTATTATTATTATTATTTTTTAAATTTAACCAGAGAGAGAAAGGGAAAGTAAGAAAGCAAGCCGCCAGATCTGAGACTCATACCACGGTTGGCCATGTGAGAGTCTAGCACCTTAACCACCATGCCACTTGCTGGCCTCGAGATACATTATTTCTTTACCTAACTTTATTTGTGAATAGTTGTTAAAAGAAACAATATATTCACAATGAGTAAAAATCAAATAAATTTAAATAATAAACAAATTTTTTCTTTCTTTCTCCTTCCCTCTTTCATCTGTATCCTCCACTAGATTTGCCAGACTATATATCCCTATGCATAGATTCTTTTTTGGTTTCACTACCAGGCTGCAGCTATCATTTCATATTTTGACCATTCATTCTTTCCTCTTCCTTTTGGTTACTAATCTACTGGGGGCATAAAAATAAGACAATTTTTATTATAGTTATCTCTAAAATCAAAGCAAAATAAACAACTTCAAAAAAGGAGTTTTAAAAAGTTATCTCATGGAGCCAGCAGGTGGCATGGTGGTTAAGGCACGGGACTCCCAGATGGTGACCATGGTTCAAGTCCCAGAATGAGAGGCTTGCTTTCTCACACACTCTCTCTCTCTCTTTCGTGAGTACATGTGCCCTATAGTAAATTAAATAATAATAACTAAAATTAAATAAATCATTCTTTTTTAAAAATCATCTCTTAAAGAAGTCTAAGTAAACTCTGGACTTCAGGAACTTTATAAGATCAATTTAGGGAATCCAGAGTTCTTTTGCTCTCCTTTGCCGATACTTGGCTATGTTCCAAGTAAATTATAATGAGTTCCATCTGACTTCTGAATAAATGAAGTGCTACTGTACGTATAGAAACTATTGTATTCAATATTATTTTCCCAAATAATACACTTTACCTGGTTATAATGAACTGTGCAAAATATGACAACAATCACTGAACAAAACCATTTTTCTCTTACCAAACATTGTGTTCAGTTCTTTCTTAGGATTGTTTTAATTTAATGACACCTTGGGCTTAATGTGCTTCACGTTATAATCAAGATAGTTTCTTCTGAAATAGCTTGCTTTCTGTCATTGTTCCAGGAAATAATTATCATTGTATTTCCCATGGAAAGAATTTCAATATAAAATTGTACCATTCTGTACAGAAAATTTACAATTAACTCTAAGAAACCATATTCACACAATCACTTTCAAATTCATGTTAGATTATACATTTTAAAGGGGTAATTAGCTGAGGTCTTAGATATACCTTTTATTTCCAACATTTTTATAAAAGTAGCTACAACAACAAAAAAAGTAACTTTGCCAAGTAAAGAAAACCTAATTTTTTACTCCTTAAAATTTTTTAGAATACTGATTTCATTTGCTTCCTTTTAGTATCCAAACCATTTTTTTATAAAAAGAGTAAGAATGAACTAAAATGATGAACGTTAAAGCATTTTATAAATCACAAAGAATTTTGTTAAGTATTTGGCATTGTGATTATTTGGAAAAAAGAATGTAAGAAAAGCAGAAATATTAACATAAAGGCATTGAATTTGTTCCATTTTTGATCTTTAGTATTCAGCTTTCTTTTGAGGGGGGTAGATTTTTGCTATAGGGCATGTGCACTTGCTGGAGACAGAGAGAGACAGAGAATGAGAGAGAGAGAAAGGGAGAAATAACACCCAGGGGGGATGGCCACACTGCACTCCCTTCCCCTACATTTTCCTCTCGGGATTTGGGACATGTATGCACATGTGCTTGGCATGAGTTTCAAAACACCAGGTCTGGGACTTGAACTGTGGTCCACCACATAAGTCTAGCACCTTAACCATTATGCTACTTGCTGGCCCCCAGTTTTCAATTTTAATGTCAAAGACATTGTAACATTTCTGTTTTAAAGGAAACTGTTGAACCTAGGAACAACTCTATAGAACTGTAAATTCAAAGCCAAATCCCATATGGCTGAGCAGGTGGCTTGAAAAACACACTGGGTATGGGTCCTGAAAGGATGGAGCAATGGAGGAGAAAGAATTGCACCATGACCGGTCCCTGTAGAGGGTTCTCTCTCTCTCACACATACATGCATGTACCCTCTTGAATGAAATAATTCATAAAAAAGTAAACTAATGTATTTTCTGGATTCCAAAAAGCATTAACAAATGATGCTATTATGAGTTCTTTATATCACTGAAACAAACAAACAAAAAATGAATTTAAAACTAGAGGATGAAAATATTTATAAACACACACATACTGTTTGGGTATTTATGTTTGTATTGAAAATAATATTAGGCAGGTTGTGATCCCCTAATTCTTTTTTGCATATTTATAGTATTTTTTTTTTGTTCACATAGGACAAAACAAATTTCAGAATCTCATTCCAGTGAATATTCTTGCAGCGTCCATATTTTCTGCCAGAAAGGTCATAGAACGGGGAAATAATGATGGGCTTTAGTGTTTTCCCTTCCTCATTCTAAAATCTTAAGCAACCAACACAGGAACCTGGTAGGAATGGTGTCCTTTCTTATGAATAAGTCTCTTCAACTTGGTTGTTGGCAAACTTTGTACTTCACGAGCCAATAAAAATATTACCAAGCAATGTTAAGGAACCTCACAAAGTTCTACCCTTTATGCTTTTTACTAGAGGGCCTGTGATGAAAGAATGATAATAAAATTGGAAAAAAAGGACAAATAAAAGAAAGGTTATTTTTTATACCCCCACACTGCAGAAAGCTATAATTTCAGAATAAAGAACAATTCTTGTTTACTCTTAGCTATATGAAAAGATCAAGGAACCAGCAGTTAGCGTAATGGCTATGTCGCTGGACTCCCACGTAGTCGACCGTGGTTCGCGTCCCGGACCCGGTGGCTTAAAACTCACGCCGGGCGCGTGTGCGTGCGTGCCCAGGATCCCGAGAGGAGAATGGAGGAGAAGGGATTGCGGCGTGACCATCCCCCCTGGGGGGTGATTTCTCGCTTTCTGTCTCTATGTCTCTGTCTGTCTGTCTGGCGAGCGCACGCGCCCTATAGCAAAAATTTCTCCAAAAAAGAAAAAAAAAAAAAAAAGATCAAGAAATTTGCCCCTCTCCTTCTTTATAGGCCAGTGGAAACTTTTGGACTATTGGCAGACTGGCATTTGGGACACCACTAACATAAAAATACAGAAGGACTAACTCTGAACTGCGGGGGAATTGCCCTGGAAGATTCTTTTCATGCATTCAACATGTTTTAATTGATCACCTGCTCTGTGCCAGACTGCATTTTGGAGAAATACTCATGATTAATATAGACAAATTCCTTGCCTTCAAGAAGCCTGCATTCTAATAGTAGAAAATAAATGATAAAATGTAAACATGTAAAAAGGTAAACATACCAGGAGGTGGCATGGTGGTTGAGGTGCCAGACTCCCATATGGCTGACCATGGTTCGAGTCCCAAAACTTGTGGCTTGGTTTCTCGTTTTTCCTTTCTCTCTCTCTGTCTCTCTCTGGTCAAATAGAAAAAAAAAAAAAAACAATAAATAAAATTAATAAACAATTCTTTTTAAAAAAGTAAACACATAAACATAATATCTTCAGGTCGTGGTATTTACTATAAGGTAAAAACCTGACTGACATTCTAGAGCATAGAATGGAGAGATTGAAAGTGTTGTGAACATCAGGACGTTGAAGGGAGACTATCTGTGGAGGTAATATTCATTCTGCACCCTGAAGGATGGTGGGAGAATCAGCAATGATCTCAAAGAAGCACAATTCAAATGAAACACAACTACAATGACCCTGACGTGGAAGATGAGGCCTATATAGCAGTACATTAAAGAAGCCATTTCCTATTACCAAAGTCAATATATGAAGGGGTATAGATCTCTCAAATTAATTTTCTACGTAGAAAATGTTCATTGTATAAAGGTGGCAAGAAACTACATAATATATAATGAGAATGATGCTATTGAAATGTTTCATGTATATTTGTGATTGCCTGCATGTTAATCATTACATTTTGAATTTGGCTCACATCTCAAAAGGATTTATAAGCATTATTGGGAACCAGCAGTTAGCGTAACGGCTATGTCGCTGGACTCCCACGTAGTCGACTGCGGTTCGCATCCTGGACCCGGTGGCTTAAAACTCACGCTGGTCGCGTGTGTGTGCGTGCCCAAGATCCCGAGAGGAGAATGGAAGAGAAGGGATTGCGGCGTGACCATCCCCCCTGGGGGGTGATTTCTCGCTTTCTGTCTTTATGTCTCTCTCTGTCTGTCTGTCTGGCGAGTGCACGCACCCTATAGCGAAAACCTCTCCAAAAAAAAAAAAATTTAAAAAAAGGAATTATAAGCATTATTGATAATCCTATTTGTTAAGGAAATCACTTTACGTTTTGCCACTCAGGTATACTATTAGTTAGGAAGGCGTTATTATGAATAATTATTTGTATGAATCTCCTGGAAACTTTCCCAATTAATTTATTCTGACACTAAGTACCCAATGCACCGTTACCAGATAACCAGTTAACAATATCTCCAAATTATCAATTTATCTGAACATCTTAAATTTGTGCAGTTATGAAACCTTGGGTTGAATTTAATCCATGCATCTTTTTTAAAAAAGAATTATTTTTTATTTAAATATTTATTTACTTATTTATTTACTTATTTTAATCTGACCAGAGAGGGACAGAGCAAATGAGAGAGAGAGAAAAAGAGAGTGGGGAAGCGAGAAAACAAGTCGCCAGGTCCAGGACTTGAACTGCAGTCAGCGTTGTAGAAGTCCATCTCCCTCCACCTTCTCACCACTTGCTGGCCCTTATCCATGCATCTATTATCCATGGATTAGTAGTTGCTAAATAGACCTTTTTACTGTTTTACATGTGCTAAAATGGTCATTTAAGAATTTTTAAAATTACCTATGACTATATCAGGTATTCAATTTGAGAACATAACCACATTAGAATTTCATTTAGTTCTCTATTAGATAGCTGTCTATTACTAAATAGGTACTGAACTACACTAAAAAGATTAACTAGAAAAAGTGGTAGAAACTTGGGATCAGTAGTTGGTGTAATGGCTATGTCACTGGACTCCCATGTAGTCGACTGTAATTCGAGTCCCAGACCCAGTGGCTTAAACTCACACTGGGTGCATATTCGTACGTGTCCAAGACCCTAAGAGGACAACTGAGGAGAAGGGATTGTGGTGTGGCCATTTCCCTTAGAGGGTGATTTCTTGCTTTCTGTCTCTCTGTCTCTCTCTGTCTAGCAAGTGCATGCGCCCTATAGCAAAAGAACTCTCCAGAAAAAAAAAAAGTGGCAAAAACTTACAGAATGTTTTTAAACAAACACGTTATGTAATGACTCTCCACAAATAAATGCATTTGTATTATTAAAAACAAAACTAAATTTAACACATTTTAATATTTCAAAAGCCATTGGCTCATAAAGGAGGGCAAAAGGAATTATCAGATAACTTAGAAAACTTGAAAACATTGTAATCCTTTTCATTTAGTAAAAATCAAAGTGGGAAAAGTTATACACTCAAATTAATTTTATTCATCTGTTCTCAGAATATGTTCCATACAATGAGAGTCTTAAGTAATCACTGAAGAATCAGAATGATTCACAGATGGTGAGAGTGATTTAATTATTTTTAACCAGTTGTTCCGGGCATGCTCAGAAGGGTATTTCCAACCCCACTACAGAAGCCATCTGAGCTCCCTTCCAGCTGGTGTTCCATATTTTCAAAGCACATTTAGATTGAAGAAAATTACACTTTTTATTGTTGTGTTGCAAACCGAGGTCAAATTTGCTATGTATGATTCTTGTTCTTTTTTTTTTCCATTGTATGAGTTATATTTATCAGATACCACGTCTTTTGTATGATTGCTATGTATTTGCCAATGTTATTTTGCATTTTGTGTTGTCTGGCACATAGGAGGCACCAGAAATGTTTATTGAATGAAAGTAACCATTCAATATATCCAAAATAAAACTTGGATTTCTTTTTAGACTCCCAGTAAGTGTATGGAATTCCTTTTCATGGCATTCCCACCATGAAATGATTTGCTCATTAAAAATGAACAGAAAGTGATGAAAGATGAAACCAATATAATAATACCACCCCCCCCACCACTAAGACACATTATCAACAAGAATCTAAGTTTATTTGATAATTAAAACTCTATCTTGATATTGGAACCCTTAACCCTAATTTTATGGGAACTCAGACAAACTGCTTGACAAATTTTACTCTTTTTAGACTGTTATAGAAGGATCAGATGTGCTATTTGTAAAGAAAGATGTCGTCTTGCATGCCTCTTAATACAGACTGACTAGAATATCATGCAGTAAAAGTTATTGATAATCATAATTATTTCCATTATACTAAGTAAGAAAAGATAAATTTTGCTTAGTATTCTTAACAATGAGAAGTAACAAATTGTTTCAAAATAGTTCTATCAACTCTAGTATTTCAAGGTTATAGAATTCCAAGGAAAAGAATATCAATTTTAATGAAACAAATTACTTCATCTGATGTTAAAATGAGTGATATTCTTTATAATTTTACCAGTGAAGTTATGTAGTGAAACTGCAATTATCAATAATGCATCAGACTTTATTTTGTATTTATGTATATTTATGAAAATACATAATTCATAATAGTCACCAACAATTGTATTTTCTAAAGAATGTTAAATTTCCTCTTGATAGCAAAATTTGACACAGTATATTACTTTAAGAAAATGAAGAGATTTTTTATGTTCATTTACATATTTGATAAACTGAATTATGACACTAGTTTATTACTGTAACTTTAATTCAGAAGATGAAAATTATACAACATAGCCATAGTGTAACTATAAAATAATTGCAAATAGTGGATGTAGTTTGACATACTTAATATATTTTTTGCTTATTGTGCTATTTACAATCAGTCATTTGAGGTAATACTTATGAAGTAATGTTTATAAACCTTAATTATAAAATGGTGAATTTTCACTCTAATTTATTAGAATATTACATTTTAATTGAAATTTTATTTCATATACAGTAATGGCTTTGGACTGGAGAGTCAGAAAACCCAGTCTTATGTTAATATAATTATTTACTATCCTTGACTAACTCAATTAATTTTAATAAACCTCACTTTCTTATTTTTATTATTCACTTTATCTCAACATATTACACATTTATTTTTCCCTCTACTATTCAGAAATACCAGACACTATATATTTTTCTTAATATTTTTACTAACATACAATAATTGTACATAGTTCTATTGTGTTAATGGCTAGTCTAAAATTATTTAAAATGCACAATGATTTTACAAGGTGTCCTGAGCACTATTTTTTTAACTAAGAAAATCTTAAAATGTCTTTAATCATCCTTGATTAATAACCAAATTATCTCATGAATTTAACAAATATTTATTGTATACCTAAGTCACTGTTTTTGGCTTTGAGAACATAACAGAGGGGAAAAAAAAAAAGATAAAATTTTCTGCAGTGTTGGAGCTCTGATTCTAGTGAGGGAGACAAGTAATCTTTAAGATAAAGAGGATGAATAAGTTTCCTTATAGTGGACTTTATGGAGAACAAATACATGGAAAAGGCATTGATGAAGTGAGTGCATGTGTGTGTGTGTGAGACAGAGAGAGAGAGAGAGAGAGAGACTCTCTGAGAAGAACGCTTTTGAGTAAAGATTTAAAGGCAAAGATATTAGCGGATCTGTGATGACACTGGAGCTAAATAAGACAATTTTTACAGAGTAAATATTTCTTTAAGATTTTCCTAATTGTTTATCATTTACTTTGCACATCAGTCTTCCATCTGGGGTCATTCTCCTGCTTAAAAGCCAACCCTGGCTACTCTACCTTGTGGATCTCACATCAGTAAACTTGGTGTTTATCCAGAAGATCAGTATTTCAATATTATTCTTGAAAGAGAATATCTATGAGTATAGAATTCTAGATTCACAGAAGGGATTTTTGGTTCATAATTTTTCTGACAATATTATTCTATCACCTTCTATTTTTTTTTAAAGAAAGTTTAACTAGGGACCAGCAGTTAGCATACTGGCTATGTTGCTGAACTCCCATGTAGTCGACCGCAGTTCAAGTCCCTGACCTGGTGGCTAAAAACGCACACTGGGCACATGTGTGTGCATGCCTAAGATCCTGAGAAGAGAATGGAGGAGAAGGGATTGCGGCATGGCCATACCCCCTGGGCGATGATTTCTCACTTTCTGTCTCTGTTGTTCTCTGTCTATCTGGTGAGTGCACGTGCCTTATAGCAAAAAAAAAAAAAAAAAAAAAAAAAAAAAAAAAAAAAAAAAAACCCTCAAAAAAAAAAATAAAAAGAAAGTTTAACTATTTTTTTTCCTATGAGGAAGACAGGTAGGCAGAGAGAAAGCACTCCAAACAGGGTCTTCACACAGTCTACCTCCACCCCCACCTCAGGCAGCTCCAGATCATGGGAACTCACATGCCTGGCAGACATAGGGAAGACTCTGGACACAAACCCAAAACATTCCCCAGGAGATCAGCCTCCCAGAGCATTGTGTTTCACAGCTGTGCTACAGTCCATCTGGATATTGTTTGTTTGTTTGTTTGTTTGTTTGTTTGTTTCAGAGTGATTTTTGCTATAGGGTGTGTGCTCTCGCAAGAGAGACAGAGAGACAGAGACAGAAAACAATAAATCATCCCCCTGGGGAGATGGCCAGGCTGCAATCACTTCTCCTCCTTTGTCCTCTCAGGATTTGGGGCACGCATGCACACACACCCAGTATGAATTTTAAGTCACTGAGTCCAGGACTCAAACCATGGTCAACTACATGGGAGTCCAGCAATGTGACCATTACACCATGTGCTAGTCCCCCTCATCTGGCTTTTATCATTGCTTTACAATCAGGTGTCATATTTTCTAAGGATACCTATCTCTTTAGCTGTGCTTAAAATTCTGAGTTTAGAACTCACCCATTTTATTATGATGGTCTATAGGTGTATTTCCTTTTATTTTTTCTTTTTTAGGTTTTGGCCTTAGGGTGTGTGTGCTCACTGGAGAGATAGAGACAGAGAGAGGGAGAGTGAGAAATCATTCTCCAAGGAGGATCATCACACTGTAATCCATTCTCTTCCATTCTTCACTTGGGATTCTGCACACACACACACACACACACACACACATACCACCATCTGGCTTGATTTTCAAACCGCCAGGTCAAGGACTCAAACAGTGGAATTGGTCATATGGGATCCAGTGCTTTGACCACCACACCACCTACAGGCTCTAGTATATATTTATATATATATTTTTTTCTTTTCTCTTTTCTATTTTTTTTTAACTTTTTCCTATTAGAGATTTGCTTGGTTTCTTTCCATTCTGACCATTTTGACTGTTACGAATTTTGGAAAATCATAAGTAACCCTCTTTTTATATACTGCGTATTCTCCATTATGGATAGTATATATTTCTTAAGTATGTTTATTTATTGAGAAAGAGCAAGAGACCCACAATGGGGATTTGCCACACTGTGATCCTCCGCATCAGCCTCCCAGCCAGTCAGGGCCATAGGTACTTAGGCGACTCACAATCCAAATCCCCAGCTTTCCCATATGGTACCAGCACAGCACAGTGGAGCCCTACTGCCTGTGCCACTGCAGCTGGGCCAATAGTGGGTAGTATTTATTTATTCTCTATTACAAGCTTAGAGCAGCTGTTGAAGGTTATAAGTTCAGGCAGGGATTTCATGTTTCATCTCTGTACTACATGTTGTATGAGGTCATGTATTTTTTTTTTTTTTTGAAAGAGGTTTATTGCTATAGGGCGCATGCGCTCGCCAGACAGAGAGAGACATAGAGACAGAAAGCGAGAAATCACCCCCCAGGGGGGATGGTCACGCCACAATCCCTTCTCCTCCATTCTCCTCTCGGGATCTTGGGCACGCACGTACACGCGCTCAGCGTGAGTTTTAAGCCACCAGGTCTGGGACGCAAACCACGGTCGACTACGTGGGAGTCCTGCGACATAGCCATTACGCTAACTGCTGGTTCCCTGGGTCATGTATTTTTTTAAGAGAGATTTTCACTATAGGGTGTGTGTGCTCGCTGGAGAGACACAGAGAGACAGAAAGCAAGAAATCACCCCCCAGTGGGGATGGCCACGCCACAATCCCTTCTCCTCCATTTTCTCCTTGAGATCTTGAGCACACACGCACACGTGCCTGGTGTCAGTTTTGCTGGGTTCAGGACTTGAACCGTGGTTGACTATGTGGGAGTCCAGTGACGTAACCATTACACCATCTGCTGGTCCCAAGGCCATGTATTTCGTCTTAAAACATCTTGAAAGCTTTCCTTTAGCCATCAGGTCCTCAACCCAGGTTCAAGATGACGTGCTCATTTATGATACTAGTAAAAAAAAAGAGATTCCTCCATACATTCTGAACTAAGTTCTGGGTTTACAATGTTCTAAGAATATATTTTATCTAGAATTTCCATGCATTTGAAATGAGGGGTGAGGGAATCAGCCAGTCTGTCATCTTCCTGGAAGTTGATCATAGCTGAACATATGTCTCTTTACTAAGCAACCATTAAAGTGATTATACTCCATGATTAGGGACCAGAACAAAAATTATTATGTAAGTGGCAACAACCATTATGATTATCAACAATCTAGAAAAACATAAAATTTAACTTATCTAATTTATTTCTTAACCTTTGTGCCATGTTAATTATAAAATTGAAGCTGAGAGGAGGAAAATTCTATTAGCAGCTACCTTCTGGTTCAACACTTCCCTTAACAACCATTATTACTCTTTTATATTCAAAACGCCATTTTCTAAAGAACATTCTGTCTCAAAATAAGAACATTATTTATGTTCTCAAATTCTCCAAGGATGTCACATTGGCAGCTGACAATTTTTGTTGTTATTTTGAGGGAAAGAAAAACATCTTGTGGCAATTATTTGAAGAAAATGCTTTCTCCCTTTTTTCACCTCCTCGAGATGAATTGCTATTTATTATGTGATAGAAGACAATGTATTAAAAAAAAGACTGGGTAGTGTAGTATCAAATCTAGGTTCCGGCACTATTTTACATAAGATGGTAGAAAATGGCACTGATTACTTTTCTCGTACATCTGTGTTTAATTTTAAAAAATAAATCTCAGAAGCATAATGGTCTAGTGATTCTTCTCCCATTTATTTATTTATTTATTTTTGCTGAACAACACTAGTTTTTCACCACCACTTACATAGGAATACTGTAACCAATTTGAAATGAAATTTCTCATTTCTATTGCTACTTTCCAAATGCAAAAATCTGTAGAAACTATTCTCCTCTGAGAAATTCATAATCACATCAACATATCAAGCACCCTAAAAAGAAATAGAATAAGGAAACTTTACTTAACCCAGAATGCCCCCAAATTGAACACTGGGTCCTTTTTCTTCCTTCTGAATAACTCCCACCTTGTTTTGGAAAGCACTGGGTTAAAGTTTGGGGTCTTTCATTTCTTAGATATGTCCTTGGACAAATCTCATTATCTTCATTTAAATTAATTTTCCTTACAGCAAAATGGCAATGAAAATAATACTGGAGAGGGTCATTAATCTGATCAAAATAGATACATGTGAGAGCTCTTTGTAGATGTAAAATACCATCCAAATTCAAACACTTTGAGAAAGTTAGGGAAGGGAGACCAGCAGTTAGTGTAATGGCTATGTCGCTGGGCTCCCATGCAGTTGACCACGCTTCGAGTCCCGGATCCCGGCAGCTTAAACTCACGCCGGGCGCGTGGGCATGCATCCCCAATATCCCAAGAGGAGAATGGAGGAGGAGGGATTGTAGCGTGGCCATCCCCCCTGGTGGGTGATTTCTCACTTTCTGTCTCTGTCTCTCTTGGAAGCGTAAGGATGAATTTATATAACATCTTTTTGTGGCATTTATAGTGAATCTATGAGCAAGATTAATTTTCCATCAGCTTTCAAGAACTTGTATATTTTGGAAATGTGTACTTTTTATGTTGCCAAACATCTTATGATAGGAGCCAGCTGGTTGTGGTTAAGGCACTGGATCCCACATGGCCAACTGTGCAGTTCAAGTACTGGACACGTGGCTGGGCATGTGTACATATGCACATCCAAAATCCAAGAGGCTATCCCTGAATAGGGAATGATTTCTCACTTTCTCTCTCTCTGTAGTTCTGTTTCTCTCTGGTGAGTGCACACCCCCTATAGCAAACTGAAATACACACACACACATATATATATTTATATAATATATATATATTTATATATACATATAAATCTTATTATAGCTATCATTTGCAATACATTTTTGTAACCCTCTTCATAATCACCTTTTTCCACTTCAGCATTAAGTTTCAGAAACGTGGTCTTTCCTCAGTAAAGCCATTTCTGGAAGCAACTGTAATAAAAACTTCTATTTTTGAGTCAGCAGGTGGTGTGGTGGTTAAGGCACTGGATTCCCACATGACCAACATTGGTTCAAGTCTCAAACCTGGAAACCTGGTGGCTTGAAAGTCACACCAGGCATATATGTGTGCATGCTCCAAATCCCAGAAGAATGGAGGATAAGGGATTATAGTGTGGCCTTCCTTCCTGGGAGGGGGGGCTACTTTTCACTTTCTCTTTCTCTGTCTCTCTCTGTATTTCTCCAGCAGGTGCATGCATCCTATGGCAAAAACCTAAGAACAAAATAAAACAAAACTGTCCTTAATTTCAGCCTTAAACTCTCATTTTGCATGTATAATCAAAAGGAGTATATGAACATTTCATAATAGTAAATACTCATATGATATTCCTAGATTTTACCTCAAAGTTCTACTAAATATTCATTGTTCCTAAATAGAAGCATAAGAAGAGAGTCACAGAGCTTATGAAAAAAATCTAGGTGAAGAATATTCCATCAAGGAACAAAATGTGCAAATGTCATGAGATGCAAATGGAGTTGATAATTTAGGTATAGAAGAGAAACCTTGATGCTTCTGTGGCAAGCACCAGAACACCCAAAAGATAGGTAAATTTCAATTAATAGGAGTGAGAGGCAGAAGCCAAGTCATATAGAAGTTCATAGGATTTCATTGAAAGGGTAATGAACAGCAGGAACTGAATATAATCTCATTTTTATCTTAGAAAGGGCCCTCTGGCTTCACCATGGAGAATACAGAATAGATGGAGAAAGAGGAGGGTGGGAGAAGGGGGAGAGTATAAGGAAGGAAAATAAGGAGGAAAATAGAGAGGCAGGACATTTTTGGGACACAGAAGTGAGTTATTTTCAGTTGATGATAATGTATTTAGTATGCTCAACTGGACTGGTGTGAAGGGTATTCATGTTCAGTAAATTCAACTTACAAGCAAAATGATGTATAGTGATTAAATGTATACATAATAATAATAATAATAGTATTAAAAAAGAAAGAAAGAGGAGAAGCAGGGATTACAGTTGAAGTAACCCAGCTGAGAGATGATGATGTAGACTTCCATAATGTAGCTACTACTAAGCGAGGGCGTAATTAAAGATGTATTTTACAGGTATATCCAATCGATTTGAAAGAAATCGTGTAACATCAAGAAAAGAAAAATTGTGGATGATGTTTAAGTTTTTGCCCTACATGAAGGATAGTGCAATTAACTGACATCTGGAGAGCTTGGTGGGTACCAGTTGATGTAGACTGGTGTGTGTTGGTGGAGGAGTGTGTGTATGTCAATTATTTTTTATTGCCCGTGTTATGTTTGGGATGGCTATTAGGCATCACAAATAAGAAGTCAATGAGCTTTTAAATTACAACCCATTTTTAAGTTGACACTATTTGTGCAGCAATTTCTCTGTAGTTGTACATAAAATGTTTTCACTGTAAATGAGCTCATGTATAATATAGTGCTTGGACTATAATGAAGATATTGGTACTTTAGCAAAAGAAAAAAATAGAAGTCATCGGATATAAAATGTTGAATATCAACCTCATATTCTTGGTATTTGATGTCATAGCATGTTCAGGGTCAAGGGATTGTGTGTATTTTTTTTAAAGAATTATTTTAACTTTTTATTTATTATTATTATCATTATTATTTTCCAGTTTGATCAGAGAGAGACAGAGAGAGAGAGAGAGAGGAAGTGAGAAAGCAAGCCACCAGGTCCGAGACTTGAACCGTGGTCGGCCATGTGGGAGTCCAACGCCTTTAACCACCATGCCACTTGCCGGCCCCAAGGGATTGTATTTAAAAAGAGACCTTTTCTTTTCCTTCCTCCACTTAGATGATGTTTGTATTTTTTTTTCTTTTTCTCTTGGGACAGGTCATTCATCCATAAGTATTACACAGGTTTCCTCCATTTTTTTGCTCTCTATAAACAAGACAACTGGTAACAATTCATATTGAACACATTATGCACAAGCCTTATTTTTGCTGTATCATTCTTTAGGTGGGATCAAATAACTTTTATTGGGCCGTTGGAAAAGTCATGATGCATTTTTGCATAGAAAAAAATGTGTCGTGACTTTTCTGATGATCTGTTACATTCTCATAGCACTGTCTTTTCCTTTTGCAGCACTTACCAGAGTTTTAGCAGTAAATTATATTTTAAAAACTGTTCTTTACATAGAGGGAAAAAAGTATATGCTGATTTCTATTGCTTTCTCCTTCCTTCTGGTTTCATTTTCCTTTATATATAAGTATATTGTTTAGTAATTAATTCAGCAAGAATATATAGGCAATACATTCCATTAGTTTTTGTTTATCAGAAACTAGTTCTCTGAAAATATTTGCCTCCATTTTTGAATCACAGTTTACCTGATATTTGAAATTTTTGTAGTATTTTTTCTCTTTCTTCATTTTCTATCTTAGCCTTTAAAAAAAAAGATTAATATGTATTTCTTTCATGATAGAGGGAGAGAGAGAGAACTGGGGGAGGAGCATTCCCAATGGGATCTTCACACTCTGATCCCATCTCCAGCCTTAGCTAGCCGGGATCACAGGAACACGAGCCCAGCACACACAAGGACATCTCCCATCGTGGTCCTAGAAACTTCTCATATGGTTTCAGTATTGTGGCACATTGTGGCACTGCTCTGTCACTGTGGCTGGCCTCTTTTACTTTTTTAATTGGTAGATGGTACATGCACTCACTAGAAAAAGATAGAGAGGAAGAGAAAGAGAAAGAGGAAGAGAGAGAGAAAAACTTTTCTTTTTCACCCCAAAAGAACATGAACACACTGCACTTCCTTCCTGGCAAGATTTTGCCATACATGTATGGATGTGTATACCACATATTTTTCAAGCCACCAAAGTCAGGGTTTAAAGGGTGGCTGACCCGGTGGGATCTGGCCCTTTAAATCCCTAAGCTATGGATTCGGTATGTATGTATATATGTATTTATTTATTTTTAGGTTTTTGCTATAGGGTATGTGTGCATATCAGGAAGAGACAGAGAAAGGGAAAATGAGAAATCACCCCCCCCAAGGTAGATGGCCACACTACAATCTCTTCTCCTTCATTCTTCTTCTGGGATTTTAGGCACACATGTACACATGCCTGGCATGATCCTTAAGTCGCCAGGTCTGAGACTCAAACCAAGGTCGTCCATATGGGAGTTCAGCACCTTAGCCACCATGCCCCCTGCCAGCCCCTCTATTTTGTTTTAAAATTTATTTTATTTGTGGAGAAAAGAGGGTGTATAAGAGCAACAGGTACCCTCAGCAGGGTCCAACCACATTACAATCTTTCCCCTAGCCTCCTAGCCAGCCAAGATCATAATCAGGGCTGGGATGTTCAAATTGACCTGGGACCCAAACTCTGGCCCCCCATATGTTCCCAGCACCAGACAGTAGCACCCCATCATGTGTGCCATCACAGCTAGGACTATGTAGCATATTGAAAATATTTTATGTTTCTTCTAACATCTATCGTTGCTGAAAAGTCAGCTGTCAATATTACAATCCTGTAAGTATTCTGTCTTTAGTTTTCATGATACATCCTTGGTAGTTGATGTTTTTAATTTCATTCAGAGCCAGCTACATGGGGCATTTTAATTTTTTTCCATGCTAGTTGACTTTTATTCACTCTTGAATGTTAAGAAATATTCAATGTTATTAAATGTCAGTCATTTATATAAATTTTTGTCTCTTTCCCATGCTCTCCATTTTCTCAATGTGGAACTCTTTGTTTTTTTCTAAATCTATTTTTCTCAAAAAATAGAGACAGACTGAGGTAGATAAAGAGACAGAAAGACAATACTCTAACAGGGTCTTTACACTATAATCCACACCCCAGTCTCAGCCAGCTCGGAATCACAGGTACATGTGTTCCCAGCACACTCAGAGCATAGTGGTTTACCACTGTACCACCATCTGGCCCCTCAGTCTGGACCTCTTTCCAGGTATATACTTGAGTTTTTCATTCTGTCTTTCACATTTTCTAGTACTTTCAGGAAAACCAAAATTTCCTCAGTATTTTTCAAATATAGGTTTTTTTCCTTCTATAACAAATCTATTATTTTTATTTTTTTTTTGGAGAGGTTTTTACTATAGGGCGCGTGCGCTCGCCAGACAGAGAGAGACAGAGAGACAGAAAGCAGGGAATCACCCCCCAGGGGGGATGGTCATGCTGCGATCCCTTCTTTTCCATTCTCCTCTCGGGATCTTGGGCACACACGCACACGTGCCTGGCTTGAGTTTAAGCCACCGGGTCCGGGACTCGAACCGCGGTCGACTACGTGGGAGTCCAGCGACATAGCCATTATGCTAAATGCTGGTCCAAACAAATCCATTATTTAAAAAGTTGATTGAGTCGTTTCAATAATTATATTTTTATTTCTAGACTTGTATTTTTCACATCTTTTCCACATTTCAAAACAGTCTATTCTCATTGTAAAAATGCCGTTCCATTCTTTCTTATTTTGGGGCATTAAAAAATCCCCAGGGGGTGATTTCTCGCTTTCTGTCTCTCTGGTGAGCACATGCACCCTATAGCAAAAAATCTCTCAAAAATTATTTTTTAATTAATTTTTTTTTAATTTTTGCCATAGGACATATACACCTGCCTGAGAGAGACAGAGAGAAATAAAGAGAAGGTAAGTGAGAAGCCATTCCCCAGGGAGGATGGCCATGCTGCAATCCCTTCACCTCCACTCTCCTCTTGGGATTTTGGACATACATGCAAATGTGCTTAGTGTGATTTTTCAAGCTGTCAGATCTGGGACTTGAACCACAGTCAACCATGTGGGTGTCCAGTGCCTTAACCACTACACCATCTGCTGGCCCTCCAAAGTATTTATTTTAATCTCCTTTTCTGATTGTCTTCTTATCTCTAATTTCCTTCTAATTTCCTCAGGCCTACATTCTCTCTTTTTTTTTTTTTTTTGGAGGGGTTTTTGCTATAGGGCACGTGTGCTCGCCAGACAGACAGAGAGAGACATAGAGACAGAAAGCGAGAAATCACCCCCCAGGGGGGATGATCACGCCGCAATCCCTTCTCCTCCATTCTCCTCTCGGGATCTTGGGCACGCACGCACACGCGCCCGGTGTGAGTTTTAAGCCACCGGGTCCGGGACGCGAACCGCGGTCGACTACGTGGGAGTCCAGCGACATAGCCATTACGCTAACTGCTGGTTCCCCTCAGGCCTACATTCTCTTTTAATTGTTTAGCATCTGGGAACATTACTCATGAAAAGAGATTTTATATGCATTGTAATTTTAGTGTGTGAGCTTATTTTTCTCAGGAGTTCCACATGAGCCTTAGATTGTGATATTGTCATTATGCAATTTTGCTCGGGTTCTCTGAGGTTTACTGCTAAATGCTATAACCAAGGTTAATTTAAAAAGATCTATGCACAAGTTTCCACTGTAGCATTTTTAGAGATTTATCTTTTTATCTTGCTCTTTACTTTCACATAAGAAGATAAGAATTCAGATAAGTTTATGGAGAATCACACCCTTCATTGATAGGGTCACCAGCTTTACATGGGATTTATATAAAAATTCTGTGCTACTAGACAAAGCCACCTGCCCATAGATTATGAAATCTAATTTGTAATTTGCATTGAATTAAATATACATGATACCTATTCTTAATGGCATTTAAACAAATGATGCATACTTAGCCTAATTCTCTTAATGACATCTAAAGCTTTTGAAAACTCTTAGAATAATGTGTCTCTTCTCCAGAGTTCTTATATACAAAAAGTAGCAGAAATTTTGATCCATAGAGCCCATATAAATGCTACAAGTATTTTACAATTACCTTATTTCATCCTCAGAAACACTGTCATCCCTACTGTACAGAGGAGGAAAATGATGCTAAGAGAGGTTTACCAATGATTATATAGTTAGCAGAGAAAATCACCAAGATTCATATTTAGGACAGCTCATCTCCAGCATTGTTCTTTTTACTAGACCTCACTGCTATCATAATACATTCCGCAGGGGGAAAAAAAATCCTTATGTTCAGTTTACCATCACTGTTCGGGCTTTATAGAGCAGCCTAGCCTTTCTAGGCAAACCAACAGGAAATATATTAAAAATGGTTTATATTCCTACCTTGGGCAGGAGTTTCCCCATTGTGGATATCTGGAGAAAATTTTACCTTTCTCCCACTCTGTTGTCCCTTTTTTATGTCTCCAGTTTTATCTTGCAAAGCACCCTTTGCAGGTACCCTCTACTTTGTTTCAGTCTGCACTCCTGTCTGGCTGAGGGCTGCCTTATGATTTCCTCAAAGTCTTAGGCCTTTTCTGAGCTTGACTACTTGCTATACATAGTTCTTACATAGACACAGTCCCCTAAGTGCATTACTTTTATACTGCTTAGTTGATTTACGACTCTTTATCTCTCAAATAAGAAAAATTAACTTCTCAGTTTAAACTCAGCTCTCACATGCTAAGCACTTTACAGCACTGTCTACTATTTGGAATGTTACTGTTAAGGCATCAAAGACTAAAGGCAAATCTAGAGTTTATATTGAGAGAGAAGAGAAAGGGCCAGTTAGGAATAAAGATAAAACAACAAAGGCAAATGCAGATGTATGTAAATAATTTTGAAGCTATGACAATATGGGTTGTATTAAGACCAGTGTAGGATTATTTCAAATATAGCTACTCATTAAACTGTTGATTTGTGGCTATCTCAAACGGCTCTATTGTGAAAGAATTGGGAAAAATGACTCTAATAAGCGGCCAATCAATTTTAAAATACATTAGTGATCAGTGACATATAGAGATACATCTTAGCTATCTCTAAGTATGTGTGAGTATATATATATATATATATATCTATATATATATATATATATATATCCATGTATCCATCTAATAATCTATTACCTTAATTTCTAATTAAAATTCAAAGTCAAATATAATTGTAATATTAGATAGCTATTCTTCATATATATTGTGATTGCTTCCACTATCACGGTAATGAAAAGTTAACATAAAAATGCTCCTCCCTACCTGTACCTTCTAAATTTTGGATAACACATAGATAAAAACCAAGAAAATTGGTTCATGAGGAAAATATATATTATTATTTTAATTTATTTCTTACATCTTTATATTAATTTATATATCATTTCATTATTTTATCAATCATTATTATATTGTACTAATATTTCTTAAGACACTATGAATGTAGGTACAAAATGGCATTTTAAGTGGATAATTTATAGAGATTTTAATTCCTGTGTCTTTATAACTATAAAGTATTACTAACTCAACTAGATTGTAACAAATTGTAATCCTGCATATTGGGTGTGTCAGATCATGGGGAAAACTGGAATGGAAAAAATGAGTTAGTAGATAATTCAAAGCAAAGGACTTCTCCTTGAATGATCTATTAAATCAAGGTAAAACTATTTTATAAGAATTTTCTTCTGGTTGCTTTAATCTTTTACTTCATTTTGCACCTGCAGACACATACACTTTTCTGTTAGTGTAAGCTTGAATGATTTGTGACATACCATGTTTATAACATCTAATATGAAGGATAATAGGCTGAAACGTTCAATCAGCTGGAATTAGACTTCAAATGGAATACAGTTTCAATATTTCTTATATTACTTCTTCCAGTTTCTCAGAATATGCAGCTACTATTAAATTTAGGGTATTATATTTTATAGAAAATAGTGTACTCATGAATTTTCTTGAAGTGTAAAAATAAGTCACAAGAATATGCAGCATAGTCTCCCTTATATGTTTATGAAATAATCTTAATTATCTTAGATGTACTTAAAAATATGCACCTCATTAAACGGAATTGATAATAACACAAAAGAAATTCCCAAGAAATCGTGTCTGCATGCAATTGTCATTTACATACAGCAAAATGGTTGAATATCTGTTTGTCTCATATAATTCAACATAATTATAAAGGCTTGTTTTCCAGACTTGGACACTCTGGTTTTGTGAGGAGTTCTTTTCTGGATAATTACAGGCAGTGACCATTCTGCTTCACTTAAAAAAAACTTGGAATAGGAACAAAAAAATGCATTTGCTAGAAAATCTCTGTGGTTTGTGCCCTATTACAAATAAAGAACCAAGAAGACCAAGCTTACAATTTTGAATTGTCTTTTTTAAAGAAAAAATGGCAAACGTTCCATTCAGTTGTTTGAAAGAACAGTTATTCCTCTTCCCTTTGGCTTGTAACATTTCAATAATGACATTATCTGATATTGTTCAATCTACTGTCAATTACCAACCATCTTCCTAGGCATCCAGTTCTTCTAATAAGCACCGTAATTCATTAAGTAAAGCCTGCTATGAGAACTAAGCTATTATTCTTTAAGTTAATGAGATAAAACCTTATGCAGGTTGATATAAGATGTTTCACAAAATATTTATAATTTACCATATATACATTAAGAAAGTAAAATTAGCATGGGATGATCTCAGGAAAGCAATACATACTTTTGGATTAGACACTGAAGTAAAGTAAATGTATGATCAATTGACAAATTCACATTGCCAATGTTATGAAAAAATGATGCAGCAAAAAAAATTAAGATGTATTTTTCATTTTTGATAAGGGGGCTTTTTCCTATGAGTTAATTGATTTATGCCTTTCATCTGAGAAATTACTAGTCTTACAGAAGCCCAAACTGAGGGAAACTACTCACTTTCATAATGCATGTTAGGAGTTTGAACTTGCACCCAGCTATTTAGTTTCTTTTGTTAGTAGGCCTCTGTTAATAGAGTAGCAGGTGCAAACACGTGGGTTTGCCAGTAACAACTCACAATTTGTGCAAAGTTGAGTCTTCGAAACTGAGCAAATTTGCTCTCAATTTCCCGCCAGCGCTTGCTGAGCTGGATCTGAATTGGCTCCACTGCCATTGCGGCCCCATCCTCAGACAAGCCCTCAGCTTGCCTACGCACTGCATTCAGCTCCTCTTTCTTCTTCTGCAATTCACGATCAATTTCCTATTGAGCAAAACCAATACAGGGCCCAGGGCAGTTAGCTAACCACAACAACCAACCTGCAAGCAGCAAATACTTCCCTCAGAAATTCATAGGCTGGTGTCCCTTTATTGTCACCTTTCAAAATCTGCAAATATGGAAGGTGTCACTGTCATCCTCCCCAATAATCCGAATATTATTTCAGTTAGCCTTTGAATGCTCAGTTTTAGGTATTCTAATTAAGAAGATATTTAAATTGATCTAACATTTTCTTTCTTCTGAATTACTTTGGTATTTTGGAGGTTGACCCAAAATGGAGCGATTACACATTATTTACTAGGGACCATTCTTATAGTATATAATTTAGAGAATAAGTGAATAAGGTATTTATCTTTTTTTTAAGTTTTGAGGAACTCAACAGAGAATGAAGCAAAATAAAAAGTGTAAAATAATAACAAAAAATCTTCAGACAATATGCAAATAAATCTATAGAGATTTGACACTGATGTGTGAAGATGCTCTGATGAAATGAATGTGCTAACATGAGAAAGAAGTCGTCCATAAATCGATAAGTCATTAGTTCATCTGGAACAAAGATACACAAAGTCAATTACAATTTTACCAGAAAACACATGACATTTCTTAATCCATTTTACATTGTCTAAAAGCAAAACATTTTATTCATTCAACATTATGTCCATTGAATAACAGTACAATACATTTACTAAAACAAAACACAATACAAGGAAATGTATCAAATTAAAGAGAACGCTAATAGGAGAAACAAGAACATCAACATTTTAAATATGACCCTCAAGGATTAAGTTCAAGTAATTAAACTGTAGCAATAAAAGCTAGTATTGACATTCTAAAACAACATTACCTTTATTTTCCTTTCATCTCTGGGTTCAGGTAGGCTGGCTAATTTTTTTTCAATGTCATCCAAGCATTGCAGGAGATCGTCAGCCTGCCTCTTGTACTGATACCACTGATGAGAAATTTCTAGAGCCTTTTTTCTTCTTTGAGACCTCAAATCCTGTTCATGGTGCAGATATTATTAAAATATCAATATATACATAGAGTACACCTTTGACTATAGTTATTTACAAAACAATATGAGTTCCTCATCTTTTTGGACAAGTAAGGTTTAATTCACACTTAAACGCAAAGCATACAGATACATGACAAAATTATGTATTTATGTGGCAGGATCCATGTACAAGCAGCTAAGACACTTGCGTAACAAATGGGAAAGGGTTTTCTCTTGTATGTTCAAACTGGTTTCAAATATTTACTTGACTTCTAATGAGCTACTTGTGCAGTCTTTGGAAATAGTTTGGTATATAAACACATTGGACTTAACTAAATAGTTGGAAAGTTTTACTTAGTGAGCTTGAATTTTACTTTTAAAGTAAGTAAAAGTCTAAGATTAGTATCTTCAGCCCTGGGATCCATCAACAAAATTTTAACATTAAATAGCCAAGCAGTATACATTCATGGTTTTAGAAATGCCTGTAAAAATGTTTCATAGGCCACTATTATTCTGTGATGAGAAATACCAAGTCATTTTAGTTATCTCATAAATTGTTCAATTGTTCTAAGCTGTGTGTGTTGAAGTGTGACTATTATTAATGAAGCTGAGAGTATACATGAAAATGAATATCTTAATGTTAGAAAACTGTTTTTCCTTTTAAGGCTTACATGGACAACCTTTAACTATAGCAAATCATATTCTAAACACAAATATGATAAACTATTGTGAAAAGAGAAAGTGCATGCTTTCTAATCAAGCTGATGAGATAAATAAGGGTAGCTGTTTTAATAAATCAACCAAAGGAGGAAAGAATCAATCATTTTATTCCTTGCAATATCTTCTGTGATCAATGGAATTTGTCAAAATGTCTTTCTGTAAATCATGAGAACAGAAGAGCTCTGTATACAGCTTTCATTTCTTCAGAGAGGTAGCAATAGTTTAATGTTCAGGTTTAACTCCAGCTCAAGCAAATGATATCAAAGAACTGCTGAAAAATTCATCGCATTGGAAATTCTGACCTTTGCAAATCCTAAGGACTAGAATTGGAATCACTGAATTTGGTGGCACAGATTGCTTTGGCAAGTAGAGTTGACGATTTTCATTAATCGCTTGTAGTATGTATTTGCAAGAATGTTCTAAATTTCATTAGCTATTTTGTTTAAAATGGGGGATGTAAAATTTCCTGCAGTGTACATTTTATATTGAATTTCTAAACCTCCTGCGGAGGTAATAAATGCCTGAGATGAGTCAGACAGAAGGTGACTTTTTTCTAAGATATCAAGACACAGCCATGTGAACAAGGGTTGAGCCATGCACTATTCATGACACAGCTTGCATCTTTGCCAAGAAAATGGGCTTGGTGCTCACAAATCTGAAACTTCTTTTATTTCCTAAGCACAAGGTGATGTGTAGTATGTAAAAAGAATGAGAGACAGCATATAGATTTCTTTAGAGTTATGCCAGATAACCATTAAACACTGCTGTTCAGTAGGACACATATCATCATATGACCAGTGTAGATACTTCTGAAAGCTTAGTCACAGTTGGAAGGGTGTGAATTACACAGCTTTCTGATTTTCTGAGCACATTATGGTTTGCTTCTGTACTCCCTTGAGGAAGAGGCCTTTTGTATTTACTATATTTATCAGCAGTTACCTTCGGAACACCTGCTGGCCAATTAGACTTTCCTTGTGGATTCCTTGCAGGCACAATATTGTGTAATTACATTCACAGCAGTGTTTATTTGGTTGACTACAGGGGAAAAGGTTTTATCCTCTTATTTGCATATAGAAAGCAGACTCCATCCACCTACTAGGTAGATACCCCCACATAGCTACATAGCTCAAAAGAGTGATTTACAATGAAAGCTCCACAATTAACAGTATTAGAAAATCAGACATGCATGTAAATAGTGAATATTGCAAAGCATATACAAAAAAGTTATTTCACAAGACTTTTCACATGTCCAGGCTCCTCTCAAGAACTTTCTAGAGATTATTATAGAAAAAAACAATGGTTTATTGCTTCTCCTGCACAATTCAGATGAGTCATGTGGGTACTTGAAACCATATACTACCACTCCTTAATATAAAAGTATTAATCTTCTTCATTGGTATTGAGATTATTTTGGACAAATCCATACACATGAAATTAGATTCTTGTAGATGCTTAGTTAGTTGAAAAGAATGACTCTCTTAAAGGCACAGTAAAGTTCATTTTTCGAAAATCAGGAGAATTCAGATCTTATTAAACAGGTACTAGGTTACCCGAAAATTAGGCCTACTATAAATAACACCAGTAAAGTAAACAAGAATAATGGGAAACTATAAATTAGTTATTCTGGCAGTTAGGCTGGTTTTTCAACACATATATAAAAGTAGTTTAGAAAAATAAAGTATATATGAAAATGAAATGTAAAAATACTATGACTGATGCATTTTGATAACTTCCGATGACTGCTCAGAAAAAGTCCTATGAACCAAAAACATAATTTTTAAGCAATGCATTTTTCAAAATCAGACACCACTGAAAATGCTAAAGCACACACATTGAACAGAAAAAAAAAGTGTGAATTTCTGGTGGCTAAAGTTCTTAAGCAGATTTTTATTTATGAACAACATATATTTACCCTACATACAAAAATAAACACAGGCAAGGTATATTATAATTTTAGCTCTAATACCTTGAGAGCATTATGTTTTGTCTGTAACAGGTGCTGTTTTATCTTTATTTCCTCTCGCTTTCTCTCATCTGTGATTCTTTGTTGTAAGTTGTCTCCTCTTTGTAACAATTCTTTTACAGTACCCTCATTGTCTTCACTCTGATTAAAAACAACAAGTACAGTCTTCATTTTGGTTTTTAAAAAAGCTGTACATTGTTAACAGAGATAATAAAACATGTTATTTAAACACACGCAAAAAATCCAATTTAAAACTTTCAGGGAATGTTATTATAAGATACTGTGCTCAGAGCTCTTTTACATTTTGTCCTTTAGATTTTAAAGGAACTAGGTTTCCTCCCATCTAGTTCTGACGAACACTTTTTCTTTTTAAGGGGCATATGTAGGAAGGAAGAATTGGGGAATAAATTACATTCTCATTTTCTTATTTCAGACAAGTTGTAAACTGCCGTAAAAGCTTTTCTTTGGCTTTGATTTTTAGTATAGTTCTAGAATTTAAAAGTTTGGTGAAGTAAAGTAATCTTGTCTTTTATAATGTTAGTTGGTCCATATAGGAATATGGATATGCATATGTGAGTGTGAAGTGGCAACAAATCTTAAAATATTAATACGTTACTAAGTGAAAATATTTCATTTTAAATGTACATTAATTTCAATCAAATAATCTTTGCTTTCTATTTGAAATCTAATTTAGGATAAATATTGGTGTCTTAGTAAATTATGTGTTACATTGCAGTCAACCATTCCAAATTATGAATTTCTAAAAGTAGGTCATATATGAATGTTCATTTTAAACAAATCAGAACAAATAGGTATTAAAGAATGGACTGGAAAAATGAATTTAAAGGTTTTCAGTGTGATTTTTTTTTGTGAGACACCAAGAAAAATATTTTAATGCTACTTACTTAGAAATAAAAAGAGTGGAATAAGTGCTAGTCTGATCTACTGTCTACCTGTCTTTCAATTCAGAATCTAAAAGCTTTTTGTCCAGGAGGCTTACCATATAATGGTAACTCAAGCTACACTATGAGCTAGGGGTAACAGATAAGAGACAATTTTTAAAAGTCAGAACCAGGGGACCAGCAGGTGGCGTGGTGGTTAAGGTGCTGGACACTCCCACATGGCCGACCACGGTTCGAGTCCTGGACCTGGTGGCTTCCTTTCTCACTTTCCCTCTCTCTCTTTCCTCCTCTGTGTCTCTCTCTGGTCAAATTAAAATAAATGAGTGACTAAATAAAATTAAATAAATAATTAAAAAAAAAAAAAAGTCAGGACCAGCAGTTGGCGTAATGGCTATGTCACTGGACTCCCATGTAGTCAATCACGGATTGAGTCCTGGACCGAGTGGCTTAAACGCACGCTGGGCATGTGCGCGTGTGTGCCCAAGATACCAAGAGGAGAATGGAGCAAAAGGGATTGTGGTGTAGCCATCCCCCCAGGGGGTGATTTCTCACTTTCTGTCTCCCTGTCTCTCTCTGTCTTTCTTGCGAGCACACGCACCCTATAGCAAAAACCTCTCAAAAAAAATCATTTGTGTGTATGTGTGTATCCATGATATTATGTGCTATCAACCTAAATCTGTAGTGCATGCTTAAACTGCACACAACTTCTGACCTATTCATTTTCTTTAGAGGAAATTGGATTGTTTTTATCTGAGATGTGTCAATTAATAGTCTAATGGAAGTTATAGCATAACACAGACTGGCTTATTTCAACATGTCTTTTAAAAGTCTGCACTGCTTCGCTAGGGCTGAGGACAAGAACAGAGAAAGAAAACCCACTTCATCCCCCACCCTGGCCCCTGACACACCAAATGAGGGCTACAGGGCAGAGTTGGTGGTCAGCCCCAGAGATAAGAAAGCAGCACTGTTTTTCACCTTGGTGCCCCCTCTGGGTTCTTCTTTGACATGAAGTAGAGGTAGTTGGGACTCAGTATCTTGGAAAGCCTCTTCTTGTCTTTCTTTCCATGAGCTGAGTTGGCAAGGCCACCATACCCCATACATGGGGAGTACTGACTGAGGCAACTCCAGAAAAATCACAATAGATACCAGTGCAAGCTAAGACTGGTGGGAATAGTTCTCTTAGGATTTTGCACGCCTATTATCTACAACTTATATATAGCCTTCTGATGCCATTTTCAAGCACTGTCTGAGAAGTCTCTGGCATTGATACATATCTGAGACACCTCTAGCATGGTACAGGTAAAGATTAAAAATGACACACGTGATGGCAGTGGAAGAGAAGAAAAGAAATTGTGAAAAGGGTGGTGAAGGGGGAAAAAAGTCAGTGATTAGGGATATGCAGAAATATTCAAGCCAGGGAGAAATTGAAAAAAAAAAGAATTTGAAATTTATTGGGATAGAAGAATGTTCTGAGATCGGGAACAAACAGCTCATATATTCATATTTTGTAAGCAGCATGAGTTTATGCACATTTTAGACATATACTGTAACATTTACTCAACTCTTTGGTAAGACCACTTTGTGGGAAATGTTAATAATCAATGTTTACACTGTATGTTGTAGCCCGTCTCTGGAATAGACATTATACTGTCAAAAACTTTACTGACACCAAATGTCAGCCATGACAGTTGAGTTTCTTATTAAATTTATGATTTAGTTTCTGATCTCTTTTTTTCTGATTACATGTTAACCTCTGAGTTTGAAAATAGCGCAGGTCAAAAAAAAATGCTGAGCTATTTATTAGAATCTGTAAGTGCTGCTGTATGACCACACCAGAGTAAATTGCATTCGTAATAAAAGGTCAACAAGAATACTTAGCATTTATAAAAATCATTATAATCACTAAACGTTCTGAGACTTCAGTTGGAGACTTGAGTTATCTAATTTCTTTCCAAATATTTATTCATTTTCACTCCTAGTTCATTCACACTTTTATCACAACCAATTTACCATATCTTTATTGAAGTCTTCCTCTTTCAGATTCACCCCCTGCTGAATTTCAGCCTCCAGTGGTTCAAGCAATTTTTGTATATCTGAGTTAAACTGCTCCAATTCCTTCAAAGGAATGGAGGCCTAAAAAAAAAGATAGTGCTAATTTAAATCAAAATTACTTTTTATTAGAAACATAAACCAAAAGAAATACATTTGTTCAACCTCCTGTTGCTAAACTAATGACATGCATTATTTTTCTATATTATAGTTTATGAAGGTTTTGAAATACAACTGGAAAAGTACCTGAGATTGCAAATAAGGAAAAACATTTAACATCACCAGAGCTGATCACACATGCAAGATAATGCAATTCATCATTCTGCCGTGTCAACAACAGTTGATTTACATATATTTGACTGGGCTAATTTTTAATATTCTACAGTTGGATTTGATCTAATTTTTAATATTGTGATTTAAATATCATTTGGGTAAATATGTCTTATCAGAAATTGTCTCATTCATCAAATAACAGTAGCCTCAGGTAGAGATGCAGAATTGTCATCTTATTTTTAGAAATACTGCATGGCAATCTACTTAGAGATCTTAAATGATATTTTTAGCATGGTAAAAGTGACAGGTATGCTCTCCTAAGACAAACAGTGCCATTAGTTGTCTTAGGAATGGCTTCTGTGGTGGCACAAGTAAATTTAAATAAACAAACCCAGAATATTGCACATAAAGAATTTGAACATGGTTTCCAGCCTTACAAACATCACTGTTTGTTTAATTTTGTAACTGGTAATGACTGCAATCTCAAGAAACTGTAAAATCCCTAGATTGTCTAAGCAAAACACTTGGAAAGGTGTGATGAATGTAAAAACATTGACAATCAAATACATATTCAAAAAGTAGGCAGGATTTAATTATTAAAGTTTTGTTAATAAAATACATTTTTACATGCTAGATATTTATCCTCTATTTCATTCTTGTCATTAAAATACTAGAAGCTATTTTATCTCCAACAGATTTTTGAAAACCCATAGATGATATAGATAAATTAGATTTTTTTTTCTTCCGAGCTAAAAGTTTCCAATTTGGAAAAACCAATCCCAGGTACAACCTTCAGTGTCTTATACAAGGATGATTGCATTCTTTAAGTTTGATTTCCACCTACATTTCCCCAATCACATTCCCAACCACAGGTTTACTCTAGCTTTATTAAAAGATGGTAACTTCTGGAAAACAATTAGGATAAGCATTCAAGAACAAACTAAATATCTAAAAGTAGTCTGTGACATATAAAGAAGTGACTCCTCAAATGCTATACATGAGAACATGACTCTCACATTTAAAATGAATAAACACATATCTTCTAGGCACTTGTACACATCCCAGAAAAATGTATAGGATCTTTTAAAAAATAATTTAATATTAGTTTTTAAATCCTAATAACCATTTATCATTGAAATATTATAATAGCCTCTTGAACCAGTGAGATTGGTAATACTTTAATATGCTTAAAGGGTATTTCAATCTCTATATTATTAGTGTGCTTCTGTACTTAAAAACCATGCATTGTTTAAAGGATTATAAAGGTAAAATGATTCACACGCTTTAGAATTATAGGTATACAACATCTGATGGTAATTGATATTATTGAACTATTGCCCACATTTGCTAATGTTTAATAAGAACAACTGTACTGTGCTACACAATTTTGTGAATTTTTGATAATATTTAAAATAACTTTTATTGACTCTCTGGATGTCCAAATAGCATGGCTCTATTTGCAGTGAGATTTAATTGTTTCACTCCACCTGCTTCTTCTCTGGTTCATCTTCTCTTCACATAATCATAGTAGTTCCTAAGGCTCAGAGCCTGGTCCTGTGTACCTTTTTCTCAAAGTTTCTTCCATAATCAATTATATTGCCTTACATAAAGTTATCTATAATTTCCATATCTTCCAAATTTTTATATTTAGCTGTAAACTCACTTTTGAATTCCACTCTAAACTCTTCAAATAGGCACGTGTTTTCTCATTTGAAGATCAACATGTCTAGGAGTTCGTTATCTTTACCTCAAATTGTTGCTTCGCTAACTTCCCTAGTTCTGTTAATACAAGATAATTTTTCCTTAGTCATCCAGGCTTAAAACATAGGGCGTGTTATTCTTGAACACTTCACTTTAATGTCTGATAAATAAGTGCCATTTCATTCTCTATAATCCACTTGTTTTCTATTTCCAGACTCCATCTTTCTGAGTCTTTACATGTACAGTCTCCTTCCTCCATACTAGTTCCAATCAGTGCAAAGTGATCAGATCAAGATGTCCCCCAAACATTGCTTCCATTATGCTATTTTTGTGCCCCCAAATCATATGCATCTACCGAGTACACATAGAACAAAGCCCAGATATATAATAGAGTAATAGTCAAAGCTTGCTCTAATCTTGATCCATGGACATTTCCAGCCTTACTTTTATTTATTTGATTTTCAAAATTGTGTTTTATTTTTATTCTCATTTTAAATTTTTTTATGTGCAAATATACATCTTTCTGGCAGGTCATTTGGTAATCTTCTGCTATTCCTCCCTCCAGGCCTTTAGAAGGCTTTGTATCTCCTTGTGATGAGCATAAGCCACTGAATGAGAATGTATAGATTGCAAATGGGCTCTACTGTTGACTAGCTGAAGGATTTAGGGCAAGTTATTTATCTTTTTTAGCCCCATTTTTTTTTATCAGTAACATGCAGATAAGTAGAATATCTACCCCACATGGCTGTTAGGATCAAACATGTTAGAACGGTGTCTGGTATGCAAAATTACTCAATAAATGTTAGCTACGACTATTTTCTCTCAAAACCCTATGCATACACCAGACATAAATGCTCAATAAATCTTGGCTCTTATTGTTTCTTCTCAAAATCACTCCATCCATTAGTTTAAATCGAGACTTTCCTCTGCTGAAAACATTGTTTTTTTAAGGTTAAATTAAATTCTTGTTGATAGGAGGATGTTTCATATTACCAAAGGACTTCCTAAAACCATGAAATTCTAACAGCGAACATTGAGAAACTTAGACTCCAATCTTACAAAGTTGTATCATTCTGAATAGTGAAACTATTGATTAGTTACTGGCAATAATAGAGTAAGTGGGCTTCAGGAGGACCCTAAATGGCTTTGCATTTGCTTTAGACTGTGTAACATTTTTATCATGGATTATTTAGAGACACAAAAAGCATGCAAAAATAACCCCAAAATCAGTGGGATGAGTTCCATGAACACCCTATGAAAATGAGGAGTTTGTCTGTCTTATATCAACCTAGAATCATTCCTGGTACATAGCAGGCACTCATAAGTACCTATTTCCTGAAAAAAAAAAAGTAAATGAATGAATGACTAATAAGAGAATAGCATGGGCTTGGAATTTTAAATAGCATAGTTTATGGAGAAAATTCAGAAGACCTGATTGGTCAGCACGTCAATGCTGGCCAAATATTAGCAACAATGTGATACCGCCAAGTACAAACAAATAAACGGACACAAGCAGATGTGAAAGGACTTTAGGAAATACTGCTACAGAATTACTCAGGCAAGACGATAGAAACTTTGGCTTCATTAGGTTTCTCAAAGTCTACTCCGTGTTTAGTAAAAAGAAAGGCCTTTCTGCAGATTAAGGATTTAAATTACTCTGTGTGGTTACAAAGTCAATAACTAGAATCAATGGGAAGAAATTTGAAGGCTGAATTTTAGGTAAATAAGAGAATGACTGATTGGGGTTGCAATCTTTTTAAAACACTAATTTTAAAGTAGTGGATTTCTCATAACTTAAAGTATGCAAGCAGAGGCTACAGGATGATGTATTAGGTGATATTTTAGAAATGACACTCTTGTTGCATGAGTACTTTCCAGAAGTTTTATCACCTTCCAGTAAATACTCTCCCCTAAACTTAAATCCTTGATAGTAGTGCAGCTCAATAGAAATACAATACAAGTGATTTATGTAATTTTAAATGTTATGGTTACCATATTTGAAAAGTAAAAAAAATGGGTAAACTTAATTGAAATAATGTATTTTATTTTATCAATAGATCCAGAATATCATATATATATATACATATATATATATCTTAATCTGGAGTAGCCACATCTCAAATACTCAGTGGCCGCATGTGGTTCATGGCCACCTTTTTGGACAGTATAAATGTAGTATAACCATGACATTGAAAAGAATCAGTAACTCATTGTTAATTTGCAATCTGTTATTGGAGTAATGTCTTATCAGTAATATATACAAGTTTTATTTTATTCATTTTTAGTGGTTTTAGATTATTCTTGTAATGTTTGTCTAATCAATCCACTTGCATTTCGTTTTCTGAGAGGAATTTTTCAGGTAGTCCTGTCGGTATAGGAAGAATTATGAGTGGGCTTGACGACCCCTGGTATCAGGAGTCTCTATTCCTCACTTATGCATAATACTAGGTTGTATTTCATTATGTTTTATATATTTAAATGTATTATTTGGCTTTCAAGAATATCTGCTTTCTCTTCCTAAGTAGATTTTTGGTCCTTGAAGTTGGCAATATATCTTACAATATTCTATATTTTTGTAAGAAATATTACCTCTTTTGTATAGAAAAGATGCTTATTATATTATATCAATCACAAGTCTTAGAATTACCTGTTAATCGAACAAATTAGTGATCAATTTTAGAGTCAAAATAACCATAAGTAATCAAACCAATTATTTTAGCTATATTATTGACAGGATTAGACCAGCCATTTGACATCCATGTCATTATTGCTCTTTGTTCAGACATATGAAGTTTGAAAAACTTAATTGCTTTCCTTAAGAGTTCAGTAGTTCACCATTAAGTTGTGACAATTCTAATATAGAAGACACTTTTCCAGTAAATTAAAGTTTTGTATGTCATTCCTTAGTGTTTGTTGTCTTCATAATTTGAAATTCTTATACAACTTTATAAAAAAATTGGATGATGAGGAAGTATCTATAATTTAATAGCTCATCCCTGAGTGACCAGATTTTAAAACTAAGTATATAATGCCTGCCTTTTCAATTCAGAGTAATGATAAATTATATAAAGTAGTTTAAAGTAATTATTAATAGGTCAGCTTAATTATTGGGTAAATTATTGTTTTTGACTTTAAAGAAAACACATGACCACAGGAGAACTAGAATCACGATTAAATCACACGATGTTAGACAGTGTACACAGGATAGGTTTTAAAATATATTGAAAATTATTAAATAAAAGTTGTAATATTGTAGGAGAAGGTATAGACCAAGCATAAGTTTTTCACAGTTTAAATTTTTACTTACCTTTTATTTTAAGAGTTTTAGCATGACAATGCCGTCATACAAAATACATATAAAGTAGAACATAGGGGAGTTTAATAAACAGATAAATGGACACAAAAGAAAGAAGAGACAGAGAAACTGAGAAAGACAACACTTTGTTTTCCTTGATCTTTTTAATATTGTTTCAAATTGCTTAACAACTATTAATTGTGCTTTGTTGGATGATTTAAGGATTAATGAAATTTAAGGCTTTGTTGAAGTTTTGGCATTAAAGGTGACTTATAACAAGTTGACAAAGGGTAACAGACTGAAGAGAAGCAAAATCAATTACAAACTGATTCACTGTAAATTGAAAGCATTCAAAATTACTCAGATACACTTTATCAGTTTTAAAATATAAGCTTTCTTTTGGTTAAATATTACTTAAGCGTGCATAGATACACTAGCATAATAATGACTGTGTTTACACAGACAACAAAGTAAACATTAGTCAATCTGGACTATGGAATCTCAGTAATCATGATAAATGACCACTATATTCAAATTACACTAAACTCTCAATTGAAAATAAATAATCCAAGTGCAACAGATTGGTTTAAAATTGTTTCAAATCAATCAGTCTCCTCTTTCCATTCTGCAGTTTTGAAAATTTATTTATCATTACAATATTAATATAGAAAAATAGAATAATTCATGGAAATCAAAATGAATAGTTTCAAGGGTCAGCAACACTCTATAATACATAAAAGACAGACTACTGTATGATATAAAGAAATATTTCAAATCATTTGTTCTTTAAAAAAAAACTTACAAAGATAAATAAGAGTATTGAAAATAGACTTCATTTATGCTAGAACAAAGATAACCAAAGTGGTTTATAGACTTATTTGTTTTCTTTTAAGCTTATTAGAGCAAACTATGAATAAATATATAAAAGAATATTTTTAAACTAAATGAATTGACTCAGCATAGTGACATTTCATTGTTTACATTGCTCTGATGTTAGGTAAGTTGCTGGATTACTTTGATGAGTTGATGAGGAAATTGTTGCTCATTTGTGAGGCTAACAAGAGGACATTACCCAGTGTGTCCCTATTGATTTTAAATTGAGATTAATTTCATGGTTACACATTTCTTAATTGGATACAAAATATATTGGTTGGTTAAGATATGTTCATCAGTTAAGATTTTGTTTACTATCTACTTTTTGTTAAGTATAACATGGGATGGTTTTCTATTTCATGATTATGAGTCTAAATGAATATCAAATGAAATGGGAAAAGTTTTAACTCTAAAATATATGGTGGATGGGACACAGATAAATTAAAAGCAAAAACATAACACTTTGCACAATTTTGTATTTCTAACTTCCTCTAGATTTACAGAATTTCTTATTTTCTTTTTGCTTTTTCCTCTTCCTCCATTCCTTCGTCTCTTCTACTTTTTAATTCTTTTCCTTTTTAATATAAAGAAGTGTACTGAAATCACCATGTTTGAAGTGAAAATAGATATGATTATACTAACATATAATAGATCAACAATTTGATTTACAATCAACAATTTGATCAACATTTGCTGATGTAACTAGAGGTAATAAGCTGTGCTGAGGGTCACCATGTTACATGGACAAAGCACAGACAAGGTTGGAACATTTTCTAACCCAGCCTTCTAGCTCTAAGAACTTGCACCATTCACTGGTCTCCCATAGCCCCCTATAAACATTTGAAAGTCTCTGGTCCAAAGAATGATTATTTTTCTATCAGCTGACACTGATCAAGGGAACATTTTTTTCTTTTTAAAGGACTGTAATGAAGGATCACCAAGTAGCTTTAATTATTTCAAATGTCATGCTAAGAAGACTCAATTAGTTCTATCAAATGACACTGCTCACTAAACTCAATTACATATCCACTGTGAAAACACTTTAAATGATTACAAAAAGGATTTATTATCAAAATTGCAATGGAATTAACCTTGTTACAAGGATATCCGATTGAAAATATGAAAAAAAATGTTGGCATAGAAATCTATTGATCACTTAGTTTCTTCCTTATTTATTTAAGTGAAATAAAATTAGCAGATATATTATTCTTTAGTTTGGGTATTAATCTACTATGGTAACCTGAGGATAATAGCTGTAAATACTAAAAATTTAATGATCTAAAAATCATGTAATATTTACAGAACTTTACCTGAATTTACCCCTACAATTTAAAAAATTTCTTTGTAGAAAAATTTACTAAAATTGGTATTTATATAATAGGAATACTAGTACTAATTAATCGGATCATATCCTTTTCTGTTAGAGAAGGTGTTAAATTAGTCCATGATTAGAAATAGACTTTAAAGGGAAAAAAGGTCAAATGTTTGTATTGATAAATCTGATTCTAGAAATTAGGTTACATTTAAAATGTTCAAATCTAATAAATCTTAATTTGACAATCTAAATCACATTCACAAGATATAATTATTTTTCACTGATGTTTAGGAAAGGCAAAATATCTGTCCACACTATCTTTGAAATATTTTTCAAATGTAAAATGATATTTTAAAGCAGATTAGGCCTAAGCACACTTTTTTTTCTTCATATATTTTACATCAGATTGAGAAACTCAACCGGTTTTGTCTTAGCCCCCTATAAATATCTGAATGTCTCTAATCCAAAGAATGATCACTTTTACATCTGCTGACATTAATGAGAGGTCAAAAACCCAATATTTTGTAACTATTACAGCAATCAGAGTATGAATATTGGAATAAATGATGCCATATTGTTCAAATCTCATGTTACATTTGTAATATATATATATATATATATATATATATATATATATATATATATAATCTACTGAATGGATTTTAGTAGCAACTTTCAAGGGCTACATGGAAATTAAAGAACATATGGTACATATATCCAATAGCACATACGTCTTAGTAAAGGATTAAAGACAGAAAATAAGTTCACTCCTCTTTTGGTTATCAGTTTCAAGGTCAATAATTAAACATTTCAGCTCCTTAGAAAAATGAAGCATTTCCAAATCTCTAGATGAAAACAGAGTCTAACAAATTTTGCATATAAATTTCATAGTATTTTATAACAAAGTAAAATAATTGCTTATATTAATAGGACATAGCTAGATGAAGTCTATTTAGTTAAAATTCTTTTGAAATTAAGTATTGCAACATGACAAATATATCTTGATACATATTTCATTATTTAAATTCAAGGGAGATTTTCCTATTCAATCAGTCCTGAGTCCTTTTTAAGTTATCATCTTCATTGCCCTCTTAGGTAATACTTTAATCCTGGGCTAGTTCTTAATATCTCTAGATCAGTGGTACTTGATGTGTGGTCCCTGGACTATTGGCATCAATATTACTTGGAAACTTGTTAAAAATCCAAAATTTAGGGTTCCACATCAGACCTACTGAGTCAGAATCTTTGGGTCTGCAGCCTAGCAATTTGTGTTAACAAATCCTCCAAGTGCATACAAATGCTAGAGAAGCACTTGTTTAGGGTAAAACTTCCTTTCCATTCCCTTAGCTACCCCATTATTTGAGGTCATTGTTCTCTCTCATCTAGAATATTGCAATGGCTTTGGAACTGGTTTTCCCAATTCCTGTGCTTATTCAGTTGAATTCTTCTCATAACCACCACTGGACTAGTTTAACAATGCATAGAAAAAAAAAAAAAAAAACATCAAAAACTCCTCCTTGCCTACTAAGTTAAGCAAAAACTATTATTCTGGCTTCATGACCTCTTCATGCTGTGTCCAATCACCCTCTTTAGTCTTATAATCCACAACAAGGCTTCATACTTTATGCCCTCTGCTCCATAGACAAACTGAACTTACTCTCCACTGAACACATGGTACAATCAAGCTTTTTCATAGGTTTATCCCAAGTTGTTGCCTCCTCTGTGCAGGTAGCATGGCTGATAAACTCACATACCACACACTCACTCTTGACCCAGTATCCTTGACCCTATCTTGCTCTACCGTTATACAGAAGACTTTTTATATCTTCCCTACCTAGTCTAGTAATAGAGCCCCTACAGTACCAAACATTGTGATTTAAAAAATAGTACATGGTAGGTGACAGTTAAATCACCTTCTTCCCTTTTCCAAACCCTTCCTTCCTTCATTCTTTAAGATCCACTTCAACTATTCTCTCTCCCCATTTGATGACTCCCTTTCGTCAACTTGGCCCATGGAAGGATGGAAAGGGATAGAGCTCATAAGCAACAGGACTAAGTAGTAAGTAGTCCCTCCCCAATCCCTTTCCTATGCCTCTGTCTCTTGGCACCTTATTTTACTGACAGTGTTTCCTCGCCACCATGCTCAGATGCTCTAAAGCAAGGGGAAGTTGAGAAAAGGTGTCTCTCCTCATTAATTGCATCAACTGTACTAAGGATTCTAAAGTTATCTCTGATTCATTTTTATAATTCTGACCATTCTCATTGAAACTACCATTTCCTCACACTGATTTCACATAGATTAGGGAAGATTAAGCTTTGTCAAAGTCATAAGATGCTCTTAGGTACCCTAAACAAAATGGGAAGAGGTGGTCTTTAATAGTTTTTTTCTTTTCTTTCTTTTTTTTTTTATGAGAATGAAAGAGGAAGATTGCCTGAAGGAGGGAGGAAGAGAGAGAGAAATACAGGTATTTTTGACAGGGTCTAGTCATGTTGTGATGCTTCCTGTCCCGGCCTCTCCATCAGATAAGACCACAGGTATGCATCAGCCTGTTTAGGTTGGGCCCAGAGCCAAACTCAGGCCTCCCATAGCACAGGGTCACTCTCCTGTTTGTGCCACTGCAGATGGGCGAAAATTTCTTGTATTTTTAAGTTGTATTGGGGGCAAATATCAATCTTAGTTCGTCTTAAATTGGTCAAATTGATTATATGAAGGGCTGGCCTTTGACGTGAAAATATCAAAAACTTGTATTCTTGACTCCAGTCTGTTCATGCAGAGGGTAGAAGGAGAAATCAGTTATTCCTCCATTTTTTTTCCCATAACACTCAAAATTCGGTCATTCAAGTCTAATATATATAATGATAGAAATAATTATTGGTATTATTTTTACCACTTTATATACTAATTCACAGATGTTTAAAATGCATATTTTAAAATATCTTAACATCATTTGATCCTCACTAAAATGTTGAGACTAAAATCAGACAGGCAGGGGCCAGCAGGTGGTGTGGTGGTTGAGTTGCTGGAATTCCTTCATGGCTGACCACAGATCAAGTCCCAAACATAAATAGTAATGTGCTCAGCTAGCACTTAAAGCAAGTTTTCTAACTTCAAGTTAAGAACATTTCCTTCTCATCATCCTGTTCCTCACTGATGGTTAAAATGATCACTACAGAGATGGGCACCTGGACAGACAGTCCTCAGACAATCCAAGCCAAGGATCCCAGTGCTCATGGCTTTGAAAGTTTTGGAATTTTGGGACCAACAGTTGGCATAATGACTATGTTGCTGGACTCCCATGTAGTCCAGCGTGGTTCGAGTACTGGACTTGGTGGCTTAAACTCATGCCGGGCACATGTGCGTGTGTGCACAAGATCTTGAGAGGAGAATGGAATAGAAGGGATTGTGGTGTGGCCATCCTTGTTGGGGTGTGATTTCTCGCTTTCTGTCTCTCTGTCTCTGTCTTTCTGGCAAGCCACATGCCCTATAGCAAAAACCTCTCCAAAAAAAAAAAAAAAAAAGAAAAGAAAAAGAAGAAAGTTTTAAAATTTCTTTTGGTGGACAGTTTTCACAGGGGATACAAGAGTATCCAATTTTGTATTCTTTATCAAATAGTAAATCTAGAAGCTGTCAACAAGTTTTCAGGATGTGTTTTGCTTTACTGAGTTGCCCTTTTTAAGTTAAACTTTTAAAACCTGAAATTAATGCTTACACTATATTGATGATCTGTCTATATTCAGTGCCAATCTACTTTTGTGTGTTTCACAGCACAGATTTCTCCCAGAATATTCTCCTCCATGAAACCTCGCCACAAACTCAACCATAGAAAAGTCATAGTCCAACTTAAACTAATTTTGCATAAACTCTACTATAAAAAGAGCCTGATTTTAAGGTCAAAGTCCACCTCTAAAGACTTCCAGAACTTCCAAAATCCCACTACTGCATAGGCAACCATATGCGCAAGCCACAAAATATGTTATATTCCTTATTATATCAACAGAATATTATTGAACTGTCAAATTCTAGAACTCGTAGAGAGTTCTAGAATTTGTAAACTAATTTAACCCAGAAATTTAATGCCATGTTCTATTGGCATAACTTGTACCTCCAGAACTCAGTCATAGAAAGGGCAAAGATAAATGGCTAAAATAACCTCCTAACTCCTCCACTATTTTTATTATACATTTTATCTATTATCTATTTTATATATTATATTTTATAATATTTTTTATTTTATAATAACTATTTTGGGGGTAGTTTTTGTTTTAAAAACTACTAATTTACTTAAACACTTACAAACACTGAAATGGATATGAAAAGAAATCATATATGCTACAAAGTGAGGCCTAGAATTTAGTCTTCTAACCACATTGTTCTCTCTGCTGGGATTTCCTTTTAATTAATTGAATATCTCCATGAAGAGGTAGAGATGTTAAACATATTTTATGACTGTAATAAGTTTTTATTTTGTACTTGTAAACAGATATTTTTTTAAAGCAAGTATCTTTACGTCATATCTTTTCATTCTCTCTAGCACAGTGGAAACTCAGTATTCCTAGCAGATGCAATGAATAAATAAGAAAAGTGTCAGATATGCTTTATCAGTGTTTCTAGTTTCATCATGGTAATAGAGCATAATTATGTTCTCAGAGCTGCAAAATGGGGCCACTATTGCACTCAATTGTCTTTACTAATTTAGAGAAAAAGTAATATTTTGAAAAGTAAAAATATGACTGCTATGTGACAAATGTGTTTGGCAATTAATGTATAATTGAAAATATTGATTAGAAAGGTCTTGTGCCTTGTTTCAGCATGGAGAAAAAAATGTATATTGAGTGACTGATTTGCATGATTTCCAGAAGTATACTCACAAATCCTTGCAGCATATAGAACAAAAACTCACTAACTTGGCCTTAGTTAAAAACGTGTCTTGGGGGACCAGCAGATGGCATAATAGTTTTATCACTGGACTCCCACGTGGTTGACTGTGGTATCTCCCAGATCCGGTGGCTTAAACACATACCGGGTGCATGTGCATGCATGCCCAAGATCCCGAGAAGGGAATAGAGGAGAACAGATTGTGACGTAGCCATCACCCCATGGGGGGTAATTTCTTGCTTTCTGTTTCTCTGTCTTTCTCTGTCTTTCTGGCAAGTGCATGTACCCTATAGCGTAAACCTCTCTTAAAAACAAAGCAAAACAAAACAAGCAAAGAAAAATCTTGTCTTGGACGTCTGTCACTTCTATGATGGAAGATAAATTTTATCCACTTTGGGGGCTAGAAGAACTTGTGTGGTAAAGGCAGTGAACTTCCGAAGGCCAACCATGGTTCAAATCCCAGACCTGGAGGCTTGAAAATCATACTGGGTGTATGTGTGTGAAAGCCCCAAATCCCAACAGGACAATGGAAGAGAAGGGATTGTAGCATGGCCATCCCACTGGGGGGTGATTTCTCATTTTCCTCCTCTGTATTATTCCAGTGAACATAGGTGCTATATATACATGTGTATATATATATAAAATCTGCTTTTTTAGTATCTATGTGTCATAATTTTGTAACAATTTATCTTAGGTAATGAAGTATTTTCTCTCAAATATTCTATAGCTTAGTGATTTATTCAAAAGTATATAAAATTTAGTAATGAAGTAGTAGCAGTTTGGGGATGATTGAAAATTCCTTTTTGTTGTTTAGGGATTACATAAGCTAGTGATATCTCCAGAAATAAAAGTGATCGCATTTTCAAGTAGTAGAATATATCCTTATAAAATAACTATTCTCTCTGAAATTGAGTTTTGAGAGTCTATCAGATGTTTTTGCAGGTGATAATGACTTACTTAAATATTACATGTGTGTGGGGCAGCTGGTGGCATGGTGGTTAAGGATTTGGATTCCCACATGGCCGACCATGGTTTGAGTCCCAGATCTCATGGGTTGCTTTCTCATTTTTCTTCTCTCTGGTCAAATTAAAAATAACAATAAATAAAATGAAATAAAATAATTCTTAAAAAATATGTGTATGGGTGTGTATGTAAAAAAATAACTAGTTAATTATTACAAATAAGTAGCAATGAATTAATGTAAAACTAACAACTTTTTGCTTTTGGAAGCTGAGTTTCAAAGGGTAACTAGGTTTCACGTGCACAAAGTATTTAGAATTCATCGTATTGCATTTCATATATTTTGAAAACTAATTAAAATATATGCCATTATGTATAACATGATGATACACTACATGATGATACATCTAGAAAGGGTAGGAATTGTGAAACCATGATATTACTGGGTGTCCATATTTATCAAATAATATTTTTGAACCTACCTTCCTATTTTTCAAGAAATCATCACTTACCTGACATATTGCATCATATTTTCTCACAAATAGTTCAGTAATGTTCTTCTCATTTAAGACTATTTCTAGCAATTATGTGTATACCTAAATACATATATTTCTTTTAGATAGTTTGATATTTGAAAACATAACATATATATGTATATATATTGAAAAATGAGTATTATATAAAGTTTGGGGTAATTCCTTGCATTTCAAATCTTCCTCAAAGAGTTGAGATTCTTTAGTGCTATATTTATATATTTTTATAAACTACTTATTAGATAAGATTTGTCTTCATTAAGTGTTACACAAATATAGAGACTATCATGCAAAAGTTCCATGTCCCCTGGTTCTTCATTAAATAGGATAAATATAAATAGGCATACAAAGTTATAAAAATTAAGATAGAAGAGCTTTGCAATTATTTATCTTTATGACTTGAGCATTTCATTATAGCCTAATGGAGTTCGTCACAGTAGGTATGTGGAACTAGCAACAGCAAGCTAAATACATACACGTGCACAAACAATAAAGGGGTACAGACACCTACTATCGTGCAAGAGATGTACAAGGCCTCATTTTGGATATTTGATTTATATTACACACAAGCAACAATATATTTGGTAAAATATATCAATAGTGCTTTCTTTAGGTGAATAATACATTTTGTGCTTTTTGTTTGTTTCTTTTTTTGGCCTGCAGCATGCTATTTGTTATTTTGTTGTAGGTGTCCCCTGAAAGTAGTGATGTAAACCAGCACAGAATGTAGTTCTAGAATAAGATGTGAGAGAGAGGGGGAGAGGGAGGGAGGGAGGAAAAGGGAGGAAGACAGGGAGAGAGAGAGAGAGAGAGAGAGAGAGAGAGAGAGAGAGAGAGATATCTGCCATGATGGTCAATGGTAAAATTTCCTTAAATACATTTTGGCCTTCATTTTCCTTTTGCAAACCTTGCTGTGGGGGTTATTTGCCCCCTTCAGGGCACTGCGTAACCTTCGTAAGAGATCATTTAGCACTAGTTTCCACCTTGGAGTAGATCTTCCTACCTTTCCAGTCTTAATTCTGTGAGAAATGGCTGCAAATCGATGGTTGAGCTCTGAGATTTGGGGTTCTACTACTTTTCTGCAGTGATCGCCACGGTTTGCCATCAAGTGTGCTGCTTGGTCA
Organism: Tupaia tana; assembly: GCA_026018925.1. NCBI lineage: Eukaryota > Metazoa > Chordata > Mammalia > Scandentia > Tupaiidae > Tupaia > Tupaia tana. The sequence continues at coordinate 141,022,549 of JAKSZU010000009.1, read as the reverse complement.
CGCGTTGAGTCCACCCTTGGGCGTATGTCATTCAATTCAGCCTTTAAACGCTATATTCCGTGAACAAGAGATAGGGCTTAAAGTTAGTAATTAATGGAAGTAGAGAGGAAGAGAAAAAGAGAAACAGAGTAAAAAAAAGAGAGCATGCATGCAGAAGAATAGAAAGGAGGATAAACGCCAACGTCCATGAAATGGGAGTACAAGTGAGAATGTGTGTGATTGCAGAAAAATGGGTCACTGTCTTTGATTAAGTTTCATGGATATCAATTTAAAGTATTTTAGTCTGTGGAAGGAGAGGGGGTGTTTTCTGGACTTACTGATGTTGTCTGCAACAATCATAATATTTTATAATGTGTCTTATCATTACTGAATTTACAATTGGGCAACAAACTAAATATGTGCTTAGGAGAAAAATAACTGAAGATCGTTTTTCTATTCCTTCCTGGTACTTTTAAATCCTTCCTTATTATGTCATGTGAAAAAATTATTTTCTGACAGATGTGGATTTTGCATCATGTACAGAGATACTGAGAAATGTTCTGCGTGACCCAATGCGTCACAGGGGCTGTAAGTTAAATAACTCAGTTCCTATTATTCCAAAGACTATGATGGAATTTCACCGTGATATGACATCCTTGACTATATAATAAGGACTCAAAATAAGGTTTAGATAAAAAAGTAAATATGTTTTGGGGATAGCCTGAAATATGTTTACAGCTTTTTCATTAAAAAAGAAATGTAATCTAAAGAAAATATCAGTGATATAAAAAGAGAAAAATAAACTGTAAAGATAGAAACTATAATTTTTGAGTGTTCTTTTTTCTTTTTCTTTCTTTTTTTGTTCTTTAAATAGTAGCCCACTAGTCAAATAAAATTATTAAAAATTTCAGCGAAACAAAATAAGGAATAACTTATTTGAGTGATGTTTGCTAAAATTTAACTCTTCTCATGTAATTGAAGAGAGTATCATCAAACAGAGAAAACTTAGTAAAATACATTTTTATATTATACTTCTCATACTCTTTTTTTTTTTTTTTTTTGAGAGGTTTTTGCTATAGGGTGCGTGCGTTCGCCAGACAGACAGAGAGAGACAGAGAGACAGAAAGTGAGAAATCACCCTCCGGGGGGGATGGCCACACCACAGTCCCTTCTCCTCCATTGCCCTCTAGGGATCTTGGGCACGCACACACACGCGCCCAGCGTGAGTTTAAGCCACTGGGTCCGGGACTTGAATCGCCATCGACTACGTGGGAGTACAACGACATAGCCAATACGCTAACTGCTGGTTCCTTCTCATACTCTTTTCATGAACTTTATTTATTTATTTATTTATTTATTTATTTTAATTTGCCAGAGGGCACATGAGCTTGCTGGAGTTAGAGAGAGAGAGACAAAGTGAGCAACCATTTCCCCCTGGGGTATGGTCATAACGCAATCCCTTCTCTTCCATTTCTCCTTTAGGTATTTTTGGGTTCTAGTTCAAGTCAGTGTTTTGCGAGCCAGCTGGTCTGGGACTGTAACAGTGCAGTCAGCCAAGTGAGATCCTTACCTTTACCACACTACCAGCAGGCCCAGGGACTATTTCTTAAAGGAAAGATTAAATTGTCTTTGACGAAGAACATGTGGGATACCCTAATAATTACTTTCAATACAAAAGGAGAGAACCTGAAACCACATTCACTTTAAATGCACTTAAATAAAAAAAAAAGATTCAGCTTTACATAAGTTCACCACTAAGATTAGTTACTAAGATTTGGTTACTAAACAAGGCAAAATATCCAGATGACTGGATTTCACGTGATTATTCAGAAAGACCAAATACATGAAACTGATCTTTATGTTATACACAACTATGTGATACCATTGAGGTAGGCTAGGACACGCAAAATGGCATCAAAATAAATCCTGGAATCCTTTTCTGAATAGAGTTTAAATTGGGCCTAATTATCTAAGAGGTGGCTTTAGATGGATACCAAGATTATAGAACTCTTTCAAGTCATTAATTCCCATTCAAAGGAATAAAAAAATGAAGTGAGAAGAGAGGAAGGGAAGGCTAAATGGAAGAAGAATTGTTTCATTCTTACTAAAAAGTCCTTAGTGTCTTCTAGGACAAAAATGATTGGCATTACTGTTGTGTGGTTTAAAAATTTCTTTTCATATTTTATTTGCTACCTTAAGCACATCTTCTCTTTGCTGGGGTTTCTTTTTCTCTGATTCATCCAAAAGTGTATCAGCTTGAATGATCCATTTTGTGATGTGATCCACATTCTGGTCAAAGGTTTCCATGTGTTTCTGGTATTCCTTAATTGTACAGAGACATGTCATGACATTATTGGTTAAAAAAAAAAAAACACTTAAAAGATTTTTCCTACTTTCAATAATTGTAAAAAGACAAAATATAATATCCAAATTATTTTAAAGTAGTATATCTATATAGAAAACAGCACAAATAGGAAGAAAATATATCAAAATACTATTACAGATATTGAATTAAGAGCCAGCATCTATGTGGAACTGAGGAATTTTTAAACACAAATAATATTATAGAAGGACTATGTAACTTTTTTTTTTATCATGGCAGAAAGGGGTGGAAAAGCTTCCAGGCTCTTCTCTTACCAACAAGAGGTTTAACCACTCTTCTGCTCGGGAAGTTACAGCTATCCAGTTACTATTCAGAAGACTGAGTTTGTCTTCCACTAAAGTCTCCTTCTTGCCCAAAACTGCTTTCAAGGCCTCTCCTAGATCTGTGATACTCTTCAGGTGAACCTTCTGTTTCTCAATCTCTTTCTGAGTAGCCTGTGGAAAGGACAACATTGAATTTCAAGTAATATGCTATACTTTAGACTTAAGAGCCAATACTTGCAAAATGGCTGTGTGGTTGATTACTATGGTGAGATTTTTGCAAAGGCTTAAATCTATAATCATGTAATAAATGAACCATAAAAATCATACCATATACATTACAGTTTCATTATTGGGTAGATAGGAGTATACATTATCACATAAAATTGAACAAATAACTTCCTATTTGTTTATAATTTTATATGTTTAAAAAACATATGCATTGCTTAACTACATTGATTTATATTTACTTAATTCCTACATTAGTGTAATTTGAGTAATGGTGTGTCCCCCAAAGTTTCATGTTTTGGTAATTAGTCTGAAAGGGTGGTGACTGGATGTCCCCCAAAAGACTGTCTATTAGGACTTAGTTGTATAATAAAGATGTAAGGTAAAAACATAATCTTGGGGCCAGCAGTTGGCATAATGGCTATGTCGCTGGACTCCCATGTAGGCAACCATGGTTCGAGTTCTGAACCCAGTGGCTTAAACTCATGCCAGGTGTATATGTGTGTGTGCCCAAGATCCTGAGAGGAGAATGGAGGAGAAGTGATTGCAGCATGGCCATCCCCCCTGGGAGGTGATTTCTCACTTTCTGTCTCTCTGTTTCTCTTTGTCTTTCTGGCAAGCACACGTGCTCTATAGCAAAAATTCTCCAAAAAACAAAAACAAACAAATAAAAAATATAATCTCTTCATGGTCTCCTAGGTTAGGCATTTTGGGTGTGATGGAGTCATGAGTGTGGGGTCCCCATGAATGAGTTATGGTATGAATATAAAAGAAGGAAATGAGGCAGGCAGAGCCCACATGAATGCAGATCAGAACAAAGAAGAACTTATGGACAGCTGCTACACTTAAGATCCTACCCCCCACCATATTGTAGCCTAACTAGAAATTGGCCCCTGGACCTCAAATTTCCAAACTGAGATGAAAAATCATCTATATATTTTTTTCTTTTCCTTTTTTTAAACTTTTTATTTATCTATCTATTTACTGTTAATTTGTCCAGAGAGTGGGGGAGGAAGAGAGAGAGAGAGAGGAGAGAGACAGGATGTGAGAAAGCAAGTCGCGAGGTCCAGGACCCAAACCACAGTTGGCCATGTGAGAGTCCAGTGACCTTAACCACCACGCCACCTGCTGGCCCCCAAAAATATCTATTTCTTGATAAATCACCTTATCTCAGATATTTCTGTTAGCAATGCAATAACAAACTAAGACCTAATGTAGTGGCTAAATTTGAAAGCCCATTCACAAAAAAGGAACTATTTTTAGAAAATTTAGCTACTATAGTGCTATGGTGTACTTAGAGCATAAATTTTCAGCCTTTTGGAGTCATGGATGTCTTTGGTAGTTGGTGAAACTTAAGAATCCCTTCTTGGGACCAGCAGATGGTGGAATAGTTATGTCATTGGACTCCCACGTAGTCAACTGCAGTTCGCATCCCAGACCCAGCAGCTTAAAATTCATACCAGGCACGTGTGTGTGTGTGTGTGCCCAAGATTCTGAGAGGAGAATGGAGGAGAAGGGATTGTGGCGAGACCAGCTCTCCTGGGAGGTGATTTCTCACTTTCTGTATGTCTCTGCCTCCCCAGTGAGTACATGTGCTCTATAGCAAAAATCTCTCTTAAAAAGAAAAAGAACCTCTTCCCATAATAATGCATTTAAAAACATAAAGTAAAAAACTACAGCAATAAAACAAGTTATACTGAAATGTAATGTATAAAATATACATATCTTTATGTGGGATATAATAGCACATGTTTTCTAACATCTTGACAATAAGATTTAGCATATCTTTAAGTTAATTTCAAAGTAGTGATGAGCATAGCTGGTATTCTGAAATACAATATGTACAATGACTAGAACATGATTGACTGGAACATGATATACAATTACCTGTCTGGTCTATTGATGCAAAAGTCACAGGCACTGCTATAACTAGGGTTTGTTGCTCATATTTGTAATTGAAAGAAATGCTTAATTTAACTTATAAGTGAATGAAAATGAAGACAAATTTTATCCAAGTTCACAACATTAATTATATACACATATCCCAGATTACAATCCCATAAGAGAACACTATCATGGGACCAGCAGTTAGCGTAATGGCTATGTTGCTTAACTCCCATGTAGTCGACCGCGGTTCGAGTCCTGGACCCGGTGGCTTAAACTCACGCTGGGTGTGTGGGTGTGCGTGCCCAAGATCCCGAGAGGAGAATGGAGGAGAAGGAATTGTGTTGTGGTCATCCCCCCTGGGGGGTGATTTCTCGCTTTCTGTCTCTCTCTGTCTTTCTGGCGAGCTCACGTGCCCTATAGCAAAACCTCTCCAAAAAAAAAAAAAAAGAGAGAGAGAGAGAGAACAGGATCGTTTAAGATTTGATTTACAAAAGATTAAATGATCACTTTTTTTTTTTTTTTGAAAGAGAGATTTTTACTACAGGGCATGTGCACTCGCCAGAGAGAGAGTTAAACAGAAAGACAGAAAGCAAGAAATCACCCCCAGAGGGGATAACCATGCTGCAATCCTTTCTCCTTCACTCTCCTCTCAGGATCTTTGGCACATATGCACATGTGCCCAGTGTGAATTTTAAGCTGCAAGGTCCAGGACTCGAACCTCAGTCGATGACTAGGAGTCCAGTGACACAGCTATTTTGCCATATGATGGTCCCAGAAGCAATCACATTTAAGAGAAGAGAATATGTGCATTTTTGGAAAAAAATAAAATCCCAGTACAAATGTCTGTTGCCTGTTCTACCTCCAGTCCCTTTCTTGGGACATGGCATGGCTGAACACATGACCACCTTGCACATCCCTGCCTCTATCCTGGTTCCTCACTTACTGTCCTAGAGAACCAGCTGTTGGATATTGACAGGGTGCTGAGCTAGTGTCTAGCAGGCCCTTTCTCAAAAAGGTTACTGAAATATACAGAAGCTGTGATTGGTTACATGAGTGGAAAAGACATTTGTAAATAGATCTGCCTTCATTGCAGAAAGCCAAAGCAAGACAAAATCATTGGGCAGCAATAATAATAAAAAGGATGTGAAGATGTGGTCTCTGTGAGGCCAGCCCCTCTCCTGTCATTTCTTACCTCTAGATGCTTTCAACATGTCTATTCTTTTTTTTTTTTTTTTTTTTTTTTTTTTTTTTTTTTTTTTTTTAGAATTAGTATTGTTATTTTTTGCTATAGGATGCATGCACTCACTATAGATACAGAGAGACAGAAAGTGAGAAATCACCCCCCAGGAATGATGGTCATGATGCAATTCATCCTCTATTCTCCTCTAGGGATTTTGGGCACACACACACACAGGCACCCAGTGTGAATTTCAAGCCTCCATATCTGGGACTCAAATCATGGTCAGCCATGTGGGGTTACACCATCTGCTGGTTGCCATCAATGTGTCTTTTCTTACTATTATATAATATACCTCAATAATCACTGTGGCTGTCTTTCTCCACCCCATCCTGTCCTAGTTCACTCAAAATCACTGCATATGTTTTTCATTTGTTTCTGCCTTTGACATCAAACAGGAGTAATAAATGAGATTAAAATACTGTATAAAAAGTGACGATGTAAGAAAAAAATCATCATTATTAGCTTCTAAGGTATTCCTTCATTTTTGTGTTTTTAATTTTGCAACATAAAACTACCTAAAATTAAGGTAATTCATGTCAAATGAATTTATCAGCTACCTCACAGTGGGTTATTTATAATGTAGGAGTCATTTGTTACACAAGGGTGAACTTAGCAATTTAGAAAATCAATTTGATCATAAATCAGTCATAAATATTTATTAAGCTCCTACCATCAATAGAACCCAGTCTATCGTAGCAGGACCATAGGTAATTCTGCACAATGTGTTTATTAAAATTATGAGACAAGCCTCCTTTGAGTGAACATGGTCCTTCAACAACTTGACTTGTGAGTGGACATAGACCAGGTTTCAGCCTTTTTAATCTCTTGTCTGCACTCTTGTGTAGTATACAACTTTTATGATTGTCGTTGGCCATTGTTGTTGGCACAGTGGGAAAAATGATACACAGCAAAAAATCTCTGTTCTTTGAAAACACATTCGAATATGGGTTTGTCAAAGACATGGAAATATATATAAATGGGCATTCTCCATACTTTCAATATTCTAGACTAGTGACTTTGATTTATTTGCAAATGTTAACACCTCACAAAGTTCAATCTTAATTTATATTTGGATGACTATCTCTTAAAATGTCTTCAAAGAGGGGAACCAGCAGTTAGCGTAATGGCTATGTCGCTGGACTCCCACGTAGTCGACCGCGGTTCGCGTCTCAGACCCGGTGGCTTACAACTCACGCCGGGCGCGTGTGCGTGCATGCCCAAGATCCCGAGAGGAGAATGGAGGAGAAGGGATTGCGGCGTGACCATCCCCCCTGGGGGGTGATTTCTCGCTTTCTGTCTCTCTGTCTCTCTCTGTCTGGCGAGCGCACGCGCCCTATAGCGAAAAACCTCTCCAAAAAAAAAAAAATGTCTTCAAAGAGATGACACTATGTTTTAGTACTTGAAGAATTAATTTTATTTATTATTATTATTATTATTTAATTTGCTATAGGACACGTGCCCTCACCAAAGAGAGAGAAAAAGTGAGAAAGCAAGCTGCCAGGTTTAGAACTCAAACAGTGGTCAGTCATGTGGGAGCCCAGAGCCTCAACCACCACATCACCTACTATCCCCAATATGTTTTAGTATTGAGACAAAAAGTTATTCTGTACACAGATATACATTTCACACATGCTTAGCAATGCAACTAAAGGCAATGGAAGGACCAACAGATGGCATAATGGTTACATTGCTGGACTCTCACAAGGTTGATTGTGGTTCAAGTCCCAGACCCAGCAGCTTCAAACTTACAGCGGGCACATGTGTGGACATGACCAAAATCCCAAGAGGAGAATGGAGGAGAAGGGATTACAGGATGGCCATACCCCTGGAGGGTGATTTCTCACTTTCTTTCTCTCTGACTCTCTCTGTCTATCTAGTGAGTGCACATGCCCTATAGCAAAAATCTCTCTTTCTCTCTCTCAAAAAAAAAAAAAAAAGGCAATGGAAATCCCCAAATCTCAGAAGCAATCAGAGAAATTCTGAACCTAGGGAATGTTATAGGGAATAATTTCTGGGTTGCAAAGATCTCATTTTTTTTTGAGAGGTTTTTGCTATAGGGCACGTGCACTCACCAGACAGACTGAGAGAGACAGAGAGACAGAAAGCGAGAAATCAACCCCCAAGAGGGTATGGCCATGCCACAATCCCTTCTCCTCCATTCTCCTCTCAGGATCTTGGGCACGCACGCCCAGCATGAGTTTAAGACACCGGGTCCAGGACTCAAACTGTGGTCAACTACATGGGAGTCCAACGACATAGCCATTGTGCTAACTGCTGGTCCCTGTAAACATCTATTATGCAGCAAATGTATACTGATTTTTAAGATAAAATGTTGAACACCTAATCATACTTTACTTTGTTAATGGGAAAAATAGGAAATGTGGTCTAATTTTTAGTGTCTTTTAAAGTTCCTTAGAATTGTAAAATAAAGAGACCAGCAGATGGCATAATGGTTACGTTACTGGACTCCCAAGTAGTAAACCGCAGTTCAAGTCCTAGACCTGGTGGCTTAAAACACACACTGGACCCATGTGTGTGTATGTCTGAAACCCCAAGAGGAGAATGGAGAAGGGATTGTGACATGGCCATCCTCCCTGGAGAGTGATTTTTCACTTTCTGTTTCTCTGTCTCTCTGGTGAGTGCATGCACCCTGTAGCAAAACTCTCTCTCTAAAAACAAAAACAAAAACAAAAAAAACAAAAACGAACAAAACCAAAAAACTGTAAGATAAAACCCTAAAATGTTAACATTATCACCATCATGAACATGTATTTGAGAGAAAGCAGTGGTCGTAATGGCAGGTCATAATTCGTTATGGTCAAAGTGACTCATGGGAATATTTACACTATGGTAATAAAATAAAAGAGATGTATAATTAAACCTTTATATGTGGTCTTCAAGAATAAATTGGTATTGGAGCCAGCAGGTGGCATGGTGGTTAAGGGCACTGGACTCCCACATGGCCGACCATGGTTCAAGTCCCAGACTTGGTGGCTTGCTTTCTCCCTCCCCCCTTACTCTGTCCCTCTCCATCAAATAAAAATAAATAAATAAATTGGTTATGAATACCAGATACAGTGTGGGAAGAAGGTGGGTGAAAGAGTAGAGCCTGAGGAAGGATGCTAAGGAGAAAAATAGAGAGGCAAGTCATTTATGGGACAAAGAAATGGGTTATTATCTATTGATGATAACTTTATAGTATTGTTAACTGGACTGGTGAGAAATGTATACATGTTGGAATATTCACTTTGCAAGGTAAGTAACGTGATTGAATATATAAAATAAATTGAAATTTAAAAAAAATTTAAATAAAGTTAAAATAATAAAAAAATTAAAAAAGAATAAACTGGCATTTAATCATTTGTATAAATGTTATTTTTGGTTAGGAAAAAATACTGTGTTCATTTAACGTATCTTCATTTTTTCTCCTCACAGTGCTTTGAACTAACATTGTGACTTAATAAATAACAACATCTTAGACTTCTAACATATTGATGTTATTTTCTGAAGGTCTTAAGTATATTTCAATTAGTCAACGTATATTAGGTGCCTAATAGTTATTCCATACTGTTGCTAGCCAATGCTAGAGATGAGGAAGGAGCTAATATTTCTTATGTCCTATTCTAACCATGCCTACCACATAGCTTCAGGGAAAAGTTGATATGAAATAAAGTGCTAGTACATAATTTTTAGAAAAAGGTGAGCCATGGCTAGGATAAATATGAATGGCTTCAAAGGAGAGGTGACACTTAAATCTTGGGTATACCATGGAGGACTGATGGCTGGACAGCCTAAAGATGAAACACCAAGTGATTAGAAGGTATGAAGGTTGGAATCAGAGGCCACAAATATGGGGCATTTGTTAAAAGCTCAAAGCATACATTTTATCAGTTTGTTTTAGAATCATTTTCTCTTGCTAACAGTTTGCCATAACAGAAGAATGTCTGCACCTGTAAATGTATAGGGAACCAAACTGGAACCATTGCTTTGGTTTATATTCCTACTCATTTCTCAATAAGGGTGCTAGAGGGAACCAGCAGTTAGCATAATGGCTATGTCGCTGGACTCCCACGTAGTTGACTGCGGTTCGCGTCCCGGACCTGGTGGCTTACAACTCACGCCGGGTGCGTGTGCGTGCGTGCCCAAGATCCCAAGAGGAGAATGGAGAAGAAGGGATTGCGGCGTGACCATCCCCCCTGAGGGGTGATTTCTCGTTTTCTGTCTCTCTGTCTCTCTCTGTCTTTCTGGCGAGCGCACGCGCCCTATAGCGAAAACCTCTCAAAAAAAAAATAATAAGGGAGCTAGAGTTATTTTGGTCATTTGTGAGATATAAATCAAATACAATATAGAATTTCCTCCTCTTTAAAAGTATCCAATCCTCAGCACATGTGCCTTCTTCTTCTGCCCTGTAGGGCGAGGAGTAGAGAGAGTTCTAGAAGGTCTACCCTTCGGAATGTTCAAATTCAAATTCAGTGACTAAGTTGAGTAAGTCACAACTTGGGTCCTTTTGTCTTTTTTTCGCCCCAAACATGCAGGAATGTGACAACTTCTAGGATTGATTTTAAGGATGAAGAATAAGCAAAATTGTGCACATTCAGTTTTATTTTGGCCTATGACATGGTCTTAAGTCTACTTTTGGGAGATTCAAGGGCAGGTGCTTGTGAACATGTTTGACACTAAGGATTTTTTTTGACATAGAAAAGATGTCTGATATGGGTATAACTCAAATATAACCTCCCCGAAGATAACATAGTGTTCTTTATATTTCATGTTTAATTTCTAATGCTCTGGTAGCTCTAGAATGGTCTAAATATTAAACACTACCTTCTATGATTTCAAATTAACAAATTTATCCTTTCTTTCTGGTGATAACATTCAAAATTCCCTCTTAAATAAAAAGACATATTATACAATATATTATTTACAATAATAGTCACCCTACTGTGCAATAGAATACTGGAAATTGTTCTCCCTACCTAACTGAAACTTTGTACCCCATTGATCAACCTCCCCCCAATTACTCCCACCCTTTACCTTTCCCTGTGTGTGTTAACCACCATTCTACTCTTTACTTCTATGAGGTCAACTTTTTAAGATTCCATATATGAGTGAGATCATGAGGTACTTGCCATTCTATGCCTGCTTATTTTGCTTAACATATTCCTTAGCCTCATCCAAGTTACCACAAATAGCAATTTTTTCTTCTTTATAGCTGAACAGTATTTCATGATATATATATATATATATCACATTTTCTTTATTCTTTATCTTGACTACTATAAATAGCACTACAATACACATGGGAATATAGCCATCTCTTTGACATACTGACCACTGTTTACTACCTCAGCATACCACTTTTGAAATGCTACTCCAATTTCCTTATTATAAAATAATGAGTAACAAGGGACCAGCAGTTAGCATAAAGGCTATGTTGCTGGACTCCCACATAGTCGACCACGGTTCGAGTCCCAGACCCAGTGGCTTAAACTCAGGCCGGGTGCGTGTGCATGCGTGCCCAAGATCCCAAGAGGAGAATGGATGAGAAGGGATTGCGGCGTGGCCATCCCCCCTGGGGGGTGATTTCTCGCTTTCTATCTCTCTGTCTCTGTCTGGCGAGCGCACGTGCCCTATAGCAAAAAACCTCTCAAAAAAAAAAAAAATGAGTAACAATACATTAATTTCTTTCATTTCTTTTTATGGAGGAGAGATTTTTGCTACAGTGTGTGTGCACTCACCAGAGAGAGAGAAAGAGACAGAGAGACAGAAAGCGAGACATCATCCTCCAGGGGCATGACTACACCACAATCCTTTCTCCTCCATTCTCATCTGGGTATCTTGGGCACACACACGCACGTGCCCAACATGAGTTTTAGGCCACCAGGTCTGGGACTTGAACTGCAGTCTACTACATGAGAGTCCAGTGATGTAACCATTACACCATCTGCTGGTCCCAGAAAAAGTTAATTTCTTCTAGTGAAGACATCCCCAGTTTTCATTGGAAAAATAAAAAATGCATTCTGATTTATTCCTCCTATCTACAGGCTAAATTAATGGTAGAAACTTATTGGGACCAGCAGGTGGCATGAAGGTGAAGGATGCTGGATTCCCAGATGGTCAACTGCGGTTCAAGTCCTGTTCCTGGTGGCTTGTTTTACAATTTCCTTCTTTCTCTGTTCTTCTTTGGTCAAATTAAGATAAAGTTAAATTTACAAAATTATTTAAATAAAAAAATTTTAAAAAGAAACTTATACCATTTCTGGTAATGGGGAATGAGAGAGAGTTCTTTTTTTTTCTTTTTTTTTATAATCTACATAGTATATTCATGGAAAAATAAACTACTGTATTACTGCAATTTTTTGATTTTTGTCACATTTTAAAGTTTTTGACATTGATATGAAACATACAATTTATATTTATCTTTAAATTGGTAATATTTTTTTAATCTCAACAGCTGTAATCACGTCAATGGTGCATCATACAACCTAATATGTCTTAAGCTTGATAAAATATGATATTAATTACTTTTTCAGGCTTCTACATTATTCTCTCATGGTTAGAGTTTTAGGACATATTTTACTATTAGGCTAATGTGACAGAATAATAAAATGATAAATTCAAGAAAAACATAAAATGTTAAATAGTAGATTTTATAGCAATGTGTATTGATTTTTTATTAATAATGCATTGTCTATTAAAGAAGAATTTCATGAAAGCAGAATGTGCAGAACAAAAATTATAGTTATAACTATAATGACAGTGAATAGTGACTCCAGTGGCATTTAACAGATGTTCTATTTTCTAAGTAACAGCTGCTTCAAGCATTCATTGTACCAAGTTAATGATCTGCTAGTGTTATTTTACTTCACAGATGAATTACTATGCTCTCTTTTAAAAAGATGTGTAATTTTTCATGGGGATGATAGTGTAACAGACTTTAGAAATAAGTAATAGTTCTCATACTTTTACAGCTAAGAGGAGTGATGAGTTGAAACCGTTATCCAGATCATGTAGGACCACACACTTGATCTCTTTAAAATGTGAAAACTGATTGTTTAAGAAAAAATACAGGGTATGGTTGACTGAACCGAATAGAGATCTCATAAGAGTGTTTGAAATCCATGGATCTTGTATCATATAATCCAATGTTTTTCCCCTTTGCTGAATATTAGAGTCAACGGCTACACTTAAATCAATTAAATCTGAATCTGGGGATAGGGGGCAGGCATTGGTATACTTTTCAAGTTTCCCAGTGATTTCAATCCACAGTCAATATTGAGAAACACTGTCAAACAGAAAGACACACTCTGCTGTGAGATTTTATTGGGTGATAGTCATTAAAATCTAGGAGTTAAGTGGCAACCGAAAGGTAATTGAGGAAACTAATCATTGTTCTTCCTGATGTTAAATATTATAAAAATTTGTCTTTGAAATGTGAAAAGCACAATAACTTGTTACATAAGTTCCTATTTAGACATCAATTGTTTTGCCCTGTTTAACACCCTGAATTAAATTTAACACTTATTTGTGTGTGCGATTCTCTCAGACAACTTTCATAATACTAAAATTATTATTAATAAAATTATTGACCAATTTATGAGAAAAGAGTTGATGGGTTTAATGTATTATAGGACCAAAATGACTTTTCCCAGGTATTATATTTTGTTGTGCTTTGTTTTCAGTTTACCAATAGGGTGCATGGGCTCACCAGAGAGACATGGAGAAAGGGAAAGTGAGAAATCACCTCCCTGGGAGATGGCTATGCCACAACGTCTTCTCCTCCATTCTCTTGGGATTTTGGGCACACACATGTGCCTGGTGTGTTTTTCAGACTACTGGGTCTCAGACTCAAACTGTGTACTCAGTCATATGGGATCCAGCACTTTAACCACCATGCCAACTGCTGATCTAGAAAATCACATTCAACTATTTTGATTTTCAGACAAAATACTCTATGAATATTAAAAGGATTTAATGGATCTGAATTAACTGACTTAAAGTTTTTGATGAATGAAACTAAATTAGAAATAAATGGAGTTTGTTAGTGGTTAAATCAGAAAATCACATAGATTAAACTTTACATAAGCTTATATTTTCCAAACAAAATCATAATTAGGAAATAAAATTCTATTTTTAATCATATAGATATTTACTTTCTATGGTTACATTTTCATGCTTAATTCATGAACTAAACAATTTTGGCTATTAATGGGATATATAAAATCGATATCCTTGTATCTAATTAACCAGAGTGATTTTAAGATATTAACAAATAATATTTGAAATCTATATGATAGTAATTTTATTATAATTTTAAATTTACAGAAAATAGCTGTACATCTTTGTGGGTTGTGGTTTTACAAAGCATGTATACAGTGTATAGTGATCAGATTTGGGAATCACAGAAATAAACATATCTACATCTAGAGGGAATAGACAAACTATGATAAGTATTAAATGCACACAGATTTTGTACCTTAAATTCAGCCATGAGTTATTTTATTCTCATCATGGATAATGCATACCCTTATATCTTATTTTAGAGTTATATTAGTTAAAATTACTATAAAATGAAATTTTTAAGAATAATTTGGTACAGTGGAAAAAAACTATTAAAATTGGAAATTTTTTTATTCTTAAAATGTATTTATTTATTTTTTAAATTACTTTTTAAATTCCATTTGTTATTATTATTATTTTTTAATTTAACCAGAGAGAGAGAGAGAGAGAGAGAAAAGCAAAGTGAGAAAGCAAGCTACCAGGTCTGGGACTTGAACCATGATCTGACATGTAGGAATCCAGAGCCCTAACCACCACATAACCTGCTGGCCCCAGTTTAAATTTCTTTTTTAACAGAATTATTTATTTGTGTCAGCAGATAGTATAGCAGTTACTTTGCTGGACTTCCATGTAGCCAACCACTGTTCAAGTCCCAAACCAGGTAATTTGAAAATCAGCCTGGATGCATATGCATGCATGTGCAAGATCCTGGGAGAAGAGTAGAGAAGACGGGATTGTGGTGTGGCTATGCCCCCTGGGGAATGATTTCTCACTTTTCCTCTCACTGTCTCTGTCTCTCTCTCTGGTAAACACATGTGCCCTAAAGCAAAACCTCTTTTAAAAAAAGAGAACTATTTATTTAATTTTATTTATCATTATTATTTTTTAATTTGCTACAGGGTACGTGCACACTGAAGTAAATGAGAGAGAGGAAGTGAGAAAGTAAGCTGCCTGTTCTGGGACTCAAACCATGTTCAGTCATGTGGGAGTACAGTGCCTCAACCACCATGCCACTTGCTGTTCCCAAAATCAGAATCAATATTGGATTTTAGTTACAATTTTTTCTATATACCAGGACTTCTTTTTTTTTAATTACCATTTTAATTTTATTTATTATTATTTTTAAAAAAATTTGCTACAGGGCACATGTGCTCACCAGAAAGAGACAGAGAGTTACTATGGCATTCCAGTGCCTCAACCGCCATGCCACCTGCTGACCTAGGACGACTTCTTTTTTTTTTTAATCTACAAAATTAGAGCATTTGATCAAATGACTGTCTATTATATTTCTATTTGTTCTAAAACTTGTATAATTTATAATGCACGTCCACCTTTTTCTCTTCTTTCAAGAAATGCTGTCATTATATTTTAATTTTTATTTCTGACATTTAAATTTATTTTTGAACAGATAATTAATGAGAGGTACTACATGTCAGATACTATGTTATACACATGAGAAACACCAGTGAATAAAACAGGAAATTTCCCTGTCCTCTTGTCAAGTGAATTGTTAATGTTTACATAATAGCAGAAGAGAGTAGAGGTTATCAGGACAGCTCAAGGATCTTGTGCAGTGCTGGTACTCATACTGTTCATACTGTGCTAGTAATCTCTTATGGCTTTCCCTACCATTTCTTTCCACCATCTCTACTCTATAGACATCAGTGTTTATGGCCTAAACCTGGCAAACTTCATTATTAGAGAGTTGTGGGTAATGGAAAGGAAATTTTCTGATCATTTATGGAGTGACAAATGCCACAGTTAAGGTTGCTTTGTGGGGCATCTCTATTGTCCAGACCACACAAGTAGGAGTGCTCTATTCTTTCAAAATCATAATATTCATTTTGATGTTTTTAATAGAATTCTGATAGAAGCAGATGATTTGAATTCAAAACTATAGTGTAAAGGCTACATGGCTGCAGGAATTTCAAATTAGCATTAATAGTTTAACTTCTCAATTCCCATTATCAAACTTTTATCTCATTTCTACTATTATCCTAAAAGGTCTTCCTGTTATTTCAATTTAGAAACTTTTCCTTCACATTTCTAATAATCTGGATTACTTTTTTATTTTATTTTAGGCTTTTGCCATAAGGTGCATGCACTCACAACAGAGAGACAGAAAGAGAGAAAGTGAGAAATCATCCTTCCCCACTTCTTGGGGATGGCCATGACACATCTCATCTCCTCCGTTTTCCTCTTGGAATTTTGAGCACACATGCACATGCACCTGGCATGATCCTCAAGTCACCAGGCCCAGGACTGAAACCATGGTTGCTCATGTGGGAATCCAGGGCCTTAATCACCATGCCAACCTGCTGACCCCAGGACTACTTTTTAAACACATTCAGATTTTTCTACAAGTGCAATCTGGAAGCCTGGACACAGGGTGAGAGGACAGTTTTTGCTTACAGCGAGCCCCTTCATTAATTAACCCTGCTCCTATCCTAGCTGCTTCTGGAAATTCTTCCATTCTCTCTCTCTTATAGGATCACTGACTCTGATGCAGAATATCTAAAATATTCTTGAGTTTGCATTTATCCTCAAGTAGGTGGCACCTTTAATCATTTGAAATTATATCAGGCACCATGCAGTGTCTTTTGGAAGGGCTGTGTTTTAGAATTTATGAATGGTAACTATTGAGTTTTGAGCAAGAGGGATACTTAAGTGAATGACTGCATTTAGAAAATATCACTTCTTTTTTTAAAACATTTATTTATTTTTCTCTTTGTTGTGATTTATCAAGTCACTGGATTTGGGCACTGAACCATGATCAACCATGTGGGAATCCAGTGCCTTAATCACCACACCAACTTCTGTCCCAGGAAAGACCATTTCTACAACACTCTTGGCCTTGCAAAAGGATTCTAGCAATGCCAAACTCCTCATAGCCATTGACGATGAAGAAATGGCAGAAGACCAGGGTCAGGATATGACACTCTTTCCACGTTTTCTTTCATCTAGTTCAAAAGCTAGCACTTTTTTTTTTTTTCTGTAAATGGCCACATAGTAATTGTTTTAAGTTTTGTGTGGCATGTAGTCTCTGTCATAACTATTCAACACTGCTGCTGTAGCACAGAAGTAGCCACAGATAAGAAGGAAACAAATAGCTATATACAGTAAACCTTATTCATAAATAATGATGTTTCAATTTTATAAATTTTTATGTGTCACAAAATATTGTTCTTTTTATTTTTTTCAACTATTTAAATGTATAAAAAAAATTCTTAGCCTGCGAGATGTATAGAAACAGGTGGCAGAATGAATTAAGCCCCCCAAGTACAGTTTGGCCATCTCAGCTCTGGTTCATCTGATTCTATTGTTTGATTTTCCTTCCTCTTGGTAAGTGAGTTTCGTAAGCATTATTTCCTATTAGGAAGTGCAAGAAGTTGGCTGGAAATGGATGATCCCTATTAGGCTGGTTCATTGAATGGTTTCTACAGGAAAATTAGTCCTCACATCGAGGAACCTGGAACCACATGATTACAGAAACCTCAGGAAAAGTGAATGACTATTCTACTTCTAGTCCTGGTCATCCAAAGAAAGTAGCCAAGAAACAAAGAGATATTCAGTGTTATTCATATTTTACTTGTAACACTAAGGGGAATAGGGTCATTTTCAGAGGACTTTAGGTTCTCACATTGCTACCACACCCAATGACACGGAGCACTTTCTTGTCTGGTAATCATTCTCTCTGAACAGAAGCATTCAAGGACAGTAGAACTTGTACAGCTAGCACACAACCTGATCACTCACATGCTTCCTTTGGCTCCATTTTGAGGGAAATTCTCCATTCTCATTCTGTACCTTTATTTCTCTGACTTAATTTTTACCAGGGAATAGTAGATGAGAGTCAGTCAGTCCTGCTTTAATGTAGTTAATATGGTTCAGAAAACTGATGGACACATGCTGTCTAAAGACTGGAAAGACAATGCTCTTCACTGGCTTATATGAAATTTATCTGCTGGGTTCCTGTCGTGTTAATCAGCAGGAGTGTCTACGGCTGATGCACAGCTAAACCAAATGAACAGTGGCTATCTTGCTGAATCAACAATTTCCAATAGGCATATAGAACATAAAAAGAATATAATAATTTCTTTGTATCCATGATCCATCTTAAGGAACAAAATATTATAAATATTTAAGTTTCCTATGTACATCCTATTCGAATTCTTTCTCTTTCTTTGTTTTAATAGTTGTCAAGACTTTGCCATATTGGCTTTAGATATCTTTTAAACAATTATTTATGTAATTTTATTTATTATCATTATTCTTCAACGTGACCAGAGAGAGACAGAGAGAGATAGAGAGAGGGAGAGTGCAAAAGCAAGCTTCCTGGTCCAGGACTTGAACTGTGGTCGGCCACGTGGGTGTCTAGCAACTCAACCACCATGACACCTGCCAGCCTCATAATTCCTTCTATTTTCTAACAGAGATAGTTCCTGTCCTGTATTCAAATTTTATTAATTACCATGCATATCTTTCTATTCTTATTATATGTATTACTAAATAGTGTATCCTTTTTTCCACTTTTTAACCTTTGTTTAAAGGCTATCATATTGTATCATTTAAGGTGTTTCTAATTGTATTGTACCTTTAAAAAATTAGAATTTATAATATACTTTTGATGACTTTAGGCAAAATTCTCCTGCCCTTTTTTTATAATTATTTAATTTTATTCCTTATTATCATTGTGATTTTTTTTTCTTTTTTTGGAGAGGTTTTTGCTATAGGGTGTGTGCGCTCTCCAGAAAGACAGAGAGAGACATGGAGACAGGAAGCGAGAAATCACCCCCCAGAGGGGATGGTCACGCTGCAATCCCTTCTCCTCCATTCTCCTCTCGGGATCTTGGGCTCGCACGCACACACGCCCGACGTGAGTTTAAGCCACTGGGTCCGGGACTGGGACTGCGGTCGACTACATGGGAGTCCAGCGACATAGCCATTACTCTAACTGCTGGCCCCGCAATTACTTAAGTATTTTCCTATTTTTTGTTTTCCCTTTCTTTAGTTTTATTTACGTATGCTTGTCCAGTTGGATATTTATTTTTTCGAGCTGCTTTAAATAATTCTTCTGAATGTGGGAGGGGCTGGTCTGAGAATTTGATACATAATAAATATAACTAAAATACTTTAAGACTGTAAAGATTTAATTATAGTCAGTATATTTAAAATTATGCTTAGGTTCGTTAAACTAAAGGCCAAATAATCATTTAATGGAAAACTAAAATTTTTGCACACAAGAATATTTTTATCTAGAGGTTCAATATTTGTGTTAATTTTTAATAAAAAAAATTAATTGCTGGGGAGCATGTGGGCTTTCCATAGAGAGAGAGAGGTATAAAACATCTCCAATGGGGAACGGTCATGCCGCAATACCTTCTCCTCTACTGCTCTATCTTGTAAGAATTTTGGGCACCCATGCACATGTGCCCAGAATACCTATCAAGCTGTCAGGGTCAGGATTTGAACTGTGGTTGGTCATGTGGGTTCTAGCTCCCTTAATCTCTAGGCTACAAGATGACCGTCTAATGCTTTTATTATAAATGAATATCATTTTTCTGAATTAACAGAGTTGAAAGAATTTTAGTATAAATAAGCAGTTTATAAATAAATGGACTATTCAAATTTTCTCTAGTAAAAAATAGAATGATTGGCAAATATATTTATGTATTACACTCAAATGAATGCTTGATTTAGTTTTCAAAAATCTGACAATTATCCTTTGCAACAGCAAATGAAACTTATGGCTTGAATCAAGTTCTCCATCTATCAAGAATGCAGTTAATTGAGAAAGTACTAAGAAGTCATCGGGTTTCACACATAACAGTTTGACTTGTTTATGTTAAATTATTAGAGTAATTATCATAAATGTGACTGCTTTAGATGTGTATGGCATATATTTATGATCGCAATTTTAAAAAAGGTTGAGCACCTTTCAAATGAATTTATAAAATAAATATGTGATGTAGATGTAAATGTGTTTACTTTTGATCTAACCACTAAAAGATCCTAGAGTATTTCATTAAGGTGTTTCAAAAGACCCTAAAAGATCAAAAAATGATCTTCATTCTAAAAAAGAGAGAAATGTCAGTTTTATAAACATTTTTCCTATTGGATTTCAAATTAGCGTTGGTCTTTGGTTTTATGAAAAATACGGTCCAGACTCAGTGAGCAGACATATTTCCAGATCACTCAAGATTTCTATATTATAAGAGTAATATGAAAATCTCTGCAGAGGTCATAATCTTATAATGGTTTATAACATTATAACATTATAATGGTTTTATGGTGAGGCTAATGCAAAAATCTCAACTTAGGTAACTTACTCAATTAGTTCATGGGGACTACGGCATACAGAGTTTATATGTAGTATACTTTCAAAATATTTCCTAAGTCATTTATAAAGTATAGTCACATTTTAAAAAACTTTCCTTCATGTCTATCTCTCCTTTTTTCTGCACCATTATGATAGCATTCCACATTATAGTTATAAAGATACCCTACTGGTACAGGCTAATTTGTGTCCTCCCAAAAATTTATTCAGTGAGTTCCTAACTACCAGTACTTCAGAATGTGACCACAGTTAGTGATAGGGCTTTTAAAGAGACAATTATACCAAAATAAGGTCACTAAAGTGGTCCCAATACAATATAACTGATGTCCTTAAAGAAGAGAAATGTGGGACACAGACATGAACTGATGGGAAACCATGTGAAGATGACCATCTACAAGCCTAAAAGAGGCCTCAGAAGAAACCAACCATATTTATACTTTACTTGAACTTCTACCCTCCAGAATTGAGAGAAAATTAATTTCTGTTATTTACACTCCCAGTCTGTGATACTGCATTATGGAAATCCTAGCAAATTAATGTACACACTCAATTTGAAATGAGCATGCAAAGACATCCCCCATGATGTTAAGAAGAGGGTAAGAAAACATGAAAGCCTGGATGATTTTCATGAATCCCTACATGCACTATTACTCACCCCATTCAAATTTTCTATATTTCACACTATAATAGATCATAAATATTTGGGTCTTTTGTTGTTATTGATAGATATTTATGCTAAAACTGCCATTAGTAAGTCATGTGCATTCTATAAAGAAAGACAAAGGTCTTGTGGGACTTTTTTTTGTCTTTATTTAATGAAGTAAAAGGCAGTGGTGAGGGGCCAGCAGGTGGCTGGCCATGGTCTCAGAAGCTTGAAAATCACTCTGGGCACATGTGTGTGTGTGCCCAAAATCTTGAGAGAAGAATGGAGGAGAAGGGATTACAGTGTGGCTATCCCCCCTGGGGAGTGATTCCTCACTTTTCCTCTCCCTTGATGAAAGCACAAAAGCATGTACCCTGTGGCAAAAATCTAAAATAATAAAATTATTTAAAAATAATAAAAATTGGGAACTAGCAGTTAGCGTAATGGCTATGTCGCTGGACTCCCACGTAGTCGACCGCGGTTCACGTCCCGGACCCGGTGGCTTAAAACTCACGCCGGGCGTGTGTGCGTGCATGCCCAAGATCCCGAGAGGAGAATGGAGGAGAAGGGATTGCGGCGTGACCATCCCCTCTGGGGGGTGATTTCTCACTTTCTGTCCCTCTGTCTCTCTCTGTCTGTCTGGCGAGTGCACGCGCCCTATAGCGAAAACCCCTCAAAAAAATAATAATAAAAATTAAAAAAGGAAGTAGTGACAGTACTCTGGCCAAGACTGATAATCTTCTCCCAGAATGCCTTGTCACTTTATTCATTTTAGTTAGTACAAGATCATTTCAACAGGATTCAAAGCCAGCCAGGTGGAGACTGTATTTGTTCATCCTCCCTGGAAGCTAGATATGGCCACATGCCTAATGGAATAGAGCTAGAATTAAATTATGGCAGGGGTGAATAAATTTTACCCTGGAAATAAAAATACATAGAATGTTGCAGAATAATAGAATGACAGGGACCTAAATCTTGGGAAGATTTCACAGAGTAAAACTAGCTCTCATACTCAGAACTACCTACCTTACATGAGATAGCAATAAACCTCTATCTGCTTTGAACCACTCTACTGTAATTTTTATTTATCACTTGTAGTATCGAGACAGGAGTTGGACCCCATTAACAGGTAGATAGAGCAGCCCGCCCCCTCAGAGAAGAGCCAGTGCTGTGTTACTCCTGACAATTCCTCTTCTCCCAGTCACCATATGCCTTAGATCTTAGACAAATAAATCTTGTTCTTGAATAATTTATGGCTCAAAACTGCTAGATGAAGAATCTCCTGACATTCATACTCACTCCAAAATTAGGAGAATAATTGAATGGATGTGCCCCTCCCCACCATGAGGGAATGCATGTACAAGCCCCACCTATAACAAGTCCAGACAAAGCCCTTCCTGATCGAAATAAAAACCCCTCTCCTCAGTTCTTCCTTAGCAATCCATTTTCTGGGACCCCTCCTATCTTGGGAGCTCTGTTTTTAATGCCCTCTCCTCTAATAAACTCCCCACTTTGATATTCCTACTCTCTGTGCCCGTGACTCTAATTCTTTCTGAGCGTGGGACAAGAACCATGTCTCACTGTAAGTGCTGGGCCCAATCACCCCTATACCTCTGTGTTCCTGCTTTAGCAGCCTAGCGTAAACCTAAGTATATAACCGTTTTTGGGTCAATCTAAACAATCAAATACAAATGTAATATACAAAGGGACTATAAGAAAGTTGTGAAATAATGGAATTAAAGTATAAGTTTATTTTTGGTACAAAACTTTTGAAATCCATGCATAGTTTTTTCACAGTACACATTTCCATGAACTTTTTGAAGACCCTTGGTATGTTTGAACAATTAAGGAAAAAAATAAGGCCAACACAATTTTTCATCTGTACTCTCTAGATCCTCCTTACTATAACAATCTCATACCACATACAATCCTAAACTAATACCTAATTCAACATCTTCTAGCACTAAATTTATTCTGGATGAGGAGAAAAAATAAATAATTCACTGTTGTTTATTTGAAAATTTTTATGTAACAAAATTTTACTGCTACTTGTCCTCTGAATCTATATAAAGAAAAAGAATGTTCAGTTTTGGGTCCATTATATGATTCTAAGTTTTTGCACAAAGTACTTAAAATTTTCCAACTTTGGATAATCTGTATAGCTACACCGAATTAAAAATAAAGCACACATCTCTCAAACAGCTAGTTAATACAGATAAATATGTGTTCCTTATTTAAAAATCAAGAAGGTGCAGTGTGTCCTAATTTACTTTTTTACAAAGGGATCTATTTATTTAATTTTATTTGTTATTATTATTTTAATCTGCAACAGAGCATGTATGCTCCCAGAGAGAGAGAGAGAGAAAGCAAGCTGCCAGGTACAGGACTCTCGAACCACAGTCAGCCATGTGGGAGTCCAGCATCCTAACCACTATGCCACCTGCTGGTCCCTATTATTTTTTATCTTTTAATTGGACCAGAGAGAGAGAGAGAGAGTGAGAGAAAGAGAGAGAAAGTGAGAAAGCAAGCTTCTAGGTCTCGGACTCGAATCACGGTCGGACACATGGGAATACAGCATCTGAACCACCATGCCACCTGCCAGCCCCCATAATTTACTTTTTTCTAAGTGGTCTATGCCTTGGCAATGTTTAATGTGAGAACACATTATTAATATTAATTATTTCCTTTTGATCAACACACTTTCATTGAATCCAAAAATGAATCTACTGAGAAAAAAAAATTGCTATCATTGCCTTGACCTTAAATTCTAGGCCATAATAAATATCTGATTGGCTGTCAGAGAAAGGGCAAGAATTTACCAGCTGAGGATTAAAGTTGGCCCCATGCCCTTGGGTGATGTAAATGGTAGAACCTGGGCACACTCTGGGACTCTTTTAACTTGTGACCTGGCAATCCCATCATCCTGTCAAGGGGATCAAGTCTTGTCAAGCCTGACTCTCCAGTCTTTGTGCCCTTGCCCTCTTCATGGTCATGGCTTTCATATGGGCAATGTAGCCTTGGGCGAATTCAGAGACTATACATCATCTCTAGACCAACTTTTTTTTTTTTTTTTTTTTTCTTCTTTTTTTGGAGAGGTTTTTGCTATAGGGCGCGTGCGCTCGCCAGACAGACAGAGAGAGACAGAGAGATAGAAAGCAGGAAATCACCCCCCAGGGGGGATGGCCACGCCGCAATCCCTTCTCCTCCATTCTCCTCTCGGGATCTTGGGCACGCACGCACTCGCGCCCGGCGTGAGTTTAAGCCGCCGGGTCCGGGACTCGAACCGCGGTCGACTACGTGGGAGTCCAGCGACATAGCCATTACACTAACTGCTGGTCCCATAGACCAACTTTTTGAGTAATCATTTGTGTATTTTTTTTTTGAGAGGTTTTCGTTATAGGGTGCATGCCCTTGCCAGACAGACAGAGAGAGACAGAGAGATAGAAAGTGAGAAATCACCCCCTAGGGGGGATGGCCACACCACAATCCCTTCTCCTCCATTCCTCCTCTTGGGATCCTAGGCATGCACACACACATGCCCGGCATGAGTATTAAGGTACCGGGTCCGGGACTTGAACCACGGTAAACTACATGGGAGTCCAGCAACATAGCCATTATGCTAACTGCTGGTCCCCATGTGTGTATTTTTTAAGGACTTATTCACAATCTATCTAATTCTTAATAAGCATTAGGGATACTCTTGCTATTGTTTACCTTTTTTTTTTTTTCTTTTTTAGGGAGAGATTTTTATTTTAGGTTGTATGTGCTCGCCAGAGAGACAGAAAGCGAGAAATCACCCCCCAGGGAGATGGCCAGTCTACAACCCCTTCTCTTCCATTCTCCTATTGGGATTTTGAGTATGCATGCACATGCGCCTGGCATGAGTTTGAAGCCACTGGGTCTGGGACTCAAACCAGAGTCAACTATATGGGAGTCCAGCAATGAACCATTATGAACCATTTGAACCATTATGCCATGTGCTAGTCCATGCTTACCTTTTGTTTTTATTGTTGTCCAAATTACAGTTAAACTACTGATGAATTTTTAAAGAATGGGAAATAAAGCAAGATAATATTTATAATTCTATTATTGTTGTGAAACGTACTTCCTTACAAAGTCACATACTGTGTGTCTTCATGTATGTTAAAAATAACCTTCTGTGATATAGGTTTTACCTTTCCCCAGGCAACTTCAGAATCCAAATTACTAGGCATTCCTTCAACTGCTGATCTCTTTGTCAATTCCGTATCTGTAGCTGCCAGCCATTCTGTCAAGGCATTCATTTCCTTTCGCATCTTACGGGACAATTTCAAACATTTTTCCAACTGTTGCTTTCTTTCTGTTACCTGAAAAGAATGATAATAAAATGCAATTTGGATTCTTTTTCAAGTCAAGTTTAGTTACAAACACTTGACCGACACTTTCATATTTCTGACATTTCAAAATAACCATTTTTTATGGTTCTAATTGTTATAGAAAAATCATATATTCTGAATATTAACAATGAATTAAACCAGTCTAATGCAGATGAAATCCTTTATCCAAAACATAGTGTCTTGTATCTGCTGTCATGTTAGAAAGGAAAGCTGTAAGAATTTTTCTTTAATACAATAAAAAAATAATTTATAGCCAAAGTTTATAACAAATAGAATGATATAAGCCAAACTAAATATATGTCCTATTTCTTGTAGAAAACCTACAGTCATTTCTCAAAAAGACTGGCCAGAAGGTTTATAATCTTCTGTATACAAATAAGGCATGCTCTTGTTGATAAGGAATCCAAATGGAAAATAATACTATTTCTCACAAGAGCTAAAGGTATTTGCATAATACTCAGAATGATCAATTTTATCTTCATTGCGTCTTTGAAGTGTCTTACTTTTGGGCATAAACAACACAAAGAATAAGTTACTTCCTTCTTAATATAATTTTGTCATCCAACAGGGACACACATGCATATGTGCCCAGCATGATTTTCAAGTTGTGGTTTCTAGGACTTGAAGCTCAGTTGACCATGTGGGAGTCAAGTACCTTAACCACCATTCCACCTGCTGGCCCCAGTTCAAGTTTCTTAAAGGCAAGTGGCTTTGTCTAACACCTCTTGAGATCATTCCATTAAGCTCCTCACAGTTTCTTTTCTTTCTTTATCTTTTAAAGAATTATTTTATTTAAGCTTATTTATATTTTAATTTGACTATAGAGGGACAGAGCGAGGGAGAGAGAGAGAAAAGTGAGAGAGCAAGTCGCCGGGTCCAGGACATGAACCACTGCCGACCATGTGGGAGTCCAACAACCTTAAGCACCACGTCACCTTCCTCACAGATTCTTGAACAAAGAAGGATCTCATGAAGTATTTTAAATGTTGAATAAAGCAATGAAAGAAAATTTGCAAATCATGAAGTACAGGTCCGAAAACAAACCTGCTAAAAATTAAATAATTAATTTTTTTATGTGTCTTAATTATACGGGGGAAAAAAAAGAAACACTTTTTTGTTATGGAGTCTAGAAATCTGAACATTAGAAGTAAACTTCTAACTCTGCAGAGGCAGCATGGTGGAATGTATGCACACTAGCCTCTGGGACACATAGCAAACTCTCAACTTGACTATGATGTTAAGCAGGACACGGTATTTTCCTCAGTTTACACATTCTGTCAAATGGGTCTATGCTGCTTAGCACTTACGGTCATTATGAGGGTTAAATCACACAAAAGTCAGAGACAGCTTGACACATCACAACACCTTAATCCCTTCAATATAACTGTACCTGAATGTACCTAGCAAAAGCTTCATTGACATTTATTTTACTAATTTACAAGTAGAGAAAATGTCACAAAGATTGGACTTTTGTTTTTAAGAGATCTGAAAAGTAGAGTCCAGATTAATCTCAACAGTAAAGGAATTGGTTTGATTAAAGTAATAACAACAACACATGTGTATTTGTGCATAGTGTCCTGGACATAGTAGATCACACTGATACACACACACACACACACACACACACACACACACACTCACACACAACCAACCAAAATAGTAATCTAGCTGTAAGCATAAAAACAAAACACACTGAAATTGAGGATATGTATATAGATTTTTAAATGCTATCATCAAAATATGTATAAAGATTTTTAAATGCTACAGTCAAAATAAACATTCTTGATATGAATTTCAAATACTCAACACGATTAATTACTTCCTTTAAAAGAGGTTTGTGTACAGTATAAAATGTTTAGTTGCTGAGACTGCATATTCTTTTTCTTTTCTTTTCAACAGACTTTCTCTTCCATTTTTTTTTCCCGAGGAGAAGAAAAAGCATCTGCCATTTCGTTTACAAGGAGTTTGTGTGTGGGAGAAAAAAAAAAAGTCTACCTTCTGGGGTTTTCTATGCATAGATATTTTTTTCTATGCACTATTGGTTGAAAAAGGATTCTAGATTCAATATTTCAAAGAAATTCTATCTTCCCAAAGCTAATGCATTATTGATTTTTATTTATTTTATTTTGTTTATATCCAGTTAAATAGGTTTTTAAAAAACAGGAGACACTGCCATCTTAAGGAAAATTGAGTTTTACACATTTTGGTTGTGGGGAATGGATACATTTAAAAGAGTGCCACCTGCAGTAAAGTGCTGCAGTAGTCATTGTTTCATGAACACTTAAAAATGTATTTTGATATGATATTGCTCTTCGTAAATATTTTACATAAAATACAAAGCATAGAGAAGCCAAAAAAAGAAGTATAGGTATTATTACATTAAGGAGGCTAGGTTTATCTCTCAATATAATAAGTTAGATTTAGATATTGGAAACTATTCTGTTTTCTTCATTGAACAATTAAGCTAAGTGATTAACATTTTTTAAAAAATATTTATTTATTTATTTATCTATTTGTTATTATCATTATTTTTTAATTTGATGAGAAAAGGAAAGAGAGAGTGTGAGGGAGAGAGAAAGTGAGAGAGCAAGCCGCCAGGTCTGAGACTCAAACTGGGTTCGGTCCTGTGGGCAACCAGCACCTTAAGCACCACGCCACCTGCCGGCCCCAAGTGATTACCATTTTTAAAAAATAATATAATTGTGTCCTATAAGAAAAGTGCTATGGACTGCGTACTCCCCTGCCCTGACCTTCAATATGAGTCGCTGCATTTGATCCTTAGGAAGTACAGCCATGTGTTACTTAACAACAGGGATATGTTCTTAGAAATGTGTCATTAGGCAATTCTGTCATTGTGCCAACATGTAGAGTGGCAGAAAAGAAGTCATAAGGATGAGGCTCTAATTTGATAGGACTGTAGCCTTATAAGAAGAGGAAAAGATCTCTCTCTCCATCTTCTCACAGCCACATGAGGACACAGTGAGAAGGCAGTCATCTGCAAGTCAGGAAGAGATCCCTTTCCAGGAACCAAATGGCCTGCACCTTGATCTTAGATTGTTTAGGTTCTAGAACTCTTTTTTGAGAGATTTTTGCTATAGGATGTGTGCGCTTGCCAGAGAGACAGAGAAAAATAGCAGGAAATCACCCCCAAGAGAGGGATGGCCACGTCTCTCCTCCATTCTCTCGGGATTTGAGGCATGCACACACACATGCCTGCAGTGAGTTTTAAATCATCGGGTCTGGAACTTGACCCACAGTAGACTATGTGGGAGTCCGGTGACATAATCATGATGCCATCTTTTGGTGCCCAGGTTCTAGAATTCTGAGAAATAATTTTTGTCGTTTTAGCCATGCAGCCTATTCTATTTTGTTACAGCAGCCTGAACTGACTACCACCAAATGGGGGAGGCTGAGAGGAAGGGAATCAAGAAGAGGAAAAAAGACACAAAATACTTCAGGGACCCAAAATGGAGAGAAATCTGTTGATTATACTGTATACTGTATATACTTTGATTGGACCTATATGCAGTATATTCACGATTGGAAAATTCCTTTGGCATGCTGTAATGATACACAGTGATTAAATGTAAAAAATAATTTTATTTAAAAAATTTTTAAAAAGGAACACATATTGAATTGAGGCAAATATAACCCTGCAAATTCTAAATGTGAATAGAATTTTTTTTTATTTTTCATATAAACATAATAATGGAATAAAATACCCTTTGTTACCTTTGCATTTATTAAACAAAACCACTGCTGCTGACGCTAATTAGAACAAAATACAGACAATTGGGGCCAGCAGGTGGTATGGTGGTTAAGGGCGCTGGACTCGTATGTGGCTGATCGGGTTTCGAGTCCAGGACCTGATGGCTTGCTTTCTCACTTTCTTTCTCTCTCACTCTCTTGCTCTGACCCTCTCTGGTCAAATAAAATAATTGAACTTTTATTTACTTATTTATTTTTTATTTATTTTTTATTTTTTTTAATTTTGACCAGAGAGGAACAGAGTACCAGAAAGGTACTCTGAGAGAGAGAGAAAAGTGACAAAGCAAGCCACCAGGCCTGGCATTTGAGCTGTGGTCAGCCACATGGGAGTCCAGTGCCTTTAACCACTACACTACCTACTGGCCCTAAAATAATTCTTTAAAAAAAAAAAATGCAGGCAACTACTTTCTTCTTAGCCCAGGAATACATGATTTAGGACAGTTTTATAAGATGCTATTTATACATGATCTCTTAGTCATTAATGTTTCTAAATTAATATTGATTTCAAAAATAAATTTATGCTCTATTGCTCTATTCTTTTGTTGTATTATGTCATACCATTAAAGTTAAATACGATTTCTTAGTATTCCTTTCATTTTGTTCAGATGATATTACTAAGTGCCAAATGGTTAAAATAAACATAAGCTCTCAAATATGTATTTTCAGGGATAAATAAGGCTTTACATCATTATGAGAGTCATTAAATTCTTAATAATAATCAGCTCAGGATACTAATAGTCTTCCAATGCCATTTTTATTGTTTCAAATTCAAAGCGATTTATTCTATGTAATTATACGTTAAATTTATTCTTGCAAAAGAAAAGATTTTGTGTAAATCCTTTATAGCAAAGAAAATACCCAGGCAATAATTTATATTTGAAAAAGTAAACTGAGAAAACCACCATTCCCAAAATATATATTTTCTTAATTAAAAAAAGACATTTGACATATTATTTTAGCATAAAGTCACACAGGCAGAATTATAAACTGCTGAGTATAAAGACAATATATCTCTAGAACTGAATAAATTGTAGTAGTACGATTAATACAGAATAAAAGTCCCATAAATAAATCCATGCATTTAGGGTCAACTTTTCTTTGGCAAATATGCTAAGAATACACAATGAGGAAAGGACAGACTCGTCAATAAATGGTGTTGGAAAATTTGTATATTTACATGGAGAAGAATAAAATTGGACCCTTTTCTCACTCTGTTTACAAAAATAAAGTCAAAATGGGTTAAACACTTAAATGTAAGACCTGAAACTGTAAAAAAAAAAAAAAAAAAAAAAAAAAAAAAAAGAACAACAACAAAGAAACCCCTGGAAGAATCCATAGAGAAAACATTCTTGACATTGGCCTAGACAACAAAAGTAAACATAGACAAATAAAACTACATCAAACCAAAAAGCTTCTAGGGATCAGTAGTTAGCATAATGGCTATGTCGCTGAACTCCCATGTAGTCAACCATGGTTCAAATCCTGGACACGGTGGCTTAAACTCACACTGGGTGCGTGTGTGCCCAAGATCACAAGAGGAGAAAGGAGGAGAAGGAATTGCAGCGTGGCCATCCCACCTGGGGGGTGATTTCTCGCTTTCTATCTCTCTGTTTCTCTCTGTCTCTCTGGCGAGCCCTCACACCCTGTAGCAAAAACCTCTCCAAAAAAAAAAAAATTCTGCTCAGTAAAGAAACTATGAACACATTGAAAAGACAACTATCTTTGATGTGGACCATCAAAGCTTTAAAAATACAGTTTATTTGAGTTGAGGGAAGATAGATAACTACACTAGACTCACTAAACAGTTCTAGAAAGAGGAGATAGACAGAAGTAAGCACCTTTAATTAATAGTGAGATAGAGTTGGTCATGAGACTCTCATTAGGGAAACAATATAAAAACAATCTCAGAGCCATAGCACGTCATTGGCTATCCTATTCAAGGTTTAGCACATGGAGAAATAATTTCAATAGAATATGCCAACTTCATTATTCTGAAACCTTAACAGGTACAAGAGTTTATAATATTTGCCATTCTTCAAGTCATCACAGGTAGATTTATACAATGAAGACAATGCAAATTTAGAATAAAGAAAGGCCAGCAGGTGGCATGGTAATTAAGGCAATAGACATCCACATACCCAACAGTGGTTCAAATCCTGGACCTAGTGACTTGAAAATCACGCCAGGCTCATGTGCATGAGGCCAAAAATTCCAGGAGGACAGTGGAAGAGTGTCCTGACCCGCAGGACAGTCGAACAGTTACCTGGGTGAGGATGGTGAGAAAAGGGACCCACACATACACAGGCTCACAGAACTCCCACAGACATACACAGAGTGGAGACCAGACGAGGTGCTGAGCAAGTCTCGTTTATTAAGGAAGAACAGCGAGCTTATATACAGGCTGATGGGCATTGATTGGTTGCCCAAAATGCAAATGAGTAGAACAGCATGGACCAATCACTGGTGTGGGTGGATCTCTTCCGTTGCCTAGAAACCCAACCACCCCACGGGAAGAATGGTTGGTCATATGATTTCTGAGAAACGATTTGCTCAATGAGGAAGTGAAACCTAGGTTTCTAAGATGGCAGATAGCTCAAGATGGCAGATAGCTCAAGATGGCTTCCGTATACAGTGCCCTCCACGGAAGAGAAGGGGTTGTGGCATTGTGGAAGGCCATACATTAGATCTTACATATGAGCAACTGCTCGTCCATTTTGTTCCCTTACCCTAACATGGCTGTCTGCTTCTGTAAACCTGCTTCCTCTTCCCATGAGAAAATAGCTTGTGCTAGCCATACAGAAAACCACATTCGGGACGCCATCTGGTACTTGTTACTGTCTTTGCTAAGTAGCCCGAAATCCTTTTGTTTAGATGTTCCTTGGCAATGTAACTACCAATCACCAGACCCCCACCCAGAACCATGGAGACCGTTAAGCAAAGGTCTAGAGAGTGCTCTTAGAAATAATTGACCTGCTTGATTCAGCCTCTGTAATTGCTTGCATGGAAACCCCACTCCCTTTCCTGACATTTTGGACTTCCTGGACCCCTGGTAACCGACCCCCTATAAAAAGACTGCTCAAACTTTGATAGGGACTGCAGTTCTAACTCTCGGCCGAGAGCCTCAGGCTGTAGTCGCTGGCCAGCTAATAAAGACTCCCTTTACCCTTAATCTGGCTTTGGTGGTTGATGATTCGATGGGCCTCTACAACAGCATGGCTATTCTCTCTGGGGGCTGACTTCTCACTTTCCCTCTTACTGTCTCTCTCCAGTGAGTGCACGCACCCTATAAGAAAAACCTAAAACACAAAACAAACAAAAAACTATCTGATAGACAAAACAAATCATCTTTCACATATTCTTCAGTCTATACTGAAGAACAGAGTCTCATTGATTATTATTTCTTAATAAGAAATATACATAGGTAAATATTGAGGGCAGGGGAGAAGGGAGAAAATTTCTGAGACTCGGATCATACGTAACTGACTGTCTCTTTATGATAAATACATAAGGAAAGTGGAAAGTAGTGTTTGTGGTTTCAGTGTACACGTACCTTTGCACCCAGCTCATTATAATGCAATTTCAAAGCTGTTACTCTTTCATCAAGCTCTTTGGGGTTTTCCGTCTGCTTTTTCTGTACAATCTGACGTCCAGTTTTTATTACCATCTCCACTTCAGACTTCACTTCACTCAGACTTTTATACAAGTTCTAAGTTGGAACATAAAACATAATGATAAGCAACAGTGTAAAATTAACTTATACTATAATTAACAGAAATAAATAGGATAGATATAACCTGGAGCAGCAGGTGGCATGATAGTTAACGTACTGGACTCCCACTTGGCTGACTGCAGTTCGAGTCATGGACCCAGTGGCTTAAAAATCATTGCAGGCAGGGCCAGCAGGTGGCATGGTGGTTAAGGTGTTGGAATTCCCACATGGCTGGTCATGGTTTGAGTCCTGGACCTGGCAGCTTGCTTTCTCACTCTTCCTCTCTCTCTGTCTTTCTCTGGCAAAACTCATGTGAAAAAATAATATTAATAATAAATAAATAATTCTTTTTAAAAAAAAAATCATTCCAGGCACACATGCCTGTATGCCCAAAGTTCTGAGAGAAGAATGGAGGAGAAGGGATTGTGTCATGGCCATCCCCCCTGGGGAGGGTGATTTCTTACTTTCTCTCTTTCTCTGTCTCTGTTTCTCTCTGGCAAGTGCATGCACCCTATGGAAAAAACTTTTAAAAAAACTCACATATATATTACAACTATAAAGTGCACATATATTGCTTCCCAGGAGTAGGTTGCCATGAGAAAGTCGCATGAGACAAGTAGCATAACTTTGGAAGGCAATTTTTTTTACCACTATATCATCAACACCACTTAGTGTCATAATTCTGCTCAGTAGTTATTTTCATGGACAGGTATATATTACTTTATAGTTTATATATGCATGTAATATATATACAATATGAAATATAAAATTACATATATAATATTTTAATATATACAGTATATATAACAGTTTACATTAAAAATATATAATACTTTACAATAAATGAGTACATTGCTATTTGTTTAGTAGTCTGAACAACTACTTATTTTAATAAAAATAAAATAATGATAAAAAATAAACTTGCTAGTAGGTCATTTGTTTTTGGAATTGAACAAAAGTTGGGTTTATTTTCCCTTTGAGTTTTTTTTCCTTTTCCGTTTACAATCTAAGTCTAAATTAAAACATTTGGTAAAGACCATAAATACCTACTTAGGGCTATGTACCTAATCTATTTCCATCTAAATCCCCTCCTTGATGACTCATGTTGATATTCCTTTATTAGGAGTTGTGAGTTCTGGGTACCAGCAGATGGTATAGTGGTTACACTGCTGAACTCCCACATGGCCGACAGTGGTTTGAGTCCAGGACCTGGGAGCTTCAAAATAACATTGGGCAGGTGTGCATGTATGATGTCCTAGATCCTGGGAGGAGAATGGAGAAGAGATTGTGGTGTGGCCATCCTCCCTGGAGGGGTGTTATTTCTCACTTTCCCCTCTCTCTGTGTCTCTCTCTTCCTGCTAGCACACATGCCCTAAGGCAAAAACCTTTAAAAATAAAAAAAGAACTGTGAGTTCTGCGTAAGCTTTCCAGATAATTTTTAAATTCATTTTACTTTTTGTCTTAGAAGACATAAAAATATGTGTATATTTGGAAACAATGAAATAGTTCATTGTTATGTTGGGAATCTACATAAATTGTTAAATTATTTAATTTAATTTATTACTATTATTTAATTTGACCAGAGAAAGACAAAGAGAGGGAAAATGAGAAACCAACTGCCAGGTCCATGATTTGAACTGCAGTCGCCCATGTGGGTGTCCAACACCTTAACCACCACAATACCTGCTGGCCCCCCTCTGTAAATTTTTGAATGTTAGGTACTTCTAAAAGATTTAATCATTAATCTTTAAAAGAAAATAACTCAGTGATTTATCATTATGTTGAAAGCTCATTCAAGGTACTGTTAGCCACGAACATCTCACTAAAGAGATGGGACCAGCAGTTAGCATAATGGCTATGTCGCTGGACTCCCATGTAGTCAACCGCGGTTCACGTCCCGGACCTGGTGGCTTAAAACTCACGCCTGGTGCGTGTGCGTGCATGTCCAAGATCCCAAGAGGAGAATGGAGGAAAAGGGATTGCAGCGTGCCCATGCCCCCTGGGTGGTGATTTCTTGATTTCTTTCTCTCTCTGTCTGGCGAGCACACATGCCCTATAGCAAATACCTCTCCAAAAAAAAAAAAAAAAAAAAAAAAAAAAGAGAGAGATAAAGAAAATATTTATTACCAAAGAAATATTCTTTATTGTGTGTGCTTATGTTAGGAACACTCTAATCGACAAAAATTTCTTCAATGTAAAAGTTGTGCTTATAGTGTGTACCATAACATATCTTAAGTAATGAAAAATGTAAAAATCGTTAAGGAAACGTGTCCTTATGAAAAGACCAGTTGAATTGGTCCTGAATTTAAACCAGAGTCAGAAATACACTGAACAAAAGTCTGAAACCATTTCCTTTGTACTGAGGCAAAGGGCAGGCACAGGTGGGTTTGTTTTCAGCTCATACTTCCTGGTAGGTAAGTTTTATGCAGTAATATGAGGGACCTGCTTCTAGAAGAGGATAAACAGCTCTCACTTTGCAAAATATTAGTCACAATGATAGTTTACCTGGGTCCCTTCTGCTTTTAACTCTTCTTGGAAAATTTGATATATGTCCCATGTCCTTCTATCCTTACACAACTAATATCAGCTGATCAGTGTATATTATTATATTCAAAATTTCTCTTCTGGGGCAAGAATATTTAAAGTAATGATACGACTAAAATGTATCATGAATTATAAAGAAATGTTACTGAATCAAAATTATTTTACTTCTAAGAAGATATGACAGTAGGCAGGATAAATGTAGATACCAGAGACTGTACGGGAGGGGAATAGATAGTAGAGGGTGGGTGGGAGGGGCAAAGGGAAAAAACACTTAACACACATAAGAACGTAAAATTCCCTATTTAAAATTATGTAAATTATGTATGTGGGGCCAGTAGATGGCATGGAGGTTAAGGCAGCTGGATCCTGCATGGCTGATTTTAGGCTTCAAGTCCCAGACTTAGTGGCTTAAAAATCATGTGGGGAATGTGTGTGTATACATGCTCAAAAATCCTGAGAGGAGAATGGAGGAGAAGAGATTGAAGTGTGGTTATCTCCCCTGGGGTTTGATTTCTCACTTCCCATCTCTCTCTCTGTTCTATGAAAAGCACATGTGCCCTTTAACAAACTATATATATAGTAATATCCTTGATTTGATTGTCATGTACTTGCTTGTGTACTTTGAAAAGCCACATTGTAAGCTATAGTGATGTATGACTGAATGTAGATAAGAAATAATAAGACAAAAAAAGGGAGAAAAACCACTTTATATTTCATAAGTAAATATATACACTTATTTTAAAATTAGTTTAAAAAATAATGGTAAATCCACTAAAAACCCTATGACTGAGATATATCTAAGGGATCTGTTTTTAATTTATATTATGGAGTAGATGTAGAAACAATATTTGAAACACAAAGTACTAACTAGACAAACTTATTTTTACTGTAACGTTAATAACATTCGGTGTTTTCAGTATTTTATTTATTTTTATTATTTATTTATTTATTTATTTATTTATTTAACGTTTGTGCCATAGGACTGTGTGATCACCAGAGAGAGACACACAGAGGGAATGGAAGAAATCACCCCCCAGAGGGGATGGCCATACTGCAATCCCTTCTCCTTCATCTTCTTCCTGGGATTTTGGGCATACATGCACATGTACTCGGCCTGAGTTTCAAGCCACTGGGTCTGGGACTGGAGCTGTGGTCAGACTTGTGGGAGTCCAGCATGTTTAACCATTATGCCACATTCTGGTCCTTTGGTGTGTTCATTTTATGTGAATTTCTGCCCTGATGGCTAACAGTACACACAGAGTTATACTACTACTTATATGCCTCTAGTAGACACTCCTGTACCTCAGTTTTATATTGTCAGAAGTTGTTATGCAACTTGGTGAATTTCCAATAATTGCAATACAGGACATTCCTTGATATTCTAAGGTCTAATGATGATGTAAGGTACTGACTAATTGTACCTTTCCATACATTTTTGTTTTGGCTGTGTGGCCTGGTAGCATTTCATTTCAATATATATGTAGCACTGATATTTGATGGATCTTAGGATTTTGAGTAAGAGCACCCAGATTAAATTCTTGTTTTACCCTTTACCTACTGTCTTTAAATTTTCTCCGATAATCTGTACCCTTGAAAATGAGAGATGGTTTCTGTATGTCACTTAACTAATTTGGCGCTCATCATTTCTATGATGATTATTATTGTAGCTAGTACTGTTGCTACTTTCATTTTAAAATATTTTTGTGGATTTCAAATTAGAAAATATATCTTTAAATTTATACATTCAATCATTGCACACCACAGCTTGTAAAATGAATTTTCTCAGCATAAATACACTGTACAGCAGTCCACTTATAAAAATACAATCAATGTACTATGAACATTAAACAAAGGAGGTCACCTTTGATATTTTGCATAGTCCTTGGCAGAAATATAGATTCGAAAAATACATTTATAGGGTCAGCAGGTGGCATGGTGGTTAAGGTAGCTGGCCTCCCACGTGGCCAACAATGGTTCAAGTCCTGGACCTGGCAGCCTTCTTTATCATTTTGTCTTTCTCTCTCTCAGTCCTTCTGGTGAGCATACATGTCCTTTAGCAAATTGAAAATTGATAATAAGGGACCAGCAGTTGGCATAATGGCTATGTCGCTGGATTCCCATATAGTTGACCTTGGTTTGAGTTCCAGACCCGATGACTTAAACTCACGCTGGGCACGTGTGTGTGCGTGCCCAAGATCCAGAGAGGAGAATGGAAGAGAAGGGATTGTGGTGTGGATATCCCCCTTGGGGGGTGATTTCTTGCTCTCTGTCTCTCTCTGTCTTTCTGGTGAATGTACATGCCCTATAGCAAAAACCTCTCTTCCCCCCAAAAAAGGTAATAAATAAAATTAAATGATAATATAAATAAAATTAAATTTAAAAATTCTTAAGACATTTATAGGATAGTAATTAAATAGGTACCATTTCAGAAAGTTTTTAAGCTCTCAAAATACTTGTGCTGATTTTTGTTCTTAATGGCTATTATAAAAGAGGTATCGACAAATACTTCTTAATAAGGAAAGCCAAGCGTTAACTCCATTTTTTCCACCAGAAATACATACCACACAGTGATTCAACTGTGACTGCACTACTTCCTGTTCAACACTCTTTGTTTCCAACGCAGGCAAATGCATCTTCACTTCATCTAAGATCATCTTACTTTCCTGTAGACGCTGTTCAAAATTGGCTGGTTTCTGGAATAATCGAAACTTCATGGAGACATCTTGCAATTTTTTCTGTAAGGACAATGCAAGGAGACACTGATTCAATTTTGCCTTCCAAATGATAACCAATCACATTGTGCTCAAAGAGAAGAGTTTCCTTCATTTCTAAAGCTATATAGGAGTAAACCACAATGAGATGTCATCTCACCCCACCCCACTTAGAATGGCTATTACTAAAATAAACAAACAAATAAATAAAAATAAGTATGCATAAGGATGTGGAAAATGGGGAACCCTTATACACTGTTGATGGGAATGTAAATTAGTAAAACCGTTGTGGAAAACAGGATCAAGGTTCCTTAGAAAACTACAAATAGAACTACCATGTGATCTGGTAATCCTGCTATGGGATATATCCAAAGGAAAGGAAATCAAGTATGTCAAAGGCATGCCTGCATTCCCATGTATACTGCAGCATTACTCACAATAGCCAAGATATGAAATCAACCTAAGTGTCTATCAATGAATAAATGGATAAAGAAAATGTACTATATTTATACACTGAAATATTATTCATAATAAAAAATGAAATCCTGTCATTGGTGGCAACACAGATGACCTTGGAAGGCACTATATTAGATGAAGTAAACCAGGCACAGAAACACAAGTACTATATATTTTAACTCATTTTTGGAAGCTAAAAAAAAAAAATAGGAGAGAGTACACTAGTGGTTATTCAAGGCTGAGAAGGCTAGGAGGAAGATGAGATAGGAAGATATTGGTTAAAGGATATAAAAATATAGCCAGAAAAGACGAATAAATACTAAGTTTCTATAGCACAATAGGATGATTATATAGTTAACAATAATACTAGAAACTTCAAAAAGTTCATGGGAAAATTGATTTAAAAATATAAGTTTACTTTGGTACAAAAACATTTTGAAATCCATGCATAGTTTTTTTCATAACATGCATTTCCCATGAACTTTTGGAAGGCTCCTAACATATTGTATACTTCAACATAACTAGAAGTGAGAATTTGGAAAGTTCTCAACACAAAGTAAGGGTAAATATTTGAAATGATAGATACGCTAGTTGCTCAATTTTGCTTAGTACACATTGTATTCAGCTACTGAAAGATCACATTGTGGGACCAGCAAATGGTGTAATGGTTACATAGATGGACTCCCACATAGTCAACTGTGGTTTGAGTCCTGGACCTGGTGGCTTAAAATTTACACTGGGTGCATGTGTGTGCGTGCATAAAATCCCAAGAGGAGATTGAAGGAGAAGGGACTGTGGTGTGGCCATCCCTTTGAAGGCGGGGGTGATTTATCACTTTCTGTCTCTCTGTCTCTGTTTCTGTCCCTCCAATGAGTGAATGTGCCCTATACCAAAAATATCTCTTAAAAAATAAGGAGATCACATTGTAACAAATAAATATATACAATTATGATGTCAATAAAATGTGTAAAAAATATTTAAAAACAATATAAAGTACTTTTCTCCATTCACTCAATACAAAGAAAAAATATATATGTAAACATAATTCAGCAATTTTTCTTAGTGTGATACTAAATAAGAGGTAATACATTATTTTTATCTATATAATATACAAGGCAAAAAAAGTTCATATTATTTAGACATTATATTGTAGTTTTCAAATAATGTCCTAATCTTGCTAATAACTAAGTTATTGCATATAAACCAGAATAGATTTCATTGTTCTAAGACAATTTCCCTATTCTAAATAAGAAAGCATACCTGTGCAACATCAATTTGGGATAAGACTCTTTGCGCAGCCTCTTTCCCTTGGTTACGTTTCTTCATTTCTTCTAAACTGATCTCATGACTTGTCAAATCCGATTGGATTTTCTGTTAGGAGGATAGCATTGTTATTCAGCAGGCTCAGCGAATAATTGTAAACAATAACTCACTTTTTAAGAGGATACAATTAAAACTCTACAAAACTATTATTACCATGTAGTCTCCTTTAAAATGACAGGAAATACTTTGTACTTACCAAAAGTTTTTAAAAATGAAAGCCTTTCCTATTGATGTTATTATGAAAATGAAATAATAACCATTTTGAGTTGATAGGAATGAATATTTATCCTAGATATCATTTTCAAGAAAGAATATCTATTTATACTGAATATGTAGAACTAGCATGGTTTTATCTTTTAAGTTACACTCCAATCTAACTAAAGATAAGATACTAACCTTTATAGGAGTAGCAGGTGGCATAGAGGATAAGGTGCTGGATCCCGTGTGGCTGATTACATGGTTTGAGTCCTGGACACAGTCGCTTGAAAAACTTACTAAGTGTGTGTTCATGTGTGCATAAAATCCCAAGAGGAAAATGGAGAAGGGATTGCAGCATGGCCATTTTCCTGGGGGTGGGGGGTGGGTGGGGCTGATTTAGCTTTCTCTTTTTTCTCTCCCTGTCTCTCTGTCTCTCTTCAGTGAGCTCATGCACCTTTTACCTTCTAAAAATTATAAGTAAGCTAACTGTAACAGAGCTAAGATATAATGAGATACCTGGACTCTATGGCAGAAACTGAAAGATTAGAAGGTATGAAAGCATGAAGAACAATTGCAGATACTAGAGACAGTGGGGGAGGAGGGTGGGAACTGGGGGAGGGTGAGAGGAAGGGAATCAAGGGAAAAAAGAAAGAAGCAAAACATTTAAGGGACAAAAAAGGGAAAATTATCTGTTGTTATGATAATATCTTTTAACTGGACTAGTATACAGTGTATTTGTGCTGGGAAAATTCATTTTGTAAGCTGTAATGATATATAGTGATTAAATGTCTAAAAATCTTTTAAAGGTAAACTCAATGTCTTTTAAACAATTAGACTGCCTTCAAAACCCTAACCATTAGCCTCCTCAACACACAAAAGATATAATGAGAAAGTTGCATGTGGACAATATTGCTTAATAGCGACCTGTGTCGTTTTTCAATTAACTACTTATCTAGGGAAGAGAAGGTTTTCCTTCTTTTATTATTATTATTTTTAGAAATAATAGCATGATTTCTGGTTTATGCATAGATACTGTATATCTTTGTGGGCTATAGTATGGATTATTAAAGCATGTGTACAGCAATAATCCAATTAAGGATATATACATAGTCATCTTTAACAGTGAACATTACATTATGTTGTACACATTTGTTAATAATTCTACTAGGTTTTTTAAAAAAATATGTATTGAATTGTCCATATTTTTTACTCTGCTGATATTAAATGCCTGAACAGGCATTCTTTTTTGTCTAATAGATGCTTAATGGATTACTATAGATATTGAGTTTTGAACTTTAAATGACTATAACATATTCCTTAAAAAAAAATTGCTCTAGGATGCATGCACTTGCTAGGGAGAGAAAGACAGACAAAGAGAGAGAGAGAGAGAGAACCCCCCCGGGGGATGGCCATGCAACAATTCCTACTCCTCTCTGCATTTTGGGGATGCAGGTACATGCACCCCATGTGTTTTCAAGCTGCTGAGTCCATGACTTGTACCACACAGTTGGCCATGGCCATGAAGAATGCACATTCTCAAACCACCACATCACTAGCTGGTTCTATAAAATATTTCTATATTTGCTATTTTCAATAAGGACATTTTTGATCAGGATCTATTGAAAAGCATATGTATATTAGACTTACAAATGTCTGTGTCATTTGTAAGGATGGGTCAAATTCTGCAGTGTGCAGATACCAAAACAATAAATTCATTCTTTTCTTTCTGTCATATCCAGCAAAGATCAGCTAGGGGCCAAATTATTCTAATTCAAAATCCAGTCAACTGTCAGATTATTATAAATACATTAGAGAAGAAGAAACTGATTAATTTATACCACAGTGCCCATAAAAATCATCATGTGAAGCAATTTGTATAATGCCTATCAGTATAAACTAATTTACAACAATCGGAGTCAACTCTGGTATATATTATTAGAAAATAACATCAGTTTCGCTTACCAGTAACCACAGAGCACGACAGCTCTGAGCTGAATAATGAGAATTTTACCAAGAAATGGGCTAAATAGTGAGAGTTCCTTAGGATACGAGGTTATAAATTTAGAGACATACCTTACCATGATTTATTCACATACTGATCCTAACAATTAAAAAAGTCAAATTGATTGTGAATTACTTTAAGTAATTAGAATTCTGCCTTAAGATAAGTATCATCAGACTCATGTAAGAGAGTGTGTGTGCATGTACTGGTTATACAGAATGTCTTCATTGGTTGAATCTTGTTTGAGAAACACTGATATGTATGTAGTATTCTCTGGAACCATAAAATTCAGGCATTAAGGATATATCTAACTGTATAACAATATTCATAGAACAAGAAATGCTAAAGAACCTACCGATTTTAATGGGAGTGCATAGGGTTGAAGGACACTTAAATGGTGAGTTAATAGGTATCACTGGGAAGGTGATGTTAAAGTTGAACTCGGAATAATTAGCAAGTAATACTGTGAGAAGCAAGTGCTTTTGGGGGTTCTTGACTAGGGCCTTTCAAGCTGAGAAATGTTCATCACCATCAAAGGCAGCCAGTAACAACCTTGTTTGTGCCATATAATCCTGGCCATCTCCAAGTTATGGATATTTAGAACATAGAGAGTACCCATGTCAAGATAGAGTCATCAGATTCTCTCTCAGAAATTTAAAACTTGACAGGATAAAGTCAGGTCAAAGTCTGCAGATGCTTAGAAGTGTGTCACTTATGTTAGAAAACTGTGCTTATAAAAATAAAAAAAATATTCAGAGAGAGCAGAGGGCCCAAATTATACCAGGGTTCTTCAAAACATTCATTAAAAAAATGCACATTATAATAAAAAACGATGCATGGATGGATTTAAAAACATTTTTGGGTAAAAATGAGCTTGTACTTACAATTGCTTGTTCATGAGAGAGCGCACAGAGAGATAGAGAAGCATACACTCTGACAGGGTCTAGTCATTTTTTTTTTGAGAGGTTTTCGCTATAGGGCGCGTGCACT
This sequence comes from Tupaia tana, assembly GCA_026018925.1. NCBI lineage: Eukaryota > Metazoa > Chordata > Mammalia > Scandentia > Tupaiidae > Tupaia > Tupaia tana. Next base: position 140,979,235 of record JAKSZU010000009.1, on the reverse strand, counting down.
CGCCAGCCAGACAGAGAGAGACAGAGAGAGACAGAGAGACAGAAAGCGAGAAATCACCCTCCAGGGGCGATGGCCACACCGCAATCCCTTCTTCTCCATTCTCCTCTTGGGATCTTGGGTACGCACGCACACGCGCCCGGCGTGAGTTTTAAGTCACCGGGTCCGGGACGCAAACCGCGGTCGACTACGTGGGAGTCCAGCAACATAGCCATTACGCTAACTGCTGGTCCCAGGGTCTAGTCATTTCATGGTTCTCTTCTCCCATCCCTCTAGCTAGTGAGGTTCTTGGGATCACAGGCCATGCATGTTTTAGATCAATTTGGGACCCAAGCCCATGGTCAGTCATGTGGCTTCCAGCATAGCAAGTCAGTACACTACCACCCTGCACAACTGAGGATAGGCCTAAATTCATACTTTAATTCCACTTCTTCATGAATGCTTTGGTAATCTCTTTGTATATCTGTAACAGTATGTATCCGTATTTGAAAAAACAAAACTTGCTTCCCTCCCCTTAGCAACCAAAGTAAAACAGAGAAAATGAAATATACTTATAGTTCTTTAGACTTTTGTACCAGAGGGTTAAGAGAAGAACATGAAAAGAAATCATCCTCACCACCACAGCTCATATTTGTGTAATTTACATAATTGTGTGATTTACATAATCTCTGCACCAAAATAACAAGGATTTATTATCTTCATTTACGAATGAGGGCAGTAATGTTGACATGTCCAAGGTAAAATAGCTAAAAAGTAGAAAACTCAATGCCTTTTAAACAATTATACTGCTTTCAAAATTATGGTTTCAAAATAAAAGAATTCCCCAAATAAACATTTGTCAGACAAAACAGAAATGTGATCTACTTTGTAAATTGATAGAATTTAATACATTCAATTCGATAAATAACTGTTCAACATCTACTAGTCCATTTCTTATACTGAGAACAAAACCTTTCTGCCCAAATTTAAACATTTATTCTAAAAAGGCAGAATATAGAGATATAAGTAAGTCACAAAGCATAAATAAAAGTAGAATAATACAAAAACTCATGCTCTGAGATGAAAGAGAAGGGAAATATTAATATATACTATATAATCAGATAGTATTTTAAGAAATTGTCATAATTTAAATTGCATATGACTTAGAAGAAATTTTGGAGAGGTAGAGAATAAGAAAACGGGATCTCATTCCAGGCTGTGGGAATCACCCTAGCAAAGACTGTATTTGGTCAGGTTGGCCCTATGGCCTAGTGGCTGGGGGAACTGGATCCTACATTGCTGACTGAGCGGTTCAAATCCCAGCCCGGGACCAGCAGTTAGTGTAATGGCTATGTCACTGGACTCCCATGTAGTTGACCATGGTTCGAGTCCCGGACCCAGCAGCTTAAATTCACGTGTGGCACGTGTGTGTGCATGCCCAAGATCCTGAGAGGAGAATGGAGGAGAAGAGATTGTGGCATGGCCATAGTGGCCATTCCTCCTGGAGGGTGATTTCTTGCTTTCCTTCTCTCAGTCTTTCTGGCGAGTGCTCACGCCCTACAGCAAAAAAAACACCTCTCCCCAGCATAAATCAATCAATCAATCCATCCATCCATCCATCCCAGCCCCAATGGTTTGAAAAACACACTAGGCACATGTTCATGCATGCCCATAATCCCAATAAGATGGAGAAGTGGAGGAGAAGAAATTGCACCTGAACACACCCCATAGGGGTATGTTTTTCCTCTCTCTCTGTCTTTCTGACAAGCACATGTGCCCCCTGGTGGTTAACAACGAAAAAAAAGGAAAGCTAGAAGAAATACTGAGTTTGGGGCATGTTGAATGTGTATGCTTAGATTTATGGAAGGAAAGACTGAATGTGGGTAGAGTAAGAATTACTATCTAGAAGAGTTAGTGTGAAGCTATAAAACTTGTTTCAGGGCCCTTCATTTGCAAGGGACCTTTCTGTAATCTAGCACTTACAGTTAAATTTGTAATTTGTGTTTTTTTTTTTTTTTTTTTTTTTTTTTTTTCTCAAAGACTTCCTCTTCAAATTCTAGAAGGCTAGCATTATAAAATGAAGCAAAGATAAACTAAGTGGGCATCAAAACACAGGTACTCCGATGATAAACTTCACATTTTCTCAAATGAACTACATTATTGTCATGACTCACAAAAAAACAATAACTTAGGAATACACAAGAAAAAAAGACTGTAATTTTTATCTGCCACTATAATATATAAGGACCAAGTAATATGTAAGAGGAAAGTGGAGCTATTAGGAACTCAGTACAAAGCACCACATAGAATTTGAGACATTCATATTGATACCAGGTAATTAAGTAGACTATTGAGAGGATGAGTTTCTGCATTCATAGAAATGTCACCACTACTAAAATCATTAAAATTGCAAGTAATGATTTTTGTACAACTTATAAATGTGAGACTTTATCATGATTTATAGGAATTTCTAGAAAATTTTCATGCCTGTAGTATTGCTCTGATATGATTAGAGATCAAAATGTCTTTTTTTGTCCCCCCTAGATTTTTGCCATAGGGTGCAAGTGCTTCCCAAAGAGAAAAAGAGAGTCGGAGAGAGGTAAAGTGAGAGATAACACTATAGGAGGGATGACTATACTGCAATCTCTTCTCCTCCACTGTCTTTTCAAGATTTGGGGCACGCACACATATGTGCCCAGTGTGAGTTTCAAGCTACCAGGTGTGAGACTTAAACTACTGTCTGTCGAGTGGGAATTCATCACCTTAACCACCATGCCACCTGCTGGCCCTACCCAATGTTTTCAAGCAGCCAGTTGGAGTTCAAACCGTGCAGTTGACCATGTGGGATCCAGGGCCTTAGCCACCCTTTCACCTGCTAGTCTGAGATGAAAATTCCTTTACTAATTAGATTATGTATAAAAAGAACCCAATGGCCAAATATAACTTGGAAAATAAAGATGAACTCGTATCTGTACAAAAGAGTGTCTAAGAATATTTTATAATATATATTAATATACAACATGGATATTCACAGGGGACACAGTCATTTGCTCAAATTATCCTTTGCCTCTTTGGCAGGATATATCACACAAGTAGATTTGAATAAGCTGTCTGATATAATTAGTACATTCACTAATAATAATTTAATCTATTAGTAAAATTATAAAATAAGTTGGATACATAGTTCCAATTGATTGCACCTTAGGAAAGCTGTATGTATCACAGTTGTATTTAGCTAGCACACTTACAAATTAATTCATAACTTTTACATTCAAATGATAATTCATATTTGTTTGTACTTAGTAGATCCTTTACCATCTACTCTACCTAACCTCAGCTGAGTATTTCTCTGGAACCACATAGTTGAAAAATCCTTGTCATTTTAGGGCAGGTGATTTGTCTAAATAAAAGAGATTAAGGGAGCTTCCAGCCAGAATGGACAATCTCTTATTTAAAAAGTCTCTTTAATTATAAAAAGAAAACTCCACATCATTCATTTTTACATTATGATTAGTTGATGAAAGAAAACATATTGTAGAAGAAAACATTGGGGTCGGAAGATTTAATCCAAAGGAAAATGATTTCCATACTTAGTTACCAGAGTTGTAAATTCTCCTGAAGATCTGAAGGATGTATAACTTTAGTTCTTTTTTCACCTAATACGTATACTTACCAGGATGTGGATATTAAGTGTTTGAAGAAAACAAATATATAAATGACCAATCTTGCGGAATTATAAGGTTGGTTTCACATAAAATCAATAAATTTCAACAGTAACAAAGTGAAAGGAAGTAGCAAAGCAGGGCTATTGATTTGAAATATGCTTGTATGCTCTAATAGGAATTTTCAATTCAATACCTTTAAGAATCACTAGATTTTCTCTTCTCCATGAATATGAAGTAATATTGGGTCATTGGAAAAGTCATGACATATTTTTTCTCTGTTTTTCTATGCAAAAATGCACCAGGACTTTTCTGATGAGCCAATATAAAGTAAATTATATTATCATGCCATAACAAAACATATGAAACTTGACAGTACAGTTTGTAACTAACATGATATACTCAAAGTAAATAACATGTATGGTTAAGCCACTAGGCAGTATATTCCAGATGGGAAATCACATTTTGTATGCTATGATGACCCTCAGTGAATTAATGTAAAATTAATTAATTCATAATAAAAAATAACAAAGAAATGAGTACTTAAAAAAAAGGAAACAACAATTGAAATAGAAATACACATTCTCCCACTAAAGATGGTAAAGGGCAAAATTATAGAACAAAAATCAATCAAACACTAATGACATTTCCAATATAGCACTTTACAATTAACTCAGCAGAGAGCAGGGCTTTTTATCATGCTTTACCTCATCAGGCCATTCTCATATATCAAATTAATGACAGAAAATGGCAAGCAAAATTAAGCTGTAGCTGTCCAAAGCATTAATGGAATAAAATAAACTATATCAAATAATTATTGGAGCTTTTGTGATGTCAAAGAAAGAAAATGATTCCAGAGAAAATAACTGAAAGTATTTCTGAAAAAGAAAATATTAAAAGATGTCATGTTGCCTACTGACTATTAATGGAGAAATGTTAGGTTAGTAATTTTGAAACATAGTAATTTTGAAATTACATCATCAGAAAGGGGCAATAAGCACATATAATGAGTAGTTCCAAAATTAAAGGAAGAAAATATACTAAAGGGTCTTGGAAGATATCTACTTTTCAAACATGAAAAATGTAAAAAAAATGTAATTATGATCATGTGCAAATCATTTTGAAAAGTTTCAGGACATATGTCATAATAATTCGAGTAAAAAGAAAGCTGCACAACTTTTTTTTTATTTTTTAAAAAATACAACTTGATTAGAAAGTTAGAATATTACCTATAAGTTAAATTTTGTCAGCTAGAGTAGTTTTGAATTGTCAGAAATACAGGCATGCATTACTTAACAAGTGAGTTCCAGTCCTATCGCTAGGTCATTAAAATTATCAGTCGATAAATGAGGAGTCTTGTGGTATGTCGTGGCACCACACCAGAATATTGTAATTCTTTTTTTTTTTTTTCAGAGAGAGAATTTTGCTTTAGGGTGCATGAACTCTCTGGAGAGACAGAGAGACAGAAAGCAAGAAATTGCCCCCTGGGGAAATTGCCACGCTGCAATCCCTTCTCCTCCATTCTCCTCTTGGGATTTTAGGCATGCAAGCACATTTGCCCGGTGTGAGTTTTAAGCTGCCGGGTCTGGGACTTGAACCCACATACAACTATGTGGGAGTCCAGTAACATAACCATTACGCCATCTGGTGGTCCCAAATATTGTAATTCTATCCATTCAAAACACATACATGAGATAAGCATCAGAAAAATGATAAGACACACCATAATGCAGTAATACAAATCCAGCATGATTGTTTTAATTCTGACTACTACTATGGGTACACAATGTAGTACAAGTTTATAAATGAAATATGTAGTCTTGCATGACTGTGAACGCTTCGTGTAGAGAATACTAGCCAACTGTGGAAGCCAGACTAAGACTGAGAAAGGGGATTACCGAGACTCATACAGACAAAGGAGATTCTCCATGCTGGAGAGCAGGTCATAAATCCAAGTGGTCATTAAATAGACAGGTCGCTAAGTGAGGAGTGGCCTTGTTTTTTTGTTTTTTTTTTTCTTCTTCTTTTTTTTATCATCATAATCTTCTTTATATTACATTGGGTTACATATAATTTTACAGTGTATTACATTGCTTTTTCAAAAGGGAATGCCATGCATGTCAGTCAATACAGAGACATTAATCTCCCCACTTCATCATTCAATATCTTTTCTAAGTTTTTTCCAATCATTATTATTATTATTCTAATTATTTTTTAAAACAGTCAATCACTATTTCTCATTTTGCTTGTAAAAAGACTTTACCCATCATGAAATACTAAGAGTGGCCTTGTTGAAATCAAAGAATTCATTATAGTCTAACAACTTGACAATATGCTCTTCTCAGGTTTGTGAAATATGCCAGAACTCTCAATACATATACTGAGCTAGTGAAGTGTGTATGAATGGGTGTCATTAGTCTCTCTCCCCTCTTTTAATTTACACAGCAATGGCATGCATGTTAAGACCATTGAACGCATTTAGTTAATTGATTTAGATCAGCTATAAGTACTTTGATGGAGCTCGATAATAGAAACTTTAAGTAATTGCTGACCCTTCTTCTTCCATGCCATTCCTTACTACTCAGATAGGAATGGGGAGGTAGTGGTATAAAGGAAACTTTCTATTCTAGTGTTTCCATGGAATGCTTCTTGACATATGGATTTTGCAATCTTAGTGGATTTCTGGTAAAAACAAGTTTCTATGGTTTATTACTATGTGTGTACTAGACTGTTAAATACTAAAAAATTAAAAACAAATACAACTGGGTAATAAATATCCAGAAGAGAAATACATACTTGTAAATTTTTAGATGTAAACTCTATCACAGAACTTTGAAAAAATAAAATTTAAAACTGTGGGCTGGCCCTATAGTGCAGTGGTTAAATGCTGTGTGGAAGACGCTGTATCTAACATGGCTGACAGTGCTTTGAATCCGGGTCATGGCAGTTCAATAAGGCATGCCAAGTGCCTGCTGTCCCCAAAACTAGATGGGATGGAGGAAAAAGGACTGGGATATGACCATGTTCCCCTGGTAATTGCTTTCTCTCTCTCTCTCATGAGTGTACATATCCTCAGGAATTTTTTTTAAAAAAGTAAACCTTGTGTGGAATTATTAGTCCTTGTAATACATCTGAGAAGTAATATTATGCTTCGTGACAATGATAAGAATAGAACAGCCCACTGTAATTATACATTTTCTTTTTTAATTACGTATTTAGTTTTATTTATTATTATTATTTTTTAATTTGACCAGAGAGAAAGAGGGGGAGAGAGAGAGAGAGAGACAGAGAGAGAGAGAGAGAGAGAGAGAGGGAAAATGAGAAAGCAAGCCTCCAGATCCAGAATTCAACCATGGGATCACCATGTGGGAGTCCAGCACCTTAACCACCATGCTACTTGTCAGCCCCTAATTATATATCTTCAAGCAGTTATGATAACTTTTCAAACAATTGAAAGAATCGAACTTTCAGTGAAAATTTGGGATACTACAGTGGAATAATTGGGGAATTGTGGTAGCTAAAGGTTAATTTTCATTTGCTAAAAGACCAATTATCAAAGTGGAGAAGCATGTGAGTTCAAGTCTCAGAGCTTCGGTGAAAATGCATTAGAAATGAAGCTCATTCATTGAAATGTGAACAACTGAAACTTTATAATATTACTATATAAGGTCTTGTGGACACCAGTCCAGTCATCATGAATTGTGGTCATTTAAGTTAATTCCATGTTGTTTAACAAAGTTCCTCCCATTTTACCATATACTGTGCATCAAAATAATGGAGTAAAAAGTTGATGGTAACCTGACATTATTTTCTAAACATATTGGGCTGTTGGAAAAGTCATGATGCATAGAAAAATATGAAAAAATATGTCATGATTTTTCTGACAGTCCAATAACATCTGAGATATTCTTTAATAAACAGTTTCTGTGCATTCCAGCTCTATTAAGGTATAACTTACATACATAAAATTCACGCTTTAATGTACAATTCAATGAAGTTTAGAATATTTATAGAGTTACACATCTATCACCATGATCCAATATTAGGAATTTCCTTCAACTTCAAAAGAACCCTTGAGTCCAACTACTGTCACACCCTATTTCCACTCCACCCCCCCAACCTTTGTTCAAATAGTCCTTTCAACACAAATATTTCACTTACCTACCTCATTAGACTGTTGTAATTATCAAATAAAATGTGGATGCTTTGAAAATATGACATTCACATGGTATACTCTTTTAAATTATGTAACACATAGAGAGGCTAAAATACATACTTCCCATTAATCATTCATTTTCATGCAAAAAAATTTCACTTTGTACTATGTAAAGTATTTTCAAAGTGTTCCCAAAGCTCCAAAGTTTGGCAATGTCCTAAAGTACTATGACAGGAAGCCATCATGATACTGAGTTTCATTGTAAAAACAGTTCTTGGTAATTATGGTAAACCTGCTTGGCCAGTGATTCCTTAGCTTTTATCTTTCCTCTGTGCTATTTTTTTTTTTTTAGAGGTTTTTGCTATAGGGTGCATGCGCTTGCCAGACAGACAGAGAGAGACAGAGAGACAGAAAGCGAGAAATCACCCCCCAGGGGGGATGACCACGCCGCAATCCCTTCTCCTCCATTCTCCTCTCGGGATCTTGGGCACGTACGCACACGCGCCCGGCGTGAGTTTAAGCCACCGGGTCCGGGACGCGAACCGTGGTTGACTACGTGGGAGTCCAGCAACATAGCTATTACGCAAACTGCTGGTCCCCCTCTGTGCTATTTTTCATAAGTGGCTAACGGCAAGGGCCATTTTGGGGAGGTTGAATCCTTTAAAAAAATAAAAATAAAACCTTACATTACTTATCACATTTGTCACATAGTGATGAAATATTCATGGAATTCAATGTACTTGTCAAATATTTATTGAGAATCTGCTAGGTGGCACTGCTATTTTTTTGTGGGGGAGGGGGTATAGGGCACATATGCTTGCCAGAAAGAGAGAGAGGGAAAGTGATAAATCACCCCCCTGGGGGGGGGGGTAAGATAGCCACACTACAATCCCTTCTCCTATATGCTCCTCTTGTGATTTTGGGCACAGATGCGCACATGCTTGGCATGATTTTCAAGCCACCGGGCCTGGCACTCAAACCACACTTGGTCATATGGCAGTCCAGTACTTAACCACTACAACACCTGCTGGCCTTGGTGCTGCTGTTTTGTAGCTGAACTTTGATAGGTAGAGAAAAGGAGTTGGCAGGAGAAACAGGAAAAGAGAGAGATTTAAAAAATTCCTATAAATTATCGAGGCATGCATTTTAGATTAATAGCTTCTTTGGGATCTTTTAAAAATAATTAATTATCCGTCTATATAAGAGAAAATTGGGGAAATAGGTTGAATTTAAATCAATTCAAAACATTCAGTGGGGGCTGGATAGTGACAAAGCAGTAACATGTAACACTTTGAGGCTGATCCACATCAAGGTGCCGGTTCTGGTCCAGAGGCCTCTGTGAGTGTGCTGGGAACATGTGTGCACATCATCCAGGGCTGGGAGTTTATCATGGCATCAAGACCCTGTTGGGGCTGCTGTCTCTCTGCTTCTCTCTTTCCTCTCTGCCTGTCTCACTTATGGAAGTAATGAGGGAATAAACTTAAAAAATATATATTCAGAGTGCTTCAAGAGTCTTTTTTTTTTCATGAAGGAAGGTACACCTTTTGCAAAGCATAAAGCACGAAAAGGGGTCTCCCCAAGATGTTCCCCACACGTGTTTTTAAGGGAAAAATTAGGGGTAGAGGCCCTAGGCACATGATCAGCTGAACGATTGGTTCGAGAGGGTGTGATTATCTCATGGGCAATCTTGATTGGTGAGGCCTTAGTTAATCATATTTCTGTTCAGGTTTCTGGAGCCATTCAGCTTGGGGTCTTTGAGCTCACACCCAGCAGTTTTCATCCTACAATACATCTTACATACTGAAATGAAAACCTTATCTTTTCTTTAAGTGGGAGTTTTAGAGGTCTAATGACCCTCATTCATGTCCAAGGTTGTTTCATTATCATAACCAAAATCTGAAGTCTTACCCCTTATGTAAATGGGCCTTGTATTCCAAGCACCTTAAAAAATGCACTTTACAGGACCAGTAGTTGGCATAATGACTATGTCGCTGGACTCCCATGTAGTCCACCACAGTTTGATTCCTGGAACCGGTGGCTAAACTCATGCTGGGTGTGTGTGCATGTGTGCCCAAGATCCCGAGAGGAGAATGGAGGAGAAGGGATTGCGGCATGGCCAACCCCACTGGGGGAGTGATTTCTTACTTTCTGTCTCTTTGTCTCTCTCTGTCTTTCTGGCGAGCGCACATGCCCTATAGCAAAAAACCTGTCCAAAAAAAGAAAAAAATGCACTTTACTTTTAGTTTGGCCCTTATCAATTTTCAGTTTGGGAAATTGTTTTTTCAAGAGTTTTTACTGTTACCATAATAAGACCGTTTCATCTTTCTACTTAGAATTTATAGAGTTTTTTTTTTTTTTACAATGGGATACTATAATTGCAGACTTAAGATGAACATTTCTGAGTCTATAATATGAAAGACATCTATTTCTTTATCCTACATCCTGTGAGGAAATAACTCTGTGTGTTTTTTTCCAAGAACAGTCAATGACATGTCACTAATGTTACATCTTCTGCAACTCTTGTTTGTGATTGTTTTTCGCACTATTAAACACGTCAAAATGACACTGATAGCCATTCTAAATTGGAGAGTAATCGGCTCTAAATAGTAATACATACAAGTATCACTTCCATGTTCAATCAGGTTCAAAATGAACTGTACTGGGATCACCATCATACCTATTTCATTGAATAAAAAGAAAAAAAAATGTCTGCAATTGCCATATAGGGTTTAACATTTGAGCCCAAGCCTATGGACTAGTTCTCTGTTTTTGCCTTCTTTGGATAAATTAGCTAATTGTCACATAAATCCTGAAAGAATTTCTTTATGCAGTTTTATACTGTTTAATTCTTAAAACAGGGAAGGAAGCTATAAAGTTAGACTATTCCAAGACATTTGAAAATTAAATGTGCCTATGTATACCATAAAAGCATGTTTTATTTCCTAATGAAATCGTAAGCTCTATAAAATAGACCAAACTCTGCATTTAGACTTTTATTTCTTAAGTCATTGATTTGGATAGTTTGGAATGTTTACATTTAAATATGACTAAATATGTTCAAAGTGAGTTATAAGATTTAGCTTCTCTAATAAACGCAAGAAGATCTCAGCAATGAGTTCTTTTGATGTATAGCTAATGTAATCACCTTAAATTAACAGATTTCTTTGGTAAAGAAATTTCCTCCTTTTTATTTACTGATGCTAAGTTTTTGCTACGTCGTTAATGGAAATTAAAGAGAGACAGAAGGAAGAAATACGGTCTGTAGAGGGTTCGGGAACACCCAAAAGTCTTAGCTTTCTTTTTTATTGTTGTTAAGAATTATTTTATTTAACTTTATTTATTTACTTACTTATTTACTTATTTTAATTTGACCAGCGCAGGATAGAGTGAGAGTGAGAGAGAGGGATACTGAGAAAGTAAGCTACCAGGTCAAGACTTAAACCACAGTCAACCCTATGGGAGTCCAATGCTCTTTAACCACCATGCCATCTGCTGGCCCCAGTCCTAGCTGACTGAACAAAGCATAGAAGTGCTTTTCAATTTTTTATTATGAGGGCCTCTATTTGATGATAATTTGTTTGCTAAATTATTTAATTTTATTTTATATGTTTATAAATATAAATCTACTGTGTTGGACACGATGTTGCAAAAGGTGGAATCAAAAATCAGTGGGCCAATGGGGCCAGCAGGTAGCATAATGGTTAAAGCGTTAGACTCCCATATGACCAAGCATGGTTTGAGTTCTGGACCAGGTAGCTTAAAAATCATGCTGGGTACGTATGCATGTGTGTGTGCATGCCCAAAATCACAGGAAGGGAATGGAGGAGAAGAGACTACAGCATGGCCATCCACCCTGGAATGTGATTTCTCATTTTCCCTCTCACTATATCTGTCTCTTCCCAGTAAGCACATGAACCCTATGGGGAAAAAAAAAAAAATCAGTGGTCCAAAAAAAAGTGTAATCATTAAACTATTATAATCGTTTCTGGGAAACTCTACTGCTTCTTGCAGTAATCTAAAAAACAGAATTATGTTTTCCTCTAAAAATTGTATATCATCAATACATAATGACATGGAGAATTTAAACAGGTGCCCATGTTGGGCTGATCTTACATATCAGAACTTCAAAAACTGAAATTATTGGAAAAGGAACAAACCAGTGCATCTTGAAATATTTTCATAATTTTGGGAACCAGCAGATGACGTCATGGTTATGTTGCTAGACTCCCACGTAATTGACTGTGGTTCAAGATCTGGACTCAACGGTTTAAACTCACACCAGGCGTGTGTGTGTGTATGCCCAAAATTCCAAGAGGAGGGTGGAGGAGAAGGGATTTTGGAAAGGCCATTCCCCCTGGGGGCTGATATCTCATTTTCTGTCTCTCTGTCTCTCCAGAGAGTGCACACACCCTATAGCAAAAATCTCTCTCAAAAAAGGAAAGATTTTCATAATTTCAAGCACTGCAGACAATTAAATACCTATTTCAAAAGAGTTATCACTGGTCCCTAAAATTATTTACAGGCAACTTGAAGCTAACTGGCATATTAATTAAAAAAATAAGATAATCAAGCTAAATTCCATCTCGAATATTCATATTGAAAATTTCACTTGGAGCTAGATGGTGACGCAAAGGTATAATATGTTGTTCTGCAAAGCCAACTCACATAAGAATCATCCTGGTTCACATCCAGAAACCTCCCTGAGTATTTTGGGCATGCGTGTGTCCACATTCCAGGGCTGACTGAGGTAGGGGGTAGATCGTGGTGAGACCTTATTGCAGATGCTGTCTTTCTGCCTTTCTCTCTTGCTCATGAAAAAAAATATAGACTTTTAAGAAAATAAAATTCTATTACTCTAAATCAATTAGTGTTTTAGTAGTACTTATCTATGTTTTACACTTTCACCCATACAGGGAGAGAACCATCAAAATAGGAGAGAAAGTCACCAGTGGTCTGATTGCTACTCTGACTCCTTCCCATTGAAATACTGACACAGCCATGGATGAGAATCTTTATGAAACAGTGATGAGAAGTGTGATAGAATAAAAGAAAGATTAGAGCAATTTAGTCATCACCAGTAATATTATCTAAAGCTAGCCTCAACTTGAGTTGCACATTACAATGATGTATAGCTTCTGCAAATCTTGGTGATGTTGTCCACCAGAGATTCTGACTTGTGTGGTCTGGGTTACACATTGGGTATGTCATTTTTTGTGAACTGGCCTTAGGTGCCAAAATTAAAATTGTGCTTCAGTATATTGCTCTGGAAAATTTAGGAGTAAACAGCTAAACTCATGCCATGTGTTTTCTTGCAGTTACAGAATTTTATAATTTTTATTTTTTGGTTGGAGAGGTTTTTTTTTGTGTGTGTGTGTGTGTGTGCTATAGGGAGCATGCGCTCGCCAGAAAGACAAGAGAGACAGAAACCGAGAAATCACCCCCAGGGTGGATGGCCATGCTGCAATCCCTTCTCCTCCTTTCTCCTCTCGGGATGTTGGGCACTCACGCACACGCGCCCTGCGTGAGTTTAAGTCAACGGGTCCGGGACTTGAACCGTGGTCGATTACATGGGAGTTCAGCGACATAGCCATTACACTAACTGCTGGTCCCGGTAATTTTTATTTTTAAAATTATTTCAGTGAAACATTCATTTTGAAAGAGTTAAGTTTCCTATTTCTGTATCTAGAAGATACTATTTCTATATTTTGAAGAGTTTTCCCCGTTTGCTTTATTTTGTTTAAATCAGTAAGGCACCAACTTAATTTTGTGCTTTAATAAAAATCACCCTCTAAATGGGTTGGTTCTGGGTGGTTGATGTTGTGATCATAGGATTTAAGATTGTAGTTCAGTTAAGTGCAATTTTTAAAAAATAAAATACTGAATGGTTAGCATATGTTCTGATATCTTTGATGTATGTAGTTTTATGGTCTAAAAGGTTAAGCTTTATTTCTATAAGCTCATGTCACTAATTCAAAACATAAACTATTTAACCTAATTCAGAATCAGAGGACCCAGTTTTCTAATTATGACAGAAAACAGATCAATTTAGATGCAGATAATGTAGAGTCCTTTTTTGTACCATAGTTAGAAATGCAAATGTAAACGAAACGAAGTATCTTGACCTACAGCTTCTTTGATACAAAATGAGAGTATACCTATCAGAAAGTTACAGACACTGCAAACATTTCCTTACTATTGGGTAGTTTCTATATCTGGGGATCTCAATCTTAAAAAGCCGAAAGAGGAAGCTCTATTAGCAGATTTAAATTTAGTCGCAAAACTACCGTTACACCACACGGTGGAGTCAGATATCCACAAATCCGTGTGGCCAGCATTTCTGACAAAAATCTGAGCACATTTTTAAAAGTGTACTAAATATGGTAATGCCATTCATTTTGTCCTGTTTCTCAGTGATGAATTAAAATAACTAGGCAATTTCTGAAAAGGGAAAGCCAAGCCCACCAATCTTTTCATTAGCAATGAACTTTTACCCAAATTTAAAGAAACATTTGGGGATTTTTTTGTTAATACAAAGAATTACAATTAGCCTACATTATATATACACTTTTCAAAATGCCATTTTGGTGGCATTCTTAGTAGGTTTTGGTCTGACACACTGTGATTAAGTTCCTATTTCACAGAAAACCTTTTTTCTCTCTGCTTCTTTCTTTCATGAGAGTTTCAAATTGAGCTTCAGGAAATGCAATCCTTGAAGTAAATCTAAGTACTTGATAACTCTGCTCCAGAAAACAATTCACTTGCTGTCATCTTAAAATAAAATCTTGGATAAGAAGAATGTCTCAATAGCTTTCTGGTGGCTTGCATTTGCCAATATTATATACTACCATAGGGGGATCAATGTCAAGAATTATCTTGAAAATGCAGGTGCAGCCAGAAATGCATGAAAAATGGATTTAAACCTGTTAGTACTCTAAAATCTCTTTTTGAAGTACCTTTGAAATTTCTTAATTTACCTGTGTGCTGCTATTTGCAAGTACTTTTCGACTGCTACAGTTAATAACATTTTTACTATAGTTTTTTCTTTTATTTGAGAATAACCAAACAGCATACTTTCCATTATGTTATGAAAAACTATGATTTTATATTCATGTTTGCAGAATTTTGCATTTATACCTAAATAAAAGAAAACACATGAGGTCCCATCTCACAACCTTTTCAACTAAATAATTTCTTTGCCTACAAGCTCCTACTTTTAATTCTAAGACAATAACAGATTTTGCCTGTCACAAATTTGCTTCTCATAGTTTCATTCTACAAGCTTTGACAAGTAACTATACATTTTAAAATCTACACTTATTATTTCATTGTTTAACATGTATTCTGTTTAAGATTTTCCTGAATTCTCTTCAGAAATTTATAAGCATCCTTTAATGAACTATTTCCCTAAGGTAATAGTGATAATATATTTCTTCCATAAAAGCAGTTTTACCCTGCATTTAATTTATAACCATATAGTTCTCTTCAATTCAGTAATGATTTCCCATTCCCATCATGCATTTTACTAAAGCCTGCCTATAAAATTTTCTGTGGCTGAAATTGGGAATAGTTAATGCAAGAAGAGAACCTGATTTGACTTCCATAAGTTTGAAAAAAACTGTATATACTGGGGAAGCTAAAATCCTCAAGTATGTTTACTGTAATACCCAATTTCTACTATAGAATGGTATAGTATAGTATAGTATAGTATGCTATATATACTCTTGTTCTGACGAAAAACTGTGACGAGAAACTCATCATCAAGGTTCTCTCCAAACGTCCCTTTCTTCATCCCCTATCACAGTGAAGTGCATTTCAGAAGGAACCTCTTTGCTCTGGGACTTTTTTAGCCTATCAAAACTACCTATACTGGGACCAGCAGTTGGCGTAATGGCTATGTTGCTGGACTCCCATGTAGTCAACCACGGTTTGTGTCCTGGACCCAATGGCTTAAACTCACGCCAGGTGAGTGTGCATGTGTGCCCAAGATCCCGAGAGGAGAATGGAGGAGAAGGGATTGCGGCGTGGCCATCCCACCTGGGGGTTGATTTCTCGCTTTCTGTCTCTCTGTCTCTCTCTGTCTTTCTGGCGAGAGCACATGCCCTATAGCAAAAATCTATCTCAAAAAAAAAAAAAAAAAAAAAAAAAAAAAAACTACCTATACTCTGTTCCACATTTTCAGGAACTTAGTCAAATTTAGACAATATGGTAAACTCATCCATGGAATTGCATCTACTGATGCTCTGGGTACCAGAGTTTAACTGTGATTCATTTATTGTATATAAGTGTGCTATAATAATAATATACAAATCCACTATTTTATCCCCCAAATAATTTTCAAGTGAAGGACATCAGGTGAGGAGGGAGCATTTAGAATTTGTAGGTAAGTTTCTAATGCCTCTCAAATAACCGAGTGTAGGTCTAAGTTATACTTTGTTGTTAGGATAATGTATAACATAAGTCTAAGATTTGAAAAGTATCTACATTACCTTACTATTCTACAACCCTAAGACAGTCAAGTAAATGATACCCATTACATTTTACATACATTTAAATGCTAGTTAATAATAGAAACTTGGCATTTAAAAAAATACTTTCCAAGGTTAAAGTATATGTAAATGTGATCTATATTTACCAATAAGTCAACTTGAATTTTTCTTACCATCTGAACTTTTATTCTGGAGAACCTGGTTAAATATCTTCCCCATAGTTCAAATTGAATGAAGAGTTGAATTTGTGTGGGTCTGTGTCTGTGTTTGTGACAATATCCAGATCATTAGTAATAAGGTGCAAAATTTATAATTTTGTGTTATTAATTACTTGAAACTCTTTAATGTAAAACAACATAGAAACCATACGACTTGTGATTCTGTGATAGCAAAGATGTGTTGAAAATGAAATGCTGAAATTGCTTTTTAGTAGAAGCATAAAAAAGAATTTTCTTTACCATTTAAATTTCTGTGGGTTCCCTCTAGCTATAGAATCATTTGAACATATTGATAAACCCCAGATATCAGTGCTCCTGTCTTTTCGGTTTCTCTATTTCAAATTCCCTCACCACACACATTTATAAATAAACCATACAATGCTAATCCTGACCTCTTCACCTCCAAATAGTCAAATCAGTCAATCAAAACAATCCTTTGCACAACTAGTTGAATAAACTTTAAGTTAGAAACTCAACAATATCTTGTTAGGATGATAAAAACAAAAGAACACAAGCTCATTTCCCAGTTTTACTTGCCTGGGCTTCGTGAGGCATTTGAGCTGCGTCCACTTTGTCGGCAATATAAGCTGCCAACTGCTTGTCAATGACTTCAAGGGACTCCTGAATTAAGTGTAAGGATTTTTCGATCTCCTGGGCAGACTGGATACTCTGTTCAAGCAACTTTTGTCTCCTCACGGCCTAGAGAGAAAAAGAAATGAGTGAATCAGCTAAATGTTTACTCTCGATGGTTTTTCTGCAATCCTGCTGCATAGTAAATGAAGATTCTAGACTCCTCCACAATCACCTTTTTGTAAGATAGATTTCGCAGTTTCCTGCCACTCATTCAGCTCTGCTTATGAGAATAAAAAAAGAAGAAACAAGAATTAGCACACAGCACTGTAAGATCAGGGATCTCTCCAGGCAAAAACAGTGTCATGTACATCGAGGAAAGAGGCTGGAAAAAACATTAGTGAAATCATCTCAGTCATTGCAATCTGTCGTTCTCGGGCCGAATGCTCCTCCTGATCTCATTATATAGTTCAAGAGATTTGGTTTACTTAGAATAGGGTCATCGTCATCACAATCCAATTCAAGACAGATAATCCACTTCCACCAGTGAGACACATATACAATCTGTTCAGAATCAGCTCCTTTTCAAAAAGAGAATTTTAGATAACCATCTGGTTAAGGATTTATTCTGAATACTATTTCAACCAGCTTTGCAGTCTTTCCTCCCCCTACTTTCCTTTTACAATTTGGATTATGGAAATTGTTTGTACAATTGGATTTGTGTTACTGCTGAAGTGGAACAAATAATAAGTAATCCTAATATAGCTGCAATTAATCTTGATTGTTACTATATGTATGATTAGGATAATTTAACACATTTCATGTATAAATAGCATGCTGAACAGATTGCAAAGTCTCCTCTCAAGGATCTATTCACCTTTAAAAGAGTAGTTACAAAAGTAAGACATGGGGCAGGCGAGTTATTGGTAATTCATTAAAGCCATGCATCATACAAAGAATCTTTCCTTAGTATAATGTATAGGCATGATTATATGTGACAACATAATTCTCTTTACTTCAGACCATGGAGGAAGGCTTAAAAATGAACTGAGTTTTTATAATATTCACAGAATATTAAACATCATATAAACAATATAAATGTTGGTTGTTAAACTCAAAAGATAATAGAGATGTCATTATTCTTCAGTGAAGCCAACCTAAAACATCGTGTTGCTCAAGTAAAAATAAAATTAAAGGCATCTGGACCAAGGGAAAAGGATCTGTCAGTCTAGTGTTATGGCAAATGTGTTGAGGGCTTTCTCAGTGTTTCTCCCTGTACCCTAGATCTTGACTTCTTGAAAATGTTGTCCTAGGCCTTTTTTCTTCTCTTTCTGCTCATAACCTAGGCTTCAATTACAGGTCACACACAAAGCACTCTGAATTATACAAGTCAAACCCAGATTTGCTCTCAGTCTCCACATTTGCACAAATGTTGCTTGACTGGACATTTCCTCTTTGATTCCTAGAGCCACCCAATCTTAACAACACGACCAAGTAGGGAGCCATTGTATGCCCCTTTTTCACCTGGTTGATTTCTCATCTTTGCTTTTGTACTTTCTCCCTATTTCAGTGTAACACAAATACTAATTTGCTTTGTTAAGCACAACTGAATACTTACACTTTTTCTATCATGTCCTTTATCATTTTACCTCTAATCAATCGATCCTTTCTCATGTCTTCTATGTATCTCTTGATTCATCCTTTCCTCTCACTTTCCACTGTTATTACCCTAGCTAATGTCATTATAACACCTTCCTTCAAATACAGCACCAGCCTCTGGGCCAGTATGGTATTCTACAAGAACTCACTTGTAAGGAAGCTGCAGAATCTTCTCTAGAAAAGTGAGCCCTGGTTCTCTGCTTAAAATCCGCTGGTGATATTTTAAAATAGATATTTCTTAGGATTTTAAAATTTTCATTATTCCTTAATACAGCACAAAAGTCACTTCGAGTTGGGGCTGGACTGTGGTAGCAGTAACACAATGGTCCATGCGACTAACCCACAAGGAATGTTCTGGATTCGCATCTGCAAATCTCTTTTTTTTAAAGGTTTTTGCTATAGGGCGTGTGCGCTCGCCAGACAGACAGAGAGAGACAGAGAGATAGAAAGCGAGAAATCACCCCACAGAGGGGATGGCCACGCTGCAATCCCTTCTCCTCCATTCTCCTCTCAGAATCTTGGACATGCACGCACACGCGCCTGGCGTGAGTTTTAAGCCACCGGGTCCGGGGCACAAACCGCGGTCAACTACGTGGGAGTCCAGCAACATAGCCATTACGCTAACTGTTGGTCCCCAAACCTCTTTGAATACACCAGGCATGTGCTTGCCCATGCTCTAGGGCTGGCTAAAGCGAGGGGTGGATCCTGGCATGAGGATCCCTCTTCTCGCACTCATGGAAGAAAAAAATAAACTTAAAAAAAGTTCCTTCATATTATAGTCCCTGCTGATCCCTTTTATTCCCTGCTGTAATTGTAGAGATATTTTAATTTTCATTTCCCAACAGACTCCATATCTGTTTTAATTCTTAGCTTCAATCATAACCCTTTTTCTGACAACATCTCATCTTCAACTTTATTTTATCTGCAAATTTACATTTATGCTCTGAGTCTTGCCCCAGAAACACTGATACCTTCTTTAAGCATCTGTCCTTGACATCTTCTATGTTCAGGGGGAGACCTCTCCTGTATTCTCTTTTAAATGACTTTATTTATTTTTATTTGATAAGTAAACATTGAATATATCTATGGTATACAACCTGCATTTTGATATATGAATGTGTTGAGGAAGCATTATCTCACATAATTATTATCCCTTTGTTCTCCCTTGGATTTTTGTATTTGTCTTAGCACATACCATACCATACTGCAATTTCACATTAATTGTCTGCATTACCTTTAACTATAATCTCGAATGAGGTCAGAGATTATGGCTGCCTTGTTCATTGATCAATACAAGTTCCTAGAATAAAGCCCAATGGTTTTTGTTTATAACTGGGTGAATGGTATAAAGAAGTGTTTTAATGGAGAAATCAAAAGTTCAAGTAGTCAAAGATGAAAATGGATTTACAAAAGACATTGGAGAAAAAGGTCACTACTTCTCAGAGGGTGTATCCTTTGGAAAATAAATCTCCCTACTCCTTTTTATTTTAGTATTTAAAATGTGAGAATACGATGAAACGTTATATGGAGCAACCTTTAATCTATTTCTATTAAAATACTCTATCCAAGCCTGATGACCAAGACCCTACCCTTATGATCTAGTTCAAACACAGGTTTCTTTCTGTTCTCTCCTTAGTCAAAGCTTCAACTACAAGTTACATCACATCATAATTGCAATAAGAGGGCTCATGGCTATAATCAGAGCCTTCTGTTTCCTAGAAAAAACTATTTGTAGCCACCCAGAGCTCCTCCAGAGAAATAGATCTCTAATGATAAAATTCTGGCATTAGGACAGGAGGCGAGAAAAACCATCTAATCACAGTATGTTGTAATTGCCTACTCAGACATTGTTTAAATTTGGTCCTTCCTCTGGCTAAAGGCAAACACAGTGTACTCTTCAGTGAACATCTATAGAATTTTAATATAGTTGAGTAAGATGTAATATAGCATAATGCTATACCACATACCTAGCCGTGAATTTATTTTTTTAGAAATGTAACATTTTTCTACCCATGAGATTCTATGGACTAAAAGGAAAACAGTATGGCCCAAGAGATGACGGCAGAGTTGACCTCGGGTGGGTTGGTCCTTTGTCAGGCCTGGCAGTCAATAAGAGAGGCTGATTTACACGGATTCTTTGATTACCTCAGGCAGTGAAAAGACCTGATGTCAATCTAAGCTTGCAGAATTCTTTGAACTAGACATGGCATAAACTGCCTTCTATTTCTAAACATTTTATTAGGCTGTCCCTGATGGGATGGATGCCAGGCATGTGAATTTTCTATGACTGTCTTTCCACCTGACCTGTTCTGTCTCATTGAGTGGAATTGGTAGGAACACCTGAACCTTAAGTGCATTTTTGTTGTTATTCCAATATACTGTTCAACTGTTGTTTAAAAAAACATTATTTTATATCATTAACTAATCCACTTGGCAATAAGAGGGATCATGCAGTGGGACAGAAACAGCAAATTTGAGGCGTTAAAAAGACACACACCGAAAAAACTGGCAATCAGCAACAATATAAAAGTAGGAAGTTTTACCCTAGTAATGAGTTCCAAACAAAAACATAATGAAGGGAACCAGCAGTTAGCGTAATGGCTATGTCGCTGGACTCCCACGTAGTCGACCGCGGTTCGCGTCTCGGACCCGGTGGCTTACAACTCACGCCGGGCGCGTGTGCGTGCGTGCCCAAGATCCCGAGAGGAGAATGGAGGAGAAGGGATTGCGGCGTGACCATCCCCCCTGGGGGGTGATTTCTCGCTTTCTGTCTCTCTGTCTCTCTCTGTCTGTCTGGCGAGCGCACGCGCCCTATAGCGAAAACCTCTCCAAAAAAAAAAAAAAAAAACATAATGAAGACATTTTTAATCCAATTTTCACAGAAAATTCAGTATTAGCATAGCAAAAATAAATTATTTACCCAAAGTGCTCTGCAATAAAAAATAAAGCATCCAAAGATAAAAAACGTTGAGAGTTTAATGATTTTTGTTGAGAATGAAAAGTTGTCTTCATGAATTAATTTTACCTTTCATTCCACCTTTTAAAATAAAATATTGGGGGACCAGCAGATGACATAATCGTTATGTACCTGGACTCCCATGTAATCGACCACAGTTTGATTCCTGGACACAGTGGCTTAAAACTCATGCCAGGTGTGTGTGTGTATGTGCCCACAATCCAGAGAGGAGAGTGAGGGAGAAGGGATTATGGTGCTCATATCCCCTGGAGGGTGCTTGCTCACTTTCTATTTCTCTGTCTCTCTGGCAAGCACAGGCACCCTATAGTAAAAATCTCTCTCTTAAAAGAAATAAAATAAAATATTGGGTTGACCTGTAACCTTATGGTTAAGGGAGACAGAATCCACATGGCCAGGTGGTTTGAATCCTGGGCTTGGTGGCTTGAAAAATGATCTGGGTTGAAGTGCATGCAAACCCCAAATCCCAATAGGGTGGAGTAGAAAGGATCATACTATGACCACACCCTCTTGAGGGGTGATCTTTCTCTCTCTGATAAGTATATGAACCCCTGGCAATTATTAAAACCTATTAAACTTTGTGTCACAATATTATAATCACTTAAATAAGTGCAGAAAGCCTAAGAAACTCCGAAAAAGTAAATTCTTCATGTGAAACAAAGAAAGAAAGAATTGAATACATATACGTAATATGCAAATACATGCTTAACAACACAGACAAATTTGAAAAATTATCCAATAACATTTTACAAAAAATAACATGTGAACCAGCCCTGTAGTGCAATGATTAAGTATTGGGCAGAGGAAGATGGATTCCACATGGCCAACTAGGAGTCAAGTCCAAGCCTAGGCTGTTTGAAAAATGTGTCAGGCATGCACATACATGCCAGTGATCCTGAAGGGATAGAGAACTGCAAAGTATCATGGCACGACCAAGAAATATTGACGGCTATTCCCCAAGTCATGCACACAAATAAGTCCTCTGGCATTTAAAAAAAAATCAAACAAATAAACAAAATTAAAGGACCTATCAATATATGTGCTATATTATACTTATTAAAATAAGAGACTGTAAGGCTAGAGGGTGATGTAGTGGTTAAGGTGCTAGACTCCCATATGGTTGACCGCAGTTCAAGTCTCAGACCAGGTGGCTTGAAAAATCACGCTGAGTACATCATGTGGGTGAATGCCCAGAATCTCAAAGAGAATGGAGCAGAAGGTATTACAGCATGGCTGTCCCATCTGCAAATGATTTCTCATTTTTCATCTCTGTCTCTCTCTCTGGTGAGTGTATGTACCCTATGGCAAAAAAAAAAATTCAAAAAAAGAGACTGAGACTGCAAATGAATTAGGAAATAAAGAACATGGATATTTTCACTATTAAAACAGGAACTCAGGATAAATTATAATAAAGAAACATTTACCTTACAGTTAAGTTTTCTAGGCAGTGGGACCAGCAGATGGTGTAATAGTTAACAGTGCTAGACTCCAACATAGTCAACTGTGGTTCAAGTCCTGGACTTAGCAGTTTAAACTCATGCTGGGCACATGTGCATGTGTGCCCAAAATGCTGAGAAGAGAATGGAGGGGAAGGGACTACGGCATGGCCATCAATCCCCTGGGGGGAGGAGGGTGATTTCTCACTTTCTGTCTCTCTGTTTTCCTCTGTTTCTCTGGCAAGTGCACATGCCCTATAGCAAAAAACAAAAACAAAAAACAAACAAACAAACAAAAAACTCTACAAAAATAAAAAAAGATTTCTAGCCAGTAATTACCTGTTTACTTGTTAAGCATATCTTATTTTGAACAATTAAACTATAAACACAGCCTCTCTACCAGAAGACTTCAACCAAAACATAGGAGAATTTAGTAGAATGAAAGCATGAAACATTTTTTTCAACCAACCAACCAAACAAACAAAAAACAAAACAAAAAATCAAATCTACATTGCATGAGTTGAATAACACCAGAAAAGTTTGCCTCTATAAAATTCCCTATTGCACACTGACTGCAATTCTATCCTGTTTGCTTAATCCACAAATTATATATATATATACCTATATCGATATCTCGATATCGATATAGATATGTATCTCCTACAAGTCAGTGTGTGAAGAAATACACCTGGGAAACATGACTCACAATAGAAATTATTCTTTGAGTGAATTTAGTAGTAGATGACTTAAAACAAACTAAGCCCCAAATTCAAATGCAAATATAGGAAAGCAATTGTAAATTCTTAACTTGTCACTACATTGAATGCTCCTATCTTGTGGAAATTAGAACCAAAAGAAAAAAAAAAAAAAGAACACTTTCTTCTCATGGAGAGGAGCTGGGGGTAAGAGTTCTCCTAAGAGATGTGCTAAAATAAAATCCTACTTATCTGGCTCTTCAGAAATAAAGTGTTCTTGTACTGAAAAATCACATTGTACTCCCACAAACATGACAATTTCATGATTTTCTATGGTGTTAAAAAAGTAACAAATACTTGCAAAATTGTATTACAAAATTAAGATATCTAGGTGTGCTTAAAACAGTTTCAGGAAATACTGATTGTCTAGAAGAATTGGGCTAGGATTCTGCAAAGGTAATTAAATAAAGATTAAGAGAAAAGCAGAGGGGGAAAAGATCATTGTTAGCAGAAAGAACAATTTACCAATGCTCACAATCTCAGTAACTATCAAGTGGTTTATTTGTTGCTTTTTTTTTGGTTTTGTTTTCAAATTAATCTGTCCTACTTTTTCTTAAAGAACAGAGGTCCCACGCTGTTTTCCTGGGGCAGGAAAGACCAAATAAATAGTGTATTGCCTTAAGCCACTTTACATAGAATTTGTAGGGGATTCTGGTACAATTGGTTCCTGCAGTATACTTGTTAATGTATTTGATAGGAATGTAGGCTATAAATAATCAGAGAGAGGTGCACATTAAATATAAAAGAAAGAAGGTTACATTATTCACAAGGGCCTTCTCAATTTATTTTTGTTAATGTCACTGGGTTTAGACACACTTGGGAGGAGGAAACCAAAAGCCATGTGCATGGAGCTCTTGATAATTTCCTTTACAAGAAGAGAATATAGATGCTAAAACCATTGGCGTCATAGTTAGTTGTAACCTCATCTATTTCAGGTCTCAGCAGGTCACTGAAATCTTTCTGTTATCTCTGAGGAAACTATACTTGAAAGTAATGTTTGAGAATCACTTTATCAATGGATTTTGACACCAAATAGCCATCACTTTCAAGCAAAGCATTGACAGAATGGTCAATGAGCTGTACAGTAATATATCTAAGACATTTTTGGATTTCTGCTGCATCCATTCATCTTCATGGGTAGACAAATGAAATTGGTCTTCTGCCCTGACAGGAGCACACTGATGCCTTATTTTAGCTTCAAAATGAAAGAGATGGAAGTATATATAATTCAGTAAACCTAGAAAGAATCTACAGAGTTCATCTCATCTAAACCTTTTCGAGGTAACTTCAGAGGCCTCCCCAGTCGGTAAACTTTCTGTGGCCCAATGTCAAGATGTTCTCCGACTGCATGTGTGCTCATAATATGGAAGTCTAAACTTCAGGCAATTAATAATATATTGATATTTTCAATAATTAAAATATTACAAACATCTCCTGATACACAACAGTAAAGCAGAATCAGAAAGAAGGGATGAGTTGGGTCAGAATTAAGACCCATGTTCAAGCAATGTACACAGTCTCTGTATGAGTCAAAAATCCAACTCGGGTAAAAATCAAGTTGTATATCAATGAATAAAGGTTAGAAACAAAGACAGGAACATAATTATTGAGCAATTCAGTTGATTTTTTTGGCAATTAACTTCTGTTCCAGGAAGTCACAAATACACTGTCTTTCTCTGTCTTTCTGGCAAGCGCACGCTCTAATTGTGATAGGGAATCACAATTAGAAAACCTGTAGCTGCTACTAAGCCAAGGTGTGTAGGCAATTACCTAAGTGGGGATGCAAGTGAGACAGCCTACTGAGACCAATTGCAGATAGGTTGGTGGCTGAGTCTACAGTCATTGCTATATAAATGAACTAGCAGAAATATTTCTTCTACATAAGAGCAGAGATACCTAGTCAGCACACTAGTATGGCAAAGACCTCAGAGTGGAAGATTCCCCTGGTCCTAGTCAAACCCTCCACTCTGGAATTCCTACTCTTAGGATAAAAACTGGACACAGTGTTTCAGGCTTAGAGGACTTTACATGATGTGTGGAAAGTACATCCATCACAGTTCCTTTTATAGAGCAGTTAAGGATGGCCACAGGGGTTGGCTTCGAATAAAAATGTGAGTCTTTAGTCTGGTAGTCTCAAATATAGCTTTGTTATCTAGAAATGGTCCTTTTCTGATAATATATTAGAGATCACTACTGGATTCCCTTTTTTTCCCTGAAACATGTTTTAAATGAATTAATTTACATTCATTCCCTGAGCATCATCACAACATACAAAATGTGATTTCCCATCCAGAATATACTGCATCATGGCTTAATCATGCATGTTATTGTCAATAATTTTCCATTTCTAGTTTAATATATATATATATATATATATATATATATATATATATATATATACATATATATGTGTGTGTGTGCATA
The DNA here is from genome assembly GCA_026018925.1 of Tupaia tana. NCBI lineage: Eukaryota > Metazoa > Chordata > Mammalia > Scandentia > Tupaiidae > Tupaia > Tupaia tana. The sequence goes on along the minus strand of JAKSZU010000009.1, from coordinate 140,952,919 downwards.
TATATATATATATATATATATATATATATATTTTGGAGAGGTTTTTGCTATAGGGAGCGTGTGCTCGCCAGACAGACAGAGAGAGACAGAGAGACAGAAAGCAGGAAATCACCCCCCAGGGGGGATGGTCATGCCGCAATCCCTTCTCCTCCGTTCTCCTCTTGGGATCTTGGGCACGCACGCACACGTGCCCGGCGTGAGTTTAAGCCACCGGGTCCGGGACTCGAACTGCAGTTGACTACGTGGGAGACCAGCGACATAGCCATTATGCTAACTGCTGGTCCCTATATTTTTCATACATATATATTTTACCCCTATTTCTGACCCTCTGCCATTTCTCACCCTCCTCCCACACTATCTCTGGTGTCTACAGTTGTTTTCCATTCCTTAATCACCCACATTTTATTGATTTACAAAATTTCTTAAATAATCTAACTACTTTCAATAGCAAGTTCAGCTGGTACGTACATATCTGTGAATACATGTCTGACTTTAGGCGTGATTCCTTTTACTGAGATATAGATCTATAATAATCTGAGGCCAAGGAGCAGGTTCCCTTAAAATAAAGTGTTATGAATTCTGTTGGGTTCTCTGGTCAATCATCATTCAGATTCTTTCCAACCTGAAGTTGTATCTGAAAGAAACTGGGAAAATCTCCCTCCTTCTTGAAATCTCTGGGATATCTGATCCTTTTTCATTCTTCCCAAATCATGAAGATTAACAATAAGTATCACATATACCAATAGATTCCAGATGATTCCCAAGGCTCTGAAGAAGTCAAAGCAAGCAGAGTATACTTATGACTTCTATTATCCTACTCATCCACACCACATTGCAAGAGTCCTCAGGTCTATCTCAGTAAATACCTGCACTGTTTTGTCCTAAGGTTATTATAAGACTTTCCAATCTTTCCTTCCCAATGTAGCTAAGATAAACAAGACTGCAGTTTTGTAGACAGGAACTCCTGCCAGGGTCTTTGGCTCAGATACGATTCATTTGGCTGGGATGTGCACCTTGAACAGCAGGAGCAAGATGTAGGGAACAGCTGTTTTTTCCTTCTGCTTTCCAAACATTCTGTACAGTGCTTGAGCAGCAGGTTGGGAGTGCAAAAAGACGACTCATGTGTGTGGATATGAGCATGGGGAACAGATAAACAATGGCAAAGTGTTGTATTACCCTCGACTACATGTTAGAGACCTGGGGCATCTGCCCTGGAGTGCTGTTGCAAACCACTGAGCTGCCTGAAATAGACATATAATGGTTTCATATCTCTTCTCCTCTACCTCCTCCCCAGCCTCAGTGGCTTCTTCTCATCATCTGTACGTGAAATCTCCTGTGCTAGAATTATTTGGCAGAGGAGTAAAGAAGTCTCAGAAGGTAGGTCCCCACTTGTAGGATTAATATTAAGTTGCAGACAATGTCTACAGCCATGTACTATTGCTTTGTCTTTCCCATGGGGCATGTCTGTTCCATCGAGATCACGGTTTGGGAAGGAGAGAGGTGAGGAGTACAGCTATGCTATGATTTCCTAGAAAGTGTGCAGTCTACTCCAGCAGGGTACTGCCGGTGAAGGACGTTTACTTTTTTCCCTACTTGCTTTAGTTGTTCGGGAATTGGAAATGAGCTTCTACTCTGGAATAGAGATCACTCAGATCTGATGAGCAGTGGATAGGCATGGAAAAGTTAATGGTCCACATTGGAAATGAATTTGTAACATAGGGAAATTAGCAAAGTGGCCTGCCTAAAACATGCTTAGGTCAAGATCCAGACCAGAGTTTCCAAACCTGAATAACTATTAGAATCTAGAGAAACATAACCAAATATATTTCCCAGGTGCAATCCAAATCTACTAATTTAAACATTCGGAGGGAATCCAAAGGGAATATGTATAAAGTCGCTACACCATCCCATCTATGTGATTTCAGAGATTAGCAAGAAATGAGAAGATTTATGAAGGGTAAAGTTTGAAAGAAAAGACGACTTAAATAAGAAATGAATAATAACTTAAGAAAATGCAATTCTTTGGACTCACAAAAAAGAGCAAAGGGCAGAATGCTATTAAACTGGCATTTCTCAAGACAGATCAAAGAACAATACAAAACCTAATAAGGTAGAAGCAGTAAAGCAATTCTCTAATTTCATTTAATACTTACAGTAGAAACTCACTAATGAATACGTGCACTCTATGACTTAAAATAGCTTGGAAAATATTTTTACCCTCTGAGATCCTAGAATACATTGCAAAGAACTGTTGTTCAATATTAACTCTCCCATTTCTCTTTTTTTAAAGGAATGGCTAATTTTAGTGCAGTTTTACTTCATTAGTAAATACTGGATTTGGTCATTCACCTTCAAGTATCTGTGAACTAACTTTAAAAGAAAATGGTTTCAAAAGGGCCTGGAACAGTAAAGTAAGAAGGATGAGACAAGTAGATATTTACCTTGAGAAGAGTATTTTACTTTAGAGGAATGATAATGATAAATTATGATTGACTGTAAGTAAAAATGATAGACAAGTCTCATCAAAATAAAGGTAAAATTTTGAGGATTTTTTTCTGAAAAGGTAGGTAGATAATAAAATTAAAAGAAATACATCAGTCCCAAATGCTTCATGTCTAAAATGCTCACCTACTAATCTATATTGATTTAATTTTTGTAATTGCTAGGTGTTTAGGTCTTAATAGTGCATGTTTTTTATTTGTATGTTAACTCCTTCTTTATCTATTCCAACTTAAAAAGACGCTCAATAACATATATGCTATGTACCTGTAAATACATACACATGCATATGTGTTTGCATTTTCCTTTGTGTCTACACCAGCAAAAATGTTTAATATGTTGTAATTGGCATACATATAGACAAGAAAAATTTAACTACTGCCTTATAAAATATTTCAGGAATTTTAATGTGAAGGCCAGGGAAACATTTAATCAAGTAGGGTAAATTATATTTAAAGATAGCAATGGAAAATGACTTATAGTAAAAAGATCTGTCATTTATGGTGATAAAAATAAGAGTGAAATACATTTATATGAGCCTTTTTCTTGTGAAGGTTATAACCTTTTAGTTTCTTTGTCAATGGATGGTAGTTAAATTCAAAATAGAAAATGCATGTTGAAGTTTTTTTTTTCTTTTCTTTCTTTTTGGAGAGTTTCTTGCTATAGGGCACATGCGTTCGCCAGAAAGACAGAGAGAGACAGAGAGCGAGAAATTACCCCCCAGGGGGGTGGCCACGCTGCAATCCCTTCTCCTCCATTTTCCTCTCGGGATCTTGGACACACACACACACATGCGCCTGGCATGAGTTTAAGCAGCCGGGCCTGGGACTCGAACCACGGTCGACTACATGGGAGTCCAGCGACATAGCCATTACTCTAACTGCTGGTCCCATTATTACAAACAAGAATCAGCTCACACAATCAATGGCAGGACAAAAAAGATACCTTACTCAGGTAACAAAAGAAGATACAGCAAATAGAGGGGAAAAAAACTATTTTCTAAGTTAAAAATAAAATGACAAACACTTCCACATCTATTTTTCTTACTTTAAAGAGGTCCAGGCTATTGGTTTTATGACCTGTGTATAAATATTACACAAGTGAGTTTCTTCCATTCAGAATGTAATCACAGTGGCCCAATTATTCAATTAAAATTATTATGAGAGCAAGCTGCATAGTCCACTACTCAGCTCAAAGATGAAGTCACCTTGAACACAGATGTTTGCCATTACAATCTGCTTACAATGCAATTTTTATATAAAGATCTCAGAGCATTTAACCTAGGAAAGTCAAGACTTGAGATATCCAATATCCTTTCTTTCACAGTAAGGGAAAAGAAGCATCAAATTCAAAATATGGAAAAATAAATCCTATAAGTCATATATATTACTACTATCTGAAGAATAAGATAAAAATCCTACACTCCAAAATATAAAAGTATTTATTGTTGATCATCCCTAGTGATATTTTTTTTATAGGGCACGTGCCCCCACTGGAGAGAGACAGAAAGAGACAGAGAGAGGGAAAGTGAGAAATCACCCCTCAACCCTCAAGGGGGATGACCAGGCAGCAATCCCTTCTCTTTCATTCTTCTCCTGGGATCTTGGGCACATACACACGTGCTGAGAGTGATTTTCAAGTCACTGGGTCCAGGACTCAAACCATGATCAACCATGTAGGAGTCCAGTACTTTAACCACCATGCAATGCTGGTGGCCCCCACCCCCCTGCCACCGCCCAGTGAAATAATTTTAAATAATGATTATTCTATAGAAATGAGTTGAAATTCTTACCTACTGAACATTTGCAAAACCTATTTAGTTGTAAAAATAGCCAAACATATAAAATGACACTGGGAACTGACTTAGTGGGCCTGAACTTTACCAGTTATGCTTTAAGGGAATTCACACTTGGTTGAATGCGCTGCTATCACAGTCTTGTGATTCATAATTTTTGAACAAGAAGCCTAGCATTTTCTTTTTGCAATGGGCCTTGAGAATTATGTAACTGATCCTGATTACAACTTCAGAAAATTGGTCAACAGCTAAAAGGCCGAAATAAGAATCTGAACTAAATTGGGTAAGTTGAAGAGATTTTTAAAAATTCATGAGTTTCACAATTAGATGCACCAGGACATAGTGACATCCCTGTGGAGGAAAAATGAATATCAAATAAATGACTTCCAACTGGAATATAACTGGACTACAATGGCCAGCCTCTTAGTTGTTTCAGAATATAACTGAATACATTCTTGATATATTAATTAAAGATAATACAAATAAAAATCTCTTTGATTGTTCACGTGTCTTTATGAGTATTGTTCTGAATAAAGTTATTATTTACGGAAAACTGAGAAAGTCAAATGATGGAATACTATTCCCATTGCAAATCATTTTATGACTACTACCAAGTCCACAATATTGTTGCTACCACTTCTGCTTATTTTAAATTGATCTTTACAACAAAAGAGATCTTATTGCAAATCTTTTTCACCCTTTCTTCCTTGATGGCACCAGTTCAAGAACCCCCCCCCCCATTCTCATTTCTGTATGCCACCAATCATATACAACTTAAAAATATTTAGTTTCCTTTCAGGGATCAAGTAGTTCACAGATGAATGTTCTCAGTCATATTACTCTCCACCTCAATATAGCTTTGTTTATCCCAGCTATCTTCTTCCCACTTTTACAGTCAGTCCTTCCCTTTTTGTTCATGCATCCTATAATCTCTTGTTCTTATATACTAAGTGTGTCTGTTTATTGGATCTTCCCTTAGACTACAAATTAGCTGACATTTTCACTCTTCTGCAAATCAACTACACATTCTCTGTCCTACTACTCCACGAAGTTACTGACCCTTCTCTCTCATTTTTCTTCATTTATTGCCTCTACACTGCTCATTTCTTTATCTTATTTTACTCTCACAGTTGGCCTCCCACATGTCTTTTTTTTAATCTGGGGTCCAGAATTTTGGGCAACTACAATTAATGTGTGCTGAATAAAGGGATCCAACTATTTTAAGCATGAGGTTCTAAATGTCATACATGGTCAACTAAGAAAGAAGAGAGGTAAAAATTATTTGAAGTATTTTCATTTGTCAAGAGGGGACTATTATAAATTGTGTGGTTCTTACTTTGCTAATTCTATCATCTTTGAGAAAATTCAGTAGCTCATATTCTTTCAAAACAGTTCAGTCTCCCAGTAAAATGTGATATATCTCAAATCTTGTTTATAAAGCTAATCTAATACATCATTTAATATATAGATCATTACTGGCCTAGTAGTTTTTGTTAAAATCATACCTACACTGTAGCAGCCAAACAGATGAAGAGTCAGCATTTTTTAAAAAGGACATTTGGCTTCCTCAGTCATCTGGAGCATAGGTTTAATATCATCTCTTTATGGTGACAGCCTATTTATAGCCAGAAGCCAATATTTTTTGAAACTTTTTTCTTAAGGACACAGCAGTATAAAGTGGTCTGAAAGTGGGCTTAGTATGACTGAAGTTAAAATAACCTGATTAATACAGAGAAATACAAGTGGCTTATATGTCTCATTGTCTGCCAGATGACATTTAGATCTGCTGAAGCTGGCTTTCAGCTCTGCTGAGAGAGAGGCTGGTAAAGGATGAGAGGTGTCGAGGTTCACCTTAAGGTTTTTGGCTTGAGAAACTGAAGGAATGAATTGGCACTGACGAGGATGAAAAAAACCATATTGGAGAGCTTTGATAGGAGCTTGAATTGGAGCATGTTAACTTTGAGTAGCTTAAAAGTATTCAAGTAGAAATACATAATAGGAGAGTAGCCATATTGTCTTCAGTTTTAGGCCAAAGACCTACAGTTAATAGTTTGAGAATCATTAGCATGTACATGATATTTAAAGCCATGACAACATAAAATATCTTAAAAAAAGTATATATAGAAAGGAAAGAGATCATAAAACTTTAAAAATTGTTTTATGTATAGCTCATCCAATTTGCCAGTAATTTCTTTTAGAACTTTTCCTTATCTATTTATGAGTGGAATTGTCATGGAATTTTCCTTCCTATACTTTTTTTGGTCATATTTCAGTTAAAATAAGATTGTCTAACCTTTTAGTTTCTAATATTGCCATATACATTCTATTCTCTGGAATTTAGTTGAGACTAAAATTATCTATCCCTGGGGCCAGCAAGAAATGCAGTGGTTAAGGTGCTGTACAGCCACATGGTCAACCACGGTTTGAGTTTCAGATCTGGTAGCTTGAAAATCACACTGGGTACATGTGCATGTGTGCCCAAAATACCAGGAAGAGAATGAAGGAGAAGGGATTGTGGAGTGGCCATCCTCCCCTGGAGGAGGTGATTTCTCACTTTCCCTCTGATTGTCTTTCTCTAGCAAGCTTCCATGACCTATGGGGGAAAAAGTCTAGTCCCAGAGTGAATGTTCTCATTTGACTAAAACACAATTTCAGTCTGATTTATTTTTTGAGAGAATATTTTTAACTTGTGGATAAATTCTTTTTTTATGGTTGAGCAATTTTCATTGTACATATATATTACATTATCTTTGTCCATTCACCTGTCAATGGACACTTAGGTTGATTCCATGTATCGGCTATTACGAATAGTATGACGATAAACACTGGAGTGCAGATAATCTCTTGAGGATAATGATTTCTTTTTCTTTGGATGGATAGGCAGAAGTATGATTGATAGAGCTTATGGTAATATTTTTAATATTTTGAGGAACCTCCATACTATTTTCCAGAGTAGCTTTACCAATTCCTATTCCTATCAACAGTGTACAGGGGTTTTCTTTCTTCCACATTCTTAACAACATTCATTATTCTTTTTTTTTCTGATAAGAGCTATCTTGTGGCCAGCAGGTGTGAATGTTAAGGCACTGGATCCCACATGGCCGAATGTTTAGTTCATGTTCCAGACTTGGTGCCTTGAAAAACACACTGGGCAGGTGGGCATGCATGCCCAAAATCCTGAGAGGAGAATGGAGGAGAAGTTATTGCAGTGTGGCCATCCCCTTTGGGGGATGATTTCTCTTTCCCTCCCTCCCTCTCTCTCTTTCTCTTTCTATCATCTCTCTCCAGTGAGTGTATGCACACTATATCAAAAAAAAAAAAAGAGAAAAGAAAGTCATCTTAATTGCTATGAGATGATATGTCATTGTGGTTTTGATTTGCATTTCACTGATAATTAATGGTATTAGGCACTTTTTCATACATCTAATGGCCATTTGTATTACTTTGGAAAAATTTCTATTCAGTTCATTTGGCTATTCTTCAATTGGGTTATCTTCTTTGTTTGCTATTGAATTGTAAGAATCTCCAATCTCCATTTATTTTTGGAGAGTTTCTTTTTTTTTTTTTTTTTTTTTTTTTTTTTGCTATAGGACATGTGTGCTCGCCAGAAAGACAGAGAGAGACAGAGAGACAGAAAGCGAGAAATCACCCCCTAGGGGGTATGGCCACACCGCAATCCCTTCTCCTCCAATCTCCTCTCGGGATCTTGGGCATGCAGGCACATGCGCCCAGCATGAGTTTAAGTCACCGGGCCCAGAACTCGAACCACGGTTGACTACGTGGGAGTACAACGACATAGCCATTATGCTAACTGCTGGTGCCAGAATCTCCATTTTTTAATTTATTCTTCAGAAACTCCTCTTTGATATAACTCAAATGCTCATATTCAGCTCTCTCTCATATCAGTTGCCTTCTTCTTTATATTTTCCACCTTCTTAGTTTATTTTTAAAATTGTATTTCTTTCATGAAAGTAGGAGACAGAGACGCAGAGAAAGAAAGACAAGCACCCCAACAGAGTTTCTTGCTGTGGTTCCCCTGCAACTTTGCCAATCACAAAGAACCATGGTCACAAAAGACAGGTCAACCAGGGAATCTAGCCGTGACCTTCCGTATAGATCCATGAATCCAGATTCTTTTGAGCAGTGCATTAGCGCTGAATCACTGAGCTGGCTACTCTTAACTCATTCTTTCAACTGTCTAGTAGAAATATACCAGTTTAATTTTTAATTTTTAGAATTACATTTTAATTTTAGCTGTTTTAAAAAATATTTATTGACTTTTACACTGTTATATTTTATTATTATTTTTTTAATTTGCTATAGGAAAATGGATGCTGGCAAGAGAGAGGGAAAGAGAGGAGAGAAATGAGGAAGCAACTCCCCAAGGAAGAGATGGGCCATGCCACAATCCCTTCTTCTCTATTCTCCTCTTGGGATTTTGGGCATGTACACACATATGCCCAACATGTTTTTCAACCTGTCAGGCCCAAGACTTGAACCATAGAGTTGGCCATGTGGGATCTAGCCACCTTAACCACTGACTGACCATAGCGTGTTATATTTTAACCAAATTTTCAATAATGTTTATTTCTTTACTGTTTCCCTTACTTAAAAAAAAAAAAAAAAACTTGTCAAAAGAGCATGTGCTCATCAGAGAGACAGAGAAGGGACAAATGAGAAAGCTTGCACCATGGGGAAAAGTCACTCTGTAATCCCTTCCTCTCCATTTATTCCTCCTCTTGAGATTTTGGGACTGCATACACAATACACCCAGCATGTTTTTCAAGCTGCTGAATCTAGGAATTGAACCACACAGTTTGTCATGTGGGATCCAGCTGCCTTAACCCCCTGGCCATGGGCTGGCCCCCTATTTATTTCGTATTATACATCCGACAATTCAAATATCTAAAATTCTAATGGAGATATTCTAAATTTATCCTTTATAGTGTATTCTGACTTTGCTTCAAGATGATGTATGTGTTAGTGTGTGTGTGTGTGTGTGTGTGTGTGTGTATTGTGAGTTCAATTTTCCTGAGATTGTGAGAATACTAAAATCACTTTTAGTTGTAAAGGATTTGCATTTGCTTCTGAATAGTGCTAAGGTAGTGCTAACCTGGAGCAACTTAAACATAATCTTTTGTTTGGGTATTCCTTGACCTTTAATGGTGGTACATACTTAAGAGATCCTCACAATAGGCCTATGGTTACAAATTTTCAGGTGAGATGATCACAATTTTCTTACTATCACTTTCCAATCACAATGAGGAGAGAGATATATTATTATGCAGATATCCTTTGCAGACAGGTAGAATTTCCCTCACCCCACCCATTTTTTTAACGGATACTATAACCTTAGATTTATATAGGATTTCTGTTTATTTCCCCCATTTTCTTGAGCATGATGCTTAGACTTCTTTTCTACCAAATGGCTTAATTCACCCTAAATCTAGGTTCCTGGTATTATCTATCAACTTCAAATAAATACAACGGTCAATTTTCATAACTGCATTAACTATATAGCTTCAGTGTAATCCTTTTTCTTTTCTTCCTTTTTTTTACTTTTTGTTCCTGGCCTTTAAAGATATATTTATACTTTCTTACAAGTCAGAGTATATTTAAAAGTATATTTGTTGGACATTTTCCTGCATCTTCATGTTTCACAGAAGGTATGTTAGAAGACTTATCTGCCTCACCTCTGGGAATGGAAGTCAACCTCATTTTAACATCTGTGAAGTAAGCTAATCAAATCTATCTCAGACTTAGCCTGCAGGTGGAGTGGTTAAGGTGCTGCACTCCCACATGACCGACAACAGTTAGAGTCCAGGACCTGGTGGCTTGGTTTCTCATTCTCACTTCCTACCCTACTCCCCCATCTCTGGTGAACACACATGCCCTATAGAAAACATACATACATAAATTAATTAATTAATTAATTAATTTAAAAAGTTTATCTCAGACTAATGTGGGGTTAAGTTTGATATTGTTTATAACTGATTAGCAAAAGGAATGACATAAAACTGTCCAATAGGGGCCAGATATCACACAGTGGTAAAATATTATGCTCTGCAAGGCTGACCTTCATGGAAAGGTTTTGAGTTTGAGTCTGGAGACATCCCTAAGTACAGTAGGTGTGTTCATGCCCACGATCTGGGGCTGGCTGAAGTTAAGAGTGTATCCTGTTGGGGGCACTGTCTCTCTCATACCTACATGCAACCTATGCTGAATAAGGAAGAGATAAATAAGCCTAATAAAAAACTGTTGTCAATAAATAATGGCTATTAATATCATTATAGATTAAAATTTGCTCTTTTTAAAAGAATTATTTAATTTTATTTATCATTATTATTATTTTATATTTTGCTATACTATACACACGTTTACCAGAGAATGACAGAGACCTCCAGGGAGAAGGAGGGAGAAAGTGAGAAAGGAAGCCATCAGGTCTGGGACTTGAACTGTAGTTGGCCATGTGAGAGTCCAGTGCCTTAACCACCATGCCACCGGCCAGTCCCTAGATTGGTATTTTCTAAAAAATATAAACATATCCATAAAATTTTTAAATCATAAAGTACATCATTCTCTTGTTTCTTTTTAGATAGCATCTTGTTGGGTTGTGGTCACCCTCTCTCAGTTTCTCACCCAGGACCACAGGTATACAACATCACACCTGGTTCTTGTTTTAAGATTGGGTGTCGTAATGCTGCCCGGGTCAGTATAGAGTTCGCAATCTTTGTGCTTCAACTTCCTGAGTGACTGAGATCACAGGGCCACACCATCACATGTGACCTTTACATCTGGTTAAATATCAAAGCCAGGCCTTCCCTGTGGTCCCAATCCATGGAGCATAGCATCTTAGCAGCACACACCACCATGGCTGGACCATAAAACTTATTCTTTTACTAGATAAATGGATTTCCATTAAAATTAGACCTGAAGACTTCCATGCCACTAATTTGCCTAGATGGCTTACAGTGTTCCTTTAATCAATATTTGTACATTCTGGTCTATCTGTGCTAAAGGCATATGTCACGCTGAAAAAAAAGTGATTCAAAGTAATAATTACCTGAAAAAGTTAATGGGTCCTTCTGTCAAAGAAGAATTAGCCAATTTAGATTTTTGTCTTTTCTCTCTTATGCTACCTGTTATTTGATATCAGGTGAAACAACTTACAGATAGATTTGAAAAGGATAAAATGGTGGCATTAATAATCCACTATAAAGGTGCAATAATTACTAATTAAGGGAACTAGTCACTGCTTTGGACTTCTAAATGTATGGTTTGAACACTGAAGACTTCAAAATATATTCTTTAAACTAGCCAGTCCTAATACTTCTAAGCTCATGTTGTAAACTTTTCTTAAAAATTAGGAAACTAGGGGACCAGCAGATGGTGTAATGATTACTTCACTGGGACTCCCATGTAATCAACTGTGGTTCAAGTCTCAGACCCGGCAATTTAAAACAGGCCGGGAGCGTGTGCACATGTGCCCAAGATTCCAGAAGAGAATGGAGGAGAAGGGAATGTGGTGTGGCCATCTCCCACTGGGGATCCTTTCTGTCACTCTCTCTCTCTGTCTCTCTGGCAAGCACATGCACCCTATAGCCAAAATTTCTCTCTCAAAAAAAAAAAAAATTAGGAAACTACTTAATTGCAATATCTGTTTCTTAGCATACAGCTTTTCTTTTCAATATAAGCAAAGGATCACAGAGAATGGTGATAATAGTAGGAAATGGTCATATGCCCACGCATCAAGTGCAAGAGACTAACTGCCCAACAGCCTTTCCTTGGCTTTGTGGTCTTTGCCCTTTTCCATTTCTATGAAATAGGGATGTAAAATATCCTTTATCAATACCCTTTTTCATAAGATCATTGAAGAACTAAATGAAAAAATGCATATTCAACATTTAGAAGAGTACCTGGGCCTTTATATTATTATTACTATTACAATGCATTTTGTTGTATTACTAAACCATCTCTTGCAGCTTGGTTACTCTGGTAGAGAATAAAACTATTCAAATAATGTAAAAATTATACAGTTTGGTGTAACTTTTGGAGCTATTTCCTAGCTTGCTAACCATCTTTCAAATCATTACTGTGAGTAGAAAATATAGTGCCATATGATTATGAAGAGTGAAAGATGCCTTTTAAAGTGATAGAGATAATTTATTACTTATCTGAATGCAAACTCACACTCTGAAATTAGGAATGGGATCTAGCATATCTCTTTTAAATATTCATAGGCAATAAAAACTCTGGCTGTTTGATTGATTTAACAGGCAATTGAATGTTACCTTAGTTCTGCATAATTGCATCTATAAGAAACATTAGGTAGGCAATAAAAAAACCCCACAAACCTCTGACATAGGCGTTTAATTGAGAAGAAAATGTGTTAAGGCTCATCTTCAGATGAAAAGTCACTTTGCTTATTAATGGAAAAATTGTTTTTTTTTTTTTTTTTTTTTTTTTAGCCAGCCAAAATATCAATAAAATTATGGCTTAAACCCAATTCAGAATTGTAGACTGTAATGCATTTAATAGACTACATGGATTTTGGGGAGAAAAAAATCTATTTAAAAATGCTGCTATTGTAATCACTTTGTTTCCGTACTCTCTCAAAAAAATGTATCCTTAGGATCCTATCTTCATTGCATCAAAATCCTCGTATTTTCAACTATTAACACATAGTCACCGAGAACATCCAGGACTGGTTTAGCTAACCAATTACTAGGTGATTCTCTGGCCCAGTCACCTTGGTACAACTGAGTGGGAGTGAAGGGGGGGGAACACTGTGCAGTAGCTGGTAATGCATGAACAGCCCAGGTTCAATTCCTGGCCCAACATAAACAGGTCAAGTGTGGCAGCACAGGCCAGTGGTCCTAGATAACTGGGAGGCGGAGGCATGAGGATGTCAACATGGCAAGACCCTGTCAAAAATACCTATATTTCTCTCCCCCTCTATCTTCTGCTTTATCTCTGTGTCTCTCATTTTAAAAACTGGTGTTTCCCTACTAGCTAAATTATTTGAAACTGATAAAAAGGCCCAGCTCATACTCTGAGAAACAGAATAGCTCTGTTACCATCCATAGCGCCACCTGTGCTTCTTACGGGACCAGCAGTTAGTGGAATGGCTATGTCGCTGGATTCCCATGTAGTCTACTGCGGTTCGCGTCCCATACCCGGTGGCTTAAAACTCACGCTGGGCACGTGTGCATGCGTGCCCAAGATCCCGGGAGGAGAACGGAGGAGAAGGGATTGCAGCGTGGCCATCCCCCCTGGGGGGTGATTTCTCACTTTCTATCTCTCTGTCTCTCTCTGTCTGTCTGGCAAGCACGCACACCCTATAGCAAAAACCTCTTAAAAAAAAAAAAGGACAGTGGGACAGACAGTACATTATCTCTAACATGATGTGGTTTTCATGAAAGCCTCAAAGCACCAAATATGCTTAATTTAGGTTATTATTGGTTAAAAAAATCTAATATAAGCATAGCCAAGACTGATTGTAGTTTAAGTTTATTTCAGGATTATTTATTGTTATTATAGGTTGAGTAAACTTCACCAAAATGTGTTGAGAATTAAAATGTTTTAGATTTTGGATATTTTCTTTAGGATTTTGGAATATTTGCATAGACATAATGCGATATCTTGTGGAGGAGACCCAAGTCCAAGCACCAAATTTATTGATGCTTCATATACACTCTATACATATAGCCTGAAGATAATTATATACAATATTTTTTATTGCAGTTTTTTTTTACTACAACCTATAACATGAGGCTAGGTAGGTGTACAATTTTCCTATTGTACCTTCATGTCAGCCCTCAAAAAGTTTCAGATTTTGGAGCAATTTGGGTTTCCAGAAAGAGATGGTAAGCCTAATAATTTTTTATCTAACATATGCATTTGATTTAACTAGTGCTGATATGTACATTTCATTATTTTTCATACTAGAATATATGTATTTGTTTGCCTACCCCTATCATTGGTGAGATATACACATGTATAAGTACACATACACACATATATGCACACACAGATATATTTCATTAATAGTAGATACTCCAGAATACAATCTAGTAAAAAATACAAATTCTATTTATTTATTAAATATTACTATGTTCTTGGTACCATAACATGTATTTTTAATGTAGTATTTTATATTTCGCTCATGAGAAACCCAATGAAACAGGACCTGTTAACACAGATGCGAAAATAGAAGCTTGACAATGTTACCAAAGGTCACTTAGCCAGTGAATTACAGGGGGATGTGTCAGTTAGCAATCTGTTGCCTTTCAGCGTTGTTTTGTTTTTGATACTGGAACATTTCTCCCTTTGGCAGCTGGCATGATGTCAAGCTTCCTCAGCAGAAGGTACTAGAGTGACAATGGAGAAAGTGAAGTTTGTTCTGTTTTAGTGTGTTTTCAATTCTGTCTCACTGTAGTGGCTCTGAGTTGGCCTGTGTGAAGCTCAGCAGAGTTCATCTCATTCTCTCACCCCAACAGTTTCACAACTGTCCGCTATGGGCAGTGCCTACAAGTTTTTGGGTCATCTGGTAAGTCGTGATACATTTTTGCATAGAGAAATACATCATGACTTTCCCGATGACCTAATATATTGGTGCCCCAGTGGCAAGTTCAGCACAGGTAGTAAAACCATAGGCAGCTTCTTGGAGTCTCACTTTTTTCCCAGAAGTTCAGCAACACTACTTTCATTAGCTTGCTAGTGAGTCCAGCGGGTACACCAGCCGGCTATCCAGCAAACAGCATCCTCGTCAGACTGTGAATACTGTCACCACCTCACCCCAATATTCTCTTCACACTAGCTTCAACTCACATGTGATCTCGTAGACTACAGACACACTCTTCCCAATGAGGTTTGAATCCAGCCCTGGGTATAGTTCCTCCCTTTGCAAGTGAGCTCCTCCCTTGGGTACTATCCATGTAGAGTATGTCCCTTTTATTCTCTTTTACATATTAATTTCTAGTGAGTAGTTAATATTTTTTTGGTATTAAACATTCCCTATTCAAGTGACCATGTAGTTTTTGTGCCCTGCCTGGACCCTGACTAATGCCAAGTGTTATTACAACCCAAGATTTTCTGATTGAAATTTCTATGCTTTAGCAACTCAATTGAGAATATAGTAGATGATCAACAAAGGTTTGTTGTGCGGTTAAATTGTTATTCATTTTTGAGAAATAGCAATGTTTCATATCAAAGCTATCAGAAATATAAGGTCATCGTAGTTTTGTGTTAATAAAGGATTACAAGATAATTACATAAGTAGGGCATCTGCTAAGAGCAGGCTGAAGAATAGTCTATCCCAAGGACAGAAGAACAGTATCCTATGGGAACTAGACAATGTCACAGATCAAAATTTGGGTCTCTTCTCAGATTAGCAAAGGTCAGTTTTACAATGTGACTTTTGATTTTTTTGCTGGAATTACAATCTCTTACCTGCCACTAATATTCAAATATGCATAAAAGCACATTCTAATTTCATGTCAGAATCCAAATTGAAATGACCTTCAATTCAGTTGCCACCTAGGAAAATCTACTTTGACCCACATCTCCTAGTGGTAAAACAATGGTGAAGGGCCAAGGAGTTTTTGGAATCGCCCTTTTCCAATCCCCAATCTCTTACGATGATATACACAAATTATGGATAAACTACTTACTTAGTACAGACACAGGGATTAAGACTGGAAACTTCTGCTGACACATTTACACAGATCCACCCCACCCTTATCCACTTCTGATCAGGATCAAGGGGAGAGGAGACTGTCTGACTCAGGGCTTTCCTTCTAGTTTATAAGCACATAAAACTCCCCCTGTATATTCCCCAAATAATCATCCCATTAGTCTCTTTTATCCTCCCCATACTTTATATAAATATTGTTTTTATGTCTTGTACACACTAGGAAATAGTGAATGTTTTGCTTAAGTAATCAATGTCTGTAAGTTATGAAGGATAGTTTTTTTTAATGCATCTTTTAAAAATATTCATCAGAGGATACATGTGCTTACAAGACAGACAGAGAGGGCAAGTAAGAAACTACCCCCCTCTCCCATGGGGAATTGTCATACTACAATCCTTTCACCTCCATCTCTCTCTCCTTTCAGGATATTGGGCAAACATGCTGGACTCGGGACTTGAACCATACCACCAGCCATATGGGATCTAGTCCCCCCTTAACCAACACACCATAGACTGGTCCTTTTCTTCCTTACTACCAAACCATAGAACAATATTTCACCTGTAGTAGATGTGCTCAGTAAATAAATCTAAAGGTAAACATTATTGTAACATATGTTTTCTTCCTGACAATTCAATCCTGATTCAGGAGCGAGTACAAAAAGCGTCATTTGACTAGAAGAAATACGTCATTTTATTTAATTTTGATTAAAAAAAATAATCCCATGTGTATGAATTCTGAACAAAGACAACTTTTCCATTACATGTAAGTAGGAACATTTGGTATGTTTACATTATATATGTATTCAGGGTACTCATAGAATCACAGGTATTATTAGCAGATTACATGTGACTATAACAAATGGCAAAAGGAGAGGGAGAAAAGGAGAATGAGACACAGACAGAGACAGAAAGAGGGAGAGAGAGAAAGACAGTGTATAAGAACAAACTGTAAGGTTACATAACATATGATTTTGGGTACTAAATTAACTATTAATTTGTGGACTTGAATATACTATTGTTCTTGATACATCTTATTTCCTGTTAAAAATCCAGTTAAAATTTTTCTTACAGATTTCTTAATTCTCAAATTTTGAACAACCTCAATATCTTGGAAGATTAAATAATATAATACACACAGAAAGAATTCACCCTATATCTGGCACTGGACAGTTTCTGAAACCTAGAAGTTGATCTAATATTTAAACTAGTCCTCATTTCATTTGTGAGGCCAGAATCTGCCATATATTTATGCAAATTAAAGAGATTTTTCACTTATCTTTATACCTCTTCGTGTAGTTCTCTCCAACGAGAATTAAATGTCTCAAGTTCCTCATTGATCAGTTCATCCATGACTCCACCATCTGTTAGGGTCTGTGCCAATATGCGAATCTGATTCGGGTTATCTTCTGAATGCTGCATCAAATTTTCAAGTGACTGAAACACATTTGCAATAAATTATTATATCTCTTCTTTTTATAATACATTGATTAAATACAAAACGATCAGTATCTTCTAATTTACCATAATTAAATCATATGCAATTTAAAGAAAAATTTAATTGGGATAATAAAACAAAAAGGAGCATTGTTGTTTAAAAAATTATGATGCTCTTCTTTGTTTTTTGTTTTTTTGTTTTGTTTTTTTTAAAGAAGTTTGTGCCTTAGGGTGCATGCACTTACCAGAGAGAGAGACGGACAGGGATAGTGAGAGGGAAAGTGAGAAATTACACTCTAGGGGGGATGGCCACACCACAATCCTTTCTCCTCCTGGTATCTTGGGCACCCACACACACACATGCCGGTGTCATTTTCAAGCCATTGGGTCCAGGACTTGAACCATGGTCAGCCATATGGAAGTCCAGTGACGTAACCACTATGCCATCTACTGGCCCCATGAAGTCACTCTTTGTCAGTCTTTCTGGATTTGTGGCAGCATTGTGGACTGAGCACTTAAAAAGGGATTCACGGCTGGGACCAGCAGATGGCGAAATCGTTACATCACTGGACTCTCATGTAGTCAACCACAGTTCGAGTTCCAGACCTGCCAGCTTAAACTCACACTGGGCATATATGTGTGCGTGCCCAAAATACTGAGAGGAGAATGGAGGAGAAAGGGCTGTGGTGTGGCCATCCTCCCTGAGGGGTGATTTCTCACTTTCTCTCTTTCTTTGTCTCTCTAGTAAGAACACTCGACCAATGGCAAAAATCTCTCAAAAAAGGCAGGGGGGTCGGGGGGACTCACAGCTACTTTCTTCCTTGATGTCATCTACCCCACATCATAGAAAGGTAAAATACTCAATTTCTTCACTTCTTTTACAGCTACTGGGATCTAGGTGACATGAGTCTAAAATTATGTAGATAGAAATTCATGAGTGGAGTTTCTTTTTTGAATCAAAGACAGGAACAGTGTCTCATTAGAAATTCCTTTGCCTGGGACCAGCAGTTAGTGTAATGGCTATGTCCCATGTAGCCAACTGCAGTTCGAGTCCTGGACCCGGAGGCTTAAACTCACTCCGGGCACATGTGCATGAGTGCCCAAGATCCAGAGAGGAGAACAGAGGAGAAGGGATTGTGATGTGGCCATTCCCCCTGTGGGGGGTGATTTCTTGCTTTCTGTCTCTCTGTCTCTCTCTGTCTGTCTGGCAAGCACATGTGCCCTATAGCAAAAACCTCTCCAAAAAAAAAGAAAAAAGAAATCCCTTTGCCCTTTATATTTTTTTTCATACACATACAGCCTGGAGCAATCTTTGGACTGGGAACAGATAAAAATGAGGATGAGATCCTTCATGCCCAGGAAGGTAGTGCATAAAGAGAGAGTGCCTAGGAGTCTCATCACATGGACAAACCATCATCATCCCTGGGTAAACTCCCTCCAGTCTTCTTTTGGTGATAAATGATAATTTTACCAGCTTAAGCCATTGCTTGGTTTTCCATTCTTTGCAGCCCGATAATCCCTAACTGGTATACTACTCAGAACTAATAAAGTTGCCTGGCTAGAATATAGATGAAAAAAGAATCCCAGTGTCAAGTCTAAGCAACGCTAGACAACAAGTGATTCCATATCATCTTACTAAATTTCAAATATGTCTATAAAATAAGCAATGGACACTGTTTTATAACCAATTAATTCAGTACTCTGTTCTTTTCCTTCTTTGAAAGAAATGGAACTGTCCTGACATATATTGATGGCCTTTGTCTTATGTGCATTATTTCTCAAATTTTAAGCAATCTCTATATATTCTCCTGTTAAATTTTAAGGAAATCAAAATTTAGAGACTTCCTAAATGAGTTTGTACAGGAAATATGACTATAACCTCTAAAATATTTAAGAGGCATTAGCATTTTAGTAACAAAACATTATTATTAGTAATTTTTCTTGTAACAGACATACATATTACTACTTTTTTTTTTAAGTTTTTGCTATGGCTATGTGTGCTTTCTTGAGAGAGAGAGACCAAAAGTGGAAAAATAAGAAGGTATCCCCAGGAGCATTCACCACACTGCCATCCCTTCTCCTCATTCTCCTTTTAGGAGTTTGGGCACACAGGCATGTCTGGGTGTAATTTTCAAGGTGCTGGGTCCAAGACTTGGACCATGCAGTTGGTCATGTAGGTAGGTTCCACCTTAACAGCCACAGCACCCATTTTATTACTTCTAATAAACCTCAACTTTGTTAAAAAGTACTTAGATGTATATATGTGTTTTTTCTTGATATTTCCCAATAAAGTAACTAGATAGCTAAATTTTTTTAAAAGGTGGCTTTGAAGCAATGAAGCAAAATTAATGAATTTTATAAATCTTGAGTTGCAAGGAAACTTAGAAATTAGTTTCTATTCTTTTTCCCTTGTTTTTAGAGATATTTTTAATGTAGGGCATGTGTGATCTCAGGAGAGACATAGGGAAAGAGAGATAAAAAGCAAGAAATCACCCCCAAGAAGGGATGGCCATGCCACAATCCCTTCTCCTCCATTTTCCTCTCAGGATCTTGGGCATGTATGCACAAGCGCCCAGCATGCATTTTAAGTTGTCAGGTCTGGGACTTGAACCACGGCTGACTACCCAGGAATCTAGTGGCATAACCATTATACCATCTGCTTGTCCCATTTTTCTATTTTTGACAAATAATGGTCTTGTCCTTTGCTGCTCAAAATGTCTTCCTAGATGAGCAGCAATGGCATTACTGAAGAACCACTTTTACTAAAAATAGTAAATAAAACATGAAATATGAATAGCAAACCTTTCCCCCTTTTCTTTTATAAATTTTCTCCATTAATATTACAAGTTTTCTCCCTTTCCTTATTAATCTTTTCTGCACATGCCCTAGTTTTTCAGTGCATCACTTAGAGTGTAATATCAAAAATTTAACAGAGCACTCTGGCCATTTCATAGGATAACTATATCATCACATCTTTTGTTCTGGTCACTGTCCTTATATTAATGTGATATGTGATTGCTTCATCTTTTCCAGAAGATATATTATACTGTTGATTCACAGTGAATGTATCTGAATAGGGCAGGGCCAAAATTATAGTCCATTTGAGACCTCCCTTATTGTTCTTGATATGTCTTCTGGCTTTACAATGTTCTTGTTAAAATAAGAAAGTGGATAAAACGAGCTCTACATTTCTGCTCTCCTGTTGTAGGAGTCCATTCTATGCTGTCTAAAGGAAGACTTCATATTTTCTTCACATCTTGGATAATTTATACTCCTTATTTTGCAAATTTACACAGGAATTACTCTAATACAGCTCTATATACTTACTCATGCTAAAACTATATATTAATTACATACAAATGACAGGCCAAAAATTCAATAGAATGATTAATTACACATCAGAAGGCTTTTTTGTTTATTTATTTATTTTTTTGAGAGGCTTTTTGCTATAGGGCGTGTGCACTCACTAGAAAGAGAGACAGAGACACAAAGCAAGAAATCACCCCCGAGGAGGGATGGCCACACTGTAATCCCTTCTCCTCCATTCTCCTCTCAGGATCTTGGGCACACACACACACACACACACACACACACGCTTGGCGTGAGTTTAAGCCACCGAGTCCAGGACTCAAACCACAATCTTGACTACATCGGAGTCTAGCAACGTAGCCATTACACCAACTGCTGGTCCCATCAGGAGTTAACATAACAATACCAGCTAGTGATGTAGTGGTTAAAGCATCTGGATCCCAAAGGGCTTAACTCCACAGTTCAAGTTTTGGACACAGTGGCTTAAAAAACACGCTGGGTACATGTACCTGTAGCCCTGAAATTCCAAAAGTAGAATGGAGAAGAAGGGACTGAGGCATGGCCTCCCTCTCAGGGGGGTGATTTCTCACTTTCTCTCTTTCTCTGGCAAGGGCACACAACAAATAGCAAACACACATGTGTGGACATGCACGCCAAACACACACACATAAAGCTTAAATGCAAACTCTTTTAAAATTTACTTACTAAAGACCTCCAAAATAAAACGTGAAAATGTTCTAGAAGTTCATGACCATTTTAAAAGTACATTTTCAATATCAAAACATGACCATTTAGTACCTCAAACACTATATAGAGCATAAATTTGTGATTAAAATAATTTTAAAATGTGTTCCTGTTCAGTAAATTGTTTATGGATTCATGAAGTGATGTTTTACATTACCATCCTGTTTAGCCCTGTTTCAATGGAGCAAAGTTGTGCATTCAAACTGTCTTTGCAGGTCTGTAGTAGATTTAACTAGGTAAAAATGCTTCATAAAAATTAGTCACAGAAGACAAATGTTCTCTGTAAGAGGTTATTTAAATCTTCTTTAAAACCTTGAGATCTGAAAAGTTCTTAGAGGGAACAAAGGCTTCATCCAAAGTGCCCTTGCTGAGCGATGCATAGGAAGTATACTCCCCTGTGTAGTTTTCTTTGAAATTATTTTCCATTTGGTACTTGACCTCTTTCAACACTACATATAAATTATCATCGTTTAGATGATTTCACAACTTACCTCTAGCACCTCAGAGATTTCCTCAGCTCCACCAGGAACATTTTCTGTGGTTTTAAGCTTGAATTCTACTTCATTTAGCCATTTGTTTGCCTTCTCCAAATATGACAATAACTCATGCCAACACGCCCAAACTTCCTAAGGAAGAAATACATATCACAGTTTAAATATTTTGATAAAAAATTGAACATGAAACTTTGGCATTCCATTTTTTAAACTTCTAAAAACAACATATTTTTATTGTATATCTTACCTTTCTTGCAGCAGCAGCTATTTTAAAACTTGACTAGTCATTTTGATCATCTAATACCTCTATATTAACAAATCATTATATATTTTTAAAAATATATGTACAAACACATATATAGACCTAGTTTCTGGCATATAGACTATTATCATGTTCTGTGACCTCCTCTAACCTTTATTATATATAGTTTGATAGTTAAAATTTAAATATAGATTGAACTATAGCTTTCTCTCAACTAAGTATTATATCATATAATTTTAAAATATTACTAGGAAGACATATATTTTTAAAAATTTTATTCATTCGTTTATTTTCTTTTTATTTTAAAAATTTGATCAGAGAGAGAAAGGAGAAATAATAAAGCAAGCCATCAGGTCCAGGACTCAAACCTTAGATAGCCAAGTGGGAGTCTGGCACCTCAAACACCATACCACCTGCCAGACCCTAGGAAAACATATTTTAAATTAAAATCTAAGGCTTCAGCTAAGTACCTATAGCTTTGTATCTTCAACAAGAGACATTTATTGGATAGGTACAGCATTTTTACGTTTGTTTGCTATTATAAGTTTGTGGTGAACAACATTATGAATATGTGATCTTTTTCTGTTTTTATTATTTCCTTAACGTATATTATCAGAAATATGACTACTAACAATTTCAAGGATATGATTATTTTTAAGTGTCCTTTGGTATATATCACGAAACTGATCATATACATAACTACTAATACATAAAAAAGGACAAAACTTTAAGATTGTTACAAGAAAACAGGAGACAATCCTTCTGATACAGGGATGCAAAAGGCTATCTTAAGACATTTTGTACATGACTGGTCAAAAGAAAAGAGATGAATAAATTTGACAATAAAATTAGAACCTACTCATCCAAAGACATCATAAAGTAATTTTAAAAATCCTTAAATAGGGACCAGCAGTTAGCATAATGGCTATGTGGCTGGACTCCCATGTAGTCGACCGTGGTTCGAGTCCTGGACTCTGTGGCTTAAACTCACGCTGGGTGCTTGTGTGTGTGTGCCCAAGATCCTGAGAGGAGAATGGAGGAGAAGGGATTGTGGCGTGGCCATCCCCTCTGGGAGGTGATTTCTCACTTTCTATCTCTCTGTCTCTCTCTGTCTTTCTGGCGAGCGCACATGCCCAATAAGAAAAAACCTCTCCAAATAAAGAAAAAAAAATCCTTAAATAGAAGAAAACTACCACAACATTTGTAACAGAGTTATAATATGAAAAAAAAATCAACATGTCAATTAAAAGATGAACAAATAATCTAACAGAAAATTGAAAGAAAGGCCAAAAGGAGCATTTCAAAGAAAAAAAAATGTAGGTATACAATAAACAGATGAAGAGATGATGTTCAACCTCATTAGTACACAAGAGGATGTAAGTCACAATCAACATGTGACGCTATTCAGTGACACAAATGAGAATTTGACAATTCCATGTGTGAAAGAAGATATGCAACAAAAACTAGACTTACTGCTGTTGGGTATGCATATTAGCCTATCATTTGGAGGGGCCAGCAGATGGCATAGCAGTTACGTTGCTGGACTCCTCCATAACCAACTGTGGTTTGAATCCTGGACCCAGTGGTTTGAAAATCACACTGGGTGTGTGTGCACACATGGGTAAGATCCCAGGAGGATAATAAAGGAGAAAGGGATTGTAACCAGGCAATCTCCCTGGGGGGGGGGGTGATTTCTCATTTTCCCTTTTACTGTCTCTGTCTCTCTCTCTTTTTGGTGAGTACATGTTCCCTAAGGCAAAAACTAATTTTAAAAAATCATTTTGGAAAACAATTTGTCATCTCTCCAAGATTAATGTCCACATACACAACATATATTAGAGAAACTTTTGCCATAAGGCAGGCACAACCACACCCAACAAACTTTTACATAAATGAACAAGATAGTTAAAAAGAACTGTTATTTTATGACTTTTTGTAATAATACAAAGAAACGAAAACTAAGAAAACAACCATAATGTCCAATGAAAGAAGAATGGACAAATATATTACTTTAAACAGAAAAAATAGTAGCAAAAATCCATAAATGTATCAAATAGAACAGTATGAATCTTGGGCAAGTGAGTCGCCACTAAAAATCTGTTCTGAATGTGTAAAACTGAACTATTTATTATTTGCACATTCATAGGTGTGTAATGAAATAGTTTTAAACAGAATAAACACAAGTTTTGAGATCATGGGCTTTTTTGGTGGTGGTTGTGGAAAAGGCAGGAATATGTGATAGAGGATAAGAGTATTATCTACTAGCTTTGGGATTGTAAATATTTGGCAATAGTCACCACCACCTGCTAACACCCAATCCCACTACCAACAAAAGCAAAGTCTAGAAAGGAAGCTTCGTTTTAGAAGAAAGCAAAATTCTACCAGATTTTCCACATTTCTCCTTTGTTAACAGCCCTTATTGAATGATAGAGGATATTTTATCTCTATCTGCTAAAAGAAAATATCAGTCCAATCTGCCTTGCAAGCCTATCCACCTTTCACAAAAACTGAAATTAAGTATTTTGCTTTAAAAGGTGATAGAAATCTTAAATCTGGGTCATTTCCAGCTCCTGCTGGACTACAGGCTGTCTTCCTTCTGGGCAACAATCCCAGTGGGAAAATATAAATATCTCCTTAAATACCCAAGGGTACCTGAGAGCTTTGAAGATAAGGGGATGTGATTGGTAACGTGTCTTACTAACTTTGCTGCAGATTGAGGTAATGAACTACCTTGCTGATTTAACCATCAGGATGGATGGCCTCTTCTGTCCTCAGTGCATCTGAAGGACACAGCTGGAGAGGCTGAATGTACCAGCTTTACAGGTCACCTTTGCTAAATAAAATATAGTCTTGAAGCCTGAATGGGAGATAGAAGCCACTTAGAATAACTGTGAAGCTTAACAGTTTGGAACTTAAAATTGCTTTGAAATCATAGAATTCAAAGTGGCTTTGAAGGAGAGTACAAATGAAAAAATAAACTTTCATTCAGAATGGTACACAAGCTGATGTGGTAACTGCCCCATACCCTGTGTCAGTTGTATTTATCCATTTCCTGGATAAAAAGGAAATATTTTAAATTCACTGTTGATCTATAAAACGTGTCTTGGAAACCTCAGGGAAAAAAAAGAAGAAAGTGCGTGTAGAATTTGGGAAACCAAATTTAATCAAACACTGGCATATTATAACAGGGTTTATGACATAAAAATGAGGGTATTTAATGCTAACTTGGGATGAGAAATTAGACTTTGGTCTCATGCATGCTATAAAGATGTAGAAGTGTGCCATGCATCCTGGGTGGAAAAACAAGAAAATTTACACCTATTAGGCTATAGGGAACTAGCAAGGAAACAGAATTATTTGGGAATATTGGTTGGGAAATAAGGATCCACCCATAAGAAATTAAAACCCATTTCACACAGCAAGGCAGAGCATAGAATTTTTGGTACCTTGGTAGAGACAAATAGAAAGATTCATAAGGGTCTCCCAACAGTCCAGAGCAAAAAGCATTTCTAGTAAAAGCAAGTACTGTGTGTGAGCTCATAAACAACAATAACAAAAAAATCATAAACCACATGAGGAAATTCACTACTTTCAGAGGGAGTCATTAGTTGTAACTAATAGAAGAATCCATACCTTATGTCATAGAGATAACAGAACAATTTTAGATCATTTTATAATAAATATGGTTAACTTGCTGGTATATGTTGCCAGTCGGATTTATTTTCTTGAGACTGTCAGCTAGAACTCACTTAAATAAAGGGGGAGGGGCTAAATTGCCTACATTCTATGTTGAGAGCACATCTGTTATTCCTTTCCATAGGCTCTGGTCTATAAAGAGAGGACTCATGGGGTGGACATTCTATGAAAGAGAAGAAAGGAGAGTTTGGAAAATCAGACAATTGTTCTTATACATATTATTTTTTTATGGGGAAACTCATTTGGATCCCTTTATTTTTCCTTCACAGAATCTAAAAGAAAATCACTCAACTTGTGGGTGAGTGTATTCAGGAAGGGGTGGTTGTTGTGAATTTCCTGTTGGTAGGGCCAAAGAGTAATTGTGTACAGCTTTTTCAAGTTTTTCATTCCTTAGAATTATGGAAGATGAGTTCTTACAGTGCCTACAGGCTCCGAGTTGAATGTGCTAGGTAAGTAAGACCCCAGGGAATCACTGAAGCAGTGGTCAAAAAGATGTTATCTTCAACACAATGTGGTATAAGGCTTTCTGCAATAATTAGCCTGAAATTCTTGTTAAATATCACAAGGTACCATGAATAAACAGAAGATATAGGGGGAGGGGGGTGTCAAAATCCATATGAATAAAGTCAACCTGGATTTCTGACAAGATCAACTATAAAGAATAAGCCAGGTCATATGGTAATAAAAAACAGAAAGCAAACACCACATTAATTAGTGCGGATGAACGTAGGTGTTAACAAAACGGAATGGCGATTGCAGCCAGCCAAGAGAAGGACATTCATAGAGAGAAAGTATTTTCCCCACTTGATCCTCCTGTATCCCAGCTATAGATCAGTATCCAAAAACGGTGAGAAGAAGAGACTGTAAGCCTATTGTTTTCTTATTCCTTATCTCTGTACAAATTGCTGAAAAGATAAGATTATATCTAGACCAGTGCTGGTGAAAGATTTGAATAAAGCATATGATTGAACTTAAATCTGTCTAAATTTTAATAACTAAGGGTGAATAAAAAGTTATGAGATTGGGACCAGCCGTTGGCATAATGGCTATGTCACTTGACCATGGTTCGAGTCCCGGACCCAGTGACTTAAACTCACGCCGGGCACGTGTGCGTACGTACCCAAGATCCCGAGAGGAGAATGGAGGAGAAGGGATTGTGGCGTGGCCATCCCCCCTGGGGGGTGATTTCTTGCTTTCTATCTCTCTGTCTTTCTGGCAAATGCATGCGCCCTATAGCAAAAAACTCTCCCCAAAAAAAGTTATGAGATCAGGTTGAAATTCTGTTTAAGAAACTAACTACTAGGCAGAAAGTGAAGTTTGACGTGGTTGGTTGTAGTCATTGGAAAAATAAAACTCAGGTTCATTACTCATGGAGTCTTCTCAGTCATACAGACTGCATATGATTAAATCGTTTAACTAAAGGGAGTAATAGAATTAACCACACAAAAGTAAAAGATTATGAAAGGGAGCAGATAGATTTGTAAAATAATTAAATAAAATCATGATGCATGGAAAATATGACCTTTGAAAAAATATAAACACACATTTATAAATAAATGTACTGGGTTGTCAGAAAAGTCATGACCTATTTTTCTATACAAAAATGCATCATGAAATTTCTGAGCCAACATATACAGACAGCAGTTAGCAGATTTATCTGTCAAAGGATCAATTATGCCATGGGCAATCAAGGAGAGAATTAAGAACTGGAAGACCGATTTTAAACATTACCCAGAATTAAGTAGATAGAGATAAAAATAAAGAAAATATTAGGGACCAGCAGATGGCATAATAGTTATGATACTGGACTCCTGCATAGTTGAGCACAGTTTGAGTCTCATACCTGGCGTCTTAAAACTCACTCTGGGCCCAGTGGCTTAAAACTCATGCTGGGCCCAGCAGCTTAAAATAGGCGCTTGGCGAATTTGTGTGTGTGCCCAAAATCCCGAGAGGAGAATGGAGGAGAAGGGGTTGCTGTGTGGCCATTCCCCCTGGAGAGTTATTTCTCGCTTTCTGCCTCTGTCTCTCTGGCAAGCACACATATCCTATAGCAGAAATCTCTCTCAAAACAATAAAAATAAAAACAAATATTAAAGGGAAACCAAGAATCAGAACAAAAGATGGGGAGATTCTTCATAGATCTAAAGAAGGTTTCCCTGGGAAGTAATGGAGAGCATGGGAAATAGTCTCTGCAAAGATAACAGAGAACCATTAAAGAAAAAAATAGTAATTTATCTGCTCTTACTAACACACGAGGCAACAAAGTTTAAATGAAAGCAAATCTATACACAGACAAAACAGAGCAAAACTGCAGAACAATGAGAAAATTAAAAGGTACGAGAGAAAATTACAAAGAAGCAATAATTTGATAGCAAAGTCTTTAACATCAATCAATTTCCAAAGGTGAGGGAATAATATTTTCTATGTTGTAAAAAAACTAACTGTCCCTGAACATCTATGTATTCAATCAGGTTATTCTTCAATACTGTGGGCAAAATAAAGGCATTTTCAATTGTGCAAAATCCAAGAGCGTTTGCTACTCGCTCAATGAAAGAGCAATAGGAATTTCAACACAGAAGTAACGGGAAGGATGAAAAGCAAAACTGATCATAGAGACTGGTAAAATTTGGTAACTCTAAATACATATTATATAAAATGTTCATTATTACAATGAAACAGCAGTGATGGTACTGACTAATTTGGAGGGAGTAAGAATAAGGCACAACTGAAAACTTAGGCCACAAAACTATGGGAGATGAGAGAGGTACGTTCACAGTTACACCATGCTAATGTTTCTACCATGTTATTGTCAGAGAGATACACAAAAGTATTTTTTGTTTTGAGAGAGGTTTTTTGCTATAGGGAACAGGCACTCACTGGAGAGACACAGAGAGAGATAGAAAATGAGAAATCAACCTCCTTGGGGGGATGGCTATGCTGCAATCCCTTCTCCTCTGTTCTCCTCTCAGGATTTTGGGTATACATGCACACACATCCAGCATGAGTTTTAAGCCTCCAGATCTGGGACTCAAACTGCAGTCAACTACGTGGGAGTCCAGCAATGGAACCATTATGCCATCTGCTGGTCCCAATACAGAAGTACTTATAATCACTGAATTTGTTGATTAAAGTGTGTATGATAATAATTATGGGTTTCATAAGATAAAGCACATAAAGTATGTATAAGAGGCTTTCAGAAAATTCACGCAAAATCCGTAATATGAAAAAAAACCCAAAAAACAAAACAATTGAGCTAGTCCATGGCTATGTGGTTAAGGCAGCCATATCCCACATGAGTGATTATGCAGTTCAAGTCTCAGAGCCAATGGCTTGAAAAAAACATGCCAGGCACATGTGCATGTATACCCTAAATACCAAAAGGAGGGCAAAATGGAGAAAGGATTGAGATGTGACCATTCCCCAGGGAGGTTGATTTTTCTCTTTCCCTTTCACTGTTTCTGGCAAGCACACGAGCCTCCTGACAATTATTATTTTTTTTTTGGAGAGTTTTTTGCTATAGGGCGTGTGCACTCGTCAGAAAGACAGAGAGAGATAGAGAGACAGAAAGCGAGAAATCACCCCCCAGGGGGGATGGCCACACCACAGTCCCTTCTCCTCCATTCTCCTCTTGGGATCTTGGGCACGCACACACATGCACCTGGCGTGAGTTTCAGCCACAGGGTCTGGGATTCAAACCTTACTTGACTACATGGGAGTCCAGCGACATAGCCATTACACCATCTGCTGGTCCCGCCTTCTGACAATTTTTTTAAAAAATTAAAAATAAAAAAAGACAGAAATTTTTAAAAAAAACTGTTTATGAATTTCAAACTGTTTTTCACCAAAATAAATTCTTTTTTCTTTTTCATTTTTTTCTTTTTTTTGCAATAGGGTGTGTGTTTTCAATAGAGAGCCAGAGAGCCAGAAATTGAGTAATCACCCCCCATGGGGATGGCCATGCCTCAATCTCTTTTCCTCCATTTTCCTCTTGGGATCTTGGACATGCACACACATGGGCCCAGCATGAGTTTAAGCTACCGGGTCCAGGACTTGAACTGCGGTTGACTACCTGGGAGTCCAGCGTCATAACCATTACACCAACTGCTGGCCCCAATAAACTCATGTTTTAATCCCAGTTTTTCATATAATTTTTGAAGTTCTCCCATCTTCTAAACCAGTGAAGAATAAAAAGAAACTAAGATAATTTAGTATCTTTAATACAAATAGAAAATGTTAGAAGTGTGATTACATATGAATGAGATATAGGATAATTTAATAAATGATCATAAACATTTTGTTATTAATATGAAAATAAATGATTGCTTCAGAAAATGTACTCCCAAATAAATTCTGATGGATTAGAGAGTATCATTTAAATGACTACAGGAAGCAAATAAAAATGCTTATGTAAAAAATTATGAACATATAAGGAAATTATATTTAAGCATTTTATTTAAATATCATCAGAAAGCAATTTCCTGAATATGAAAAGTCCCTCCCTCATATAACGTGACTGAATTGTGTGTGATACCCACGAGATTTTTACGGTATTGTCTTTCCGCTTCCCTTCCTGTTCTTTGTTTTATTCTCTCTAGCGCTCACATAGCACAACTATAAGAGCTGTGTCTTTATATCCTCAGCAACTCTGATCATTCCTGGCACATAGAAGGCACTATCTAGTGTCTTAGTAGGAAATTAGATAAGAAATAAGGAATGGTAAATAAACCATTCGAATTTTTATTGGAAAAACTCAGAGATCATATTTTGTAATTATAGAGTTGTACTACCAGAAATATCTGAGCTACTTTAGGTAAAAATTAATTTTTAAAATATTTTAAAGTCTACTTTATCAATCTAAATTGTATCTGCTTTTTTATCTTTCATTGCCAGAGGACTGGTACACTCAAGAGAGAGAGATAAAGAGAAAGAAACTAATGCTCTCCCTCAATGGGGCGTGCTAATGCTGCAATCCCTTTATCTCTATTTTGCCATCCTGTTGGGATCTAGGACACACATACACATTCAGAGTGTTTTTCAAGTTTCTAGGGCTGGGATTAGAGCTGTGAGTAGACAGGGGATTCTGCTCCCTTAACCACTAGGCTACAGGACTGGCCCTGGGTTCTTTATATGTAGTCTAATAAGCATAATGTGGACAGGAAAGCATGTGGGAAAAATATAGTGGGATGTGTGATAATGAATAGACATAATGTAAAATATCAACAAAAGTGCTAGTTAGGGTACATGTCTCGTAAAGAATAGGGCACAGAATTTATTAAAAAATTATTAAAGGCAATTATAAGATATATTTGTTCACAGGATAGTGTCCAAATATTATGCTTAAATAAGTTTATGCACATACAAATCTATGGGAAAAAAAGAATGATTTCTATACATCCAGAGAAGCTTATTAATAGGATTTAAGTGACCTAATAATAATAGTAATAAGAATAAGAATCAGGGGCCAGAAAGGTGGCATGGTGGTTAAGGCAGTGGATCCCACATGGCAGACTGTGAGGTTTGAATTCCCAACCCAGTGGCTTTAGAAAAATGCTGGGCACATGTGTGCACATGCCCAAAAATAGGAGAGGAGAATGGAGTAGGGATTGCAGCATGGCGATCCCCTGGGACGGGGGTGATTTCTCACTTTTGCTCTCTCTCTCTCTCCAGCAAGCGCATGCACCCTATAGCAAAACTAGGTTAAGTACTTGAAACAAAATAGCTCATTTAATTTTCTCAATGAGTATATAAAGGAGGCATTATTTTCATGTCTATCTTACCAATTGGAAATATATAAGTAAAACAACTGGCTCAAAGTCATACAACATATAAGTGCTAGAGTGAGGAATTTAAGTCCAAGTAGTTTTACAACACAATTTGTGAACTTTACCACTAGGCTTCATACGTGACCTTATACTGACATATAATTAATCGATAAATACTGAGAAGACCAACTGACTTCCAAAGTCTTGCATTTCCCATTCAGCCTGGTGCAGAGCCACTGGTAGTTGGTGGTTAGAGTATCCAGTTCCTTTTTTAAGGCCTCTTGTGCTACAGGTGGAGCTTGAGCAATTACACTATTTACAGACTCAGTAAGGAGTTTCACTTTCGTTTCTTTCTGCTGGGCCTCTTCTTTAGCTCTCTGGAAAACAAAGAACGGTCTGTTAGTAGCAAAGCAATGGACTATTTACTTCCAAAATGCATTCCTAGGTGCCACATAATTTCTTGTTCACTTATTGGGAGGAGACAAATAAAAATCTAATGTTCTCTCTAGTCATTTCCATAAATTTAGGTTTAAATTGGAAAATTGAAGAAAAATTAAAATCAGAATAGAATAGATATTTTATAAGAATAGCTTGAAAAGTAGTCTGTATGTGGGTTGGTATTTATAGCCAAATATGTATGTATCTATATAATTAAAGTTGTTCAAAACAGTTAAGAATCAAATATTTCAGTACTAATTAGGTTTAAAACTGGTTAGTACTCTAAATTTGAAATCATTCATAAATTATACAGAGGGACAAATGACATTGAAATCAGTAAAAATATTATTATTTAAATCAGATACTTAACATAGAAATGTCTTTTTAATATTACATTTGAGACCACATTTTGATGAAAGAAAGTTGTATTCAATAATTGGAAACACATGAGTAAAAGAGAAAGCAAAAAGCAGTCATTGATATCAAGAGCTGGCCTAATACAACTAGGCCCTGGTCTTCTCCTGTGGAAGATAAACTGTTGCATAGAAATTCAACACTGAACAAAGCCACCCTGTTACTATGGTAGATCAAGGCCACCACAAGACCACTCCATAATCATGTCTGATACAGACAAAAACATAAACACGGCCCAAACCACAAAACATCAAACGCCCACCTACCCCAGTTAATATGTGACTGCTATTTGTCAACTACAATTTCAGCCTCACTCCACTGTTCTCTCCTTCCAGAAAAGATGAGATACCCAATCATAGAGTTGCTTTTACTCAATGATCACAAGAAATCCAAAGCAAAGCCCTAAACCCTCCCTCCAAGCACCTAACAAAGTCGCAAATCCTGTAATGGTCTTTTCCTTACAGATCTCACTGTTTCCCTTGGGGTGCATTTTCCCTCATTGCGAAACATAAACCCAACTCGTTCAACTACAGGAGAGCTACTAGTGGTCCGAGGATACAGGACATTATATATGTATTATATTCCTTATGTTTATGTGTATTTTGAAAACACACACACACACACACACACACACACACACACACACACACAATTTATTTTTAGTTTGGGGTTCCTCCAGAGGCCAGCCATGGGATGATCTTTCAAGCATAAGTTATATGCAAGCGTGATGTGACTGAAATCTTGGCAGCTGAATGGGGATGAAGACCAGAAAAGGAAGAGAGATTATAAGGGTATATTTATTAAGCTCAGCAACCATAGTTGGTGATTAGAGTTTAATCTTGTTGGAAACCTCTGGGCAACATGTCTCAGTGTTATCCTATTCAGGGGTGAAGAAAGTAGGGTATTATTTATACATTATCTCCCATTATTGATTAAAGGCTGCTGAGGGAATGTCAATTTCCTAGTACTTGCAGCTTGCCAAACACATGAGAAAGTGGGACTTAGCGGCCACAGAAGCCTTTGGGTAAAGAAATACAGTTTCTTGCGGATAGAAGTTGGGCTTGCATATAACCTAGTGGTTAGAGTAGGGGGCTATAGGTAGGGCACAGACAAGTTCAGGTCTAAAATGCCTTTATATTTTTTAACATAATCACCTTAAGTTCTTGGGATCAAGCCACTCCATGCCTTAAAAGCATGCAGTATGATGGCAAATTCATGTCACTTGAACTGTATAATGTTTGCCTTCACTAATTTTAATTTAATTGATTGAAATTTTAGTTAAATATGTTTAATTTATCTGGCTTTTTTTGGCATCAATGACTATGAGATTTGTTTCCACAAAAATTGTATCTTGACTGAAGTAACTGTAACAATATCGATGACTGAGAACCATTAATCACTTAATGTGTGTTACTGTGTGCTATGACAACGACGTCATATGTGGTACCTCACAGGGAATTTAACAAATACTTGTGATATTTTACCAAACAAATGTATTTTGTTATACAGATATTGGACATCAGAAAACTAAAGCTCAGAGAGTTTAAGGAAATCATCCTGGGAGTTAAATCTTTTCTTTCTCATAGATTCGATTTAGTGGTCCCAGATACTCTGTAAAATGAGGAAGGAGGGTACAGCAGGTGGAGCGGTGGTTAAGGCACTGGACCCCCACATGGCTGACCACAGTTTGAGTCCTGGACCTGGAGGGTTACTTTCCTACTTTTCCTTTCTCTCTCTCTCTCTCTCTGGTCAAATTTATCAAAGAATAATGATGATACTAAACAAAATAAAATAATTCTTTCAAAAAAAGATGAGGAAGGAATATGTTGCAGTGGATCTAATTAATGATATTAGCTAATATGAGTATAAGCTACCCATGTAACTCTACACATTTAGAACAAGGAAGACTTCTTTCCCTGATTTTTCAAGGCTTATGCATATTCTTTAAAACAACAACAAGGAATGGGCTTAAATGCTATGAAAGATTGAGAGACAAGAGCAAAATCAATTAGCACAGGTAGATAAGAGGAAAGCAGATTATGATAACGTTTCCTACTATAACAAAATATATAAATCTAAATAGGTAGTAGCATAGTTCTGATATAATCCTCATTTAAAACGGTGGCTCTTTGCCCCCTTTCTTTCCAAAAATCCAACCACGATAAATGCTCAGACATTGTTTCTTGCCAACGTCTTGAACCAGTGGTTTGCAAAGTATAATTCCTCGGATTCACTCTGGATCTTGTTCCTTGGCATCACCTAGAATCTTGTTAGAAATGAGAAATATGGCCTATTCAGTGGTGCAGGGTAATGTGCTGCTCAAATTCTGCCGGATTCATGTGGAAGATTATGAGTTCAGTTCGCCAGTGGACCTATAGATGCTGGGTATGGGTGTCCACATGTTAGGTTCATGTGCCCATGATCCTGGCTGGCTGGGAAGGCTTAGAGAGGCATCACAGTGTGAGGTCCAATTGAGGGTGCTTGTCTTTCTCTCTCCCTTCCCCTATCCCTCTCTTTTTTCCCTCATTCTGCCATTTCTCTCACTCTCACTTTTCATTTTAAAAATGAAATATCTCAGGCCCACTCGAAATTCACTGAATTAGAAATACTGAAGGGTCAGGTCCAACAGTCTTTGTTTTTTTAAGTTTTCCAGGTGATTCTGATGTCCATTCAAATCCGAGAATCACTTGTCTAGTGATTATACAACTATATTTGTGTATTTACTCTTCTTGTATATGTACGTTTTGCTAAGCACCAAGACTACAGTTACAATAGTGTAAACTATAGAAAAAGAAAAACAG
Source organism: Tupaia tana (assembly GCA_026018925.1). Taxonomy (NCBI): domain Eukaryota; kingdom Metazoa; phylum Chordata; class Mammalia; order Scandentia; family Tupaiidae; genus Tupaia; species Tupaia tana. The sequence continues at coordinate 140,917,579 of JAKSZU010000009.1, read as the reverse complement.
TTAAAAATGAAGTTCCAGGAATCTTCTAGAGGGTTTGGTAAAAAAAAAAAAAAAAAAAAAAAAAAAAAAAAAGAAAGGAAAAAAATAGTCATTGCTGATCTCTGAGACTTTTGAAATCAGGTGTTGTATCAAACATGCCCCCTCGTTTCTTTTAGGTCAACAGAAAAGTTTTATTTAAAGGGGGAAAAATCCTTTTGAGCTACTCTTTCTCTGTTCTCTCAGGTCCACTCCTTCATTTTTAAACTTGCTTTCCCTTTGGCTATTGGCATGGCTCATTCGATTCTTTGTTCAAAACATCACGAACCTGAGTATCACCGCAGAAGCCATCCCACAACATATACGGTGACAAGCCAGCCAGCAGTCTGCCTCTTTAGGTTATTCCAGTCCCATAGTGAAGACTCATCTGCCCCTGCTGGAAAACCTGAAAAAACTATACAGGGACTACTTACTCTGTTATCCTTCCTTTTTTGGAAATGCCCTTCTTGTGAAGCATGGCAGTAATGAAAATAGAGGAAAAAAAAAAAAACCACTAAGCTGTAACACTGCAAATGACCATATAACTGGGCTATCGTCTGTTGGAACCTCCACTGAATCCTGCTACAAGTTTCCAGCACAAACAACATCTCACAGTGACACGCCTCAAGACTATCTCAAAGAACTGTCCCTGACCCTGCTCTCTCACCTAGATCAGAGAGGGTGAGAGTTCCATGATACCCGATAGGTAGGGCCAACTCCCCTTCCAGCATGAAACAGTTACAAAAAACAGACCATCCACCTTCATCTTCCCAAAAAGATTTATGTGGATCATGCCTCTCAGGGGGAAAATAAGATGGGAAAATTAGCAAATGGAAGCAAGTAAGTGGAGTATGTGTCTATGTGGCTAGTTAGAAAAATTGGTCAGAGCAGAAGAGTGTCTCGTCAAGGAAATGTACACAGTATATTGTGGGGGATCTATAGCTAATTAAGCCACATGTGATAAAGCCAATGAGAGGAGAACAATCAGTGGGATCAGTTGATGATCCACCACCATGACCTAGGTTAGAAAACTACAAACCTTGGGATCGGCAGGTGGCATGGTGGTTAAGGGTGCTGGATTCCCACATGGTCAACCACAGTTCAAATCCCGGACATGGTGGCTTCTTTTCTCACTTTCCCTCTTTTTTTTTTTTTTTTTGGCCTCCCTCTGGTCAAATTGGAAAACAGTAATAAATAAAGTTAAAAAAATAGTTCTTTAAAAGAATTACAAACTTCACAGAATGTAACTATCAGGCCTTTTGAGCCACTGGTTCTCTGTCCACTCAGGTCTGCTTCTACCTCTCGAGAGTATACTTTTGTTTTTACTTAATAAACTACCTTTTCCTTCTTCAAAGAAAAAAGAAATACAATAAAATACAGGGAAAAAATAAGTTATCCAAATAGCACTTTGATTTTAAAGTAAAACAGAGGAGAGAAAAGAAACAGAAGGAGGTCTCTACTTTTTCTCTTAGTAAACCAAGGAGAGATGTTGAAGTAGGTCTGTTAGTATCTTCTGACAATAAAGATAATTTGCTCTCAAAATGAGCACAGGTGGAAATCAGGGAATGGTAATATCACTACTCTCTATGTAGCAAAATTGACCTAAAGAGATTGCCTTGACTGACAGGCAGAAAATTCAAGACATGGGATCTTCCTGCCAACTCCCTGGGCTGCTGTTGCCTGATGCAAACTGAGCTTTTAAATGCCATTCCAGACTGCACTGATTCTGTACTATACCATTTTTTTAGAGAGGTTTTTGCTATAGGGTGTGTGTGCTCACCAGAGAGACAGAGAGACAGAAAGTGAGAAATCATCCCACCTCCCCCCACCCCCCAGTGAGGATGGCCACACCACAAACCCTTCTCCAGTCTCCTCTTGGGATCTTGGGCATGCACACACTTGCACCTGGTGTGAGTTTAAGCCACTGGGTCTGGGACTTGAACTGCGAAGACAAATTATTTAAACATGGTGCTCAAGGTGGAAAAACTGATTGGACCTCTCACTTTAGGGACTGTTTTCAAAATTAACAACTTTGAGATCATCTACTCTCGAGCACTGGAAAATAAAAGGATGTGATTGGGTGGTTGGCTGGGTAGGCCAACTGCAAGGCAAGAAGGAAGAGGAGAAAAGGGATTGAACCAGACAAAGGAACTCAGGGAGAAACAGAGTGCCTGAGCACAAGCTGCCTGCCAATGATTTACGTAGGGATTCATTTAGTAATGGCTTTAAAGGATTAGAAGAGGTGGTGAGAATAGAGCATAAAGGAATTGAAATAGGAGGAGAAAGGTTCCATGGGTGGTTCACAGTAAATAGAACAGAATTTGAAAAACAAAAAAAAACAAAACGGAATAAACCGAACAGAGTAGAATGGGGTCAGGATCTTCAAAAAGTTCATGAAAAAATGTGTATTATGAAAAAATTGTACGAATTTCAATTTTTCCTTATGCCAAAATAAATTCATACCTCAATTGTTCCACAGACTTCTTGACATCTCTTTGTATTCTATACTTGTAGAGAAGAATCGAATGGAATAAAAGAGAGTAGAATGAGAAGAATATGATGAGATGGGATAGGATGGAGTAGGATGGGATGGGAATGGGATAAAATATCTTCAATCCCTTTGGCTCTCCAAAGATAAAGTCTATGACTATGGCTAAATTATTTGACCTATTTAGAGATTTCAGTTTTCTGATCAGCAGAGAGAGGTGTGTTAGAATATTATTATACTTCCAAAATACCTTCTAGCTCTTACATTCTGATATAATTTTCCTCATGGTGACCTCCCCACAGCCAAATTTAAAATCATCTCAGTCTTTTGCTGGAGGTCATCTAATGGCTTCCCTATTTCAATACCTTACAAAATCCCTGTGTTAATAAATACAGGAGGAAATTAGGTTATCAAAACAGCACTGTTATTTTCAAGTAAAGCACAGGAAAAAAATAAACAGAAAAGTCTCTATTTTTTTTTCTCTGAGTAAATCCTGGAGAGATAGCAAAGTTGGTCTGTTAGTACTCCCCAGACCCTCAAACTCATCTAAACTCATTTATCCCTTGTTTTATACCCTCCAGCCAGGCAGGTCTCTCTTTTGTCAATTACTCTTTGGGTCTTTGTAGGAGCTATTTCCTCTGATTGAAATGTGCTTCCATGAGATTTTTTACATTGCATTTTCTTTTGTTTTCAAGTTTCTTTCTTTCTTTTTTGAGAGAGAGAGAAGAGAGAAAGGGAAAGAGGGTCTCATTCCATAACCCTTCCCTAAGCCTTCCCAACCAGCCAGCGTCATGGGCATACACATGCATATCCAGCATGTGCAAGTCGACTCATGAACAGAACTCCAATTATCCATGTGGCTGCACCACTCGGCCTGGTATTTTGTCATGATTCACATCTCTCAGATTAAATAGAATTCCTTACAAATGTCATATAAATCAAACCTTTCTCAAATAGCATCCTAATATCTCCAGCAACAGCCTAAACACTAATCATTCTCTATTTCACAATCCTGGTTTATTTTTTAGGCAAATGATCATCATCTCAGATGATTTCATTCATTTTTTCCACTCATTGTCTCCTCCCTCTCCCAACACCACTAGAATATAAATTCCAAAAAAAAGCAGGTAGTAGTCTTGCTCAGCACTATGTTCAGTATCTAGAAGGATGTTTTGGTATTTAGTATTACTCAATAAGTATTTGTTGATGAATGAAAGAATCATACATGGTGTTGCTCGGTTAGAATGATTTTGTAGATTTTTTTTTTCTTTTTAAAATATTTTCATTGCTAGAGGGCAAGAGAACTTGCCAGAGAGACAAACAGAGACAGAGAGAGGGAAGGAGGGAGACAAGAAGAGACAAACACTCTCCCCAATGGGGTGTGGTCACATTGCAATCCCTTCCCTCCAATTCTCCATCCCGTCAGGATTTGGGGCATGTCCATACATGCACCCAGTGCATTTTTTAAGTCACTACGGCTTGGATTAGAAACCATGTGGGATTCAGCTTTTTATGCACAGTGATTAACCTGCTACACTATGGAGCTGTCCTGATTTTGTAACCTTTAATAATCTAGACACTATTAGTTTACTCCAATTCCATCTCCCATATTGGTTTTAATTTTACTTTCTACATTTGTCTAAAGCCATGTAATAGATTCGATGTTTAAGCATGAGTTTTTATGTGAGTACTTTGTTATTTGCCATAATAAATATTTCTATGTGACCATATAAGCAATATAATAAAGTACACTGAGGATAATAATTAGAATAATATATGAAGGGGAAAAAAATGGCCTGTGTAGGTAGAATTTCCTACACAGGACTTCTTGTTGTATCATCTTAAGAGACTTTAAAGTGTGTGATCAAGGTCTGTATATTATCCCCAACTTTATTAAAAGATGTTTCCTAATTGGTTGCAACATTTTAAAATTAATAGTTTCAAAATATATTGTTAATTCAACTGTATAAGATGAACATAATTTTCTTCACTTGCATTTTTGTAATTGAGCAAGTTCATAAAAATAAATTGTTTATTAAAGAAAAAAATAATTAGAATAATAACTACGGAGTTTGAAGCACTGATGCTGTGTCAAACATTGTGTTAATACTTTAATGTTTCATTCTTCTAACACTTCTGAAAATCCGGCATTTTGATAACCAGTTCACAAATGAGGGACATTCATGTAACTCACCCAAGATCACGTAAATTGCAAAGGGCCAAACCAGGTTATAAACACAAGTGTCTGGCTCTACAACGATTTTGGTTTGTCAAAAGGCCTCAAAGCAAACAGATACCAATATTTCCCAAAGGTTAGTGTGGTTAGATTAGGCATTACAACCAGTACACATAAATATCAGTGATCTTTGCTACAAACCATTGAGTGCCTACTCTGAGCTAAGCGATTACTTACATCTTAGTTTCAATCATCGGTTCACACATTCAAGTTAGGAACTGAGATCATATAAACGTGCTAAAATAGAGGACAATGCTGACTAGTGACTTACTTAAGGCAAGTACTGAAATGCTACTGTATAGATTCAAGTCCAGACCTCACCTCTATGTCCATGATATCCATGTCTTTTGTCCAAAATCAATGTTATGCTTTGTGTATTCCATTGTTCAAGAGAAGTACCTATAAGTTCAGTCCTTTCCTTTTTTTTTTTTTTTTGAGAGGTTTTTGCTATAAGAGTGCGTGCGCTTGCCAGAAAGAGAGAGAGACAGAGACAGAAAGCTAGAAATCAACCCCCAAGGGGGATGGCCACGCCACAGTCCCTCCTCCTCCATTCTCCTCTCGGGATCTTGGGTACGCACGCACACGCACCCAGCATGAGCTTAAGCCACCAGGTCCAGGACTCGAACCGTGGTCAACTACATGGGAGTTCAGCGACATAGCCATAATGCCATCTGCTGATCCCCAGTCCTTTTCCTTTTTTCCCATTGTAAAGGCTACCAGTTAAAATATGTAATACTTCCAAATTCTAAGAAACCTTTTTTAACTCCAAGAGTAACACAAACCATTGACTACATGTTAAATTGTCTTTTCAAGAATACTTGGTCACGGTTTCACCTTGGATTTACGTGAGCTAGAAAGAGTTAATGTGGTCAACTGCTTCCACTCTCTGAATATTACATGATTTCAAGGGAATGATGCTTCAAACTGTGATTATCAATATTTATATTTTGATCACAATGTATTAAAATTAGTAAACAGTTTAGCAGTTTTAAATAATGCATGTAAAACTGGAAGCTACATCGATTAAAAATTAACCTCTACCGTTAAGCCAAAAAGAGAATGGATTAAGAAGAATCATAATTTCAAGCAATTTTGCATTTCTTTCCTTTTTTCATTCCTTGCTTTATCTTTATTTAAATTTACTTCTCGAGAGAGAAATATATATATAGAGAGAAAGAGATAAAAACAGGGACCCCTCACAGAGTCTTGCCATACCAAGAAACCAGTCCCTCCCATCCCCCTATCCTCAATGCCTTCTACCCAGCCAGGATCACGTTCAGATACACTTTGGATGTGAAAGCTCAGCCTTCCCATATGGTCCACTATTGTGCAGTGGTACCTTATCCCTTGCAATATCTACTGTATTGTATTTGGTTTATTTTACCTTCATCTCTTCAACTGCGGTCTGTAATTCATCTGGTGTTTTGTATTCAAAATCTCTCTCTAGATATTCTTCTTCAGCTTGCGTCATCCACTCATGCATCTCTGACAGATCTTTTTGAAGGCTTATGGTTTTATCCAAACCTCCCTTTAAGGCTTCCTTTCTGTCATAGACCTTTCATAAAACAAACAAGCAAAGAATGACAAAACGTTAGCATTCCATTATTAGGGAACAGTCTGTAAATAGCAGGAATCTTAGTAAAGATAAAGCAAGAAGTAAAAGGCTTACGTGCATAACAACAACAAAAAAACTCACGGGAGATTGAATATACTTATTTTCATATAAGTGTGAAAATAAGATATTGCCATTTACTTTGCATACATAAAAATGAACAGGTTGCCCTAGAGCAATATTTTAGTTGTAATGTGTAACAACATTTTTCTGTGAATAGAGAAAAACCCAACTTTTATGATACATTTGAATAGGAAAAGTAATTTGATTGGCATTCACAGAGGTAGTAATTCTTTGTGCTCTTTGATACTATTTTATAGTTTCAAATATCCTAGGAACTTAATAATCACTTATCTATAGAAAAATCTCATAAATCAAAAAGACAAGTGAAAAATACACTAAAAGATAACTACCAGAAAGAAGATAATATATGGAGACACGTGTAAATGTTCCAATATCACTTATAGTTAATGACTGCAAATTAAAATGAATTAATGCTTTCTCCTACTTAAGAGAGGGGAGAAAAAAAAAACGAAGCAGAGATGCCTAGTTTGGGCAGGGATGTAAGGAAATAAAATTTTCATATGTGTTGAGGGTATTTGACATAGTACAACCTTTTAGATAGTAAGTTGGTTAAATGAATTTTAAAATGCTTATGCTCATGAGTCTGACTCTATGTTTCCACTTTAAAAGTGAATAATACCAACCAAAGTATACAAAGTTGCACCTACAGTGTTAAATTCATTTTTTAAGACAGCAACAAATTAGAAACAAACCCAGATATGCTTTCATGGAGGACTGCATAAATTGATATATACATACCATAGGATGCCATGTATTATTGATACATCTGGACTGAAATGAAAAGTTGTTCAATATATAATTTTCCATTTAAAAAGCAAGTCATGAAACACTGTATGTGGTTACAGGTTATATCTGCCTGTTAAAGCCTCATACATTTCTGAAATATTAAGACATTTTACAATGCAATGTATTATTCAGTAACCAGAAAAATAGCAAAACTTAAAACATTTCAAAGAAAATCATATACATGCTAATATATGTATTAGCACAATAATCATAAATAGTGCTTTACTTTTTAAAATTCTTTAGAGGTTTTTATCTTCAGATGTGTGTACTCGCCAGAGAAAGACAGACAGAGACAGGGAGAGGGAAAGTGAGAAATCACCCCCCAGGGGGAATGGCCACACTGCAATCCCTTCTCCTCCATTCTCCTCCTGAGATCTTGGGCACACACGCATACAGGTCTGGTGTGATTTTCAAGCCACCAAGTCTAGGACTTGAACAGCTGTCTGCCATGTGGAATTCCAGTGACATAATTGTTATACCATCTGCTGCTCTGAGGGACCAGCAGTTAGCGTAATGGCTAGGTCATTGGACTCCCATGTAGTTGACCGTGGTTCGAGTCCCGGACCCAGTGGCTTAGAACTCACGCCGGGTGCGTGTGTGTGCGTGCCCAAGATCTCAAGAGGAGAATGGAGGAGAAGGGATTGCGGCATGGCCATCCCCCTTGGGGGCTGATTTCTTGCTTTCTGTCTCTCTGTCTCTCTGTCTCTCTCTGTCTTTCTGGTGAGTGCACACGCCCTATAGCAAAAACCTCTTCAAAAAAAAAAAAAAAAAAAGAAAAGAAAAAGTAACTCTATTGAAACAATGTTGTTATTCTCTCATTGATTAAACAGAGATCAATATTTTAAGCAACAGAGTTGTACTAACAAAGTTTGAATATATACTGCATGGTTTTAGTAAATTTTTCATGGTATTTGACGCATAGTTAAAATATGTAGCATCACCATCACAATGATTTCACTAATAATTTATAATTATACTGAACCTAACGTATAATAGTTAACACCATTTTAAGTTCATTACTTCTCCAGGTGAATATAGTACCTGATCAATTGAAATGTAAATGGATGCTTCACTCTGATACATCTAGAACAATGTGTCTGACAATTTTACTAGTAAAGGTATAAATATTATTTTGCATAGTCAATGAGTCTGTAATAAGCCTAAATACGCATACTGTTAAATTTCAGTTCAGATACTCTGTTCTGTTATAATCTTTTGAGGCAGTTTATGAAGTTATCAAAATGTTAGAAGGACTGGGACCAGCAGTTAGTGTAATGGCTATGTCGCTGAACTCCCATGTAGTCAACTGTGGTTCAAGTCCTGGACCCGGTGACTTAAACTCACGCTGGGCACGTGTGCATGCGTGCCCAAGATCCCGAGAGGGGAATGGAGGAGAAGGGATTGCGACATGGCCATCCCCCCGGGGAGTGATTTCTCGCTTTCTGTCTCTCTATCTCTCTCTGCCTTTCTGACGAGTGCACGTGACCTATAGCAAAAACCTCTCCAAAAAAAGAAAAAAAATGTTAGAAGGACTAACAGAACATATTCAAACCTTGCCATATATATATGCTATAAAGCTAAAGCAGAGGAAAAGGACTGGGTATGATTTATTTGTAAGGAAAGAAAGCTAGGCGTTCATTCTCAGGCAGAGGAATAAACGTATTGAAAAGAACACTGACTTCAGAATCAAGATACCTGGACTCCATTTCTGGCAAGCTAAGTGAGCCCACGACATATTTAATTTCTCTTTTTCTCACCTTTGTAACTAATTTAACAGTTGGACCAGATGATTCTTAAGATTTTCTGTTTGTTTGTTTGTTAATCAGATTCAAAATTCTACAGCTCAGAGCCAGCAGAAGGCATATTTGGTTACATCGCTGGACTCCCACAGTCAAATGCATTTCAATTCCTGGACCCAGCAGCTTAAAACTCATGCGGGGCATGTATGCATGCATGACCAAAAATCCCAAGAGGAGAAAGGAGGAGAGGGGATTGCAGTGTGGCCATCCCCCCGGGGGGTGATTTCTTGCTTTCTGTCTCTGTCTCTCTGGCAAGTGCATGTGCCCTATAGCAAAAATCTCTCTCTAAAAAAAAAAAAAATCTACAGCTCTATGACTGGTTTATGTGTGTGTGTGTGTGTGGGGGGGGGTGTATTTGTTTATTAGGAAGGTGCTTCAGATGTTTGAAGGATTTAAGCAAAAATGTTTTGGTCAGAATGACAATTGTTCTTTACCCTTACCATGTTAGTGATTTCAATATGCTTGCTGTAAACTGCCCAATTTATCCCTCAGGTTCAGCTGTTGACACTGCCTCATAATTGTAGATACAGTACAGTTCTTTATATGCTCTTTTTTTTTTTTTTGGAGAGGTTTTTGCTATAGGGCACGTGCACTCGCCAGAAAGACAGAGACAGAGAGACAGAAAGTGAGAAATCACCCTTCAGGGGGGATGGCCATGCCGCAATCCCTTCTCCTCCATTCTCCTCTCGGGACCTTGAGCGCGCACGCACACGGGCCTGGCATGAGTTTAAGACATCGGGTCCGGGACTCGAACTGCGGTCGGCTACATGGGAGTTCAGTGACATAGCGATTACGCTAACTGCTGGTCCCTTCATGTGTTCCTTTGTAAACGTTATAAATTTAACTTTTAGTACTATCTAGAAGCTGTACATTTAACTTTCAGTACTAACCCCATCCCCACTTTCTCTAATCTCTGATCTCTGAGCAAAAGCTATCTTTGGTCTTATCCAAGGGCAGTGACTCCTGTTCAGAATTGATGCTCTGAAGTCAGTCCTCCCTTATATCTTCCTCTTTGTTTTTGTTTCTTTTACATCATTCTACAAATATGTTCATGGATTCTCACTCCCGTGGTTGAAAAAATTTAAACATCCATCTACCACAACTCCACAGTTAATTTTTAGCAGCAGTCTAATCTTGTTTTTTTTCCCTCAAATATTCCAACTACAACCTGTCTTCTGTCCTGCCCACTCCACTAAAATCTTGCTTACTAAGATTATGAAGGATTTTGTAACTCTAATAGTAATTATACACTTTCCAAATAATCTCTTAATTTACCTCTCTATAATTCAGAGTGTATGTCTTGTTAGTGTTTGTTTGTCATAGGGCACGTGCATTCATCAGAGAGAGAGACAGAGATATAGAGAGAGGAAATGTAAAAAATCATCCTTCTGGGGGATGGTCACATCAAAATCCCTTCTCCTCCATTTTCCCCCTGGAATTTTGGACATGCACACACATGTGCGTGACATGATTTTCAAGCCGCCAGGTCTAGGACTCGAACCACAGCTGGCCACATGGAAGTCCACTGTTGTAACTACTACACCACCAGCTGGCCCCATATGTCTCGTCAGTCTTTGAGTGTTAAAATTATATCTGATTTCTTGAAAGCCCTCACTTTCTTGACATTGCAGTTCCCTGATCACTTTTTGCATATCTTTTTTTTTTTTCCTAATTCCTTTGTTGGCTTCCTTTTACTTGTTGACACTTAAATATTAATGTTTCCCAGAGTTCTGACACTAGTTTTCTTTTCTCCTATCATCACACTCTTTATTTTAAAAGTGTTTTCCTATCCAATTTCTTTCTCACATATGAAGTGATGTTGCAGACACCTTTTTCATTATGGCCAAACACATATATATATCTGAGTAGACAACAGGCACCTTAACTCAACACACTTATGTTTTCTCTGAGATCTGTTTCTATGATTATGTTTCTGATCTACATTCATAATACTGATTGTTAAACATTTACCAGCACATTGATAGACTATGTATTAACCCCTCCCTGTACAAATTGTCCATAGGCCAATGAACACGCTTAGATTTTATAGAGTACCTTGGAAAATTGTTAGAAGGTTTTAAGTAGAGAAGTGATATAATCTGATATTTTTTTCTCTAATTTTAATTTGCTATAGGGCACATGCACTCACCATGGGGGGAGGGAGAGAGAGGAAAAAAAAAAAAGAGGGAGGGAGAATGAGTCCTCATCAAAACTTAAAAAAAAGGAAGAATTTACCAAATTTGTTGGCCCAAGCAAGAAATATAAGACCATGTTACAGAAACACAATATTGACACCTGAGTGAGAGAAGCTCAGTGCAGTCTGGCCAGGGAAGACAGACATTTCAACGACATTTGAGCAACCCTGGCACTTTGGTCTAGTTTAACATATCACCTCGTTATGTTAGTTAGTATAAAATGGAAACACACACACACACACAAACCTCAACAGTGAAAAGATAAAGCAAGACATATTCAAACCATCTCTGTCTCTAGAAAAAACTTGAACAAATGTTGGAAGAGGTTTGAACAGTAAACTAAACATGATGTCAGAAGAACATTATGTATTTCAAATTGCTTCAGGTCTCTCAGTATCCACTAATATTGTCTTTTTCTTTGCCAGTTTCATTTTCTACCTGGATGGTTGTTTTTCCTACCCACTTCCACTTGAGCCCCTTCTATTTATTCTTCATATAACAGGAATATATATATATATATATATATACATATATATATATATATATATACACACACACACACACACACACACACACAATTTTTAAAATAATTATTTAATTTTATTTATCATTATTGTTCTTAGTTTGCTACAGTGCACACATGCTTACCAGAGAAAGAGAAAGAGAGAAAGAGGTAGAAAAAGCCACTAGGTCTGGGACTTGAACCATGGTTGGGCATGAGGGAGTCCAGTGTCTCAACCACCATGCCACCTGCTAGCCTCTATATAACAAACTTTTAAACAACTACTTTAAGTGATGCCACTCCTATGCCTGAAAGTCTTTGATGGTTAGTTTCTCAATGGACTTGACATATAGACTAAATCCGCACTCTGTTCTGTAAGAGTATTCAGAGCTCTTCTTTCCCATCCATTTTGCCTGGCCTATGGCTGCTCCACTTCCAGTGGCTTCCTTTTAAGTTCCTTGAACATGCTCAGTCCTCTCTTGCCTCAGAAGTTTCTCCCAGTTCATTCTCTATTCCGAATTCCCCTAGCCCATGCATCAAACTGTCAGATTCTTCTCATTAATCATACATCAGCTTTAATTTCACCTTTTCAGAAAAGACTATACTGACCACTCAATACAAAGTAGTTTCACTGCTACTGTTATTCTCATTCAGAGTGTTCTAATTACTGAATTCAGAGTATTTAGCAACAAATAAAATTAGGCATTGGCATGATATTATGTTAACTCAGTTACTTTCTATCTTCTCTACTGAAGTATAATCTCCATGAAGATAAGTACTGATAAATACCATGTTATATTCCTCACTTATATCTGATACAAAATGTTTAATAATTATATATTGAGCTAAATACAATAAGTAATATAGAAAAATAATTAAATATTTCTTTAAGTAATTTATGTATTCATGTACCCCTGATTAATTTATCTTTTATTTTAATTTTTTTTGAGATTTTTGCTATAGGGCACATGCACTTACTGGAGAGACAAACTCACCCCCCAGGGGGGATGGCCATGCCATAATCTCTTCTCCTCAATTCTCCTCTTAGGATTTTGGGCACGCATGCACACACACCCAGTGTGAGTTTCAAGTGGCCAGGTCCAGGATTCGAACCACTGTCAACTCCATGGGAATCCAGTGACCATTACACCATCTGCTAGTCACTCTGATTAAGTTATTTAATAAATAAGTATATGATAATGTAAAGACATGAGTATTATTATAAACTTTGTTCCTTTTCTCCCTTCTCCCTCTCTCTTCTTTTGAGTATGGTTGATTCATTTGTGACTATTTTAGCAATGGCTACCCTTTTTACTTTAGAGATAGCTAAAATATTGCTACTTTTCATTTGGGTATATAATCTCTGGAATTCAAAATGATCTAACCAGTTTTTTAACCTCCAAAATCAGATCCTGAGATCTCAATGTATCATTATGTATATCAGAAAAATCGGACAATTTTGTCTAAATCGTTTTTGTTTTCCAGACCTTGACATCTAGTAACAAAGTTTTGTTTTGTTTTGTTTTCAGGTTTTGGTCATAGGGCATGTGTGCTCACTAGAGGGAGACAGAGAGGGCCATGGAGAGGGAAAGTGAGAAACACCCCACATGTAGGAATGCCACAGACCCTTCTTCTCCATCCTCCTTCTGGAGTCTCGGGCATACATGCACACATACTGGGCATGATTTTTCAAGCCATTAGGTCCAGGACTTAAACTGCAGCTGACCACGTGGAAGTCCAGCACCTCAATCACTATGCCACCTGATGGCCCCAACAAATAAAGTTTTATCATTAATCCAAGAGAGAACATCACACCCTCATTTTGTGGGCAGACATTTCTATAATGCATAGATTTACACTGTATTTCTGTTCTCTCTGGAACACTGAATTGGTAGCGATATGCAAGCCTGGCTTCCCTGTTTTTACTGCATTGTGTTCCTCCTCTTGTAGAGTGCTTGATTTCTTTCATTTTAAACTTAGGGCATTTGTGACAAACTCAGAGCAGAGGCAGGGTGAAATCCAAAGAGAAACAAAGAGACATAAAATATTCCACGATTAGAAAGTGAGATCAGAACATGCCCAGGATCTATAGAGTTTTTATTATTCAGCAGGCCAATGTGCTTAAAATACTTCTCTTGAGTGACAGATACATCGTTAAGCAAGGACATTTGAAGAATAGAGATGTTTTAAAAATTACACTTCAATAAAATGTAAAAACCTTGAGGTTTCAGTGATATTGTTGACTTTCTAATTTTCTTTTCTGCTCTTGTTTTTTTTCCCCTTGCTCTAACTGAATCGGTGGTGTTCTTTCTCTTCACCCATTAGGAACAGGGAATGAATACCTTTAATACTGGCCTTTCAGGAACACATCAATAGTATAATCTATTTAAGTAATAATTTTTCTGAACTACTCCTCTAGCACTGACTTCTACCAGTGGAGAAGAATGCAAGCCAGCTGACCCAGGGCTATCTCATCTGGAAGTTAATAGAACTGTTGAGCATTTGTCAATGACTGTATTAGCAGGGTGACTTGCTTTGACTTGCACTTTTCTAAATTCTTTTCTTTTTCAAATTTAGCTTTTGTCTTTTGGCATTATTTCTTTTCAACTTTGAAAGTTTACTTAGAAATATAACCAAAGATTGACTACCTCTAATGCATATAAATAGAAACCTCTCATTAACTTCCAAAACGTATTGCTGAATTTTAAAATAATCAGTGCTTTATTTGAAATTTTATCTTTTGAACAAGAAGAATGTGACATACACTATTTATGAATATATTATTTTATTTTCCATAATTTAATCTTTGAAATTTTTAAGAGATTTTTTGCTATAGGGTACCTGCGCTTGCCAGAGACAGAAAGCGAGAAATCACCCCCAAGGGGAGATGGCCATGCCACAGTCCCTTCTCTTCCATTCTCTTGGGATTTTGGGCACACACGCCTAGCATGAATTTTAAGTTGTCAGGTCCAGGACTCAAACCACGGTCAACTATGTGGGAGTCCAGTGACATAACTACTACACCCTGTGCTGGTCCCTAATGTTTGAATTTTTAATAAATATTTATAAAACATTCTGCTATATAAGGATGAGGAACTCCTATAACATTATACAGCTATTTTGTGGGTTCTTTTTTTACATTCAGCCATTCTTAACTATATCTCAGTTTTAATTCATTTATTCAAATAAATGTATTGAAGAAGCCAAACTTGGAAAATTTAACAATCAAAAGTAAAAATTTACTGTATTTGTACACAGAAATCTATTATTCATTTATTTTATTTCTATGTCAAGCATGCATGTGTAAAGTATTTTTTGTTAATCCGGTTACTATTACAAATTCATACACTGGAGAAAACACGCATTGAAAATAATGCCTAAGCAAAGGATTTTATTTTCTGTGCAATATATCTGTTCAAGGTTATTTTAGGGCCTCAATAAGAAGGCTACGTACTATTTAAAATATTGACTATAAACTATTTCTATAGGCTAGAAAAAGAAAGTTGTCTGACTTAGCCATACTTTAAAGTATCATCACAGTCAGGAAGGAGGCTTTAAATAAAGGTAATAGTAAAGGGAAACATTAAGACATACTATTTAAATTGAGGCAAGCCACAGGGAAAGACATTGTCCTTACCTGCTGACACACATAATCCCATTGAGCGTTGAGTTCTTTGAGCTCTGCTTCAAGTCTGGATGCAAACTCTGGCTCCGCCTCATGCTTTATTTTCTGCCCACCTTCATTGACACTGTTCAGACTGGGCTGAATTGTTTGAATATCATTGACTAAAAGCTAAGGAAATCATTAAATTTAGGTTGGCTGAAAAAATTACCACCATGTATTAGAAACGCGACACAGAAAAGAAACATACAATTTTAGGAATCATGACATCGCATATGAATTTTGCCCTTAAAATCTGAAACACATATAACTACAGCTATAGATACAGATGTATTGGGTCATTGGGAAAGCCATGACACATTTTTGCATAGAGAAACAAAGAAAAATACATCATGACTTTCCTGACGACCTAATAGATATCCACATCAGTCTTGCAAAAATTAACATGTTCAGTGGTTATTATGGTATAATTAAAGTAGAGAATAACCTGCATTGTACTTCTATCAGAAACAAAAAGAAATAACTTTAATATTTCTTGTTTAAAAATGTGTGAAAATGATGGGCTTTATACATTACTTTTTCTGAAAGGATTTTGGTTTTCAAATACAGGATATTGCAGCAATTATTTATAGCATGATGGGTGTGAAGGTTATTTGGAAGGTAGATTTGCTTTTTTAGTGTGTATTTGAAAAGAAAGTTCTTTAAAGAGCTAGGTTATTTTCTTCCTAATACATGACAATGGTACAATGAATACCATTTCAAAAATCCATATTGTGTTATATTAAAGTGTAGTGCATTCATTATGTAGGGAGGGAACAATACAATATGAATATCTATGATAAGATATAACAAACTGCTCAAATGGTTCTTTCCTTTTAAATTACACTGCATTTTATATTAAAAATAATCTTCTAAAGTGAGTTTTGAGTAAAAGGCAGTGTTTTCTTTTTTTTCTTTTTCTTTTTTTTTTTTTTAAGTTTTGCTATAGGGTACATGTGCTCACCCGAGATAAAGAGAGGGAGGGAAACTGGGAAGCTACTCTGCAGGGAGGAAGACCACAAAACAATACTTTATCCTCCAGTCTCCTCAGGAATTGGGGGGACACAGGCACATGCACCTGGCATGATGGTCAAGCTGCCGGGTCTGAGACTTGAACTGTGCAGTCGGCCATGTGAAATCCAGCACCCTAACCTCCATGGCATCTGCTTGCCCTGTTTTTATTTTGTTTTGTTTTGTTTCATTTTTTAACCCAGGCTTTCTCAGCATTGGCACTGACATTGTGAACTGTGTAGTTCTTTGTTGTGGGGGACTGTGACATTGTAGTATGGTTAGTAGCATCTTTGGCCTTTACTCAATAGAAACAATTACAATACACCCTCCTCCCCAAGCTGTGACAATCAAAAATGGCTCCAGACATTGCAAAATGTCCCTTGGGGAAGCCTAATCATCCCAGCTGTAAACCAGTGACCTAATCAAATAAAATTACTTATATGAAAGTCTTCATATAAAAGGCATCGTATAAAAATCTTACTCTGCACTGTTTCAGCTGTTTTTTTAGAATTTCTGAATCCCCAAGGGCAGGCCATTCCTCCTTCAGGAAAACATCAACTTCAGCCATCCATTTCCTCAGGGTTTTTATATGATTCTGAAAAAAAAAGTCATTATTGGGGTGCTGATTACTTCTAACACACTTCATCACAGTGATATGTCTAAATACAAGCCCAGAAACAATTCCCATGTTTGAAGGATGTCTCTAAGTAGCTCTTCAGGAAAAGAGTATTTTTACTAAGACTGTATTTTTATGGTCTACTGTATGAGCACTGGTGTATGAAGTCTGCTATTGTTAAAAATAAAAAATTACTGCCAAATGTGGTTTTATGATGTTACTCTCGAGAACATTAAATCATATCCCCCTCTAGAGAAATTTTAAGTTACAAAACAACTCATGATAATACTAACAATGTGCCCTTACAGTACATAAAACAAACTATGAACAATAAACTCAATGTAATGGTGTCTTTATAGCTTCCCTAAACCTGAACTTCCACAAATTGTTTCTACAGTTGACAGTTTAAATAGTCCCTCCAGTTGGAAACTTTCAAAGCAAGATTTTGTCATTTTTAAAAAGAAAGCTTTTGTTTTTAATTTCTTGTTTTGTTGATCCGCTTCAAGTAGTGAGCAGGTAAAAAGTGTCATCTTTTATCATTTATAAATAGCCAAGTATGTCCCATTATTCCATTCTTTTCAATTTTGCCTCCCTCCTTTTTTGCTGCTTTTCAAATGTATGATTGTCATTTCTTTATTTCCATATAATTCAACTATACTGTTTATTCCCTCCTTCCTTAATTAAATGTCTATGCGTTTCGTAGAAAGTTTCTCCTTCATGTTATACATATTAATATACCATGCAAGCTGTCAATTAAAGAAAGATTTCCCTTCCAACATAATTAGTAATAATAATTTTAGAAGCATTTTATAAAACCTAAAACTTCAATACCGTCATCTTGTTCATCTCTCGCAAATCTGGTTTTGCTCTTCTTCCACATCTTTGTCCTTGTTCAGGTTTTATGACTGGCTACTCTATTACAGCTTTAGCTCCTCTTTTTTTTTTTTTTTTTTTTTGGAGAGGTTTTCACTATAGGGCGCGTGCACTCGCCAGACAGACAGAGAGAGACAGAGAGACAGAAAGCGAGAAATCACCCCCCAGGGGGGATGGTCACGCCGCAATCCCTTCTCCTCCGTTCTCCTCTCAGGATCTTGGGCACGCACGCACACACGCCCGGTGTGAGTTTTAAGCCACCGGGTGCGGGACGCGAACCGCGGTCGACTACGTGGGAATCCAGTGACATAGCCATTACACTAACTGCTGGTTCCCCTCTTTTAAAGTTTCTTTCTTTCTTTCATAAGCATGAGAACAAGGGTGAGAGAGAGAGTGAGTAAGAAAGCTCAGCACCCTCTATAGGGTCTGTCACACCACTATCCTCTTCCTCCAGCTAGTCAGGATCTTGGGTGCATGTGCTGGCATGTTTCAGGTTGACTTGAGATCCAAACCCATGGTTGATCAAGTGACTTCCAGCATTGTAGATTATTGCTACCAGCAGTGCCACAGAGGATGGGCCAGCTCCTCATTTGGGTACCTGTTTCAGTCTTAAAACACTCTAATCATTTCTCCTCGTTGGTGCCAGTAATCAGAAAACACTCTCGTGGGACCAGCAGCTAGCTTAATGGCTATGTGGCTGAACTCTCATGTAGTCGACCATGGTTTGAGTCCCAGACCCGGTGGGTTAAACTCATGCCAGGCGCGTGTGCATGCGTGCCCAAGATTCCGAGAGGATAATGGAGGAGAAGGGATTGTGGTATGGCCATCCCCCCTGGGGGGTGATTTCTCGCTTTTGGTCTCTCTGTCTCTCTCTGTCTTTCCAGTGAGCGCACATGCCCTATAGCAAAAACCTCTAAGAAAAGAAAAGAAAGAAAAAAGGAAACACTCTTAGTGGGCTGTGGCCATGCTACAATCCCTTCTTCTCTATTTCACTATCCTGTTGGGATTTGGGCCCTACATACATATGTGTCTGGCATATTTCTCAAGTCATAGGGCCAGAATTCAAACCACCCAGCTGGCCATGTGGGATCTACCTCCCTTAACACTAAGTCACAGGGCTGTCACATATTTTCCTCTTTAAAATACTAGTAACAGCCACTGATTACAATTATTATTGTTGCTAATAATCTCACCACCACTAGGTTGAAATTTAGATTTCAAAGCATGGTATTCCAGGCTATTCATGATATATTCTCAAACCATTTTTCCAACTATATATTTTATTGCACTCCAAACATATAGATGGTCTCCCCAATATTCAAATTCCAGTTAATTGAATTTACTGCTCCTTTTTGTCAAGAAGTCTCTCTTTCTCTGTATTAGCTACCTAAATTCTACCTGTTTATGATATATAGCATAGATCAGAGGTCCCAAACCCAGGCTGTACAGCAGGAGATGAGTGAAGGGGCAAGTAATCAAAGCTTCATCTATATTTACACCCCGCTCTCCATCATTCACGTTATCACCTCAGCTCTGGTCAGATCAGCAGTGGCATTAGATTCTCATAGGAACCCCCAGACGGGACCATCTAGTTGCAGGAAAATAAGCTCAGGGCCCCCACTGGTTTTGAATTAGGTGAATCGTATCATTATTTAATTAGATATTCAATGTAATAATAATAGAAATAAAGTGCAAAATAAATACAAAAGGTTTGAATCAGCCCCAAACCACCATCCCTCATCCCATCTGTGGAAAAATTGTCTACAATAAAAACCAGTCTCTGGTACCAAAAACGCCAGGGATTGCTGGCTTAGATCATCTATATTACAAGAACATCTTATAACCCTTTTCCCTATTTATATGGGATTTATTTCCTATGTACGATTATAATATTTACCACACTGTTTAATTGATTTAATGTGCTAGGCTGAATATTGAGCCCTCTGCAAGATAGTCACATCCTAATTCCTAGAACCTAGATATTTTGTAACTGAGATTAAATGACCTAGTTTGTTTATATATTTGAATCATATGATCAAAAGCACTTTTCAGATGTGAGGAAGTTAAAGATTTTGAGCTAGGGGGATCATCCTGGATCATCCAGCTGGTTACAATAAAATCGCAGAAGTCTTTATTGAGAAGGCAAGACAATAGTAATGAGGGCAAAAGTGAGAGAGAGGCAGAGACAAAGACACTAGAAGGTGCTTTGCTGCTGGCTTTGAACATGCGCCAAGAAATGCACGTTGCTTCTCAAAGCTAAAAATGTCATAATCTCCTTAAGGGACACTGCCCTGCTGACACCTTGATTTCAGTCAACTAAGACCAATTTTGAACTTCTGATATCCAGAACAGTAATATAAAAAAATGTGTGTTGTTAGAAACCATTACATTTATGTAGTAATTTGTTAAAGCGGCAAAAGGAAACTAATACACTTACTTTTCTAACTCATTGAAATCTGTGCTCACTGACTGTGACGACAATGTAATTGTACCATCTTTGGTCACTAGTCTTGACAAATAAAATGGGTTTTCTTGCATGCATGTATGTATGTATGCATGCACAGATATGTTTTAAGTAGAGACATGAATATATGCCTTTGGTAGTTTAAAGACTATTTTAGGAGTGCTTAGTGTTTTGGTTTGTAAAACAAAACAACAACTAAGTAGCTGGACTGGGATTTAAAGTCACAAACATCTTGTTTCAACACGTTTGCATCATACTATGCTGTTCTTGAAGTTTCTTATGCAGCAATAACAGTTTTTTGCAATAATTGACTACTCAACAAAATATTACCTATGTCTCTAAATATTTCAAACTCTTAGTCTAGAATGCGATTGGTGCATTATTATTTTTAGGTTGCATTATGATCACTATAGTGGCACCAACAAATTAAGTCTGTAGAAGCTGGTTTGAGGAAAATGGTAATGGGGAAAAATTTAAACAAATAACTATAAGTGATATATAGTGATGAAATCATATGACTATATTATAAAAAATATACACAACTTTTTATCTAATCATAAGCTAAATTATACCTATATATTAAATGATATCTAACAGAATGATTGGTTTTGAAAATTATTATAAGGGAGCTGGCAGGTGGCATGGTAGTTAAGGCGCTGGACTGCCACATGGATAACTGCAGTTCAAGTTCTGGACTTGGCAGCATGCTTCTCACTTTCCCTCTCTCTGTGTCTCTCTCTCTGGTCAAAATAATAATAATAATAATAATAATAATAATAAACGAATAGTTATTTTTTAAAAGAAAATTATTACAATAAAAACATGTTTAAGTCTTGTTAGTATTGTGAAAAAAAAAAGGGTAAATCATTCTAAAGAAATCCAAGAAGCAAAAATCTTTTTCTCTTTCTTTGCTTTTACAAATTTTGCTCAAGGGTTCATGTGCTTATCAGAGAGGACAGAGAAAGAGAGAAAAAGAGAGAGGGAAAGTGAGAAAGCATGCTGCCAAGTCCAGGACTTGAACCTAAGTTATCCATGTGGGTGGATGGCCACCTCATAACATATTGTCCTTTCAGGGTTGTGGGTACATATGCATATGTGCCTGGTATGTCTTTCAAGTCACTGAGTCTAGGACTTGAACTGCATAGTCAACTATACGGGATCCAGCATCTTAACCACCACACTACCAGCTGGCCCAAAACAGAAATCTTTTTTTTTTTTTTTTTTGGAGAGGTTTTTGCTATAGGGCACGTGCGCTCACCAGAAAGACAGAGAGACACAGAGAGACAGAAAGCAAGAAATCACCCCCCGGGCGGGGGGGGGGGTGGCCACACCACAATCCCTTCTCCTCCGTTGTTCTCCTCTCGGAATCTTTGGCATGCATGCACACACACCCAGCATGAGTTTAAACCAATGGGTCCAGGACTCAAAGCGTGATCGACTACATGGAAGTCTGGCGACGTAGCCATTACACTATCTGCTGGTCCCAAAGCAATCACCCCCCAGGGGGGATGGCCACGCCGCAATCCCTTCTCCTCCATTCTCCTCTTGGGATCTTGGGCACGCACGCACACGCGCCCGGCGTGAGTTTAAGCCGCCGGGTCCGGGACTCGAACCGCGGTCGACTACGTGGGAGTCCAGCGACATAGCCATTACGCTAACTGCTGGTCCCTGGTTTTATTATTTTATCACTAAGTTTGAAGAAGTGAGGGAGTCAAATGCCTTTTTTTTTTTTTTTAAGTTTTTTTGTACAGGGCACATGTCCTAAGGAGAGGAAGAGAGAGAAAATGAGAAAGCACCCTTCCAGGGGGATGTCCACACCACAATCCCCTCTCCTCCATTCTCCTTGGGATCCTTGCATGCACACACACATATCCAGCATGTTTCTCAAGCAACTGGGTCCTGGACTTGAACCATGCAGTTGGGCCATGTAGGATCCAGCTGCCTTAAACACTATGCCACTGGTTTGTCTTCAGATGTCTACTTACTTCTGAGTTTCACGATACATTGTAAGAAGAAAAACAAGTAAATCAAATAAAATTACCTGGATTTTGCGCAGTTTATTCATTTGGTCATCTAGCTTTTGACAATGTTCCACCAGTTGAGAGGAAAGCTTCTTCCAACGTCCCTCCATCTCTTCAAATTCTGATTGATATTTTCGGCTAATTTCAGAGGGTGCTTTCTTTGACATCTCTTTCACAGTGGTGCTGAGATAGTTGAGGCCACTTTCTTGCTCTTGCAGAGAACTTTGTAAAGCCTCAAAATAACAAAAAAGTAAATCTATACTAGATGATAAATAATAGTTGATGAGTTTCAGTTAAATTAAGTGTACCGAAAATAATAGCTGTATGATTCAAATTTAAACAAATTAGATCATTTAATATCAGTTATAAAATATCTAGTGGTTTTGTACCCTCCAACTTTACTGTATTCATTTATTATATCCAGGAACTTTTTCATGGATACCATTGGGTCTTCTATGTATACAATCACGTCATCTGCAAATAGAGATAGTTTCACCTCTTCTTTTCTTATTTGAATTTGAATACCTTTTCTTTTCTGATTGCATTGGTGAGGACTTCTAGTACTATATTGAAAAAGAGTGGAGAAAGTGGGCATCCTTGTCTTGTACCAGTTTCTAGTGGAAAAGCTTTTAGCTTTTCTCCTTTCAGAATGATGTTAGCTATGAGTTTTTTACAGATAGCTTTTATTGTGTTGAGGAAAGACCATTCTATGTCCATTAAATTCTATGATTATTATTTTTAAAGAATTACTTATTCTATGTTATTTGTTGTTGTTATTATTATTATTATTTTATTTGACCAAAGAGAGAGAGAAAGGGAAAGTGAGAAAGGAAGCTCCCAGGCCTGGGATCCAAGTGGGAGTCCAGCACCCCAACCACTGTGCCACCTACCAGCCCCTCCATTATTATTATTATTATCATTATCATTATCATCATTATCATTAATTGCCTGAGGGCACATGCACTGACCAGAGACAGAGAAAAAACGAGGGAAAGTAGAAATCATCCCCCATGAGGAATGTCATGGTGCAATCCCTTCTCCTCCATCTCTCCCAAGATAGGGACTTGGGGCACACACCCATGCACACATGACTGATGTGTTTTTAAAGCTGCAGGTCTGGGATTTACTTAGTGAGATCAGTCATATGAGATCCAGCTGCCTTTACTACCAGGCCAGCAAGCCTGGACATTTAAAATCCTTTTTTTTTATAAAGAGAGATTTTTGCTATAGGTCACATGTATTCACCAGAGAGACAGAGAGAAACAGAAAAACAGAAAGCAAGAAATCTCCCCCTGAGGGGGATGACCATGCCACAATCTCTTCTCCTCCATTTTCCTGTCAGGATTCTGGGCACGCACACACACGAGCCTAGCGTGAGTTTAAGCTGCTAGGTCCAGGACTCGAACTGTGGTTGACAACGTGGGAGTCCAGCAACATAAACATTACACCATCTGTTGGTTCTAAATCTTATAGTTTATCATGAGTGAGCTGTACATTATTTAGTGATACTTTAACAATTTATGCCTATTTTTATAACAGTGTCAAATATATCTAAAACTATATCTTACTGAGTCAGTTTCTTTGCACCAAATTTAACTGAATTATGTATAAATACACACACACACACACACACAAACACACACACATACACACAGAGAGAGCTATAAATGCATTTAAGATATAGTTCATGGAATTTAAGTAAATTATAGTGAGTCTTCAGGAAGACAGCCTCTAACCTCCCTGGGTAAAACTGCAACTGAATTGAGACAGCAGGTGACATAGTGGTTAGGGCGCTGGACTCCCACATGGCTGACCACGGTTTGAGTCCCAGTACTGGTGGCTTGCTTTCTTCCTTGCTCCCTCTCACTTCTCTATCATATTTTTTCTCTTTCTTGGTTTTTCTCTCTCTCATTTTATCTCTCTGGTGAACACGTGTGCCCTATGTTTTTCTATGCAAAAATGTATCATGACTTTCCTGACAACCCAATACATTTCTTCATAGGTTTATTGATTGTTTATGTCTCTTTTTGGTTATTTCCTTATCAAATAATTTCTTTCTCATAGAATATTGTTTTTGGCCTCATTATTCTTTAAATTATCTCTGAAGTGTTTTCATGTTTGTGATTATTTCCATGATTTTTTATGCTTTTCTAGCATATATATAAAGATTTTTACTTTAAAATTTTCCAAAATGTACGCTTATTAATGTGTTTATTACATGTGGTACCTTATTTTAGCGTAACATTTTTTAAAGGTTTTGCATTAGGGCATGTGTGTTTACAGAAGAGAAAGAGAGAGACAGAGACAGTGAGAGAGAAAGTCAGAAATCATCCCCCAGAGAGGATAACCACACTGCAATCTCTTTTACACTCTCCTTCAAGGATCTTGGGCATACAAACACATGCTTCACATTATTTTCAAACCATTGAATACAGGACTTGAACCACTGTCGGCCATGTGGGAGTCCAGCCAGTGCAGATGTAACTGCTATGCCATCTGCTGGTCCCAATTTTGGTGTAACTTTTGAGGCCAAGTTCTAAGTTCATTTTTTTTTCCAGTTCGTTAATATATTTGCCTGTAATATATTTTCCCCTTCCTCACTTTTTTCAGTGAAAATATTTCTTGTACTCATCCACTCACCACTTTTTGTGTACCTTGTCTACTCCCTTTTTTTATGTATTATTTAAGTTTACTAGCTCTATAAGGCCACACATTTTTCCAAGTAAACTTTGAAATCATTATGCCACATATTGAAAACAACAAAAAAGAAGGAAACAAAAAACATTAAATGACTATATTTATTTGCTGTGATAGTAGAGGAGACAGTCTAAATAGGACAATAAATATTGGAAATGTTTTTAATAAAAATTTCTTTGAAAAAAATCACGTTTTAAAGAAAATAATTTTGGGGCCAGCAAGTGGCAAGTTGGTTAAGATGCTGGACTCTCACATGGCTGACTGCAATTTGAATCCTGGGCCTGGTGGCTTGAAAATCATGCTGGCTATGTGTGTGCACAAACTCCCCAGGAAGAGAATAGAGGAGAAGGAATTGCATCATGGTCATCCCCCTGGGGGGTGACTTCTCACTTTCCCTTTCACTGTCTCTCTCTGTTCCTCTCTGGTGAGCATACACACTCTATGGTAAAAACCTTAACAAATAATATTTACGTCTCAAAGAAGACCTTTAGATATAACAAGGTTAAAATTTAACTTTAAAAAAGGTTTTTCTTAGTTTAAATTTCAAAATGTGGATCTATCATTTTAGCCCCTAAATTTAATTGATAAATATGTTTTTATGTCTTAAAAAAATAAAATTTGGGTGCACCAGCCAGGTGGCATGGTGGTTAAAATGGCTGGACACCACCCAGCTGACTGCAATGTCTCATTCCCGGGCCTGGTGGCTTGAAAAAAATTCTGGGTACATGTGTGCATGCGTGTATGTAAACCTGAGAGGAGACCGGACGAGAAGGGATTATGATGTGGTCATGTCTCCTGGGGGATGCTTTCTCACTTTCTTCCTTTTCTTCCTCTCTCTCTCCAATAAGCATATGCACCCTAGAGCCAATTATAAAAAATAAATGAAATAAAATAAAATAAAATAAAATGTGGAGCTGACTTGTGGCCTGGTGGTTAAGGGGGCTGGACCCCATACAGCTGACTTTCAACTCAAATCCCAGACCCCGCACCTTGAAAAACATGCCTGGTACATGTGTGTGCCCGCCCAGTGTCCCAGCAGGGTGGGAAAAGCGGAACAAGAGATTGTGGGACCATGCTCCTCCTCCCTCTCTGTCTCTCTGTTGCTCTCTGGCAAGTGCATGCATCAAATTTAAAAAAGAATAATAATGGTAAAATAAAATAAGATTGGCTATATGACATAGACTTTTTAGAATGAGCAGGGAAATTATTCTAAAGTCTCTTGCAAATTATTTCCTTCTTTACCCAAGATAAGGCTATCAAAAAATGTTGTTACTAGAACTCAAATAACTTGTTACAATATTACGTAAGATTAGTGTTAAAATTAAAACTACCTTTATAAATACTGCTTTCACCTCTGTCAGTTTGCAAATGTGAGAAAAGTTATGAATAAGGAAGCAAAGGGGGAAATAATAATATGGCTTTTTAAATTTATTTTTCTATTTTTTTATATTCAATCACTGTGTATCACTACAGCACACCAATTGAATTTTTCCATCATGAATATACTGTATATTGCTTCAAAGGTATTTACCATACATGTTATCATAATAATCAAAATCAATTCTGAAAGTGTATACTAAGCTAAGAAATATAATTCATAAATATACCATGTAATTTTTTTCAAAGATTCAAAGTCAGTATTTTATACACACACACACACACATACACACACATAGTGTGTGCCACCATGCATGAGGGGAAGAAAATGTATAGATTATATTTGGGGCCAGCAGGTGCTGTGGTGGTTAAGATGCTGGACTCTCACATGGCTGACCATGGTTTGAGTCCCGGACTTGGCAGCTTGCCTTCTCACCATCTCCCTCTCTCTGTCTCTCACTTATGAGCACACATGCTCT
This sequence comes from Tupaia tana, assembly GCA_026018925.1. Taxonomy (NCBI): domain Eukaryota; kingdom Metazoa; phylum Chordata; class Mammalia; order Scandentia; family Tupaiidae; genus Tupaia; species Tupaia tana. The sequence continues at coordinate 140,890,663 of JAKSZU010000009.1, read as the reverse complement.
GTAGTAAATTAAAAGATAAAATAGTATAGATTTATTCTTAAGGTAGGTGCATTTGTTCCATTTATATGTTATCATATTTGTCAAAATTATTTTATTCCTAATATTATTTTAAGGATACACCAATATGATTGCTTGATAAATGATGGCTATGCTGTATTGTTTATGATGTTCAAATGTTCACAGACCTGCAACTCCTCGAGTCTCTGCTCCATGATTTCATAATCAGTGACGCTGAGCTGAGGTATGGAGAGTTTGGTTTCTGACTGCTGGATCCATGTTCGGATAGTACTCATTGTTTCCTGATAGCGTATGGGTGGCAAAGTGTCAAAAACTTTATCAAAAGATAAAAAAAGAGAAAGAATTAGTTGACCATTTTAAACTTTGTCATTGTGATTTCTTAAGTTGTCAGCAAACCTAATCACAATACTAATTTCAAATACTAACAAATGTAAAAACCCGAAATGTAGATTAGAATATGATTATGACGAGGAAGACACATTTCTATTTCATTCTAGAATGCCAGGGAATTTGTATTCTAAAATCAGCATTGCAAAGTCTATATTCTTAAATAAATCCACTTAAGGTCAGAAAAATAGGAAATCGGCTGAGTAATTTGCTCAAGTTCATGCAGATGGCAATTGAAGAAACTCGGTAGCATCCATGTATATCTGATATTGAAGGCTATTCTCTTTCTACACTATGTTACTATTTGCCTTTGGAGAAAAACAGCATCAAGACGAAGAACCATTAAAATGTTGTATTATATCATGTCAACTCTAACTTTACTAAAACAAACCAATTTATGTATGCTTAGCAGATATCAAGAGCCTCGATAATACTCCATATGTATTATTATACTTAATTCTTGTTTTTTAAAAAAAATTTCCAGAGGATGCATGCTCCTGCTGGCAGGATTTGGGGCATACATGCACACATGCCCAGCATGTTTTTCAAGTCAATGGTTCAGGACTCGAACCATGCATTCAGCCATGTGGGATCCTGCTGCCTCAACCATCATAATGCTGGGTGGCTATACTGTTTTCTTTAAGAAAAATTTTGCTATAGGGCATTTTTGCTCACTGGAGAGACAGAAAGCAAGAAATTACCCCCCCCAGGAGGATGCCACACCGTGATCCCTTCTCTTTCATTCTCCTCTCCAGATCTTGGGGATGCATGCACATGTGCCCAGTGTGAGTTTTAAGGCACCGGGTTTAAGACTCGAATAGCAGTAGACTACATGGTAGGCCAGTGACATAACCATTATACCATCTGCTGGTCCCCTGGCTATATTCTTAATTCTTATAATGAATTGTGAGATATGCTAGTTAACCCCATTTACAGTTGAGGATACTGAGATTTATATATATATATATATATATATATATATATATATATATATATGTGTGTGTGTGTGTGTGTGTATATATATATATACACATACACACACATATACACACACACACACATATATGTATATGTATATATTTTATTTGTGTGTGTGTGTATATGTGTGTCTGTGTGTGTGTGTTACTAACTTGCTAATTGTCAATCACCTAGTAAGTTGCAGAGCCAAGATTTCAAGCCAGGCCTATCTGGTTTCAAAGGCAAAACTACTACCAAAGAGGGAATTTGCCTAAAATATATAAACACACCTATACAAATGCATGTATATATTTGTACTTAGCTATATTGACCATGCTCAAAGAGATTAAATGCAAAATAAAGAATTCTGCTGAGAATTGAAAACCACACAAATGACACGACAGAGTTTTAAGAATAAAAAAAAAAAATCTAGAACTAAAAATTGTAGTAAGTGAAAAGATGTAAATGGATGAGTTTAACAGCAAATTGGACATATCTGAATACAGAATTACTAAATCTGACATAAATCAGAACTAAATAAATGGATGTAAACATGGAGCAACCAAAGATAAAAAATGTAGTAAAATGGGGACCAGCAGATGGTGTAATGGTTAGGTCGCCAAACTCCCACATAGTCAGCTGTGGCTCAAGTCTTAGACCCAGCGGCTTGAAACTCACACCAAGTGCTTGTGTGCTCAAAATCCTGAGAGGAGACTTAAGGAGAAGTGATTATGGCATGGTCATCCCCCCTGGGGGGTGAGTTCTCGCTTTCTGTCTCTGTCTCGCTGCTTACGAGCCTTATAGCAAAAGTCCCTCCAACAACAACAAAATAGTAGTAAAATTGTCTAACAAAAATGTATTCCAGATAAAAATGTAACAGAAACTACATTTGAAGAGATAATGGCTGATAATTTTCCTAAATAAATAAAATCATGATTCAAAGTCCTAGTTTACAACACTGTGTTAAATGATATTATTTAAATCTCATTATCTTAATAGACAGGATGTGAACGTCACTACTATATACCAATTACTTCTACACTAAATGTGAATATAGGAAAATATTTTGCATGCTATTTAATGAGGTATTCAGATGGTTAAGATAATTTGAGAGTGTTAGAAATGGATACTAAAATGCTAGAAATAGGGACTAATTTAATATGCTTACATTTATTTGGGAGCTCATACCCAAAATTATTTTAAGAGAATTTATTTAATCTAAGCACTACTGATTTTTTAGTGGAAAATTTCTGTAGTACTTTTATCTTGAATATTTCTTATAAATAATATGTTTTCATCTCTACTGACCAAATAAATACATTTACGTTTATTTGAATGCTACAGAACTATTAAAAACAAAGGCAAAGAGGAACATTGCTATACTTTGAATGTCCACTTCAAAAAGTCATGTTGAAATTTAACTGTCACTGTGATGATATTAAGAGGTAGGACTTTTTTTTTTCCTGGAGTTTTGCTATAGGGAGCATACACTAGTGGAGAGACAGACAGACATACAGACAGACACAGAAAAAGGGAAAGTGATAAATCAGCCCTGAGAGGGGATGGTCACACCACAGTCCCTTCTACTCCATTCTCCTCTCAGAATTTTGGGCATGCACACACATGCTCCATGCATGAATTTCAAGCCACTGGATCCAGGACTCGGACCATAGTCAGCTATGTGGGAGTTCAGTACCTTAACCACCATGCCACCTGTTCGCCACCAAAGAGAGGTAAAACCTTTAAGAGATGATTAGGTAATAGGGTAGCCAACCTCCTGAATGGATTAATGCCATTATCTTGGGAGTGAATTATCACATGATTAGGCTCTTGACAAAAAGAATAATTTTGTCCCAATATTTTCTCTGTTGCTTCTGCCCTTCTACCACGGGAAGCCTGGTGCCAGTGCCATGGTCCTGGATTTCCTAGCCTTGAGCCAAATAAATTTACATTGTTATAAATTACCTAGTCTGTGGTATTCTATTTTAGCAGCAGAAAATGAACCAAGACAGACTTCATTAATAGCAGTGAAGAAAAGGAGAATTTAGCCTGAAAAGGCACTTGAGCAAGTGAGCTATCTATGGGCAGAGATAAGGGGCTATGCTGAATGTATTATAAGCTATAATATATAAAGATTGTTTTCACTGAACTTGAACATGTACATTCTGGGAAACAGTGCTTGTTTCCCTAGTGATAATGGCTGGGACAACCATGTGTTTTAAAATTTGTCAGAGATGATATTTATGAGTCCAAATTATTCAGATGATGAAACTGAGTCAAGAGGGCGAGATAAAGCATACAAAGAATTGACGGAGCTGTTAAAAGTATTTATCAGAAAGAGGTCAACACTTTTTTTTAGAGAGGCATTTGCTATAGGGCCTATGCAATTGCCAATGAGACAGAGAGAGACAGAGAGATAGAAAGTGAGAAATCACCTCCTGGGGGGACAGCCATGTCGTATTCCATTCTCTTCCATTGGGCTTTTGGAATCTTGAGCATGTGCGCATATGTGCCTGGTGTGAGTTTCAAACCACCTGTCTTGAATCGTGGTTGACCATGTGGGAGTCCAGCAGTGTAACTACCATGCCATCTGCTGGTCCCAGATTTTTATAAAGATCTATCAGGATAACTCCACCTTCCTGTTTTTACAGAAAGAGGTTGTGTAACATGACAATTACAAAGTCCAATTCTACGTTTTGGTAAATCTGGCTTTGGAACTGGCTATTCACTTACTAACTTCAGCTAATTATTTAACCTTTTAGTATCTGAGACTTCATTTATAAAAATTGGGATGGTGGTACTTATGGGAGAGTTAAATGAAGTCCTTCATTCAGCAAATATTTATATAGTACTCTGAGCAGCAGGAATGCAAGAAATAAAAAATAAACATAGCCTGTTTTCTTGATGATTAAAATTTAGTTGATGATTCAGAAAATGAACAAACAAATAAATAGTTTATAACAGGTAATTGAAACAAATTGATGTGAAAAAAAATAAGGGGATTGTATTAGAGAACATAAAGGGTAGAGGAAATAATAGAGGAGTTGGGAGAGGGGGTAATGGGGGAGAGAGAGATCCTTCCAAATGTGATGAAAGGAATTTAAGATACAGAATTAAATGCAAAAATGTTACAAAAGATGAGGATCTATACAAGGGATATAGGCAACCCATAGGTCTGCAATATAGGAAATCTATACCATCCCAAGGGTTAGAAGAACAAAGGGAAGAGCACAGAAATAGTGCTATAAGAACCCCTGTGTCAGCCAGTAGCATGGTGGTTAAGGCAGCTGGATCTCACATGGCCGACCATGGTTCTAATCCCAGACCAGGTGACTTGAGAAACATACTGGGTATGTGTGCATGCATATCCAAAATTCGTAAAGGAGAAATGGAAGAAAAGGATGGTGGCATGACCAATTCCGTCTCCCCAATAGACATGATTTCCCACTTTCCCTCTGTCTGTGTCTCTCTATAGCAAGCACATACACCTCTAGCAAATTAAAAAAAAAAAGAAATAACCCAGTGAGGGTACTTTTTTGGGGCACAAATTAGTGACTTCATTCATAGGGGGCTTTCCTATTGAGATGAAGGACTCTGTGGAATGCCATTTCCAGAGGGAGGATTCATTCTCAGTGACTGATGGTGATATAAACTGAAACAAAGATAGAAGAGACATCTTCTGGCCTCTCTCTTCTTCCTACCCTCAGTGTCCTCCAAGTGCCTCCCACTGAAGTAACTAACCTAGTAGCCAGTTATAGAAAGGATCCCAAGAAACATAGTGTTGATGGGAAAAGCAGGGAATGGCACTGCTCTAGGAAGGAGCTAGAATTGAAACAGGACCTATCAAGTCTACTTTCATTTTATTTTTTAATTTATAAATAACAATTGCATATATTTTAAAACTCAGCGAAACAGAGAGTAGAATAATGCTTACAGAGAATGGGGGGGTAGGTGGGGAAAGAGGATATTGTGAGCAAAGCTTCAGGTAGATAGGAAGAATCAGCTTTAGTGATTTATTGTACAGAATGGTAACTACAGTAAAAAAAGAATGTATTCTATATTTTAAAATTGCTAAAAGTTCATAGTTTCTGAACTAGGTACCTCATTGTTCATTGTAGTTTCATCAACTGGGAAATATATCTAAAGAACTATGGTAATAGTTTACTGGGTGGGCTCCAATCATGTCCTCAAGTCTAACTCATTGTCAAGGGCGGCCCTATTAGATATTTTCATCTTTAATAAAAAAACAGTGAAGTTTCAGTCTCTGAATTGTTAATACATTTTTGTATAACTATTTCTGAACTGCATTCAAGTACAAGACATGAACTCCCCTACCAAGAGCAAAATTAAATTTTCAATCTTTACTGAGAGAAGACAGAACTACCTGTAAAATGGGAAAGTATAGAAAAACATACCTCAAAACTCTATGGAGATACTACAGGCCACCAAAAACTAATAAAGATATAATTCGCCAACTGAGCTTCATATTCCTAAAGATTAGTATATTGACCAGTAGAATATTAGCTCTTTTTTAGAGTTCATACTATAAGTTAACAAAAGGATAGACTATTTACACATATCATGAATGTGATTACATTTACCTTACTTTTAGTTTGTATTATGTTTACAATGTCATTATTTACATATTCACAGAATTTACTAATTCCTTAAATGTGTTATTTTTAACTATGAAAAAAATCTGATGTTTAAACGGGAAACATCAAATTCATATCACATCTAAACTCATTGAGAAATCAATATTTTCCTCAGAATTAGATGTATTGGTCATAACACAAAGTTATAATTTTATTACCATCATGATTCAAAGCTCGTAGTTTTCCTTCAATTTGTTCTTTTGGACCTAATAAAACTGAGGCTGGGTGATTATCTGTCAGTTAATTCTGAGCGCTGAAGATCAGCAATGAGACCTTCTGAATGAATCTGCAATTTTCATTGCATGTATCAATGGTAAATAGCCTGACAACTGACTTCAAGGATTCACTTCATATGGGTAAACTATGATCACAATACATATTTTTTTTCTAATTCCTCCTTACATTCAAACGCTCATCCAAATTTGGAATCGCATTTCCTTAAAACTGAGCATGCAGAAAAAGCTAACTTGCTGGGAATTCTGTTGTGGCTTTACGAAACAAATTCTTGGGCCAGCAGGTGGCATAGAGGTTAAGGTGCTGGATCCCACATGGCCGACTGCGTGATCAGAGTCCTGAAGCTGGCTTCTTGAAAATTATGCCATGCACATGTATGTGCATACCCAGAATCCTAGATGGAGACTGGAGGAGATGGGATTGTGGTGTGGCCATACTCCTGGGCTGGAGGGTGTGATTTCTCACTTTCTCTTTCTCTCCCTCCCTCTCTGGCGAGTATATACAATCTATAGCAAAATCAATCCATCAATCAATCCCCAAAGATTAGCTTGGGAATGAATTCATCTGATGTAGTTTCTGAAACAAGATTAAAAAAAAAAAAGTGTGTGGATACATTCCAGCAAATAGTTTATTTTTTTTGTTTGTTTTCCTTATGATGGGTATAACAGTACTATATAATACTAGCAAGTATTGCTGTCAATGCTTAGAGAATGCTTTTGACAAATCTGTAGCTGTGAGGAATATCTCATTTAAACTAGAGATACTGGTGAATGCCAGCAAAAAATTCTTAACTGTTTCAGATTTAAAAGAAAGAAAAAGTCTTGTGTGGAAGCCAATGTGCTCAAGGGCAAACTCAATATGAGCTACTTTACCTATCATCAGTCAGTAAGATATTTATGGATGCTGTCCTTGTGGTCCCAACATAGGAACAGAAATAGTCAAACTCCATCTAGGGAAATTCACTATCTTCCTTTTATGCAGAAATATAGATTAATAATTCAACGGGTAAATTTATTTTTCCTATCAGGAAGAAGACAATAAACATATCCAATTTAATGACCTATCATGTTCATAGAACTCAAGAGTTCAACTGATCTCATTTGACCTAGCCCAGATGTATGGAAAATATGGCTGAGTATGTAACATTTAGCCATATATGGCCTATAAATACATCCCTTTCATCTCGCATTAATTTTATGACTGTTTCTACTACTTTGCTGCTACAGCATCATTTAAAATGTAGATATCATCTTAATGTATTACTATTAGGGAAATATATCTCACGGGATAAAAAATTAATATTGGTAAGTGCAGGTTGGAAAGCATGTGTTGTAAACAATTGGAAAAATAAGGTTTTGTTTTGTTTTTGTTTTGGAGAGGTTTTTGCCAGAAAGACAGAGAGAGACAGAAAGTGAGAAATCACCCTCCAGGGGGGATGGCCTTGCTGCAATCCCTTCTCCTCCATTCTCCTCTCAAGATCTTGGGCATGCATGCACACATACCCAGCGTGAGTTTAAGCCACCGGGTCTGGGACTCAAACCACAGTCAACTACATGGGAGTTCGGCAACATAGTCATTACAGCAACTGCTGGTCCCGGAAAAATAATGTTAAGTAGTACTGCATTGCACTACTATTTACCTGGGAAGATAAATATATTCTACTGATCTCTAGTCATATAGGATGGCAATTTGAAGGATGCCAAATAATAAAACATGGCCAAATGGATATCTAAAGCTATACTAGGAGTGTGAAAAATGTTTTCTTCACCTATAAAACTCTCTTGTCTTTATCCAATTGCCTTAAAAGAGGGAGAGGTTGCAGGGAAGAAGAGAGAGAAAAAAGGAAAATGAGAGCAAAGAAGAGAGCAGGAAAGGCTTTTTTTTTTTTAATTAAAAAAAGGAGCCATGTATAGAATTAAGTGCTATGTTTCCGGACACATTTGAGTCTACGTCAAGGCCAAAACACTTTAACTGGAAAGTAAGATAAGCAGAGATCTTCTTTCAAAGTTCAGATAGTTTCAAGCTGAGATCGCAGGGCCAGACATTGTAATGTGGTAAAACGTGACACCCTGCAGGGTGACCCCACATGGAGGAATCTCAGTTCAAGTCCAGAGACCTTCTTGAGTATGCTGGATACATGCCTGCCTATGAAACAGGACTAGCTGTAGGCTGGGGGCAGATTGCGCATCAAGACTCTGTTGGGGGCAGGTCATACCATCAAAACTCTGTTGGGGATGTTTATGTCTCTGAAGAATAAATGCATAAAGCAAGCTCAGGTCTCAGGACAGTAGCTAGTGTATGATGCTTTATCGAAACAAATAAAATAACTATCTCCTCTTAAAAATTAAGAACTGTTCAGAGAATAGAAAGGTACTGAAATGTCAGAGAAGGGATAGAGTAAAGAAAAAGAAAATATAACTACACTGCCCAATCTGGCAAGCACTAGCTGTGTCCATTAAACATTTGTGATGTGGCCTGTCCTCATTGACATATTCTCTATGTACCAGATTTTGAAGACTCCACCTAAATCATACTGGGTAAAGTGTCTTCACAATCTAAATGATGTATAGAGATTTAATGTATGAATAATAATAAAAAATAAAAAATAAAGAAAACAATTTTTTAAAAATAAATAAAAATGTAAAATTATCTCTGCATGTTTTATTTTGACTCTATGCTGAAACAATATTTTGGTGTATGTTTAAACAAAGTATGTAATTAATTTACTTTTACCAGTTTGTCTGTGTGTTTTAGACAGGGTCTTATTAAGTCATGATATTCCGGTCACAGCCTCCTGAGTACCGGGGCTACAGCCATATACCGTCACACCTGAATTTTATTTATTTTCTTTTTTTTAGGATGGGCTAGGAATTGAAACCAGGCCTTTCACATGGCGTCAGCCTGCCAAACAGCAGCAGCAACCAGAGCACATTGCAATGGCTGGGCTCTTAGCTGTTTATTTTTCATATGACTACTAGAAAATTTTATATACATATAGGGCTCATATAATTCTTTTTTTATTTTATTATTTATTTATTTATTTAGAGAGTTTTTGCTATAGGGCGCATATGCTCGCCAGAAAGACAGAGAGACAGAAAGTGAGAAATCATCCCCCAAGGGGATGGCCACGCTGCAATCCCTTCTCCTTTCTCCTCTGGGGATCTTGGGTATGCATGCACACGTGCCCAGCATGAGTTTAAGCCACCAGGTGTGGGATTCGAACAGCGGTCAACTACATGGGAGTCCAGCGACATAGCCATTATACCAACTGCTGGTCCCAGGGCTCATGTAATTCTATTCGATGGTGCTTAGACAAAAGCTGAGGAAAGTCCCCAAGTAATCTATTTGGGGAGAAAAAGAGTATATTTTGATAGTCCAGACAATGACAACATGTAATGAGACTGGAACTTCTGTTATAAATATGAAGTTGTGTCCAACTTGAATTTCCCATACGAAATGAGTTGTGTGTATGTGTAGAAACTAAACTAGGGGCATTTTCTACTTTGTTGATATATGTGCTTTGGAACAATCTCACCTTGAACCTATTATTCCATGCCAGTCAGACTCCAATTTTTTTTCCTTATTTTTCATGGTCAATTGAATGACTCAGAGATAATGCAATCAACGAAGGCTTCAAATTGTATTAAATGACAGAATAAACATTTCTCTAAGATGTGAACACTGGCAAAGATGTCAAGAAAGAAGACAGGGCCCACAATATATGATGATTAACATACTAGAAATGGTCCTTAAGAGAATTATAAATGCAAGGAAGTCTGGGTATGGTAACCTGAATTTACAATGCCAATGTATAAGTTGCTTCCTTAGTTTGACATTCAAGAAACTACGTGCCTGGAATTTAATCAACTTTCAGCCCAATTTCTTGTCACTATGAATGCCCTGTCCTCTGACCGAATCTATCACTTAATCAACTCAGGCCTTTGTGCTTATATGACTGGTTTTGTATTGCCACTCAGGCTGTTTTTACAAAAAGCCCTAAATATGGTCTGACATAAGCAAAATAAATGGGTTTATAGGAATTTTATCTAAGATTACTCTTAACATTTTTAGAGTCATAAATTTACATCGTGAATTATTGATTCATTTTATACTTGAATTACATTTTTTCCACACTACTGAAAAAAATGTTTACCACATTTGCACCACACTATTGAAATACTTAATTGCAATATAAAGTTTTCTGGGTTTGATTTTTTTTGACGTTTTTGCTGATTTTTCCTCTTTTCTACATTTAAAATATCAGATAAATTCTTTCAGAAATCTTATATTTCAGAAATCCTTTTAAATATATTTATAAATAAAAAATGCTTTCAGTTTATATGCTCCAATACAGTCTTATGTATATATTCCCAAGATTTTCAAGGTCAGGGAGCAGTTGTTCCAGTTTATGATAGCAATCATATAGACAGCTTGAATTGATATGCCTCCTATTCTTGCTACATATGACACTGGTGTGAGGGGATGAAAAACAGAATCAGGGGGCCAGCAGGTGGCACAGTGGTTAAGGAGCTGGACTTACGTATGGCTGACCATGGTTTGGACCTGGATCCAGTAGCTTGAAAATCACACCAGGTGAGTATGCATGCATGCCCAAAATCCAGAAAGAAGAATGGAGGAGAAGGGGTTGTGGCATGGCCATTCCACCTCTGGGGTGATTTCTCACTTTCATTCTCGCTATCTCTCTCTGTTTCTCTCTGATGAGAGCACATAACCTATAACAACAACAACAAAAAAGATAGAATTAAAAAAGATACCACTGACAAACATTTTTTTTTTCTTTCCTCTAGAGTTAAGGAGTGAAGCAGCAAAGTGCATCCACAAGAAGAAAAATTTTCTTTATGCAGATATATTAAAAATAAAATTTAGGGCCAGCCAGTGGTATGGTAGTTAAGGAAGCTGGATCCCATGTGGCCAGCTTCACAATTCAAGTCCCTCATGTGGTGGTTTAAGGACCACACTGGGCACATGAGTATGCGTGCCCAAAATCCTGAGAGCAACTAGAGAAGGGATTGTGGTGTGGCTATCATCCCTGTGAGGTGAGGTGATTTCTCATTTTCCCTCTCTATCTCTCTGTCTCTGGTGAATTCACATACTCTATAGCAAAAACAAACAAACAAACAAACAAAAACTAAAAACAAACACACAAACAAACAAATAAAACACACTAAAAAATTTCACAAAGTGAAGGTCAATTTTCTGACATGAAGCTGAAAGAGTTACCTCAAGTTAATCATTCTCAATTTTGGTGTCTTAACATGGAATAGAACACTAACCATAAAGCTTGAAATTATGGCCATATAGGGCTTTTTTTTTTTTTTTTTTTTGAGAGGTTTTTGCTATAGGGTGCATGCGCTCACCAGAAAGACAGAGAGAGGCAGAGAGAGAGAAAGCAGCGAGAAATCACCCCCCAGGGGGGATGGTCACACCACAATCCCTTCTCCTCCATCCTCCTCTCAGGATCTTGGGCACACACGCACACGTGCCCGGCGTGAGTTTTAAGCCACCGGGTCCGGGACGTGAACCGCAGTCGACTACGTGGGAGTCCAGCGACATAGCCTTTACACCAACTGCTGGTTCCCAGATCAGCACTTCTTCAAGGACTGCATCCACTTTTCTTTCTCCCCTGTCATAACTCTAGTCCAAGGTGAAATGGCCCAGCACCTATCTGATTATTGATTCCACCTGGCCTCCGCTTGCTTTCAGACCCATATACCATTTTATTCCTCACACACCCATGAGAGGCTGATTTTCCAAAGCTGCAAATCAGACTTTATTTCCTCAACTGTAACTCTTTTTGAAATTTCAACTATTCTTAAAATAACAACCTAAGCTTTGACAGGAACCTATGGCAGTTTTCAGGTACTCAGTCTTTATCCTGTCCTAATCTTTCCATTATTTGCTGGGTTGCAGGCCTTTGGGCCTCCTTTCTGTGTCTTAGACATGCCCAGTCCTCCTTGTCCTCCTTTGGGACTTTTGTCCTTGCTGCCATTCCCCTTAATGTCCTTGCTCCAACTCATCACAGAGCTGGCACTTGCACATTCTCAGATTCGGTTCCACTTCATGTCCCCAGAATCATGGCTTCTGACCCCACAGTGATTACAATCTGTGATCATATTATTCATTTTTATTATCTTTTTTTCCTTAAGCTTCATGAGAACATAAAAATTGCTCTTGATTTTTTTTTTCCACTAAGTATTGAGTGCCCAACACTTTTGCGGCACGTAGCAGCTGCTCAAAAACACTTTCTGAATTAATTAATGAATGAGTAAGCGAGACATTGTCCTGACAGCCATCTAGGGGTATAGAACAGAAGAGTATTCCTCTGAAGTTTTAGAACAAGCAAAACACTTTTTTTGATGTAACATAGTGTAATGTAACAAAAATGATGTAGTCACTTTCCCCATTTTCTGCAAAACCAACCAATTTAACTACCTAACTCTAATACTTGTTGTCTTGGTATAATTTCCACCTGGCTATTGAAATCCAAGTTATATTATAAAATTTGTTTTCTTATTTACAATTAGAAAGGTTTAATTGCTTATTTACCAAAATAATAGATTATCAGGGCCAGCAGGTGGCGTGGTGCTTAAGGTGCTGGTATCCCACACTGCCAACCACAGTTCAAGTCCCGGACTTGGCGACTTGAAAATCACTCTAGGTGCACGTACGTGTGTGCCCAAAATCCTGAGACGAGAATGGAGGAGAAAGAACTGTGGCATGTTCATCTCACCAGAGGTGATTTCTCCCTTTTCCTTTCTCTGTCTCTCTTCAGTGGCACAAGTATCTATGGCAAAAAAACTGAAAAAAAAAAAAAGAGTAAGAAAAGAAAAAAAGGAATGTAAATAAAGTATAAGGGAAGACATTGAATTTAGACATAAATTGAGTAAAAAATGTTTGTAAATTTTATAAGTTTTATACATCATATTTATGCATGAATGATAAAGAAAAACAGAAATGATGATGGATGGGTGAATGGACTAATGGCCATAATATTTACATAGACAAATCTCTATTATATAACATCAATATTCTGAACATCATTAGAGAAAATGGAAAAGTTGAACTCTAATATAATTAGTATATATATATAAATTACAACAATTTTCTAGTAAAGACGCTGTTTTACCCACAAATTACAGTATATCTATTAAAAAGCATTTACTTTTAAAAGGGGTTTATGGATCCTATGACAAGAGAAAATACAATATTGTTAACTAGGTCAATGTCTGAAAATTTAGGACATGCAAAATACATTCTACAATTGCTTTTATACAGGCACAGCAAAAAGTATATTAAAATCCACTAGAGGGAGCTGATATTACTGCAAAGTTTTACTACCTGATTTGCTATCAGGAAAATAAACCCTTAGTAACAATGACATTGTATACAAGAGAAAAACTATGTTTCTAGTTTGCTTTATAATGTTCGTTATATCAAAATAAAAAGTTATATTAATTCTAGACATATTTTATAATAAATTTATTGGATATTTACCAAAAAAGTGATAAAAAAACATGTTTTCCAGCAAATTCAAATTTTAGTAGAAACCAAACATGCATTTTTGTTCCTCTTATAACAAATTTTGAAAAGGATTTTTTTTTAACTTTCTGCCATAGGGTATGTACACTATGCTGGGTCACCCACTATGGTGGGTCAAAAATTGGTTTACTATTGCTTAAAAGTGTTTTTAAACTTCTCACTCAAAGAAACTTTTGTCTTAAAATTAAGTCGAGATATTCCAGAGTAATGTTATGTATTAACAGCAGCTTCTAAGTATACGTTAGTGAGAGACAAAAAGAGACATCTTAAAAAATTTGCTAGTCACATGACATACATTTGTATAATTGCTTCATGTTTATCCTTTATTTCATCATTAAAGGGGAAAAGAGGATTTATATCATTATAATGCTCCAATAATAAAATGTGACCCAAAAAATAATTTATCTTTTGCCAAGTTTCATTTGCCCCATGTTTGTTATATCTATAATACCCATCAGAGAAGTTAAGAGAAGTAGGAGATGGTGCTTAGTTAAACATCTTTGTACATCAGGGAAACTTGATTTAATGAAAGCTTCCTTACATGGTCTCAACTAGTCTCACATTTTTCTCAATGTTCAAGACATCCAATTCTGAAAATCGCAACCCACCAGTCAGAAGTTACGCATGTACGAATCATGTTTTATCTGTTCTTCAAAAATATCATCAATGTGTTTCCCATCACCAGTATTTCATTACTGGTTCATATAGGTTGTAGGAAGGATGGTTCCATTGAAAGGAGTTATTCTTTCATATTAACATTTTTCGTTTTCCCCACAAATAACCAATTTGAAATGTTTTAAGTTAGCCATTTTAAGTATTTTTACTTACTTGTCTGTAGTTCTTTCTCTTTGGCCTGCACATCAACAAACACTTGGTTAAAATGATTTGTAAAGGCAACAAAGTCTGCATCCAGGAACATTGGCCCTTGTCCTTTCTCTTTCAGGGCTACACTCTGAATTTTTAATCGCTCAATTTGAGGCTGAAGTGCTGACAACCGGTTGACTTCATCCTGTAACGTAATTCAGAATATAAAAATAAAAACACTTTTCCCTTGCATGCATTACATGTTTCAAAGTACAGTGTTAAAAGGCAGTGATACATGCTTAGCTTAATAACCTTAACAGATTTGATAAGAAACATCCATGATCATTTAAGCGAGCCTTCATCACAGGTCATCAATCTAAGAATACCTTTGCTCTTCCTTCAATATGTATTATTGCACATAACAATCTTTAATTGCAAGGTGACATTGTTTAGAGCATTAATGGGCATAAATGGGTGCAGCAATGAAGTATTAAGAATGACACTAAATTGTTTTCATATTCAAATATAGATGTTTGACTGCATCCCTTATCTCAAAATTGCTTGCATTTCCCTTCAAATTCTAAGCTCATTCAATGACTATTTCAACTTTCATTTCAAGGAACCTGGTGAGGGGTTCAAATCACAGTCAGTCATGCAGGAGTCCAGCACCTTGACCACCACGCCACCTGATGGCCCCTATAGTCTGTTTTTTGTTTTTAATTGCCAGAAGGGGTGTGAACTCTCCAAAGAGAGAGACAAAGAGAGAGGGAGAAAGCATCCTACAATGGGGAATGGTCAACAACAATCCCCTCAGCTTCACCTTTCCATCCTGTTGAAATTTGGGGCATGTACATGCACATGCCTAGGATGTTTTTCAAGTTGCTGGGGCCAGGATTCAAACTGCAGTCTGCCATGTGGGATCCAGCTCCCTTAACCACTAGGCAGGCCCTGGGGCTGGCCCATTATAATCAGTTTTAGAGCATTTTTTTTACCTCAAAATGAACCGTTGTATATGTTAACGATTCCTCCATTCCCCCACTCGCTTATTTCTCCATTCATTTTAACCCTAAACATCATTCATCTACTTTGTCTATATATCAATTTCCCTGCACTGATCTTCTGATATGAATGAAATGATCTATTATGTCGTCTTTTGTGACTGGCTTCTTTCATTTAGTAGGATGTCTTCAGGGTTTACCCATGTGGTAGCATGTAATAATACTTCATTTATTTTTATGGTCAAATAATATTCCGTTATCTAGCTATACCACAATTTGATTTTTCATTCATCCACTGGTGGAATTTTAGAGTTGATTCTGCCTTTTCACTCTAATGCATAAAGCTGTTATGATCATTCAGGTGCCAAAAACCCTCACAAAATATAAATTATACACATGTGCATATATGCATATATTAAATAAAAATATAATATTTATTTATGTGTACACACACATATTTTATATCTATTATCTATTACATATCATATATAACTCTTGTATGATCGCATTACTTTTCCTGACTGAATGTGCAACCCTTATAATTAGGGTGACTGGCCAGTTTCTCTTGTTGTCCTGGAATAATTAATTAAGCACTCTCTTTTGCTCTCATTAGTACCCTGCTTTGAATGGTAAAATCACATGGGCACTGCTGTGCTTTCCTTTACAGGAGTAACTAGTGAATATCTGAAATGTGACTAGTTCAAATTGAGATGTATTAGAATTATAAAATCTAAATTGAATTATGAAGACTTATAATGAAAACATCGAACATAAACTATCTCATAGCTTTTTGCTTTTTTTTTTTTTAAGATTTTTGCCATAGTCCATGTGCACTTGCCAGAGAGAGAGAGAGAGAGAGAGAGAGAGAGAGAGAGAGAATGTGAGAAATCATCCCCCAGAGGGGATGGCCACACCATAATCCTTTCTCCTCCATTATCCTCTCAGGATCATGGGCACACATGCACATGTGTGTTTTTCATGCTGCCATGTCTGGGACTCAAACCACACACTCAGACACATGGAATTTAATGCCTCCACCACCATGCCACTTTCTGGTCCTCTCATAGTTTTTAAATATTGATTAAGTCTCAAAATTATTTTTGATAAATGAGATTAAATAAAATGTATGATTAAAATTATATACTTTTTGATTTCTTTTTAAATGTAGTTTCTAAAACACTTAAAATTACATATATGGCTTGATTGTAAAGCCTGTATTACATTTCTTTGGGATGCTACTAATCTTTAATACTCTTGTTTCCAGTGAAGTTTCAATAAGTTTACCATCGATACCTATATAATGTGAACTCAAACAGAATTTTTAAAGTGCTCTTTTAAAAAGTATTATTATCAGGGGCCAGCAGGTGGCATAGTAGTTAAGGGATTGGACACCTACATGGTCAACTACAGTTTTTTTTTTGTTGTTTGGAGAGATTTTTGCTATAGGGCGTGTGCGCTCACCAGAGAGAGACAGAGAGACAGAAAGCAAGAAATCATGCCGCAGGGGGGATGTTGCACATCCCGCAATCTCTTCTCCTCCATTCTCCTCTCAGGATCTTGGGCACGCATGCACACGCACCCACCATGAGTTTTAAGCTACCGGGTCCGGGATGCAAACCATGGTCAACTACATGGGAGTCCAGCGACATAGCCATTATGCTAACTGCTGGTCTCCATGGTCAGCTACAGTTTGAGTGCCAGACCTGGTGGCTTGAAATTCATGCCAGGCTTGTTTGTGTACATGCGCAAAATCCCAGGAGGAGAAGGGATTGTGGCGTCATCTTTCTCAAATATAAATCCTCTTTATCAAGTATTAGAAGGTTGGTACATGTCCATGGGAAAAGAATAAGAAAAAAAGGTTAAGAGTAATAGATTGTTTTGTTTTTGTTTTGAGAGATTATTGCTATAGGGTGTGTGCACCTGCCAAAGAGACAGAGAGAGAGAAAGCAAGAAATCACCCCCCCGGGGGGGGGGGATAGCCACACTACAATCCCTTATCCTCATTCTCTTTTTGGGATTTTGGGTATGAACACACAAATGCCCAGCATAAATTTTAAGCTACCAGGTCCAGGACTTGAACCACAGTCAGTCATGTGGGAGTCCAGCAATGTAACCATTATGCCATCTGTTGGCCCCAATCTGCAATTTTATTACAGGAATACATATGAGGAGGGTCTTCAAAAATTTCATGGGAAATGAGTGTTATGGGAAAAACGACATGGTTTTCAAAAATTTGTGCTCCAAATAAACTCATACTTGAAGTCCAAAATCCAAGAACATTTTCAAACCCCTTTATACATACACTTCATATACAAGGCTTGCAAATGGCAGCACTGGCATCTGCTGTGAACATTTAAGAACCTAATTTACATTTGGCCAGATGGAGGGTTGTCATTTTTTTCTGTTTAGGGGACTATAGAAAGAGACTACAGTATAGCCAAGTGTATTCTGCAAAACAAAGGGGACTTTGAAACTAATAAAACATTTGGGCAAATGTTCAGTAGAGACCTTAAAGTTGTGAGAATAAATCATAAGAGAGATCATTTTGAACTGAGGCATTCAACATTTAAAAGATGTGTACCATTAGCATTACTTCCATAAAAGGACTCGGGCCAGTTGGTCCTTCCAAGTAAGGTATCTTCCCTGAGTCAATTTATCCTTCCAAATGATATCCTTACCTGATTGAAGCTTTGGTATGTTTCCCAGAAAAGAGTCCGTGGATTTTTTTCAATTCTCAAAAGGCTCTCTAAACCCCAGCATATTAAAAACCAGGTCACAATCTCTATATTATGAGCTAAATCTGCATTCTAATGATATAAAATATCGCAAAATAACAGAAAGCATTGGCAAACAGGATATAATAACTTATTTAGCGATCACTAATCACGGCCAAATAGTATAATTTTCAGCTCTTGTGTAAACTGTATTAAGGTTATCCTGCTAAATATTTTACCTAAACTGATTAATCAGATTTATATTCAGTTGTCAGGAAAGTTGTGATGCATTTTTGCATAGAAAAATATGTCATGACTTTCCTGACAACCTAATAGGAACCAATGGACCAGAAAGAGCAAGGGGTGATGAGAGTATATCAGCAGAATTTGGAATGTTATGATTGCTTGCCACGAAAGAAATATTTTCATTTCATTCATTTCATTTTCATACTCTCCTCAAACTCAGGAGAGTATTTAATATATAAAACTTCTAGAGATCTCCATTTGCTCTTAAGATTAAGCCCAAATCCTAGCATTGCCCAAAAGTCAGAGCTCTGTCTTCTATATGTCTGTCTTTCCACTTTCCTCTCTCATTCTCTCTCATTCATTCCTTTTTTCTGTTGCCTTTTTATTTTTTTTAATAATAAGAATGTGTGTGCAGATGAGAGAGAAAGGGGAGGGGGCACCCTTAATTGAGTCTCATCACATCACAATGATCCCTTTTTCCCAGTCTTCTAACTCCTCAAGATAAATTTACCACTAGGATCTTCATATATGTACCTGGCATCTTTTCAAGACAATCCAGGGACCTGAATCATGGGTTGACCACATGGCTTCCAGACTTGCAGGACATTTGCGTTATTGCCATGCCACAGTGGAGAGGACAAGTGGTTTGGTCGTCATTGCTCCCTCACACTGTGTTCCCTCTGCCTGAAGTCTCTCCTGCTGCTGCTCTCTTACTTAATTCCAACTCATTATAAAAACTTTGCAATGTCCCTCCCTTAAGGAAGCTGCCCTTGGTGGCTCTGTCAAGTCAGGATTTCCCTATCAGACATTCTTTCAAAATTCTGTATCTTTGTTTAAAGTATTTATCCCAGTGATAATTTTATAATTATTCATGTATTCACTTATTTAGTACCTCTCTTGCCTATGTGTAAAAAAGAAAAAATGAGGGCTGGGCCAATGAGTATTCAACTAATATTCCTAAAACTTAGTGCTGTGGAATAGTGTCCTGCAAAATTGATATGTTGGAGCTCTAATCCCCAATGGTACTGTATTTGGAAATACAGTATTTCTAAATAGAAGGTGGTTAGATTATATGACATCACCAGGGTGTGGCCCTAATAGAATACGATTGGAATCTCTCTCTGTGTGTCTGTCTTTGTCTCTGTCTCTCCATATACAGGCACTGAGGAAGGCCATGTGAAGACACATTAAGGCAGCGGCCATCTACAAGCCAGGCAGAGAGTGATCATCAGAAGGTGAACCCTGACAGACCTTGATCTCAGACTTATAGCTTCCAGAAGTATGAGATATTAAATCTCACAACTGTTTAAGCCACCTAGTACATGTTATCTGTTATGACAGTCCAAACTTGTTAGCGCACTTTGTATCATTCTCGGCCACATTAGAGACACTGAATATATATTTTACAGATGAATGTATTTCGTAGATGTTATTATTAATTTCTATATATTAACTTCAAGATTTAAGTGAAGCTAATGCCATCAGATTTTTGTTGTAAAAACATAAAGTAGGTGGATTATTTTTCTCGTTCAGAAAAAAAAAAAAAAAGCCATGGGTCCTATTCTTTTTTTTTTTTTTGGAGAGGTTTTCGCTATAGGGCGTGTGCCCTCGTCAGAAAGACAGAGAGAGACAGAGAGATAGAAAGCAAGAAATCACCCCCCAGGGGGGATGGCCACGCCGCAATCCCTCCTCCTCCATTCTCCTCTTGGGATTTGGGCACACACGCACACGTGCCTGGCGTGAGTTGAAGCCTCCAGGTCCGGGACACAAACCGCGGTCGACTACGTGGGAGTCCAGCAACACAGCCATTACGCTAATTGCTGGTCCCCTATTCTTTACTTATAAAATGCATCTAAATATGGAAATTCCTTAAATTTGCATATTTGTCTAATAAATGAAATGTCCCTCTGTACTATATTCTTTACCCAGAAATGTACTTATTGAATTTATTTACTTCCTAGTAAAACCTTAAATTCAGTATTTAAAGAATTATCAAGTCTTTGAATTGTTTTCTTTTTCTTACAGCATAGCCTTTTGTAAGGAATTATTTATTTAATTTTAATTTATTAGTACTATTATTAATTTGACCAAAGAGAGAGAGAAAATGAGAAAGCAAGCTGCCAGGCCCAGGACTCAAACTGCCATTGGTCATGTGGGAGTCCAGCGCCTTAACCACCATGCCACCTGCTGGTTCCCATAATAGTTTTTAATTTCCCATTACTTTTCTTGGTTCACCACCTTTCCAAACATACCCTACCACCTCTCCACTTTTATTCTCCCTTTGTTTCAACCATTCTTTTAAAAGTATGCAAATTGGGGCCAGCAGGTAGCTTGGTGGTTAAGGTGTGGGACTGCCACACAGCTGACCATGGTTTGGGTCCTGGACCTGGTGGCTTGAAAACTCATGCTGGATGCATGCATGCTCAAAATCCCAGGAGGAGAATGGAGGAGAAGGGATTGTAGCCTGGATATCTTCCTTGGGGAGTGATTTCTCACTTTCCCTCTCCCTCTCTCTGTCTCTCGCCAGCAAGTGCACATGCCCTATAGCAAAATAAATAAAGTATGCACATTAATGACCATTTATAGTTTTCTGTATTAAATATCTATCATTAAAGGTTCACTGTGGAAACAATTCTTTCTCTCATCAATTTTCCATTTCCAGTGAAAAGTGCACAGTTCCTTGTCCACATGCCTTCTGATTATGTTTAGTGGGAAGTCCAGTTCAGATTCTAGAGATACAGACAAGAGTGAAGTAACGTGTTTCCTTCTACCGAGGGTGTCTTTTCAGGCTGACTCTTAAGGCTGCTTTTACCACGGAGATTTGATCATTTCCTTCCAGGTTTCCACAACTTCTATTTTCCTGACCTTTTCTGGACTAAGAGAAGTAACAGCTGTGATGCTAAGGTAGTGCTCCATCCCTCGTGGAATCTCTGTACTGCAATCAGATTTGTAAAATACTTCTTTGTAAGGAAACCTTCCTAGAGCTACCTTAATTTGAGTGAACCATTGGTTTTAAAGATTGTCTATATGTGCCCGACTAAATAATTTATCAGCTTATCATTGACCTGTGTTTCTAGCTATTTGTATGGATTCCACTTTTTCAACATACAACTGGATTTTTCTCTTTGCAAAGAAAGAGTTTCAACTTATGAGCAGTTCTTTTGGAGGATAATTTATGTCCACATTCTCAAACTGCCTCACCCTTTTATACAGTGACAATTAGCCATGTGTAACCAATGTAGTACAATTTTAAGATTCAGCATCACACATGGATTTGCAAGTGTTTTTTTCTGAGTGTTTTCCTATCCTTTGGCTAGATACCCAGGAATGGAATTACAGGGTCAAGTGGTGGTTCTGTTTGTGTCTTTGAGGAACCTCTATATTGTTCTCCACAGTGGCTGTACTAAGTTACATTCCCACCAACAGTGTAGGAAGGTCCTCTTTTCACTACAGCCTCACCAGCACTTACATTCTTTGTTTTGTTAATCTTAGCCACACTTACACATCCATGTTTATAGCAGGATTATTCACAATTGCCAAGACAAGGAATCAACCCAAATGTCCGAGAACAGATGAATGGATTGAACATTGTGACACTTATATACCATGGGATACTATTCAGCCATAAAAAAAAAATGAGACCCAGACATTTGATATGAAGTGGATGAGTATGGAAGATTTAATGTTAAGCAAAGCAAGTCAGACTATGAAAGAGAGCCACCATATGCTCCCCCTTAATAAATACTGAGTATCTGTAGTCTATGGCAGAAACTGAAAGATCAGAGAGTATAGTGGCAGGGAGGGCAACTGTGGATGCTAGAGACAATATAGGGGGGAGTGTCTGGTAGGTGGTGACTGGGAGGGAATCAAGAGGGGAAAAAGAAAAGCATTTATCAGAGACAAAGAGAAAAGTTATCTGTTGATAATGTTCATGGTAAAACCTTTGACTTGACTGATATATACTATATACATGCTGGGAAAAAACAACTTTGCATGCTGTAAAGATGAGATGTGATTAAATGTAAATTAAAAAATAAAAATAATTCAGACATCTATACACTACAAATTTAAGCTGATTCTTTGCTTATATTTTGATCTTTACTGTGGTTAATTGAATCCTTACAGGGTAAACATTTCATTATTAAATATTTTGCTATTATCTCCCTGGAAATTGCCAAGAAATGCTTATTGATCATGTTCCGAATGGAAGAAGAAAAGATTCTTACCTTACAAATTTTTAACTGGCTTTTAATTGCTGTTGGATCTGATGTGGCAGTGGGTTGGGTTTTCAACCAGTTTTCAGCAGTAGTTGTCATCTGCTCCAATTGTTGTAGCTGATTATAGAAAGTGATGATGTTGTTCTGGTACTCCAGCCAGTTAAGTCTCTCACTTAGCAACTGGCAGAACTCGATCCACCGGCTGTTCAGTTGTTCTGAGGCTTGTTTGATGCTGTCAGCGTTAATACCCTCTAGAAAGAAAAAAAAAAGTTATATTCCCTGAAGCCACTGACTGAAAGAAATTATCTGAAAACCAACACATCCCAATTATAAAAGCATTCATTATACGAATGATTTCAAATAAAACCATTTATTTACTGACAAAGATGGAAAAATATGAACATGATTTATGATAACTGACTGCAAATAATTAGAGTTACATGTCATCGAAGAACATAAATGTCATAAAATAATAAATAAGGAGATATAAGTTGTAGTAGAATAGAATATATTTCAATAAAAACAAAGCTCAGTTGGGGTGGGCAGAAAGTAGATCATGGCCAAATAAAATTTTAGATGTATTTAACTAAATGTAAAATATCATGTCTATTATCAAAATACACTTTCGAGAGACCAGCATGTGGTGTAGTGCTTACAATGCTGGATTCTGACATGGCTAAATGTGGTTTGAGTCCTGGGTCCCACAGCTCAAAATTCATGTCAGGTTCATGTGCATGCGTGCCCAAAATCCCAAGAGAAGAATGGAGGAGAAGGGATTGCTTGGGGCCAATCCCCCTGATGGGTGATTTCTCACTTTCCCTGTCACTGTCTCTCTGTTTCTCCTTTCTGGGCAAGCACATGTGTCTTGTGGCAAAAACCTTAAAAAATATACATATGTACACACTTTCAAAAACCACTTCATATTTTCATTTTAAAAAATGGGTACAGAGGGCTTGCCCTGCAGTACAGTGGTTAGGCACAATGTAGTGTGAGCCAGATCCCACACAGCTGACAGGGGTTTGAATCCTGGGCCTTTTCAATCTGCCTTGAAAAACACATGGAGCAGGACCAGCAGTTAGCGTAATGGCTATGTCACTGGACTCCCATATAGTTGACTGCAGTCCGAGACCCGGACCTGGTGGCTTAAACTCACATGGGGCATGTGTGCATGTGTGCCCAAGATCCTGAAGGAGAATGGAGGAGAAGGGATTGCGGCGTGGTCATCCCCCCTGGGGGGGTGATTTATTGCCTTCTGTCTCTCTGTCTCTCTCTGTCTATCTGGCGAGCACACAAGCCCTATAGCAAAACCTCTCCAAGAAAGAAAGAAAAACACATAGAGTATGTATGTATGTGCCCAATATTTTGGACAGATGGAGCAATGGAGGGAAATAGCACACTATGGTGTGACCAGGCTCCAGGGGTTCTCATTCTCTCTCTCTCTCTATCTCTCTATCTCTCTCTCATGTGTACTCATACACCTCTTTGTAAAAAAAAGAAAGTCTAGAAATGAGTTTAAATACTATTTGTATGCTTTCAAATAAAGGGAAACATAATTTATTCAAAATTAGTTATTCTCTATTTCTGTTGTAAAAGGCAGAAGTAACCAAATTATCCATATATCCAAGGAGGTAAAACAAGCACTAGGAAAAATAACCTTTCTAACATGACAAGTATTTTATTAGGCTGTTGGGAAAGTCACCACACAGTTTTCCATAGAAAAATACACTGTGACTTTCCAGATGACCTAATATTTATGAATGTGGAAGTTGATGTGAATGTCTCAAAAT
Organism: Tupaia tana; assembly: GCA_026018925.1. Classification (NCBI taxonomy): domain Eukaryota; kingdom Metazoa; phylum Chordata; class Mammalia; order Scandentia; family Tupaiidae; genus Tupaia; species Tupaia tana. The sequence goes on along the minus strand of JAKSZU010000009.1, from coordinate 140,866,086 downwards.
CATTTACGGCAAGAATAAATCAAGAAAACTCTATCGGGGGAAAAATGGAAACACAAACACATAATTACCACTATTACCCTTCAGGATTAGGGTACTACTATTACTCCTCTAGTAGGTAATTCATTACCTACTACGTGCCAAGGAATATGCTGTCTTTTCATATATGTTATCTTACTTACATTTTGTCATAAGGTAGTATATGACTAATCTAACTCAAGTACATATTATCCTAAAATAGTATAATTGTCTACAAAAATCATAGATCAAATATTAAATAATTAACTCTCTAAAATCAGCTCACAAAATTTAGACTTTCTTAGGTATATTAGTTTGTATAGTAACTTCATTAACATATGACATTATAAAAAGAAGAAAATAGATTAAATATGATATCGTATATTTTTAAATATTGATACTATAGCATTGATAATGTCCTCACATTTTTGAAATTGTGAATATTTCAGTGATTCTTATTCCTACATTTATCTCAAAAAAGAAGATAAGCTCACTATGAGATTCTTTCTCTAGACTAAAATATATGAGAAGTGAAGTGATTTAGTAGGAGACCAAGTGGCCTCAGAGGAACTACATTTATGAATCTTCATTTCCTTTAACTTCTTGGAAATATAATTCAGTTAAATGAAAACTAAGTTTTTAAAAAGCTTGAAGTACATCTGCAGCAAACATTTGTTTTTGCTAACTTGTACATGCCTCCTACTTTATCTTTTCAAAGCTGAAAAAAAACATGACTTTGAAATAAATTATATTATTTATCCTCTTCTACCTTCCTCTGCTCAGATAGGCTCATTTTCAATTTGTTATAATCATATTATACCACCAAACCACATCTCTCAATTCATGTGGAACAGAAGTCTAACTTCATTAATTTCAAAGTTTTGTACTATCCAAGATGACACTGGAGGATACCAGGTTGGCAAATATTATTGACAACAATCTTTCCTTCTGTCTTTGGTCAATATATTTATTATTATTATTATTATTATTATTATTATTATTGTTGTTTTTCTGATAGAGCATGTGTACTTGCAGGAGAGGAGAGGAGACAGAGAGGTACAGAGAGAAGGAAAGTAAGAAATAACCCCCCACGAGGATAGCCAAGCCACAGTCCCTTCTCCTCCTTTCTCTTCTTGGAATTTTGGGCACACACACACACACACACACACACACATACACGTGCCTGGTGTGATTTTCCAGTTGCCAAACCTGGGGATCAAACCACAGTCGGCCGTATGGGAGTCTAGCACCTTAACTACCACACAACCTGTTGGCCCCTGGTTGATATATTTTTAAAGAAAAAAATTGAAGGAAAAGAAAGTGTGAAAAGAGAATATATACATGCCTCCATATATCTAAATACCAAAGAAGCCCATGATTTAAAGGAGCTAAATATTTCCCTAATATCCTCCTAATACTAAAGGAAACAATTGTTCTTATTGAGACATCTGGACATGTGGCGTGATTTGTTGTTTGTGATCATTTGGTTTTGAATGGTGATCAAGAATTCTACCAAAATATGTTTTGGGAGATGCTACTAATTAATAGTTGTAAAATGATCATGTTTGTTGTAAAGTACAAGAGAAGAATCTATGATTCATTCATATGGGCACTGTTTTAGAAAAAGTATTATGATAAAATGTGAACATTATTTTTTGGAAAATAAGAAGACAATTTAAGAATATAATGGGGAGAATTTTTAAAGGTTATTACTTAATGCCTCCAAAATGTGCCATGCATCCAAATAATTAGATATTTACGAGAAATATTTTGAGCTTATGTTAAACTTGAACAAGCCTTTAGAAGAAAGTCCATGATGTATGAAAAGTCAATATATACTAGTCATCAAGTAGGCCAATAAGGGATGTTAAATTAACAGTACTGATGGGCTGATACTGGATTCAGTATTATTTATTTTGACTATATAATTAGGGAAAGCAGAGAGAACTATCTCTCTGCCCCAGAGGTAGGTCAATGATACAGAGACCACAAGCACTTAGAAAAATAAAACCGTGAGTTAGTTAATTTTCAATATGAATAATACATACTAATTTTTCAAAAATATAAGTCAAACTGTAATGAAGTACCAATGGGTTTTGTGAGAGCTATTAAAACTCACAGACAGGGACCAGCAGTTAGCCTAATGGCTATGTTGCTGGACTCCCATGTAGTCGACCACGGTTTGAGTCCTGGACCCGGTGGCTTAAACTCATGCTGGGCGTGTGTGCATGCGTGCCCAAGATCCCGAGAGGAGAATAGAGGAGAAGGGATTGCAGCGTGGCCATCCTCCCTGGGGTGATTTCTTGCTTTCTATCTCTCTGTCTCTCTCTGTCTGTCTGGCGAGCACACGCGCCCTATAGCAAAAACCTCTCAAAAAAAAAAAAAGAGAAAACTCACAGACAGGTTTTAATGAGTCATACTTAATCATTATACAAAACTCTATGCTGTGCAAAAAAGTGAGATGCTAAATATCACTGTAGGAGTAACTAAAATAAAGGAAAGTCAAGTTTGTCCAAATCTGTAACACTTAGAAATTTAAAATACTCTCTACTTATTTGCACATTGATCTCTATTATCCAATACAAGCAATTAAAATACAGCAATGGGTAAAAGAAAGACTCCCCTATCAGGGTAAAGTGAGAGGTGGGCAGAAAGGTGTAGAAATTAACAGTGAGAACGCTAGTGTTAGAGAAATCTGAACTCCAGATTTCTCTCTCCTGGCCAGGTGGGGTGCAACATCAGTTATACAACACTCGGAGATGCTGACACCTCATGGAAAGGTCCGGGGTGCACGTTCTGATATCTTCAATGGGCACACACACACACATGCATGTGATACCGTCTGGCCAGGGTGAGGATGGCAACCTGATGACTTTGTTGGCATACTTGTCTCTCTTTCTCAGTCTCATGGAAAAAAAATGGATAAATTTTTAATTTAATTTTATTTTTAAAAGAGAGGAAAAGTGAGAAAGTACTCCATATGGAGATCCGTCACACCATAATCGCTTCTCCTCCATCTCTCCCTGCTTTCAGGATTTGAGGCACATGAGCACATGTGCCTGGCATGTATTTGGAGCCACCAGATCTAGTACTTGATGACTGTCAGAACCACACAGACAGCCATGTGTGATCCAGCTGTCTTCAAATCAGTCTATGGCCTAGCAAAAATATATTTCTTTTTTTTAGGTTACATAAGCTTTCAATAAATTCTTTGACACTCCTTGCTAGCTGGGTGAGCTGCATTGTTTAACCTCATTGGGTCTCATTTGTCTCAACTATGAAATGAGTATAAATATAGAATCTATCTCGGAATATTTATTAGGGTTCCAAGGTAACATACATGAAGTACTTACACCGAGTCTGATATACACTAGGCAACCAATAAATACTAGATGACGTTAATGAAGAAATGAATAATATGTAAGAAAGGAGACCAGATCACATAAGTGTTAAAATTGAAGGGAAAGGAAGTGTTTTATAACAGTAAAAGGCCATTTATTAAAAAATAGTAATATGCTAGAAATTAGTACTAATTTTATATAATATGGAAAAATCATGGGAATTATATAGTGTGTAGTGAATGTATGAGTAAAGACACAGGCAACAGATTATTGTTCTCGTAATTCAGTTTATCACCTGAAGCCATGAAAATCACAAAACTAAGCTGGTTCAGCTGCTGGCCACCCCTGGCTTTTCCTGGAAGTCAATATAGTTGGGATTGGGGCCGGAAGGTGGCGTGGTGGTTAAGGGCACTGGACTTCCACGTAGCTGACCATGATTCCAGTCCTGGACCTGGTGGCTTGCTTTCTCTCTCTCTCTCTCTCTCTCTCTCTCTCCCTCCCTCCCTCCCTCCCTCCCTCCCTCCCTCCCTCCCTCCCTCCCTTCCTCACTCTCTGGTCAAATTAAAATAAATGGATAAATAAAGTTAAATAAAAATAATAAAACAAGAGTCGGGATGAAGTGGGCTCTGGATAGCCATGAGGAGTGTGTGTGTGTGTGTGTGTGTGTGTGTGTATGAGTGCCCATGCATGCATATGTACATGAGCGTGTATGAAAGTCTGCAGTCACAGCATACTTTGACGTGTGTACCCACAACTTGGGACCCAACAGTATCCAAGGAGGGTGGAGGGGTGGAGGTGATTTAAATCCCATGTGATTTAAATTTTTGATAAACCAAAATGTATTACTGGGAATGGTGAAAGGGATCAGTATGTAAAATTAAAATATATAAGATTGTCATTAAGTCTGGAAACATAGATATATTAATTGTATTAAAATATTATAGCAATACACCATTTATTATGTAAAATAATAAAGTATATACATACATTTTTTAAGAAAGTATATCAATAATCAGTGATATATTCATGAGTTCGTTCATTAGGAAATCTTGGACTATTTGGTTACATATTTGTAACCATTTGGAATTCAAGTTATAAAGACAACCACATCAAAGATGAAAAACAGAAATCTGTAGGTGTTACTAACAAAGACATGACATTGACCACAAAGAATCAGAACTTTCATGATGAAGGATCTGTGGGTAAACATTGAATTGATTTATGTGTGAATATGCTTCCTGGTACCTAGAACACACTCTGCCTGTCCTTCTAAACTATAAACTCCTCTAGGTGAATGTCTCCACTGGCAGTGGCTGATAGAATCCTCAGCTTAGGAGAGAAACAGAATAACTATACTGTACCTGTGAGCTCACCCAACATCACATCAACAGCTTGCTTCATATGAATGCAAACAACAGGTAAGAAATATACACAGAAACCATATGGGAACAAGCACATAGTCACTCTTGCTTCAAGTTTGTTTTGGATAGGGGATCTGAAGCACTATCATATGTCACATTACTTACTGTATCTCACACTGACATTGGAAATGCCATTACTTCAATTTCAGAAATCAATTGGAAAAAATATTCACCAGTCCTATTGGTGATATTATCTGAAGGTCCCTTAAACCATTTCTAGAATAAATAGGGGTAGTGATTGCCAAGTGAAGAATCGTATATGAATAATTTTTCTAAACTATATCATTGTTTTATGTGTAATTATTTTATACAATTATGTTACTTAACTGAAAATGTGAAGTTTTATGACTGTGTGTTCAAGTAAATATCAGCAAAGTTTTAAGCATCGATCATTTGAGCATCTGTCTTTCTAATTTTTTGTTAGCTATTTAAGAATACAAACACTGACACACCAGGCATTATGAACAATACTTATGGAGACCATTTTGTAGTAGCACATTAGAATCTCAGGGATAATGGATCATAATCCATTCACATCTCATATTCTAAACAACCCCTGAAATAGTCTATGAATAAATATATTGCACCCAAAGGAAATAGATCATTACTTGAAGTGCATCCATTAATTTTATTACTTGTGTACAGTGCATAACAGACTGTTAGAATAATTTTAACTGTGCACCACCTTCCATGCAAGTACTTCAGAACTGCCACTTAAAGTGAAGTATTCCTCATCAAGTATATTCATCATTAGCCATGAAGCAAGGGTAGAATAATATAAAACCTGTGTTTTCAGAACTCTTGAATTAGAAGAATATTTGGAATAAAAAACTTAAAGTGGCCAATAAATAGTATCCTATTTTTGTTGCAGTTTAAGTGAGGGTCATTACAAGTCCATTTGGCATTCAATATAATTGCATCAAATGTAATGAAAATTTATTCAGAATCCATGAAGATAAGGTCTGAAGCAAAATTCTAGAGGCTTCTGTGACTTGTATACAACTGGCTTGACATTTAGAAAAATGATCATAGATTTTTAATATTAATAGTATATATAAAACTAACGCTTAGTGAGTACAATATAAACATTTACTATTATAGTTCCATTTTAAATTGTTCCTGTTTCCCAGACCATAAAAGTAAAGAAAAAGTCATATTCCTGCTTGTTTTTTTTTTTTTTTTGGCGCTAATTTCCCACAATAGTTACTACATAATATCCTCCCTACATGCACACACACACACTCACACACACACACAGGCAAAGCACAAAGGTTCTTCCTTGTGAAAACTGGAGTTAAACCAAGAAAAACATGTCTGTGAATGAACATTTATTGAATATGAACTCTGTGTAGGGCATTATAGTAAGTGTTATGTGAAGAACGAGCAAACATAAATCAAAGTGCCTGGAATTGAGGAAGGAATAACAAAAGAGAAAAATGTATACATTTTACACCAGCAGGTGGCATGGTGGTTTAGGCCAAACTCCCACGTGACCAACCATGGTTCAAATCCTGAACCTGCCTGTCTGCTTTCTCACTTTCTACCTTCTTTCTCTGGTGAACATACATGCCCTATGGCAAATTCAAAAAATAATAATAAATAAAACCGAATAAATCATTTTTAAAAAAGAAAAAAAATGTATGCAACTGTGGGAGGCTACTCATTCACAATGGAGAGGCTGGACTACCATAAACAGTACTATCTCCATGCCCCACTGGTCTATAGACCAGTTGATGATTTTCTTCTCATTAAAATACATGATAATATGAGTTGTTGCTATTGACAGTGTTATAAAGAATATTGAGAAGTTAGGCTTTGAGATGAGCCAAAAAGACTATAATCTGTGCTTTTGGCTGTCTGACAAAATTTTGTTGCCCAGATTCAAATGATATCAGTCATGTGAAAGTACTTAATGAGCTAAAAAGAAAACAGAAAAAAATTATAAATTTACTTAGTTAATATTAAAGGTAAGAAGAGTCCTTGTTTGCATTATCATTCTGTACTATTTAATTACAATCTTCAATGTACTTACTATTAGGTATCACCTTAAACACTATAATCTAACACTCAGGGGATGATGGTTTTGAGCTGTTCTTTTAGTCTAATATACGAATAATTACTATTTTTATTTAAACATTTCCTTAACATGGCTGTCGTCAGGCTTTAATTAACACACAAGAAACTACAATTAGAAAATGATAGTGAAGCAAAATTTAATCTAGAAAACAACACTAACTCTATTAGACAATTATGTTATAGTATTTCATCTGGGAAATGTAATAAAACCATTTTATAGCACACAGAATGAAAATTTTGCACTATGCTTACCTATGCTTTCAAATGAAAATGTAACTACTCTTTTTGTAACCTCAAATTGAATTTTATATATATATATATATATATATACATATATATATATATATATATATATATATAGTTTATTTGTTTGTTTTTGTTTTTGTTTTTGCTATGAGGAGTATACACTTGCTAGAGAGAAAAGGAAAGTGAATAATCACCCCCCCCCCTATGGGGGTGGATCACAATGCAATCCCTTCTCCTCCATCTGCTCTTAGGATTTGGGGCATACAAGCACACGTGCCCAGTATGATTTTCAATCTGCTGGGTCTGGGGCTTGAACCGTGGTTGGCCATGTGGAAGTCTAGCACTTTAACCACTATCATCTGCTGTCTTCAGCCCTATGACTTATTCGTTAAATATTAAGCTACAAAAAAAAGGAACAAAACGAAAATTAGAATATTTTAGTCCATTTTTAATAATTATGAAAATTGTTTTATTTAATCAGGCAGCAGAGTTCTAGCCATTTTAAATAGCCATCCTAGTTATGGCTCAAATGTAAGCTTCACCATGCATCAAACCATGTCTTCCGTGGTGAAACAAATGAGTAGGCTAAAATTTGATCAATACTGTCAACCAGACAGCAATATATCAAGTCATGCCCCCCCTCAACTGCTCTTTCCTGTTTATACACAAGTTACCATCTTCCTTCAGAGGTGTTATTATTTTCTTACCAAAAGTACCAGTGTCATTATCTCAAGTATTGCCTTAATTTTGCTTCACTAAACAGAATTTAATTAGTTAATTAATATTGATTAAGGACATATAATATGTACTTTTCTTCTTCATGACTCCAAAACTCTAAGTCCTGATAGGCATAACTTAGAAAAATAATATTGTCACTAATCACATGATCATTTTAATCTTGTATACAGTTATTACCTGCTTACGAAAAGATGAAATCATTCTCTTTATTGCTATTTTTTATTAATTAATTAATTAATTTTACATTCATTCACTGAGCACTATCACAGCATACAAAATATGGTTTCCCATCTAGAATACACTGCATAGTGGCTTAATCATACATGTTACCATCAATAATTTTCCAATTTTCCATTTATATTTTTTTCTCCCTATTTCTCACCCTCTGCCATTTTCCACCCTCAAAAAATGCTTTTGGAATAATTCACTGCATGCTGCAATCAGATGATATGAGGTAGGGTATGCTTGATATTCAATTATGAAATAAGACCACGTGAAATAAAGATTTTTGCCTCTGCTATACAAGGCTTTGTCATGCCAAAGATCATACAGAAGATCCGAGTTTGGTTCCTCGGTCGACCTGTATGTGCTGCTGATACTGGGTGACTGGGAAAACTGGGCATGGGGGACCACAACATGAAAACTGGTTGATGAAGTTTGTCTTTGAAGTTTGTCTCTCTCCTGTCTCTCTCTCTCTCTCTCTCTCTCTCTCTCTCTCTCTCTCTCTCTCTCTCTCACACACACACACACACACATACACACACACAAGGAAGAAAGAAACATTTTTTAGTATAAATTTTACATCAGCTTATTAAATTAAACAGTGATAATGTAGTTCCTATGGGAAAATTATATAACAACTGTTAATAATATTTTAAAGAGCATAATCATGTTAAACATGACTATGCTGCTACACTTATCAGTTAAAGTCACCAGGCAAAATGCATCTAAACAACAACCTATCAATATTTTTAACTGTCTATATGGTCATTAACTTGTTAACCTAATTCTTAGCTGTCATATTTGCTTCTTTCTGTTTTTAACCAAATACAGTCATGGGGCTCATTAGAAGAAGAAAATGAATTGATTTCCTGGGAAGATCATTGAACTTTTTAATGCCAACATACCAATTAAGGCAAAAAATAATTCATACACAGAATTTATGTTCCAGAACACAGACAGATTCCGGGAAAATATGACATGCACAACAAAAACATTTGTTATATTTGTTTATGATATTCTTATAAACATATCCTTTGAAAAAAAATGAGTCTTGCTTGGACATAACATTATCCCTGATTTTCATAGAATTACTTTTATCTGCAAACGAATATAGCAGTATAGCAATCACAATTTGAAAGTTTGTTTACATGTTATGACAATGACATGTTAGTACAGATAGCTTTGGGGTCACTACGTATTAGCAGAGATGAATTTTAATTCATTCTTTTTTAATTTAACTGCATTTATTTTATTACTTTTATTTTGACCAGAGAGGCACAGAGAGACAGAGACAGAGAGAGGGAGAGAACGTGAGAAAGCAAGCCGCCAGGTCCAAGATTCAAACTGCTGTAGGCCATGTGGGAGTCTAATACCCTTAACTACCATACCACCTGCTAGCCCCTTAATTCATTCTTAAAAAGGAAACAAAAAGTTTTGCCAGCCTTGTGCTTTTATTTTATTGAAATATGTTAGTTAAAAAAATAAAGGTTACCCCAAAGGAATGTTTTTGAAATGAGAGAAAATGATCAAATGTAGCACTAAAAATCAGATACATTATTAGGAAATAAATATGATGATGAAGCTTTCCATGTAAGTTTAGTCTATCTGAGAAAACACATTGCAAAAATCATTAAAATCAGAGTATAATCACTTTTACATATATCATATGATTGCTTCTATTATCATTTATTTCTACAAACTTAGCTTTTTCAAATTATTTGGCTAAATGCTAGCAGGATTTGCACTAAAATTAATTTCTCCACATCAGAATGATAAGACATTCTACCATTTCCTGTTTTCTTATAATAATTGCAAAATTGAATCTCCCCCATTTGCTTAGTTTTAAGAAAGGAGTAATAATAATAATAATAATAAACATGCAAACTCCCTTTAAATCCCCCATTTGCTTAGTTTTAAGAAAGGAATAATAATAATAATAAAACATACAAACTCCCTTTAAAATAAATTTTCATTCAAGAAGTGCTTGTCCGATAAAATGCAGCTGATAAATATGAACCTATGTGTTTATCAAATCCCTAAGAAGATTATCTAAATCAACTCCGTGTAATTACCATTCACCATCTGTTCCACCAGGGCCTGAGCTGATCTGCTGGCATCTTGCAGTTTTCTGAACTTCTCGGCTTTTTCTCGCTCTATGGCCTGCAGCATGATAGCAAAGGTGAGTGTTTCAATACAAGGATTGTGCAGCTTCACAGTAATTATAACTTCTACTTGCCCTTTCAAGCCTTAAGATATTCCACTCTGTCAGTTTATCATGTTAATCTAAAGACTTTTCTTGACTCTTGACACCAAACACATCAAAATGGCCATGAAAGCACAAGCTTTTCTGAAATCATCCTGAATTGCTACTATTTTTAATAATATGATTTCTACTCTAACCTTCTTTTACAGAATAGTCTTTGATAACATTGCCATGTAAGACTGCAACTAAACAAAAGAAACAACAAAAGACAAATCAGAATAATGACAGACAACAGGTCCAAAAATCAAAATGGAATTTATATTTTAAATTATACTACAGAAATTATTCCTAATGACATAAATACATATATTCAGTATTAAAATTTAAATGAAGAATCTAGTGGGTCTATTTAAAGAAAAAAATACACTAGTGTAAATAATAATAGAGAAAAAACACACATATTTAAATACAAGACTGCTGACTAATTTTTTTCTTTCTATAACAGTTAAAAATTAGCTTTTCCAAAGGAAAGTAAATTTAGTTGCAAAAAGCTTTCTAAACTTCTTTGTTCATTTCTCCTAATCAGAGTTAACTTTTGAACAATAAATAAAAAATAATTTAAGTGAACAGAAACTAGCATTATACTATTGAGCCTAGCTATTAACATCTCTACAGAGACATAAATTTTAAACCATGATGCAGTAGAACTACATTTTAAAGTCATTAAAATATATGGTTATAATAATATATTTTATATGTCCTAAAACATAAGTATTCACAGAAAAAAATAGCTATAATACAATTAGCATATAGTAAGAGCAATACTTCTGTGACTAAATAACAACAATATAAAAAAGATTTCACTTGAATTTGGGGCAGAAGATCATTCTACATCAAATTATTTTTCAAAACTTTCTTTACATCTATAATCATTTAAACAAATATTCCAAGGTACAATATTAGAGTGTAGGTTAAAGTGAATATGGTAGATATATATGCATACTCTCTAGTATTCATCAGTAAAAATTTGTGCAAAGATAGGAATGTTCTATATCAGTGTTTTCTGACACTACAGCTAATAGCCACATATGGGCATTAAGCACTCAAAAGGTGGCCAGTGTGACCAAGGATATACAATTTTAATCTAATCTACTCTAATTTCATAATTTAAATTTAAACTTTAAAATCACAATGTTAATTGTAACTGTACAATTCAGGTCTGGGATCTCCCCTTTGAAAGCAAATTGTTATAGATAGATAAATAAATAAATGTAGCTCCAGATATTATAGCAACATTAGAAATACTTTAAGGGAAAGAAGTAATAATCTAAAATAGACTCTTTCCTAAGCACATCAAAATATGGAAATGCTTATAAAACATCCTATATATATATATTACACATTTGAAAAGACTAATTTAAAGAAAGAGCTACAATTCAATAGATCTTTTTTTAAAGAATTATTATATTTTAACTGTATTTATTTATTTACTTATTTATTTAAATTTGATTAGAGAGGGACGGGAGGAAGGGAAATGGGGGGCAGTGTGAAAGCAAATTGCCAGGTCCAGGACTTGAACTGCAGTAGGCCATGTGGAAGTCCAGTGCCCTTAACCACCATGTAACCGTCTGGACCCCAATAAATCTTCTTTCAAATTTGATCTTAAAGAGTTTTATAAGCAAGAGACCTGCCAATATCCAACTTTAAGACTTGCTATAAAACAACAGTAATAAAGACAGTGTGGTATTGGTGAAATAATTGACAAATCGATTCATGTGAAGAGTCTACTCCACGCTCAGAAATAGACCAATATAAATAAAGTCAACTGATCATTGAGAAAGATGTAAAGGCAACACAATGGAGAAAAGTCTTTTCAACAAATGGTGCTGGAACAACTGGACATCCAGTAACTCAAAATGGTTAGAGACCCAAATGAAAAGACAAAACTATAAAACTTCTAAAAGATAACATGAGAAAATTCAGATTACCTTGATTTTGGTGGTGACTTTTTAGATATGACATCAAAGGCATGACTAATAGGAGAACTAATAAACTAGACTTCATTAAAATGAAAAAAAATTTGCTCTGCAAAAGATATGCTGCCAAGAGACTGAAAAGGAATCATAGGCTGGGAGGAAAGATTTACCAAATACATATCTGATGAAGGACTATTATCTAAAGAACGCAAACTAAAACAGCTCTTAAAGAAAGAAGTATTAAAACTAAACGATAAGAACATCAACATCCTCATTTTAAAATGGACGGAAGACCTTAACAGACACTTCATCAAAGAAGACATACAGATTTCAAATGAACATATCAAAAGATGTTCCACATCTTTTTTTTTTTTTTTTTTTGAGAGGTTTTTCGCTATAGGGCGCGTGCGCTCGCCAGACAGACAGAGACATAGAGACAGAAAGCGAGAAATCACCCCCAGGGGGGATGGTCACGCCGCAATCCCTTCTCCTCCATTCTCCTCTCGGGATCTTGGGCATGCACGCACACGTGCCCGGTGTGAGTTTTAAGCCACCGGGTCCGGGACGCAAACCACGGTCGACTACGTGGGAGTCCAGCGACATAGCCATTACGCTAACTGCTGGTTCCCATGATGTTCCACATCTTATGTCATCAGGTAAATGCAAATAGAAACAAAGTGATATACCACTGAAAACCTATTAGAATCAAAATCCAGAGACACCACCAAATTCTGGTTAGAATGTCGAGCAACAAGAAGTCTTGTTTGTTACTGATGGAGAAACAAAATGGTATACCCACTTTGAAAGTCAGTTTAGATTAAAAAAAGAAAAGACAGTTTGGAGATTTCTTACAGAACTGAAAGAACTCTTGCCATACGAATCAGCAGTTGTGTTGCTTGACATTTACCCAAAGGAATTAAAAACTTACGTCCACACAAAAACCTACACATGGATGCTTAGAACAGCTTTATGCATAATTGCCAAGACTTGGAAGCGATCAAGATGTCTTTCTGTAGACAAATGGGCAAATAAACTGTGGTACATCCAGACAATGAATGCTAAGAAGAAATGAACTATTGAGTCATAAAGACACAAAGGATCCCTAAAGGTATATTGCCTAGTGATAGGTATATGAAAATGCTATATAGTCTAAGACTGCCACTTTATGACATCCTAGAAAAGCCAAAACTATGGAGACATGAAAAAGATCAGTGATAGGGCCAGCACATGGCTTAGTGGTGAAGGTGCTAGATTCCCACATGACAGACTGTGGTTTGAGTTCCAGATCCAGCGGCTTGAAAATCATGCCTGGCATGTATGTAGGCATGCCCAAGAGGAGAATGGAAGAGAAGGGATTGTGGTGTGACCATCCCCCCAGGGGGTGGTTTCTCACTTTCTCTCTCTCTCTCTGGCAAGTGTACATACCCTATAGCACCACACCCCTCCCAAAAAAAATAAAGATCATCAGTGGTTGCCAAGGATTAGGGAAGGGGTAGAGATGGATATGGATAAGCACAGCACAGAGGATTTTTAGGGCATTGAAACTACTCGTATGAGGGACCAGCAGTTAGCATAATGGCTATGTCGCTGGACTCCCATGTAGTCAACTGCGGTTCACGTCCCGGACCTGGTGGCTTAAAACTCATGCCGCACACATATGCGTGCATGCCCAAGATCCCAAGAGGAGAACGGAGAAGAAGGGATTGTGGTGTGGCCATCCCCCCTGGGGGGTGATTTCTCGCTTTCTGTCTCTCCATCTCTGTCTGGCGAGCACACGTGCCCTATAGCAAAAATCTCTCCCCCCCCCCAAAAAAAAAGAAAGAAAGAAACTACTGGTATGATACTCTATTGATGGATACATGTTACTATAAATTTGTTCAAAACCATAGAAAGTACAACACCAAGAGTGAACTCTGGTACAAAGTATGGTCTCTGAGTGAAAAATGATGTGTCAGTATAGGTCCATCCATTGTAACAAATGTACCACTCTAGGGAGGAATGTCATTGACAGTGGGGGAGCCTATGTTTATTGTAGTGGTACAGGTTACATGGGAAATCTCTATACCTTCAGCTCAATATTTTTGTGAACCTGAAATTACTCTAAAAAATAAAGTCTAAGAGAAGAAATATTTAATGGAAAAAAAGAATGTAAAGTTCTCTGTTTAAAAAAAAAAGTTCTGTAGTTTTTGCTTTATTTTCAAAATAAAATAAAATTTAAGGACCAGCAGGTGGCGTAATGACTATGTCACTGGACTCCCACGTAGTTGACTAGGTTCAATTTGTGGACCTGGTGGCTTAAAGTCATGCTGGGCGCATGTGCTTGCATGCTCAAGATCCCGAGAGGAGAATGGAGAAGAAGGGATTGTGGCATGGCCATCCTCCCTGGGGGGTGATTTCTCACTTTCTGTCTCTCTGTCTTTCTGGTGAGTGCATGAGCTCTATAGCAAAAAAATCTCAAAAAAAGAAAAATTCAAATAATGGTTCTTGAATTCAAATTATTGGAATCAATATTAAAGGTTTAAAACATTACAAGATCCACCCATCAATAAAGTAAACATCAATCAGGAATAGCTATAATACATAAAATATTAATTTGAGAATTTAGAATGGCATAAAAAATATAATAATAGTCTTATTTTGTTTTATTTCCTTTTTTTAACACCTATAGCCTAGCCAAAAAATATACATTTTACATTATTCTGTGAAGGGCAGCAAATGGAAACTCAGTTTCATCTCATCAGTCTGAACTCTCAAGGTGATAGACATATTTTAATATCTTGCATTCTACCTGAAGAGTTCACAGCAGACTACAGTGTTTTGTGATTATGCACTCCCAGGATCCCATTCCAATTAGCAGGTGAAACTTCTGGATTGTCTTGAAATTCAGTTTCATAGACCAGTGTTGAATTGTTTCCACAGATATGTAGACGGCTGTGGAAGGTTCTAACTTGCTGGTTGAACTAAAAAGTCCATGGAAATAAGATAGCCACATCTGCTTTAAAGTAAGAACCCAGGACCAGCCCCATAGCCCAGGGGTTAAGTGCTATGCACAGGAAACTGGATCCCATGTGACTGACCATGGTATGAATCTCAGCTCCAGTGGCTTGAAAAATACACTGCGGCATGTGCATGTATACATGTAGTCCCAACAGGATGAAGAAATGGAGGAGAATGGATTATGGTGGGACTGTACCCCATTGGTGGTATTTTCACTCTCTCCCTGGCAAATGTCTATGGAGGCATCTCCAAAATCTATAGAGTAGTTACCATGCCCTCTGGCAACAACAACAGCAAAAAGTAAGATCTCAAACAAAGCTCCACAATTCACGGATTCTCAACTTTATATTTCAAATTCTTTTGTTTTTAGCAGCTTATTGTAACCTGTGTTTTCCAACAATTAATTTGTCCTCCAATAAAATGTAAATATAATAGTATTTGGAAATCACTTGAGACCTTAGAGGAAAAAATATAGCACATTCTAACTACAGATGTCATATTGACAACTATCAATATGCAAAGAAAGGTTTGAGGTGTCCCAAACTTGAACTACATGAGGCAAAACAAAGAGAGAAAGAGAACTAGAATTATTTTATTCCATTTTAAATAAAAGAAAACAGGATCATAAAGATTAAGTCATATAACAGAAGCCATATTATTGGTAAGTTTTGGATTAATTATCAGAACCCTACTCCTATATGTATAAGTTTGGCTCTCTTTCAAACACATTCTGCTGCTTCCAGGGATATTCCAATGGAAATTCATAAAACGTACTTCAGCATATCATAATACAATTCACAGCAAACTCTTAGCTTGGATTTAGCCAAGCATACTCAAACTCCTTAACCATTCATTCAGCGTAGGCAGCAAGACAGAAGTAATGCCTGGTTACTCAGATGGACACTGACAGTCTATATCCTGATTCTCAACCTTGTATACAGCGCATTTACTTTATACCATTGCTGGCTCTGCACTGTATGAAAACTTATGTCCATCAGGTAGCATGGTGATTGAGGCACTGGACTCCCACCTGGTCAACCATGGTTCAAGTCCTAGACCCGGTGGCTTGAAAATCACACTGGGCACATGTGCATGCATACCTAAAAATCCTGAGAAGAGAATGGAAGAGAAGGGATTGTGGCATCGTCATTCTCTCTGAGGGGGGGGGGGGGGCGGGATGATTTCTCACTTTCCCTCTCTCTGTCTCTGTTTTTCAGGCAAGTGCATGCACCCTATGGCAAACCACATTCCCCTCCCTCCCAAAAAAAAGCAAGAAAGAAAAGAAAACTGTGTCAGTGTGCATAGAGAGAAATAGGCCCTAAAGGAAGCAGTTAATGGTCTCCACATACTTATGGATGTTTGGATAATATCTGGGTTCACTTAGGTACATCACTTTAAAGAGAAATATTTTAAAATGAGAGAGGAACCTGGGGACACATTTGCCTTAGAGAGTGTGAACAAGAAAATGAGGAGTCCAGAAAACATTTCATTTCAGACATAGATGTAGATGGGTGACTAAAAACAATTCAATTTAGCAAGGCCAGGAGACGGTGAAGAAGATAACATAGAGAAATGCTGAAGTCACAGTGTTTGCTCAGTTGGTTTGAGCTCAGTCTCTTGCTCACCATCTGTTTGACCTTAGTCAAGTGATTCAACCTTTCCCCCTCTTTCTTTTCCTTTTTCCTTTTTTTTTTTTTTTTTTTTGGAGAGTTTTTGCTATAGGGCACATGCGCTCACCAGACAGTGAGAGAGAGAGAGAGAGACAGAAAGTGAGAAATCACCCCCTGGGGCGGGGGATGGCCATGCTGCAATCCCTTCTCCTCCATTCTCCTCTAGGGATCTTGGGCACGCATGCACACACACCCTGTGTGAGTTTAAGCCACCATGTCCGGGACGCGGACCACGGTTGACTACATGGGACTACAGCAACATAGCCATTACACTAACTGCTGGTCCCTAGTGATTCAACCTTTCTGAGCCTCAATATTCTCTATGTAAACTAACAATAAAGATATCCACATTCAAGGCTTCTGAGAGGATTAAAGGAGACTTTTCTATATAATTTATTTTCCAAAGGAAGAGAAGGAGCTAGAAATGATTAAGCTGGAACAAATGGCATGGTATAAACTGAGACTGTACTGTTGATGGGTTAACTGGAATATGTGCTTATTCTAACGAAAGAGGACCTTGGGTCGAAAAAAAGAAACACTAATCAAAAAGGAAAAGCTGATCTCAAAAATCTTAAAAAGGAGTTTAAGAAAAAAATTTAGATGAGAAAATGTCAATAAGAAATCATAAAACAAAGATTTAAATATGCTAATGTAAAAATAATAAAGAATGACCTCCCACCAAAAAAAATGATAAAACAAAAAAATTCAGATAACTAATGTACAAGTAGTTAAGGTTTACCATGGATGTCGAATGAACTTTATGCAAACCATTTAAAAAGAAGGTTTGGGGGCTAGTAAGTGGCGTGGAAGGTAAGGTGACCAGATCCCACAGAGCCTACTATGCAGTTTGAGTCATGGACCTGGTGGCTTGAAAATCATGCTGGGTGTGTGTGCATGCATACTCAAAATCCCAAGAAGAGACTGGAGGATAAGGGATTGCAGCATGACCATTCCCCAGGGGTGGTGATTTCTCATTTTCCCTCTGTCTCTCTCTCTCTCTCCCTGTTTCTGTCTCTCCCAGCTGAGTGCATGTATATTATAGCAAATAAATAAATAAATAAATAAATAAATACAAATACAAATAACAAAGGTTTATATACAGACCTATCAGAGTACCTTGCTCACTGAAATGTGTGAGAAATATCCAAATAACCATATATAAAATGTGTGTTAGCAAAATTGACTAAATAAACATCACTGAACTCCCCCTTCTCCCAGAATATGCCTACATTTATTTTAAAATGAAATATATGAACTTCTATTTTTAAAACATATGGGGCCAGTATGTGGCATGGTGGCTAAGGTTACTGGACTCCCACATTGCTGACCACAGTTCGAGTCCCGAATCTGGTGGCTTGCTTTTTCACTTTCCTTCTCTCTTTCTCTCCCTCCTCTCTCTCTCTCTCTGTTCCTCTCTGGTCAAACCAAAATAAATAAATAAATAAAGTTAAATAAAATAATTTAAAAAGTAACAGGTTAGAGACAGTTGTGGTGATATGGTGGTAACACAATGTTCCACAATGCTGAAGCCATATGGGCAGGTCTGAGGTTCATATCCCAAGGTCTCCCTGTGAAAGCTAGGTGCATGCACATGCGCCCAAGATCCTAGCTGGCTGAGGCTGGAAGGAAGATTGCAATATGAAGATCCTGCTAGAAGTGTTCCCTCTTCTTTATCCCTCACAGAAGAAAGAAAGAAATAAACTTTAAAAAGTAGTCAGATCAGTAGTTCCTAATGTTTTTTACCATGTCCCATTTTCTCACAGAAACATGCATATAAATCACAAAAATGCTTAAAAACATATTTATCACACAATAAGGAAAAACAAAATCTAAAGAGAAATATGTTACTGGAAACAAAGGGGCTTCTTTCTTTTTTTTTAGTATGTATGCATGTATGTATGTATGTATGTATGTATTTGAATTTGACCAGAGAAGGACAGAGTGAGAGAGAGAGAGAAAAAAAGGGAAAGTGAGAAAGCCAGCTGCCAGGCATGGGACTCTAACCTCAATTGGCCATTGACCATGGGGGAGTCCAGTTCCCTTAACCACCACACCACCTGCTGGCCCCAAAAGGGCTTATTTATTACATGAAAGGATTGTGGATAAACAGAAAGGAACATTAGCCTTACAAGGGTCTACACTGCCAAGTGAAAACTAGTATAAACCAAAACAAACACAAAAGCAAATAATCTGGCACTCACATGTATCCCCTAACTCAGTCCCATCAAAACTATTGATATCAATGTCACCATTAGTCTCTAAGCTACTGCATTCAATGGCTGATTCTACGGCCTTAGCTTACTTATCAACAAAATTTGATTCACAGGATTCCTTTTTCTTCTGGGAATTATTTATTTATTCAGTTTCCTGGAATACTTGTGCACAGAGTTGTCCTCTGACTCTGGACACTGCCTTGACTCAGTCACCTTGGCTGGTTCCTAATCAGCTTCCTGAGCTCCAAATTTGGAGTATGCTAGGAGTCAATCTATATTTCCCTTTGCACAAAATAAAAACTCAGAATCCCTCTTCATTTTTCTCTTTCTCTTGAACTCCACTTTAAATCTGTCAAAAATCCTGTTGACTCTAACCTCAAAGCCTATCTAGAAAGTGATGCTATGGCTGTGTTCACTACAACCACCCTAAGTCAATGTGCCCCATCATCTCTGGAGAGGGGGGATATTCCAAAATAAGCCAGTAGATGGTCATTCTACTGCTCCCTTTGCTCTTTGCTGACACATTCTCCAGACAGCAGACAGAAAAGGCCAGCAGCAACAGGGGTCAGTTCAACACTAATAATTGGGCAAAATCAAAGGTCTTACGGTGGCTCCAACTGAGCTTAACCGTTTTAGTTTCTCTGAATTCTCGTTCCATTGAACATCATGATTATTCTGCCGCACTCACATTTTTTGTTGTTTCTCAACACTACATACATACTCCTTTAACAGGGTTGTGCATTCACTCTTCCCCATCCTTGTAATGTGTCCACCTCGGTTATCTGTAAATTCCTCACCACCTTACTGATCTGTACCTTAATGCCACTTTCTAAGGAAGGCCTTTTAATGACATTCCATCTGTGTGCACACATGCATCTTAGTTTTCACTCCTTTATTTTCTTCATGACACTTGTGACTAATAGCCCAAGCGTTCTACGTATTAGTTTTACTTCATTTCTATCTTCATCTCTGGAATGGAAACTATATAAGGTCAGAAATTCTCATATATTTCTTCTCCACTCTATCCTCAATGTCTAGAATAGTGCCTGGTACATAGTGGGTACGTAACAAGGTGAGGTGTACTGTAGCATAATGCCTCTGTATACAATATCACAGCTTCTTCCACTACCCATAATGTTCTCTTAAGGTGTAAATGCATAACAAACCCTGACAGCTATCCAGACAGCAGCCATAGAATCAGCCCATGGGATAGATGCTGCAAACTAAGGACAGTAAGGCTGGATGAAATAACAATCTCTAGAGATTGTATATTGCATCAGAAGTTGGGCATATTGTCCTGTTTTCCAGATCAAATATTGATAACAGTAATAAAAGTATCCAAGTAGAAAACAAGGAGTATTGCATACAACCTGTAAATCAAGACTTAATAAACTTTTAAATCTCTCTTCCTTGTCCATGGCTCTTACTTTCTTGTCTCCTTTATCTCCTTTTCTCCCTTTCTCCCTATATGTATGACTATACATGGGGGTGTATGTATGCACACATATGTGTAAATATGAAGACAAAATATGTATCTACATGCACACATGCACATGCACGCACACACACACAACTAGCTTTCCCCTTTTTCTAGGCCAGGGTATCATCTAAATATACTCCAACCATGGCCTCCATTTTGGTGTATTCTATCTTCAGTATCTGTCCAATATCTATAGTCAGAATTCAGTCCTTAGCACTATAGATAAAGTGTTTTTGTGAAAGTGGCTAACTCTCTTTTTGCCAGGTTCAATGCTTCTTATACCATTACGTACTGATAAACTGCTAGCACATCCTTGAAATCACCTTGTTCATAAAAATATCTGTCTTTTATCATTATCAAGAAAGATTATCATTCTCTAATCTTCATTAGGAAACTCATTTACTTTTTCTGCCTGTCTGTTTCCTTATATATCTTTGTCATACATATATGCATGTACATATATTTTTAATCCTCAAAGTATCCATATTTATAAAACATATATTTGAAATTATTTTAGTATATAGAATACTAAATTACTCAATATATATTTAATAATTGATCATATGTTTAGAAGCTAATGCTCAGATTCTAAAGTATTCAAGTAAAGATTATAGAAGCTAAAAAAGGAGGGACCAGCAGTTGGCATAATGGCGATGTTGCTGGACTCTCATGTAGGCGACCGCAATTTGAGTCCTAGACCTGGTGGCTTAAACTCATGCCGGGCACATGTGCATGTGTGCCCAAGATCCCAAGAGGAGAATGGAGGAGAAGGGATTGCAGCGTAGCCATACCCCCTGGTGGGGGTGATTTCTTGCTTTCTGTCTCTCTGTCTTTCTGGTGGGCACATGCATCCTATAGCAAAAAACTCCCCCCCCCCAAAAAAAAAAAAAGAAGAAGAAGAAGAAGAAGAAGAAGAAGAAGAAGCAGCAGCAGCAGCAGCTAAAAAAGTAATCAGTAAACCATTCAATCCGGAATGCATTCTTTATGTGTGTGTGTGTGTGTGTGTTTTGCTCTAGGGCACAATGCACTTACCAGAGAGACAAAGAGAGACAGAGAGATGGAAAGTAAGAAATCACTGCACCCTGGAGGGTGGCCATGCTGCAATCCCTTCTCTTCCAGACTCCTCCTGGGATTTTGGGCATACACACACACACACACACACACACACACATACGCACAAACACACACACATGCCTGATATGATTTTCAAGCTGCCAGGTCTTGGACCCAAACCACAGTCAACCATGCAGGAATCCAACACCTTACCTACCATGACACCTGCTTCCCCCCAGGAATGCATTCTTAATTATAAACTGTGATATGGACTCGTTACAATTTTTAGCTCATTGGAAATGAAGAATTCTAAAATGTATAATCTAAAGTGCAAAAACAAAAGGTAAATGAATTATATAATGCAATTATATACAGAAAAAAGTAAAATAATTCTCAACAAGCTATGCAAAAAAGGGAAGTTCATTAATTCCTCAATAAGCTGCTTAAAAAAAAAAAAAACCTTTATGACTACTCTTGCTCCTTCTTTATCAGAATCTCTCAAAAGCCTTCTGCTTTCATGACATCTTCTCTAATAATATGAAAGTAAGTTCTAGATTCCCTATGGTCCAATCTTGACTTGAGAAGCAATTCATTTTCTGTTCTCTTAACATTCTATAATGAAGTTTTACTCTTTGACAGAAAAGTAATTTATTCACTCAAATGTTTGTTCAGAAGGTGTTATATTCATATTGGAAACAGAACCTGTCTTAAAATGTGCCTGCAGAGCTGGAAAAAATGACTGATTCACATGGTCAAATATTTATTGGGTTATATACCAGGCACTATGCTAGGCACTAGAATACTAAAAGCAAAGAAAACAGAAAAATAATTAAATTCTAGTTTCTGATTTCTAGAAATGAGTAATTGAATCAATGTGACAATGGTCTGAAATCAGTTTGGGTAAGCAAAAATGAATCAGATAGGCTTCATGGAGGCAATATAAAGACACTGAGTTTATCAACACCTTTCAGCCCAAATCCATTAGAAACATATCTGTAAATTCACAAAGTTGGTTTGATTTACTTGTTGCAACAAGAGAGACAGGACCTAATAGGGAATTGTACAGGAGTGATATTTTTAAGTTGCCAGAAGAATTCAAACTATGGTCTGTCATGTGGGATCCACCTCACTTAACCACTCAACTATGGGGTCAACTAAAGGGTATGTTTCTAAAAGATATTAGGAAGAAGTTACTTTCGGATTTGGGCTTGTGTTAGGTGCATCAAGAAAACAGGGCTTTGTTTTGCTTGGATGTTGTAATAAAGTGGGAGTAATTCTATGTTTGGGTCATAAAATTTTGATCTAGCTGTCAGGAAGAATTTAGAGAACCTAAAGCAGTGATTGGTAAAAAAAAATCATAATCTGTCGTATTAGTGAATATGAGAGCTATTTGGTCTCTTTTGGTGCTTTAGGCAATTTTTTTTCTGTATTTGGACATTAATAAAAAGTGATTTTTTTTTTGAGAGTTTTTTGCTATAGGGCATGTGCACTCGCCAGAAAGACAGAGAGAGACAGTAAACAAGAAATCAGCCCCCAGGGGGGTGGCCACGCCACAATCCCTTCTCCTCCATTCTCCTCTCAGGATCATGGGCATGCATGCACATTCACCCAGTGTGAGTTTAAGCCACCAGGTCCAGGACTTGAACTGCGGTCGACTACATGGGAGTCCAGCAAATAGCCATTACGCCAACTGCTGGTCCGTGGTCTTGGTTTTATCTTGATTCCTCATGAGCATGGGTGACCTTGCCTTACATTGGCATTCTTGTCAATTGTTCATATCGAGCAGGAAAACACCACAGATTAGCTGCAAAAATCGGGGCCTCATCCAGCAACTCCAAGTCCCAACCAAAGAGTCAAGCCAGCTCACGGCTC
Organism: Tupaia tana; assembly: GCA_026018925.1. Lineage (NCBI taxonomy): Eukaryota > Metazoa > Chordata > Mammalia > Scandentia > Tupaiidae > Tupaia > Tupaia tana. The sequence continues at coordinate 140,842,563 of JAKSZU010000009.1, read as the reverse complement.
TCAGCAGCTGCTTTCTTCTTTCCCCAGCGATTATATACAGAGACATAATAGGATCACAGTTACGTTTTCATAAGTTCACTTTGGCAGGGATGATGTGAAAACTTCTAAAAGAATACAACATGAGCAGCAGGAAAGATCAGCTAGTGGACTGTCATTTTAAACAGAAGTAAGTCACACTATTAGCTTTAATTAGGGTGGTGGTGATAGGAATAGAGAGACTCAGACAGTTTCAAGAGCTGTTAAGGGAGGAGAATTCATTAAATTTGTGAAAGGGTAGACCTGTGAATGGTACAGAAAAATCATGGTGATCCCACTAGCTTTTAGGTTTCTGGATTATGCAGTTTGAGGGGCGAAAGGAAAGATAAAGAATAAAGGAGATTTGGGGAGATAAAGAGGTTTCTTTTAAGTGTTCAGGCAAATGTTCAGTTAAAGTTGTATATCAGCCAATTAGATAAATGGGCCTGGGCTTTAAAGGAGAGGTAAGAGCTTACGATATATATTTGGGGGTCACTGAAAAATAAGTACTATTTGCATAGAAAGAAATGATGATATCCAGAGAAGAAAAACAAGGGAAAGATCATGGAAGATATCAATATTAAATGAAAAGTTAGTTTTTTAAAAAATAGCCAAAAAATGTTTAAGAGGTTATCAGCAGATAGCTACATCCCATAAGCCAAGGGAAGAAAAATTCCATGATGGATTAAAAGGTTAACATGGTTTAGTTCAATAGAGAGGTTGAGTAAGATAAATTATTTAAGTATTCACATGTGTGTTTATAGGAGAAAGCTTTTCTCAAAGATGGAAAACTGGACTATTCAAGGGCTATATAATGAAGACTCAGCAAATAGAGAAATTGAAGATGTGGATTTGTGGTTGAATAGAAACAGGTTTTCTTAGTACTAAGACAATGAAGATACTAAGAACAGAGAGAGATTAGTCTTAACTAGCTAAAGCCCAGCCTCTTCCACCAAGGCAGATGGAATAAAAGGATTATGGGCACAAATACACTTGAGAAATATTATTTTGACTCAAGTAGAAGGCAAGTCATTTACTGTGAATGATGGGGAGTGGTTTAAGTGACCCATAAAAGCTTGAAATAATTGTTGAAAGAAATTGAGGAGAAAATTTACTGGAAATGCATGGAAAGCTTCTAGAGAAGTACTGATGATGCTGTTAAAATTTGTTACTTAAGAAATTGGGTAATGACTGGCTATGACAATTAAGGAGATGAGAAAAAGTAACGCTGTTGGTGATAGCCGACAGCCCACATGAGTGCCGAGATTACTAAAAATAAAGGTACAACTTGGGTGGGATAAACTAAACCTAGCATGAAAGCCTTCCATAAGGAAGGTATCAAATGGGCCAGCCCATGTCTGTGATTAAGGCAGCCAGATCTCACATGGCCAACTGAGATGTGAGTGCCAGGCCCGGCAGCTTGCAAACCATGTTGGGTGCACATGCACACATGTCTGAAATCCCCCCCCCCCAAAAAAAAAGAAATGGAAAAGAAAGGATTGTGATATGATCATACCCCATGGGGGGGTACTTTCCCCCCTTCTGTCTCTGTTTCTCTCTGGTGAGTGCACATACTCTTTGACAAATTAAAAAATAAAAAAAAGAACACAAAGTAATATAATAAAATGGTGATGATAAATGACCACTAGACATGGACCACAGGGATGAGATATATATTACATAGAGAATGGTATCTTTGGAATTGATCCTTTGAAGTGAGGAAACAAGCAATTCTGAAGGAGTGAGGGTATAAAAGAAGGATCAGCCATCATGATGTTCTTAGGGTACAAGTGGTTTCCATTTATGAATAGAATGAATACACAGGACACGGGATTTGCCCTGAAAGGAGCATTTCAGAGTGCACAGCGAGAATATGGGAAGGTACAAAGCAGTGGAAGGGAGTTCAGGAGAGCACAGAAACATAGATATAAAAAAAAAAAAAAAAAAAAACAGGCTAGAGAAATAGAAGTACCTATATTCTGGGTGGTAAACACAGAGAATGGTGGTAGGAGAAAAGTAAGAATGAATTGGTCTGAAGAATTCAATCAGACCTTGGTAAAAACATGATTATAAACCTAAGCAAGCATAGGTCCCAAAAAGCACCCAAGACCTACTGAACATGATAGCATGCTCAGAAAGTTTTCAAAGGAACCTTGCACAGGCTCCGGGTTCTCAGATACCTTATTACATAATCTTGTGGCAAGAGGAGGCTCTTTTGTTGTTTTATTGCCAATTTACAACACCATGTGCTGACTTCAAAAATCTGAATAGCCAGAATCTGTTCATTCAACTAAAAATTCTGAATCACAGTGACATTAACAGAATGAGGAAGAGAGTAGCTAGGAGTCTGCTAACGTCTCAGACTGTCTTAGAATATTGATTTCCAAGAATATTGATTCTCAAACATTTATGGGCATATCAATCACTCATGGAACTTGTTGAAATGCAGAAAGATTTACCAGAGATGCCGAAAGACAGGGAGAGGGAGAGAGAGAGAGAAAGAGAAAGCTTCCCTATTTTTCCATCCTGTTTGGGAATTTGGGGCACTCATGTCCATGCTATTGGCGTGTTTTCAAGCTGCCAGGGCCAGGATCCAAACTGTGGTAAGCCATATGAGATCTGGATCCCTTTTTAACACTAAGCCACAGGGCCATCCCAAGATTCTATGTTTCTAACAAGCTCCCAGATAACACCAATATTAGAGGAGAAAGGTTCCATAGAACCCAAGTAAGTGCATTTTGTTAATTATACAGATAAAACACGTAATTAATAGAGAAGGGAAAATATATGGCTAGGTTTATAAGTTTCATATTTGAAAATAGAGTAAAACTGAGCTGGTAAGGGCCTAGGATACTCAAATTGGCTAAAAGCATTCGAAAGGAATAAAAGAATGAAGGAATCAAGTGCAAGCAAAACAAGTTGGTAATAGTCATTTTAAATGGATGCCTACAAATGAATTAATACCACTTAAGTTCATGAGACAGGCCTCCCATGAGTTCAAAATAACTTACATAAACTGACAGGTGAAGAAGTAAGAAAATTAATGTATGCCTAAACTGTATATCTATCATCATTACTATGTATTGCTCTCAAGGATTTTTAATACATACACATTATATTTAGCCTGAAGGAAATGTCTAGGTAAATCATTTCATGTCTTCTTTTAGTAGGCAATTAAGAATGATGTTGTTATTTCAGAAAATGAGAGCTCAAGTTGATAAAGGTGATGCACGAGGCATCAGAAAACCACTTATACAATATTGTACATTTTTTTAGCACTTTCAGTCTGTTATGCTGACGCTATTGATTAAATGCAAATTGCTTCTAGGTAACCATTTGATAACAGGGAAGTTTTGAATTTATATTCCTGAAATGCTGGAACTCGATTTTCCTGCTTGATTAAAGCTGTTTTAAGATACAGAAATAGGATAACAGACAGATGTATGAATCAGATCAATAATTTAAAAAAAAACCTCTAGTTAGCTAATAAAATGTCCAAGGCAGTTCATACTTTCAGTGGTCAAATAATGTCACATGGACTTTGAAACTTACTTAGAATGTATCTTTCCTATGTAATTTTCTATCCATAGAATTCCCCTCAAAAATCATAACAAGGAATATACCTTCAAACATACTTTGAGAAAAGATGTTTTGCTAATTCCCTACTTTCTTACACATTATCCTTCATTTTAATTTTAAAATTAAAACATTACCAATATAATGTTTCCCATTTCTTGAAGCTATTTAGAATAGTCTATTACAATGCTAACAGTGTAGCCTATAAAACTAACAGGAAATTTAAAATAACTTTCCACTTTATAAATGTAATTTATAAATTTGTAATTTACAAATAGAGCAATAAAGAGCTATTGACAAAATTATCTCCCCCTCTCCAGCAGCCTAAAAAATGGATCAACTTCTCCCAGAAGATCATTTTGTTGTTGTTCTTCAAAAGTCCCAACCTTGGAGCAACATTAGCTCGTATCTGAGATAGTGTGTATTCATAAAAATATAATTGATTTTGTAAATCATGAATCGAGTGCTGCAAAGATACAGCCGAACTCATGTGCTGAAAAGATACAGCCAAACTCATGTGCATTTCTATGTGATATCCCTATAGCTAAAGTTATTTGACATTCGTACTATTTGTTTCTTTAGCCTGCCCACTGTAAAATATTTACTCTGCCTCTTAGAAATTCTCTTACAAACTCCTGCCAATTATATACCAAAAGTGGATGTTTTTATAATCACTGAAGTTGAAAATATCAAAGCCCTGGTAATCTCCCTAAAGATGAAGCAGCTTTTATTAAATTAATAAAAATTCTTATGCGAAGGTCAAAACTATAATGCCTCAGAAGGGAATGAAAGGAGCAAACCATCTGTTATCATAAGTAAATATTGAGAGAGGTTGGACATCTTTTAGTTAAGGTAATATAATACAGTTGTCCCTTGGCATCTGTGGGGGATTGGTTCCCAGTTCAAGTGCAGTATTGAACATAAATACCTAGACATTTAAGTCGGTTATAACTTATAACATGAATTAATAAGTATAGAGAGTAACTTTTTTTGATGATAGTGACAAAATAAGACCGGTCCCAAGCACAGTATTGCTAAGGGCCTATTCTATTATTTCATTACATTTTATTCTAATGTGTTCTATTCTCTATTTTATTCTATTCTACTCTATTCTATTCTGCAACCTCGCTAAGGCCCAGCTTTGAGGTAACAGAAAAATACATGAGGGAAATCAATATGAGTTCCTGTTACATACAAAATTGTTAATTTATTGTTAATTAACGCACAAGTTAAATAAAGCTTCTGAAAAGCAGCCCTGGTCAGTCACAGAAGAATCTGGAAAGATTTTTCAGGCTAAACTTTGATTTTGCTTACTATCTAAAATATGCTTTAAGATATATATATATAAATAATCTTAAACAGCATTATATCACATTGCTTTAATTCTATCAACTGTAATAGAATCAGGATAACAAAGCACATAGATTACAAGCAGAACAAAATATGAAAATATGTATAACCTACATTGACTTTTTCTTTTAGGTCTGAAAAATTGCCCTCTTTGCGATAGATTGCAAATTCAGGACTCTGCAATACAGCTTCTGAGCGAGTAATCCAACTGTGAAGTTCAGTTATATCGACATCCAACCTAAGACAGAAAAGAATAAAGGTCATTATCTCTTGATTATCTCTTTTTTCCATCTGAAGAAAACAGTTTATCCACATTTATCATTCTTTTCCCAATCTAAGACTCCTGCCTGATGCCCCTATTACCGTTAATAGCACCACTATTTCCCTATTCAGGTAGCCTTATAATTTGGAGTCAGCTTTGTTCCAGAATCCTATGATCATGGAGGTCATTGTATTCATCTCAATGTAACAATCACCTCTACAATATCGCCAAAAAGCTATTACTCAGCTTCTCCTTGAATGTTTGCACAACTTAAAAAATCTCTGTTTCCCAAGACAATTCTCTTTCTTTTTGGAATATATTTATAAGAAATTCAAAATTCCTGGTGGTGGTCCCCAATGGACCCCCCTGATATTCATAGCCTTGTATAGTCTCTCACCATACTGACTCTAGGTTTAGCCATGAGACTGGCTATGGCACATGGTATGTTAGTAAGAGTAATGGAAGTAAGGACTTGATAAGTGCTTGTATGTTGGAGCTTATCCTCTTAGAACACACATCCTGAGAAGGCAACTGTTATTTATGTAAAAGGTCCCGTGACCTTGAAGTTTCCATGCTTTAATAAAGCTTCAACTACCCAGGTAGAAAGGCCATGTGGAGAAGCATGAAGCACCAGGCATGTGAATAAAGCCTTCTTTGACCCTCTGACCCACCTCAACACAATGGTACACAGCTAAATAAATGCCCCAGCTGATAGCACATGGAGCCAAAGAACTGTTCAAAGCATTCTTCCCACATTTGCAGAACTGTGAGAAATGATAAATAACTTTTATTTTAAGCGAGCAAATTTTGGGGTGGGTTGTTGTGCTACAATAAATATTTGATCATCTACCCAGCTATTTCCAAACTTTTTCTTTTTAATTTTTTTTCAGAGATTCTTTGGAGCTACTGAGAGCAAACTGTTCACTCTGATTACATGACTAAGGTCTAGAATAACCAAATCAAACTATGAAATCAATCTATTAGTTCATGGATGAATGGACAGAGAAAAGCTGGTATAGATACACAATGGAGCCCTATTCCACCTTAATTTTCTTTTTAAGAGGCTTTTGCCTTAGGGCATGTATGCTTGCTGAAGAGAGAGTCAGAGACAATGAGAGGAAAAGTGAGAAATCATTTCCCCCTCCCAAAGGGGATAGCGGTGACAAAATTCTTTCTCCTCCATTCTCCTCCTGGGATCTTAGGCTTGCATGCACGTATGCCCGGTATTAAGTTGTAAGCCACCAGGTCTGGGAATCAAACAGTGGTCAGCCATATGGAGTACAGCAACATAACCCCTATGCCAGCTACTGGTCCTTCAACCTTAATTTTTAAAAAGGAGACTTCTTCCTTTGCAACAACATGGATGAATTTGGAGGAAAGTAGATTAAGTGAAATAAGCTGAAAACAGAAAGATGAATACTCCATGATCTTATTTATATGTGAAATTTAAAATAGTCAAATTCACAGAAACAAAGAGTAGAATGGTGGTTACCATGGGCTGCTAGTGGATGGGGTGGTAGGAGGGTTTAGGAAATATAAGTCAAAGAATACAAAATTTCAGTTAGTAGAAGTACGTTCAGGAAACCTCTTATTATATATGTGATGGCTACAGATAATGACAATGTACTGCATACCTGACAAATCCTTAAGAAAGTAGTTTTAAGTGTTTTCACCACACACACACACACACACACACACACACACACACACACAGATAAAATGATACATGAGGTAATCCTATGTTAATAATCATGATTTAGCCAGCCACAATCTAAACATATCAAAAAAATATGCTGCACACTACAAGTATATTTAAGTTTTTGTCAAATAAAATGAACAAATTTTTTTAAGTTTAAAAGAGCATAGATTTTAGAGAAGTCATGGATTGGTTGTAACAGTGGGGGGCGATCTATGAATTACTTGAAATTCCAAGCATGATTCTAAATATGTATGCATTTTCATTGAAAAAAAAAGGATCCCTAGATTGTATCTACATTAATAATAAAATAAACCTTTGTAAAGAGAAGTTAGAGCTCATCGAACCCAATAGTTTATTAAACAAAAGAAATCAAACAAATACAATCAAATGGCTCCAGAAAACTAAATGACTTACTCAATTTCCATAGGAAGTTTGTGGAGAAGAACAAAAATATAAAAATTACATTACCCAGAAAGGCACTTACTATAACTTCATTTCCATTGCAGCCCTCAACTACTGAAAATAAGTTCCTTAAATATGCTAGAAGATGCCTCACAGTCAGTCAACTCTACTCCTGGTTTGTCAGTAAAAGGGGACTTCAAAACGTTCATGGAGTTTATTTTGGTGTAAACATTTTGAAATCTGAGCATAGATTTTTTCATAAAACATATTTTCTAGCTGCATTGTGTTCTTTCCCTTACATACCTATTTTGCTTTCTTGGATTATTTTCCAAATTAAGTACTTGCATTTAATCTTTGTTTCTAGGTATCCACTTGCGGTTACCCCAAACTAAGGCAATGATCAACAGCTTCAAATGAGCCCAAGATCCTCCCACACATTTATTTTTTTTTTAACTTGAGCTCTAACTCTCAGCAAGACCTACCTAAAACTTTTCCAAATTTTTCAAAATTGTGACCCACTCTCTTCCTCTACCTCTGTTAGGAGATGACTTCATTTCCTCCCTTGCAAACAAAAGCACAACTGTCGGACTAGAATTTCTTCCACTTCCTCTGGCTAAACATTTTGTTTTACATGCGCAGTTATCCTTCTCATTCCCTTCTCTGATACTTTAGTGAATGATCCCTTTTGTTTTTAATGCCAATCCCCTTATGTACAGTTTTGACATTATTTTTCTTCTTCTCAGGTATCTGAACGTATCAATTTTCTATTTATCTATCTACTATAAATTCAACCTCTCCCTCTCAAGTGCATTCTTTATAAGGAAATTTAAACATACTTCATTGATTCCTATTTTTTTAATCAGACTTGCTTTACTCCCAAATTCGCCTTTCTCTATTCTCGTATCTACTACAAAGGCAACAGTTGTCCAGTGTACTAAAGAGGTTTCCCCACCTCATTATCACTCTGTAGTCCTCTTGATGGTATTTCTCAACAAAAGCACTGCTTGATAAAGTCACAATTTTAGTAAAGCCAATAGAGTGCTTCACTCCCTTGCTATCTAGTAACCCTGAACCCTGTTCACCACACTCTCTTTTGTGCATTTCTCCCCCCTTTGCCTCCGTGATGCCACTCTATTCTAACTGCCTTCTGTTTTCATAACAAATGTTAATTTTGTCTTTGGAAGCTTATCCTCTTCTACCATCATTAGGTACTGGAGTTCAAGACCCAGTACCTTATCAGTTGTCTTCTATCCCACTGTATTATTTTCTTTCAACAGTCATCTTTTTTTTTTTTTAGAGGTTTTTGCTATAGGGTGCGTGTGCTCACCAGACAAAGAGAGACAGAGAGACAGAAAGCGAGAAATCACCCCCCAGAGGTGATGGCCACGCCGCAATCCCTTCTCCATTCTCCTCTCGGGATCTTGGGCACGCACACACATGCACCCAGCATGAGTTTAAGCCACTGGGTCTGGGACTTGAACCGCGGTCAACTACATGGGAGTCCAGCGACATAGCCATTGTGCTAACTGCTGGTCCCTCAACAGTCATCTTATCAATACTAACAGCTTGAATTACAATATGTATCTATGACTCTGATATGCACATGTGTAATTCAGGCATTTCTTCTGAACTCCACAGCTACACTAACATCTGCCTACTGGATGTCGCTACTTGCATGCTACAAAAGCTTCTTCAACATCAAATGTTAAGATTTAATGTTTGATCTTCTCCCTCAAGCTGGTATTATATCCGTGTTTCCTCTTTGCTATGGTCTGAAATAAATATATCTCTGTTGCTTATACACTGCTCAGTTTATGATATTTTGTTACGACAGCCTGAATGGACTAAGATATGTGCTCTTTTTTTCCCATATGGAGTCATGCATGCTACATCTCCTTAACATAGCTGCTTCTTGCAGTCTCCACAACCAGCATCCCCATTTGTGTTGCTATTAAATGTGACCAAGACTATTGGCAATAATGCCTTATTTGGCTTCTGGGCAATTTTTCTAGAACCCTCCAATCTATTCTATGCACTACTAGCAAAATTATTATTTCTAAAAACATATGATTACATTTTCCTCACTCCTAAAATCATTCAGGGACTTTTCTATTTTTGATTGGATAAAGACCAGAATTTTAATATAGTCCTGTAGGATCTGGCCTCGAGAGACCTCTTAACTTTGTACTCTACTTTGTCAAGCACTTCTTCTAGAAATAAATCTTCCTTCAAATTCCATAGGAAGCCCAGAGTCACACTTGAGTCTCATTTCTCCTCGAATACAGTAAAATTCTTCATTGACTCTTATCCTCTTATCCATTGTAAGATTTCTATTTGAAAAACTTGGCCTGTTAATCTAGTCCACTTTGGCCACTTGGGTCAAATTTGTACCTTTTCCTTTAAATCAGTCTGACCCAAATACTTCTTAAATATTCTCTAAGTCATAAATGTAAGGTAGGAATATTCACCCCAATCACTGTCAAATTCATCCTTTAGACTAAGTCTCTCTGGTATTAAGCCTTCTTGATTCAATTTGTCTCTAAGAAAGATTGCCCCCTTTTACCTACAGGTTCATAAAACTACTGACTCGAGGTACCAGCCTGGCATCACATCGGAGTGAGATCTTCTAAGGCCTATGTTGTAGAAAACTTTCTACTAGGTGCAGAATTTACATCGTTCTTGCTTGTACATATGTTATAATTATGCTCTACTGCCATCTCCAATCCAGTGCAAAACAAGACACCAAGGTAATTGATTCAGTTTGGAAGTAAATCATTTTCATTTAAAAGTAAGCTTCGCAATACTTTTAGATATATTTGTTTCTGAAACAAATGTGAAATTCTATGTTTTATAACACTCAAATGGCTCCTTTTTTTTTCTGCCACAAAATATATACTAAGTTCTTACTATGTGTCAGACTTGGTATCAACTCCATAAATAAGAGAGATGAGAAAGCATGGGTCCACCTTACCAAAGTGTTTTATGTAGTGATGCATTCATTTGGAAAAATAAAATGTTGTAGACACAGAACTGAGGCTGGGCTCACACTGGGACTTTTTTTTTCTTCTTCTTCAAGATAATCGAAAAAACACCTTTTCAATGAACTAGGATTAAATCAGTTTCTAGACTAGAGGCACTGCCAAGTAAATTGGTTATCTCCACACAATGAAGCCTTTGTGGAGTCAATACCATGGTAACCGTCTACTTGCTGCTCTGTCTGTTAAGATTTTAAGGAAAGCCTGGACACCAGTTGGCATGTAGTTCTAATAATTCAGATCAATTCAGGCAACGGGGTGTGAAATCCTACAGAGAGGTCTTTCCTCGTTCAGTTTTTTTGTTTGTCTGAATTTTATAAACGTGGAAAGGGATTGCACAAAGTACTTGAACTTCCTTTTTACGTAAGGATCCCATGGAGAGTGATTACATCCCTTTTTTGATTTACAGACTTCTGAAAAGGCATTTCAAATTTTGATAGGGCATTTCTGAGTATTTCGACTAGGGAAATAATCTATTCATCGGCAAATATGTTAATTTGTTACATTTCCTTTAGTAAATGGAATAAAACAAAATATCAATAACTTGCACTGCTCTCAAGTGTTGGGAGTTTGTTTGTTTGTTTTTTCCCTTTCATTATTATGATATCTTGATTCCCTGGGAAATAAGTGCAGCCTAAATCCCATTCTTACATGATTCAGACTCTGAGGTATTCTTGACTTACCTTAGTTTTACATTTTTTTTCCTGTTGCTTCCATTTGAGCTCTTTGCTTTTACTGTATCTCTGATTTCCTTACTAAAACATGTTCCATCCCCATGTAATGTACAGTCAGTCTATACGGCAACATCTAACATTCAACACCACCCCTTACAGTTCTGGGAGCTGTCAGCTGCTGGCATTGTTTTCCCTCCAATATTCTTCCAATAGACAATCCCATCTCTCTATGCCAGCAGAGAGGATGAAAGAGTGAAGAGGGAGCAGAGGCAGGGTTTCAAAGGCTTCTCACGCACTCTCACTGAGTGCCAATGGCCTACATTCAATGCTCAGGCTCAGTGACATTTCCACTGCATGATGAACACAGCCTCCTTCCTGGATCCTACTCAGAACCTGGTTTCCAAATAACAATTGCACACTTATTTTCTTATCAAGCAGCTATTGCTTCATCACTTTCTATGATTTGTTCTGTAGTTCTCATGTTTTTCACTGCTATTGAACGTTCATCAGATATTTTTGTTAAGATGCATGGTAAATTAACAGATTCCTTTGATTTAAATCTATACATGTTTACAAGTTGGGTGCTATCTCCTCTTCTCAGTACCTTGCAGGAGGTATTTTTTATCATACTTTGTAATACCTGAGGCTGAGTATTTAATCATCAACTAACTAAAGATATACAGATATAACTCAGGTTCCTTTTTAAGAACCCCCAAGAAAAACACTGAAGTGTAATTGTGAATATCACATGAAATCTGCAATTCCGTATATTCCCCTTCTTCATAAAATCATTCATTTCTTTTTTTTTTTTTTTCTCAGCTCTTTCTTGTTTATTGTTGGGTAGCAAAACAAATTCTTTAACACTCTGTATAAACATCTCACAAACTCCTATTCATAGGTTATGAAAAAATAATCAATGACACTTTTGCATTCAAGTTACTGTAATAGAAGCTAAAACTGCTATACCTTGTATTCTGGAAGGTCCTTCAACAAAGCCATGTTCAGGATTGTTTGAAACTTCCATCACTTAAAAATATCTATCTTTGGGGGACCAGCAGTTAGCATAATGGCTATGTCGCTGGACTCCCACGTAGTCGACCGCGGTTCGAGTCCCGGACCCAGCGGCTTAAACTCACGCCAGGCACGTGTGCGTGCGTGCCCAAGATCCTGAGAGGAGAATGGAGGAGAAGGGATTGCGGCGTGGCCATCCCCCCTGGGGGGTGATTTCCTGCTTTCTATCTCTCTGTCTCTCTCTGTCTGTCTGGTGAGCGCACGCGCCCTATAACAAAAACCTCTCCAAAAAAAGAAAAAAAAATATCTATCTTTGGGGGCTATCAGGTGCCTTGGTGGTTAAGGCATTGGATTCCCACATGGTTGATCATGGTTCCAGTCCCAGACCCAGCAGCCTGGAAATCACACTGGGCACTTGTGCACGTGTGTCTAAAATCTCAGAAGGATGAATAAAGGGCTGTGGTGTGGCCATCCCCCCGTAGGGTTGGTGATTTCTCACACTCCCTCTCATTGTCTCTGTCTCCTGATGAGTCTTGTGGCAAAAACCTTAAAAAATTAAAACAAGGATCTTTCCTTCCAAAGCCTTTGAATGATTGGTTTTGGATTAAAAAGGGTGGGGGAGTATTCTAAGGAATTCAACAAGAAAAGGAAATAGGTACCTTTTATGAAAAAGGACTTTCAAGCTCCCTGAGCCTACAACTTAACTGAAATAACTTTACGTGTCTTCACATAAAACATTTACCACCTTTCACCCAGAAACCAAATGGATGGGATCTGGTACACTGAGTGTCACTTAAAATGTTCTTATCAGAAATGGTGATAACCACTCATTATGCCCTTCAATCAAATCCACACCCCTTCCAGGCTGCAGGTTGCAGAATAATCTGCAGGAGAAACAATTAAGGTCTTGCTCCACAGCCATGAGCAGCCCAGGTGCTCCCCAGAAGCCCCCAAGCAGAGATGAGAAGGCTCCGCTGGGAATGTTGGCCTTGGCAGCAAGGTACCGAGAAGGGATGATTCCGAGCGGGTGGCCATCATGGAGGTTCCAGATTCTTGTGTAGCAATCTTGGCCCACTGGCACCAGGATTCTTTCCTCCTCATGAACATGCAGGGGCAGGTAGGTGTACTCATTCACGTGCCCTTCAAACGATGTCAGACACTTAGAAGTCCTCAAGTCCCACAGCTTGATCAGGAGAGCAAACTACTGGGCCAAGACATCCCTGTTGGTTCCATATGACTGCCAGTGTCCTGTCACCACATTGGTCAATATAACCCTCCGAGACAAGTCCATACTGAAGCAGTGATTTGCTTGCATGTTCAGGGACCATGCACAGGAGCAGACACCAGGGATTTGGAAACTGCAAAGCATGCCAGGTCTGTCTATTGCTGGGAGACTATTGGCAAACAGCAACACTAGGAGGACAATGGCACATCCTGGAGTCTCCGCGACTCTCATAAGGCACAGCAGGATGTGGGAATCCAAGTGACTTAGTGAGGCCCAGTACACAGAATTCACCTTCCAGTTGGTGAAGTAGAGGTTTTTGAACATCCACACCTTGGGCGAGGGGGTCTTCAGGTCACGCAGGCTGATTATGCCATACTCAGATCCTCTCACTTCGACATTGTTCACTGTGAAGAGCTGGTCCTTCCTGGCTCTCCCTTGGGCCCGGCTCCAGAGGAGTAGGCAAAATCACTCATTTCTACTAATTCTTTTCTCCCCTACTTTAAAACTTCTCATGAAAACATTGTTAATGAACTGATATATATTATGTTGCCCTAACAGGTCTCTACACCTTCAGAATCAGCCCACTAATGGATTCTTTATTATTTATATTACTCCTCCTCCTGCACTTCACTCCATACTTAAACATACTTCTATAATGTCACCAAAGACTCTATTTCATAAATACAGTCTAACTTTATCTGACTTAAAATCCCCTTTTATGTAATATGAAAATTATGACTTCTTATTCTCTATTTTTTTCCTCCTGTAATTATTGATGAATACTCTGTTCTACATTCTTCAAGTGTATTTAAAGACCTCATCTTTGTTATTAAGTTCTTTATGATTAGCAGTGAAGTAACAATTTTTCCTCCATTACAAATGCACTCATCACAAGCCCATAAAACTAAAATTTGTGAAGTTCTATAACACAAGGAAATCATGTCCTTGACTTTTCTTTTTTATTTTCAAAGAGTTTATTACTAAACCAAGATCATTTTTCAAAAAGACCTACCATTTTTTGGAAGTTTCAAAATATCAAAAGGCATAGTGCATATATTTCAAATCTTCGGAAGGTCAATTTTTTTTTTTCAAGATTGGATTATACAAACTGGCTCAACCTTATCCATTTGAATTTCTCATAAAGAAGATGAAAATTAAATCAATCACACCCCCTTATGAGTAATACTACAATATGTACATGTGTATTTAGAGTATGTGCGTACAAATATTTTACGTAAATTAAAAAGCAAAAGCATAAGATAGCATCCCACATAATTAGAGAAACATTTGCAGTTAAAAAAGTTATCAATTTTGGGGACCAGCAGTTGGCATAATGGCTATGTCACTGGACTACCATGTAGTTGGCCATGGTTTGAGTCCCGGACCCGATGGCTTAAACTCACACCAGGCGTGCGTGTGTGTGTGTGCTCAGGATCCCAAGAGGAGAATGGAGGAGAAGAGATTATGGTGTGGCCATCCCCCCTAGAGGGGTGATTTCCCACTTTCTTTCTCTCTGTCTCTCTCTGTCTTTCTGGCGAGTGCATGCATCCTATAGCAAAAACCTCTCAAAAAATAAAAAAGTTATCAGTTTTGAATTGTAAATTGTTAGATGGAACTTGTACTATATGATAACTGTGTTTATTTTGTAAAAGAAAAAAATCTTTTTTAAAATAGATTTGTTGTCAAAGGGCATATACACTCACCAGAGAGAGACAGAGAAGGAAAGTGAGAAATCAACCCCTACCCCCATAGGAGATGGCCATGCCAAAATTCCTTCTCCTAGGATTTTCTCTTGAGATCCAGGCTGCCAGGTCCAGAACTCAAACCATGTAGTCGGCCATGTGAGATCTAACACTTTAAACATCATACCACCTGCTGGTTCTCAAAACATCCTCTTACTTAGGCACTGATTGTGACCTGTTAATTTTCTGTACAGTCACTGCCATATGAAGAATTAAACTAAAATGGCACGTTTACATGAACTTTAACTCAGTCGCTTTAAATGTACCATTCGGAAATCATCGTTGCCAAATATATAAACTTTCAAAGTAGAAATCCTCCAAGCTCCCAGACTTCACTAATTTGATTAGTAAGCTAGGGTTATGAGTGATCATTTTATATATTTAGCCATCCTTGCATGTAGGATTTCATAAAATCTTATGAGTGTCACCCTGATAAGCCTCAAAGTAAAGTGATAAAGCCTGTGAAATATGTTAGCTCTTGCAAGATCCCAGGGCTCTAGTTCTAAACCAGGTAATTTCACAAACTTATTTTTTAAATGCCTTTAGAAAGCACATTTTGATATTAATAGAAACAAGACTATAATTCTTTTTTGGTATTTATATCTGGAAGAAATATTTTTGAAAAGATGGTACGATTTAAAAATTTTGTGATGTTTTTTGAAAGAATGACTTATTTAACTTTATTTATTATCACTCTTCTTATTTAATTTGCTATAGGACACGTTTGCTTTCCAGAGAGAGAAAGAAAGAGAGGGAATGTGAGAAAGCAAACTGTTAAGGTCTTAGAAAGTGAGAAGACCTTGAGCAGCTTGGTGACCTGGTGGCTAAGGCAGCCAGATCTCACAAGACTGACTATGAGATTCAAGGCCGAGACATTGTGGCTTGAGAAACATACCAGGTATATATACTTGCATGCTCAATATCCCAAAAGGAGGGAGAAATGGAGAAGAAGAGATTGCTGCATGACATGTCCCATGGGGATGGCTTTCTTCTTTCCCTCCTCTCTCTAACTCTCTTTCGTGAGCACATGCACTCTCCAACAACAGCAACAAAGTAGTATTTTTATTCTACATTGGTATATGGATACTCTACTAATCCTGAACCAGCTGATCAATTCCTACTCATCTTCTAAGACTCATTTCAAGGCATGCAATTTCTTTTTTTCTTTTTTTTTTGTTTTTTTTGAGAGGTTTTTGCTATAGGACACATGCACTTGCCAGAAAGAGAGAGAGAGACAGAAAGAGAGAAATCGCCCCCCAGGGGGGATGGACATGCTGCAATCCCTTCTCCTCCATTCTCCTCTTGGGATCTTGGGCATGCACGCACATGTGCCCGGAGTGAGTTTAGGCCACCAGGCCCATCCAGAACTCGAACTGTGGTCGACTACATGGGAGTCCAGTGACAGAGCTATTACACCAACTGCTGGTCCCAAGACATGCAATTTCTATAACAATTTTCTTTTCTTTTTCATTTTAAAGAAAGATTTTTGCTATGGGGCACATATGCTTGCCAGAGAGACAGAAACTGAGAAATCACTCCCCAGGTTGATGACCATACCACAATCCCTTCTCCTCCATTCTCCTCTTAGGGATTTTGGGCATGCACTCACACATACCCAGTGTGAGTTTTAAGCCACCAGGTCTGGTACTTAAACTGCGATCTACTCTGTGGAAGTCCATTCACCATCTGCTGGCCTATGTAACAGTTTTCTTAATCAACCTCTTTCTACTATCCTTGCTTTAACATTCTTTCCAGGAAAACTGGCCCTTCTCTGTTTTCATATGGTATTTACATTAAAAAATTGGATAAATATGGGGGCCAGCAGGTGGCTTAGTTGGTTACTGGTTAAGGCACATGGTAAACTGCAGATTGAGTACCAGACCTGGCTGCTTGAAAAATCACGCTGGGTGCATGTGCATTCATGCCCAAAATCCCAGGAGAAAAATGGAGGAGAAGGGATTGTGGTATGGCCATCCCCTCGGGGCGGGGGGTGATTTCTCACTTTCCCTCTCTCTCTCTCTGGCAAGCACACCCACCCTATGGCAAAAACTTTAAATAAAATGGATAAATAGAATATAAATTAAATTTGAATCAGAAAGATCTAATAAAATATCAAATGGAATTTAGTATAAATCTTATTTGTGCTAAGAAATATTTTTAGTATTTTAAGATGTGCTGAGTACATGGTAATTATATTTTCACAGTATTATTAAGGGGAAAAATCCTAGTTAACCAGGGGAAAAACAGGTCAACATTTAGATCAACAATCCCCTCCCCGAATGGTGTATGCATATGTTTGTATGCATGATGGCCCTATGTTTTTCAAAGTATGTAATAGATGTGTTTTTATGTGTGTGTATGTTCAAGTGTATTTTAAATGTAAAGGAAAAATGGAGCATTAGAAGATGTACTGAATTCAGGGAACAGCAGATGGCATAATGGTTATGTTGCAGGACTCCCACATAGTTGACTGTGGTTGAAGTCCCAGATTCGGCAGCTTAAAACTCATCCTGGGTGCATGTTTATGCATGCCCAAAATCCCAAGAAGAAAATGGAGGAGAATGGATTGAGGCATGGCCGTCCCCACTGGGGGATGTTTCTCACTTTCTGTCTCTCTGGCAATCACACGTGCCCTATAGAAAAAAATCTCTCTAAGAAAAAAAGATGAAAATATACTGAAGTTAGGCACCACATATATTTTTAAAATAATTAAATAATTATTTATTTAATTTTATTTATTCATTCACTGATTTTAATTTGACCAGAGAGAGAGAGAAAGAGAGAGAGAGAGAGAAAGTGAGAAAGCAAGCCACCAGGTCTGGGACTTGAACCCTGTTCGACCACATGGGAGTGTCCAGTGCCTTAACCACCATGCCACCTGCTGGCCCCAGCACTACATATTTTAATCCCTGTCTTTATCTTTATGCTGTTTTGTTGAATAAATCACTTAACTTCTCTGATCTTAATTTTCTTTTCCCTTTAAGTAGTGTTTTTTGTTTGTTTGTTTTGTTTTTGCTTTGTAAAATAGGGCCACTTTAATGTTTTAGACAATTTAATAAATAATCTTTTGTTGACTGCAGACATGTAAGACTGGATATACTCAGAAACATCACAGTCATGGTGGCTTTCCAGATTGGTGTATCATCTTCAAAAATGACAAGGGGTTACTTGTATGTAACTGCTATCTTGATAGTATTTTTCATTGGTGTTTTCTCAGCATAGCCCATTTTATGATAGAACTTAGCCTTGAGACCAATCATCCTTTTTGCCTTCTTCGAATGTTCATGAGCCTCTCCACTTTCCTTCATTCTCCTTTTCTCATGGTAATCCAAATGGTAACCATAGCATTTACGATATAATTCAATATATAAATTTTGTGGTATGGTGACCACTGCAGAATTGTTGGGTATAGTCTTCCAGACCCAAAGAAGTTGTCAACTTTCAGGTCTCAGAGACCTGTGAGCAGACCTGGCACAGTCCGGAACTGGAAAAGGTCACCGTTTCAAGTAGTAACAATTTAAAAGCTGATATCAAACTGGTCTTGAAACAAAAGCTTACAAATATTTGTTTTTCTCTTTTAGTAAGAACTATTTATTCCGTTTTACTTACCATTGTTATAATTTTTAAATTTGCTACAGGGCATGCATGAGAGAGAGAAAGAGAGAAAGAGAGAGAGAGAGAGAGAGAGAGAGAAAGCAAGCTTGCCAGCTTTGACACTCGAACCACAGTCAGCCCTGTGGGAGTCCAGCATCTTAACCACCTGCCCACCCTACAAGTACTTTTACAAAAAGTACTTATAAGTATGTTTACTCACTGCTCTAATTAAAAAGGTTTTTATGGGAGATATCAACTGATGTCAGTTTTGTTTATATTGCAGTTGTGATACTCCTATGATATCAGTCTGCTTATCTAGCAATCAGATGAAATAAAACGTAAAGATGCTATAATTCTCAGATGTAATAAGAAGCCTATAAACTCACTGCAGCAGTTTACATAGAACCTTTAAATAATAAGACAGATGAAAATGGGCATAGTCTCGAGTTAGTATAAACTGCTACATTATGAAGCAACTTAATTTTCCTTATGTTTGCATGGTCTTAAATGTATTTCTAGTTTTCTATATATAAGTTTATTACTCATAAAATAACACATTTCAATACAGTAACATTTAATGATTCTAGATTGTGCTGAAATGCATCTTTTTTTTTTAAAGAGGTTTTAGCCTCAGGGCATGTGTGCTTGCCAGAGAAAGAGAGACAGAGACAGAGACAGTGAAAGGGAAAATGGGAAATCACCCTGCAGGGGTATGACCATGCTGCAATCCCTGTTCCTCCATTCTCCTCCCAGGATTTTAGGCATACACACATACACACAACCAGCACGAGTTTCAAGCCACTGGATCTGGGACTCAAACCGCAATCAGCAATGTGGAAGTCTGGTGATGTAACCTCTATGCCAACTGCTGACCCTGTTGAAATGCATCTTTAAAAAATACTAAAAAATCTGTTTCCATGTAGTTTACCTTGACCTAAAATATGCTTACTTATTTAAGAATTGTTTATTTAATTTTATTTATTATTATTTTTAATGTGTTATAGGGCATATGCATTTACCAGAGAGAAAGAGAGAGAGAGGAGAGGGGGTTGAGAGAGAGAGAGAACATGAGAAAGCAAGTTGCCAGATCCAGGACTCAAACTATAGTCAAATGTGTGGGAGTCCAGCTCCTTAACCACCATACCACTTTCTGGCCCCAAATATAGCAATTTAACATGTGCCTCAAAATCTGAATTCTATTCCAAACACAATATTTTCCTTTAAAACATGCATCTTCTTCCCTGTCAATTATGGCATAAGCAGTTATATGTTTTTGTTTGTTTGTTTGTTTTTTGAGAGGTTTTTGCTATAGGGCACATGTGCTCGCCAGACAGACAGAGAGAGACAGAGAGACAGAAAGCAAGAAATCACCCCCCAGAGGGATGGCCACGCCGCAATCCCTTCTCCTCCGTTCTCCTCTCGGGATATTGGGCACGTATGCACACGCGCGCCCGGTGTGAGTTTTAAGCCACCGGGTCCAGGACGCGAACCGTGGTCGACTACATGGGAGTCCAGCAACATAGTCATTACGCTAACTGCTGGTCCCTATATGTTTAATATATATAAAAACACTGCCTTTAAAAATATATATGATCTAGGGGGAGAGTAGGTGGCATGATGACTAAGGCACCAGACACCCACATGGCTAACCGTGGTTCAAGTCCTGGATCTGATGGCTTAAAAATCATTCGGGGTGCATGTGCATGAATGGCCACAATTCAGAAAGGAGAATGGATGAGAAGAGGTTGTAGTGTGGCCATCCTTCTAGGGGATGAGTTCTCACTTTCCCTCTCACTGACTCTATCTCTGTTCACTGAGTGAGCATGCCCTTTGGCAGAAACCCTAAAAACATGTGTTTCTGTGTGTGTGTGTGTGTGTGTGTGTGTGTATATAATATATATATATTCTATATATATTCACATATATGAAATAGTCATATATGTGTGTGTGTGTATATACACGCACAGCATTCATATATATATACACACACACACACACACACACACACACTATATATATATATATATATGTTGGATACAAACCCAGTGATTTATTAATAATATGTTTAAGCTATTAGTGCCAGAAATCTCCATGAGTTTTTAGCATTGCTATTGATATTAATCTTTGTACCACTCAGATATTTGATTGCACTGAAGAGAATAAAACTCCTGCAGAAAATATTGCCTCTATGCAAAAAGTAAAACTTAATACAATACTTTAACATCTGGTATGACTTTAAAATAATTTTCCTAACTTAATTTGGTATCAAATCTTAACCATTTCAAAATACATCGGTAATACATATTTATAAAGGATGACATAGTTTAAAATAAGTCGATTTTACACCTTTTGTTCATATAACTGTCAGAGAAACAATATTAAAAATTAAAAACGCAGGAAATCCCCCAAATTCTAAGATGTCAGAACCAGTTATATTAGAGGAATTAGATATAAACCCAAGCAGTATGAAAGCACATGGACGAAAGTGCATGTCCCAGAAGGTTGGCTGGAAATACAACGCTGCTAAGCCATAGATGCCTAAAGTCTATTTTTCATTTCCAATAAATTGAAAGTCCCTTTCGAAACATAGTTCTGTACAAGAAAATCACCTTAACATGGGCTAATAGAAACATTCTCTTACATTATAAATGAAATATTGTCATAGTAATAAATCTATGATCATACAATGTAATGTGCTAAAGTTGAAAATCCTGAGCCACTTATTTAAAAATCACATTTGAAGTTTATTTAAAATGATGAAACTAAATATTCTAAAAGAAAAGCTATGTATGTCCTTGTGAAAAATGAGTGTGGGTCACTAGAGGGCGCACATTCCCTTTAACAGCTTGTCTGGTCTTCAATTTGGCTTCTCTTTCATTTTCTTATCTACATAACGATAACATGGTGACAAATGGATTTTTCATGGGAGTTTTCTTACACAGAAACATAAAATGCCCAAAGATATAGATAAAATGCTGTACAAAGAGCATGTTAGTAAGACTCTCAGATGCACAGTTAAAATGCCTTCAACCATTTTGACACATACACAAAAGTATCTTGAAGTCATAATTCACAGAATCCCTTGAGAAAGTATGTCCACAGTTTGGGACAAAATAATGAAGTGGGATTTTCTAGACTTTGTAACCCAGTAGTTTCTTTGGTGTTTCCCCCCACCCGGTTGATTGATTTTAACTAATTTTTTAACATTTTATAAATGTGTGGACTCTCATGTTCTATAAATATGCCTATATTTATACTGTTGATATCACCTAGCTTTTTAAAATGTCAACTTTATGTGAAGTAGAATTCAAAAGAGAAAAACAAAAATAGCATTTTAATCATCTTGATGATGTCACATGCTTTCATAAATAACAATGAATTTGTCATAAAACCATGTATGCTATTGATTAGGGTTTTTATTTTTATCAATAGATCATGAACAAGGAGCTTTAGAAATCTCCTTTAGTGGGACCAGCAGTTAGTGTAATGGCTATGTCGCTGGACTCCCACGTAGTCGACCGCGGTTCGAGTCCCGGACCCGGTGGCTTAAACTCACGCCGGACGCAAGTGCGTGCATGCCCAAGATCCCGAGAGGAGAATGGAGGAGAAGGGATTGCGGCGTGGCCATCCCCCCTGGGGGGTGATTTCTCGCTTTCTGTCTCTCTGTCTCTGTCTGTCTGTCTGGTGAGCGCACGTGCCCTATAGCAAAAACCTCTCCAAAAAAAAAGAAATCTCCTTTTGTTTCAACACACATTGAAGCATGAAGTTGAGATTCAAAACCAGGTTTATTTGAATCCAAAGATTTCTACTTCGCCCATCTTAAATAAATTAAAAGAAAAAGACAAATCAGCATGAAATTCCTGTTTATTGCTATATAGTACAATATATTCTAGTGTTTATGACTATGTCATTTTGGATTATGCCATAATTCACTTGTCATCTATAACACCAGGAGATTAATTTTGAATATTTTCATTAACCTAAACTATGACATTTAGTTGCATAATTTATATCTTTACAGAATTATAAAATAGTTTAGTTTTATCAATTTTAGGCATATCTAATTTTATTGTGCTTTATTTTATTGTGCTTTGAAGACATCATGTATCATGTATTTTTATAAATTCAATGTGTGTGGCAATTTTGTGTCAAACAAGTCTACCAGCATCATTTTTCCAACAGCATACATTTGTTTTGTATCACTGTGTTACATTTTGGTAATTCTCACATTATTTCAAAATTTATTATTAATATTATTATTATTATTATATCTGTCATGGTTATCTGTGATCCATCTTTGTTGTTAGTTTTGTAACTGTAATCATGAGGGTTATGGATCATGCCCTTTAAGGCAACAAAGTTAATCAATTAATTTTGTGTGTGTTCTGACTTCCCCACTGACTTGTTTCTCCAAAAGCAAGGTCTCTTGCACCAAACAGATAGCCAGCTTAGGAATGCAAAGAAAAGGATCTTAAAGGAAATTAAAAGTGCTACTTCAGTGAATGTACCAAAGATAAGATAGTGACACACCTTTATTGTTGATATGGAGAAAGTTTTAATGGTCTGAACAGAAGATTAAACACAAAGTTGGAAAAATACTTGAACATCCATATTTACTGCAGCATATTCACAATTGCTAAGACAGGGAATCAACCTAAATGTTTAAGAACCAATGAATGGACTGAAAAAATGTGGCATATATACTCTATAGAATACGACTCAGCCATAAAAAGCAAGGAGAACTTGATATTTGACACAAAGTAGACAAATATGGAGGATTTAATGTTAAGTGAAGCAAACCAGACTATGAAAGACAAGAATTGCTGCTAAATGTATAAATGCTTGGGGCCGGCAAGTGGCATGGTGATTAAAGGCGCTGGACTCCCACATGGCCGACCATGGTTCAAGTCTCGGACCTGGTGGCTTGCTTGCTCACTTCCTCTCTCTCTCTCTCTCTCTCTCGGATCAAACTGGAAAGTAATAATGATAATAATTATAAATAAAGTTAAATAAAAATAATTCTTTAAAAAATGTATACATGCTTAATGTATACCAAATGTATTCACAGTATATCAGAAACTGACAGACTGGAAGGTACAGATGAAGGGGGGGAAACTATAGGTAGCATTGTAAAAACAGTATAGGAGGGGATGGGTTATGAGGAGCAGGAATCAGTGAAAGAAAGAACATTTAACAGACACAAAACTAAAAAGATATCTATTGATGATAATGTGTATGATAATGTCTTAGACTAAATTAATATGTCATATATTCATGCTGTGAAAAGCATTATATAATACTGTAAAGCTATACAGTAATTAAATGTAAAATAAATAAATATATAGGGATGGGGTAAGGAATCACCCTCAACATTCCCTTGAGCCAAAGTCTAATGTAGAGCAAGGCCCTACTGTTTCTCAATTCTATGAAGGTTGAGAGGTGAAGAAGCTATAGAAGAAATTTTGAAGCTGACAGAGGTTGTTTTTATGAGCTTTAAGGAAAGAAGCATTTCCACAATTCAAAAGTGCAAGGTGAAGCAGCAAGTGCTGATGTAGAAGTTACAGCTAGTTATCCAGAAGATCTAGCTAAGATCATTGATGAAGGTGGTGGCAACGAACAATGGATTTTCAATGTAGTTAAACAGTCTTTTATTTGGTAAAACATGGCATCTAGAACTTTTATAGCTAGAGAGAAGTCAATGTCTGGCTTAAAATCGTCGAAGGTTAAGCTGACTCCCTTGTTAGGGGCTAATGCAGGTGGCAACTTTATGTTGAAGTCAATGCTCATTGACTACACAGGAAATTCTAAAGCCCCTAAGAATTACACTAAATCTACTCTGCCTATGTTCTGTAAATGGAACAACGAAGTCTGGATGACAGCACATCTGTTTACAGCATGGTTTACTAGATATTTTAAGCCCATTGTTCAGATCTACTGCTCTGAAAAAAGATTCCTTTCAAAACACTGCTGCTCATTGACTATGCATCTAGTGACCCAAGAGCTTTGACAGAGATATGCAAAAAGATTAATGATATTTTCATGCCTGCTAGCACAACATCCATTCTATAGCCCATGGATCAAGGAGTAATTTCAACTTTTGAGGTGTATTTAAAAAATACATTTTATAAGGATATAGTTGCCAGATGGATCCAGGCAAAGCAAATTAAAAAACTTCTAGGCCAGCAGATGGTATAGTGGTTACATTGCTCGACTCCTACATGGCCAAGAACCATTTGAGTCCTGAACCTGGTGGCT
Organism: Tupaia tana; assembly: GCA_026018925.1. Classification (NCBI taxonomy): domain Eukaryota; kingdom Metazoa; phylum Chordata; class Mammalia; order Scandentia; family Tupaiidae; genus Tupaia; species Tupaia tana. The sequence goes on along the minus strand of JAKSZU010000009.1, from coordinate 140,817,723 downwards.
TGAAAATCATGCTAGGGGTGTATACATGCATGCCCAAGATCTCAGGAGGAGAATGAAGGAGAAGGGATTGTGGGATGGCCATCCTCCGTGGTGGCTGATTTCTCACTTCCCTTCTCACTGTTTCTGTCTCTTTCTCCAGCAAGTGCACACGCTCAAAATAAAAATAAAAAAAAAATTAAAAAAACCCTTCTGGATAGGATTTACCATTCTAGATACCATTAAGAACATTTGTGATTCATAAGAGGTCAATATATCAACATTAACAGGAGTTTAGAAGAAGCTAATCCCAACCCTCATGGATGAATTTGAGGGGTTCAAGACTTTAGAAGAGAAAATAACTGCAGATATAATAGAAATAGCAAGAGAATTAGAATTATAAGTGAAGCCTGAAGATGGAACTGAGTAATTATCATCTCATCATACAACGTTAATACACAAAATGTTGCTTCTTATGAATGAGCAAAGAAAGTTGTTTCTTGAGATGGAGTCTAGTGAAGATGCTGTGAACATTGTTGAACAACAGTGAAGGGTAAAGAATAATTATATAAACTTAGTTCATAAGGCAGTGGCAGGGTTGGAAAAATTCCAGTTTTCAAAGAAATTCTACTATGGGTAAAATGCTGTCAAGTAGCATTTTAGGGAGATCTTTCATGAAAGAAAGAGTCAATAGATGTACCAAACTTCATTATCATCGTACTTTTAAAAACTGTCACACTTGCTCCAATCTTCAGCAACCACCACCCTGACCAGTCAGCTGCCATCAACCATGAGGCAAAACCCTCTACCGGCAAAAAGGTTACAACTTGCTGAAGGCTCAGATGATTAGTATCATCTCTAAGGAATAAAGTATTTGGAAAGTAAGGGAATATTTTTTAGGCATAATGATATCGAATGCTTAATAGACAAGAGTATAATGTGACCCTAACTTGTATGCACTTGGAAAGCCAAACAAACAAACAAACAAACAAAAACATGTTGTGACTCACTTTATTGTACTACTGGCTTTACTCTGGTGATATGCAACTGAACCCAGAATACTTAGGAATCTTCCTTAATTTCCTAAAAGCTTCCCAATTCCAGTCTGTTGATTCATTTTCTGACATCAGAATCAATACTAAGCAAAGACAAAGTTTGTTACTTACAACATGATATAATGGGGTTAAGACAATTATAAGCAACCAAAGTTTCACACTTGGAAAACCAGTTCAATTATATGGCACTTTCATTTCTATTTTGATGCTTAAAAAGATACCTAGTTTTTTGGGACCAGCAGTTAGCGTAATGGCTATGTCGCTGGACTCCCATGTAGTCGACTGCGGTTCGCGTCCTGGACCCAGTGGCTTAAATCTCACGCCAGGTGCATGTGCGTGTGTGCCCAAGATCCTGAGAGGAGAACGGAGGAGAAGGGATTGCGGTATGGCCATCCCCCCTGGAGGGTGATTTCCCGCTTTCTGTCTTTCTATCTCTCTGTCTGGTGAGTGCACGCGCCCTATAGCAAAAACCTCTCAAAAAAAAAAAAAAAAAAAGAAAAGAAAAAAAACCTAGTTCTTAAAGAATTATTTTTCAATGAAAAAGATTTCTGTATTTAAAGGTAGCCAAATGCTCCCATAGGATCCTAGAGTCTATGAAATTTCAAAACCAAACAGCCACAATCTAGAGTAAGTACACAGTTTTGCAAAGAGACTTCAGTAAATTGAGTTTAAAATTTACGTATTGATTTTTTTCCATGACAGAGAGAGAGGAGCATGCAGAAAGAGAGACAGAAGGACAATAACCTCAAAAGGCTCTTTTCTTTTAGAATTATTTAATTTTATTTCCTCTTATTATTATTATTATTATTTAATTTGCTATAGGGGACTTGTGCTCACCAGAGAAAGAGAAAGAGAGAGAGAGAGAGAGAGAGAGAGAGAAAGTTGTCAGATCTGGGACTTGAACTGTGGTTGGCCATGTGGGAGTCCAGCACCTCAACTACCATGCCACCTGCTGGTCCCACACAAAAGACTCTTTTTTTTTTTAAAGAATTATTTTATTTTCAACTTTATTTATTAATTTGTTTATTTCAATATGACCAGAGAGGGACAGAGGGAGAGAGAAAGAAAGCAAGTCGCCAGGTCCAGGACTCGAACCGTGGTCGGCCATGTGGGAATCCAGCGCCTTTAGCCACCACACCACCTGCTAGCCCCCAAAAGGCTCTTGATACTGCTATTCATCCCTTGTGTCAGTCAGTAGCAGATCATGGGCACATACACACCTAGTGTATTCAGTGAGGTCTCCAGTTGGAAACCTAGAACCTTCCCATTTGGACAACTGCAAAGAACATCACACTTTACCACTGCTATGCCCCTCCCTAGCCTCCAACTTTGGAAAATTCTTAAACAAGCTCAGTCAAGATTTTAATTTCAGCTAAATAACTTGATGAAACCCCCTTTAATGTCTTAAAAGATAGCAAGGCATAAATTTCCAGACGGTGGTATCCTGAGCTAGGCTCACTGGGTTCAAATCTTTATACTGCTTCCTACAAATTATGTGACCATGAAAAGTCACTTGAATGTTTTTGTGACACATTATTCTCTCTGGCAAAGGGGACAGCGATAAAACTTACTTTACAATGCTGTCTTAAGGGTTATATATATCAATATGTGCCAAGTATTTAGAAGCACTATTGACATACAGTAGAAGCAATCAGCATGTTAGTTACTGTCTGTGATTATTAATGTCTATGACACTTTCTTAACTGGGCTTAAGCCAGCTCTACGCTATTTTTTACTTTCTTACTTTCTCATGTGTGAAGGTGGTCATATTTGTTCCACTGCTTTGTTTAGGACTGATTAAGTAAAAGCCTTTATTGGAATCACAAGAAATAAAAAGCAAACACAGCTATAACAAGGACAATAAAACAAAAAGAAATATCATCAACAGCAATATAATCTCATCTATTTTACTCTTAACTGCAGCAATTTGAAAATTATGCTCTACAGGACAAATATGGTCTGCCACCTGTTTTTCTAAATAAAACTTTTCTGGAACACAGCCATGCTCATTCATTTGTATAGCCTTTATGGCTACTTTCTAGCTATAGCAGCGCAGTTGAACAGCTCCAAAAGAAACTATAGCACACAGAACCTAAAATGTTTACTGCCTGACCCTTTATAGAAAAAAAAAAAAATTGCTGGTCACCATTCCATTTCCTAGATCCATGGAGTCAAAGTGAGAAAGCCTCTTTCTCCCAAACCTCAAGTGAGGTCACATGGTGTAGTTCACAGTAGCCATACATATTGCATTGGTTTCTCTCTCAAAAATTTGCATTGGTAGGACCAGCAGTTAGCATAATGGCTATGTTGCTGGACTCCCATGTAGTCGACCGTGGTTCGAGTCTCAGACCCAGTGGCTTAAACTCACGTCGGGCGCATGTGCGTGCGTGCCCAAGATCCTGAGAGGAGAACGGAGGAGAAGGGATTGCAGTGTGGCCATCCCCACTGGAGGGTGATTTCTCGCTTTCTGTCTCTCTGTCTCTGTCTTTCTGGTGAGTGCACGCTCCCTGTAGCAAAAACCTCTCAAAAAAAAAAAAAAAAAAAAAGAAAAGAAAAAAAGAAAGAAAAGAAAAAAATTTGCATTGGCTTCCCATGGCCATAAGATAAAAGTCTATCCTTAGTCTGGCATGAAGTACCTTTCTTTTCTCTAGCTCCAACCTACCTTTTAACCTTATCCTTTACTTCTCTCCTTCCTACACTTCATCCTTCTACTACAGACAAAAAAGTCTACCCTATGTACATTCTGTTGTCTATAGGCTCTACCCTATATTTGAAAAGTCATTTTTACTCCTTTTGATTCAACTATCTTCTTACACTTTAATCCACTCAGATGTTAATTTTTCCATGAGCCTTCCTTGCCCAACTTTCAAGTAGAAAGTGAGCTTTTCCTCCTTGCTACTTTTCTTTTCTTTCTTTCTTACCCCCCCACCCACCCAGGTTTTTGCCATAGGGCACATACATTCCCTGGAAAGAGGAAAAGTGAGAAATTACCTTCCAAGGTGCTGTCCATGCTGCAATCCCTTCTGCTCCATTCTCCTCCTAGGATTTTGGGCATGCATGAACATGCACCCAGCATAAGTTTCAAGCCAAAGGATCTGGGACTTGAACTGTGATCAGCCATGTGGGAGTCTAGTGCCTTAACCTTGCATTTTTTCTAACAATTTACTGGAAGTTCTTCATGACATAGTTTGTGCTAGAATGTGAGGTTCCTGAGGGAAGGTCTAAGTATGGTGGTTCACAGTTACAGCAACTGGAGTGGTTTACAAATCTAAGCAATGCATTATTACTTGAATGAGTAGGAAAATGACCATGAAAACTAATGTTGCTACCCCTTCCTTCTGGAGATGCTGTGGATGATACTGACTACTGAAGTGTTCAAAGGAGCCCACCACACATTGGAGGATGCCTTGGACTCTGTGGGAGGCAATTTAAATTTTAAATACTCTCAGTGTGAAAGCTCACTGAGTTTAAAGGACTTCAACATGCTTTTATGCTGTGGGTCTTTAAAGTTTAAATAACTTCAAGTCAGGGTTCAGAAACTATCTAGTGCAACTTGGAAAGCTATTTAAATCTGATGTGTACTTACTGCCCCACTGCCACTTCCCCAGCATCATAACCTGTTTCAACCCATCTACTTCTTTTAGTGAGCATCTCTATAAACTTCAGTTAAAACATGAAGTACACTCACTGTTTTATGAATCCAGTTCTTGGTCATCTTGGGCTGCCATAACAAACTATCCTATCCAGAGTGACTTAAAAAACAGTTCTGGAGAACTGGAATTCTAAGATCAAGGTGTTAAAAGCCTTTATCCTGGCTTGGAAATGGCCTTGTTCTTTCAATGTTCTTATATGACAGGAAGAGTGGGAGCATGCTTTCTACTATCTCTTCTTTAAGGGTCTTAATCACCCTCATAGAGGCCCCATCCTTATGACCTCAACTAAACTTGCTCATGGCCCAAAGGCTCCATCATATTGGGGATTAGGGTTTCAACATACAAATTCTTGGAGGACTTAATTCAGTCAATAGCAGCCAAATATTACTTTTATATCTGTGTGGTGTTAAATGTGTTTTCATTTATAGAGATGAGGATTTCTGACTAGTGACCACATTGATAAGAATATTCTCAAATGTCAAAGTAAGATTAGTATTTTTCTATTTTCATGTAAATATGGTAATTGGAAGATGGCTTCTAAATTAGTAATTATGAACTGGAGTTTCTCCTAGGGAAAGAATGTATATTTTAGCCTAAAATTTCTCCAAGGGAAACACATAATACAATTTCCACAGTGACACTGTGAAGGTGAACAAGGAAGGCCATAGAAATTCTAATGCAGAGGTGAAGAAATAGATTCTCATTGAGAGTAAAGTGACGTTATTAAATCATACCATTTATGAGTGGAAGATGCAAGGGCCAGAACCCATCAGTACGCAATACATCCATCTGATCTCATATCCATTCCCCACCTTTCTATGATCCACTCTGTATCAGAAGGATATATAGTTCCCAACACTGCTTGTTTTCCAGTTTTCAGTTAAGTTTATCCAAGTGGAGGCACAGGCAGAATATTAGAGGGTGAGAATAAGGGAAAACCCAAGGTTTTCCCTGCTCATTGCACCTTGCATGGCATTTCTAGAACAGCTATATATTTTGTTGTTGTTTCTTTTTTTGTTTGTTCTTTTGTTGTTGTGGTTTTTTTGGAGAGGTTTTCGCTATAGGGCGCATGCGCTCGCCAGACAGACAGAGAGAGAGATAGAGACAGAAAACGAGAAATGACCCCCCAGGAAGGATGGTCACGCCGCAATCCCTTCTCCTCCATTCTCCTCTCGGGATCTTGGGCACGCACGCACATGTGCCCGGCGTGAGTTTTAAGCCACCGGGTCCAGGACACGAACCACGGTTGACTACGTGGGAGTCCAGCGACATAGCCATTATGCTAACTGCTGGTTCCCTGTTGTTGTTTCTTGTACACCCATGTTTATTATAGCATTATTTGTAATTGCCAAAGCATGGAACCAACCTAAATGTCCAAAAACTAACAACTGAGTTGGAAAACTGTGGTACATAAACACTGTGGAACACTAAACAGCTGTAAAAAATGATATCCTATTGTTTGGTTCAAAATGGATGAATATAGAAAACCCAATGCCAAGTGAAGCAAGACAGACATTGAAAGATACATATTGTATATCCCCACCCAATCTGCTCTGAGGGCCTGTGCTCTATGGCAGAGGTTGAATAGCTATAGCTTTACTGTGGCTTCAGTTTTTTAGACAGCCCCTCCATCCCTTGATCCAAATTCCTGGCTGGCAATCCTAAGTGTAGTTTCATCCCTGTTAGAAAGTCCCAGCTTATGTGCTTTAGTAATATCATTTTCCCACATTACTCCTCCAGTTCCAGGAGTACTAACTAACAGCTTCCTAGTATTGCTGGTACTCCCCTGCACTGCTTCCATTTTCTATGACCTACTTAGCCAATTCCCTCTATAACATATCCTTTCTTGGAAACACCTAGAGTAACTTCTGTTTGCCTGACAAAACAGACCAAACCCATTCAACATCCAATGTTTATTCAATACCAACGATGTGCTAGCCCCTGGTTTAAGTACTGCAGGTCTGGAGATGAAAAGAAATAGTTCCTGCCTTATAGGAGGTGGCAAGAGATACAGATATGCAAAAACAAAGTCATTACAATAAAACTGACAAGCATTTTAATGGAATTATCAAAAAGGTTTAGAGGGCTAGCTCATGGCATAGTGGTTAAAGGACCAGAGTCTACATGGCTGACCTCATGGTATAAATCCTGCCTCTAGTGGCTTGAAATACACACCAAATGTGTGTATGTGTGTCCCAAATCACAACAGGATGGAGAAATGGAGGAGAAGGAATTGTAGTGTGACCACATCCTGTTGGAGGCTGCTTTCTCCCTCTCCTCCTCTCCCTGGCAAGCACATGAGTTCTCTGGAAAAAATTAAAAAGAAAAGAAAATAGTAAAATTATTTTTAAAAAGGTTAGAAATGGCTCTAATTTTAGGTTCCCAAAGAGACAAAGTGGTTAGTTGGGGGCAGAGAATGTGGACATGGGAAAAGGAAAGATATCTAAAGAGAATCTTAGGTAGAGAGAACAGTAGGTGCAGGGGAACAGAAGCTTGAGAAAGCATAGGCATTTCAGGACTGGATGGTTAATTATAACTGAATTACAGGACAGCATCATTTGAAATGCAGTCTGCAGCTAGTCTGTGAACCATCTGCTACCAGTCTACAAGAAGCAAAACTTTTCACCAAGCTATAAATCGACTAATTCACCAAGCACACTCTTTCATCTGATTTTGTTTTTAATTGCCAAACTTTGTTGATAGAGAAAGACATACAATGATTTGTATTCTGGCTCAAGCTCCTTATCTCATTGTGGAACAGTGCTAAACCATTTGCAGATTATTTTGAGTAGCATGGGTGTTTAAAAAATGGGCCAAGAAGAAGAAGCAAAGCTGGGCAATTAGGCAGTTAAAGATCACAAATTCTTTACTATGCATTTCAAGAATTACAGGCAGACTAACTTTGTAAGTAAACTTGCATTTAAATATATCCTCCAGGAGAGTATAAAAAGTATTGATAAGAAGAGGGAAACTAGAGGCATAGGACTCAGTTAAGAACTTCATGCATCAAATTATAAGAGATTGAACTAGGGTGGGTGCAGGCAGCTTGGGTGCAGAAAAACAGATTTTAACAGGTATACTTGGAGGGATTTAATGTTGTGGTAGAGCTCAAGACCACATTACATGTCTACACAAGTTGTTCAGTATACAAGTCCAAAGGCCACCATTCTTAGAGACAGTGATGTGGCTATAAAGTTGTACAATCAAAATTATAGACATATATCAGATTCTTGTAAGAAATTTAGGTGTTCATATCCAATAATTACTTGAATTATACAGATAGAAGCATCAGGAAAGAGGGTGGTAAGTGATAGAAATATTAAGGGAATCATAAGATGCAAATGATCAATAAAGACAAGACTATCAATGAATGATACTGCCCAGGGAAAGAAAAGGTCATGAGAAGAAAATGAAATAAAAATTTGAGTTTGTGCTGACAATACAGGGACAGGAAGAGGAGACTGAGAAGATTGTCAGAAAGCCAGGGGAAGAAAAAAAAAAAGGCAGGAGAACGATGTTCCATAAACTGAGGAGAGGAAAATCTCAAGAAAAGACTAATCATCACTGTCAAGCACAGTACAAAGGTCAAGAAGTGTAAGAACAGAAGAGTAACCTTTGGAGCTGGCAATTAAGGAGCTCTCCAGCAACCTTGCTGGGAGTAGTTTCAGTGCTTGAGGTGGAGTGTAAAAGGGTGAAGGAAAGAGTCAGAAGTAAAGGAATAGGGATAGTTTGCATCTCCTGATTAAAAATGGACTTTTTTTTTTAAACTCGACTATGTTTCTTCCTGGAAATGAATAAATATGAATACCACTTTCTTCACTCAGATAACAAATGAAACTATACATCACAACTCCGGGAATGTGGTCCCGTCTTCCTCTCTATTGGTATCCCTTTATACCTTCCATTCAGGAAGAGTACTTTTTCACACAACTGCGGGAGTTAGACATCAAGAACTATTGTGTCTCATCTCATGGGACGAGTTTCCATTACAGTACATTTTGGTTCAAAGCACGCATTGGGAATCTACCAAGTCTTTGCAAATCAAAATTGGAAGTGAACCCTAGCCCAGGGAGTTGCGTGGATGAAACAAAAACCTGAACAGACCACTTCAGCATAAAGCAGTAGAGGTATCACAGATGGAACAGTAGCAACATTTAGCTAGACTGGAGTAGATGACTTGTATAATTGGGACTGGTATGAGACAAGAGAAATCAGGAGTCAGGTTGTAACAGAGCTGATGTTCTAGAGAACAGATTTTTTGAAACGTGGGCCCTGAAGCTGTAGCACCTGGGAACTTGTAAGAAATAAAAATTCTCAGGCACCACCCAAAATCTATTGAAACAGAAACTCTGGTGGGGGCCAGTCATTTGCCATTTAATAAGTCCTCCACATGATTCTGACACATGGTAAAGTATGTAAAACATTCCTCTCATGCAAGGGTTCTCAAACTTTACATTGTCTCCAAACGAACTAGAGAGCTTGTACAAGATTTCTGGGCCTACCAACAGCATTCCAAGTGTTCTCTGGTCTCTTGGCATGTCTCTAGAATTTACATTACTACATTCTACAAAAACATGGTTATTGATTTATTCTCAACTTACATGACAAAATAATTTAAGAATATTAAATGGATGGTTATCTTTTTGAAGATCTGAACATGGCATGTCAGGTTTCTATTCTTCACCACAAATAGTTTCTGAACTGAAAATGGAGTTTATGCCCAAGGTCATTTGGCTTTAGTACATAAAAAGAAGCTATAACAGAATAAAATAAAGAGAGTCAGCACTAGTCCTTATTTTGCAACTGAAAGCAAGTTATTTAACCTTTCTGGACCTCAATTAACCTGTAACCATGGAGAAGTCTAGTTTCCTTAGGAAAAAGAAGCAAATCATCCCAAATGCTTTGTTTTTCTGGGCTGTGCCAAGGGGCAAAAATGCCATTACTGAGTCCGGCACCCCAGGTGTTTTAGGATCAATTTATCATATAGAAAATAAATTAGCTCACAGACACATTAATCATCTAATTAGGTTCTTCAAATATGTTGAGGTATTTTAGTGTACAACTTTCAGATTTTAATTTGTTAACACAAGATAAATATCCAAACCAAAAATATTTTAGGCATAAATCTCATAAAATTGCAGAGAGATCTCACCTAACACTCATCTATCTTCTTTCCAGAGATGTGACATAAATTAACGTAATGTGGTTATCAGCCATAAAAAGAGAAAAAAAAACACACAAAAGAAAAAACAAAGACACTTAAGTTGAAAGATAGACTTTAAAATAATAGTGCAGGTCTTTAGTCCAGCCAATTTATTCTGCCACTTAGTAAGCATGCAGGACACGGCCAGAGAAGGCAGATTTACACTCTGTCTGCTTATTCAAGAGAAGAGAAAAGGAGACCAAGTGGAATTAGGTATATCCAAATACCTTAAGACTCTCTTTGAGGTCAAAGATACTCTTATTAACACTTTACTTAGAAAAATTCTCTTTATTGAGGTGACATTTATTTTTTTAAGAAGATTCAATTTGCCATTGGTTTCACTTAAAGGATACAAAAATGTAAATGAGAGCTTTTGTGAAAAGTCTCTTAAAATAACTGCTACATGATTAGAAACTGATCTCCTGGATAAATGTTAATTAACTAGATAATAGGTCTAGTTTTAACTTAGTCTGAGTTCCATACTCTGATAATTACCTATATGTAAAATAATATCACTAAACAGCGGGGATAACCTACTGTCAGAAATAATTATCTTGTGACCCAAGATCGTCAAACACTTCTGTAGATCTTAGTATAATGAGAACAATTTATGTAGTAAATATGACAAATGTAGAGACTGTATAATTATTAAGGAATCAACTAAATACACCATAGTTAATTAAGAAACTATATTATGGTACAAAGCTGAGTTTTAAATCCCTTAATAGTTTTGAGTAAATAATGATAGCCTAATGGACAAAATTAGAATTTTTGAAGATTATGAGGATAGTCATGTGCTTATTATTATTATTATTTTTTTTTATAATTATTTATTTTATTTTTTTATTTATTCATTCATTTATTTTTTAATTTGACCAGAGAGAGATAGAGGGTGAGAGTGAGAGAGAGAGGAAGTGAGAAAGCAAGCCACCAGATTCAGGACCTGAACCCTGGTCAGCCATGTGGGAATGTCCAGCGCCCCAACCACCACGCCACCTGCTGGTCCCCGTCATGTGCTTATTATTAAGAGTAGTTCTTAATAATAATTCTTAGCAGAAAGGCAGAAAGCAAAATAGACTTTTTAAATGATATTAAAATGTGAAATAATAGTCACTAAAATTAGTCGTACTGTATCGTTCACTCCTTCCACAAATATCAGTTGTGGTACTTCCTATAAACAAATCTTAGCAAACTATAAAGATGCATAGTAATAGGCTTCTTTTTCATGGTTGGTGATAAGAAATTTTATGTGGGTGGCATTAAGGCATATAGCAAAATAAATGTAAATTACAGGCTAAAGTGCAAAAGTTTTAGGGAGGCTAGACATAAATTCTGTGGGAGAATAAGAATAATATTGAATACCGTAGACGGGGCTCGGGTTTTATTCTGGAGGTAGTTGGAGGTATGAAGACCTCAGGTCTGGAAGACTAGCATAGAAGCAAACTTTTAGAAACATTAATTTCAGGCAGACTAGTTAGAAAAGGAGGCAAGTCTCAACACAGGAAGGGGAGGTATATGGCTTACAGTAATGGAGCTGGCAGTTAGAATGATCAGATAATGACTGAAATAATGCTCCTTGCCCAATAGTATAATGTAATGATAAATAAGAAGAAAAATAAGAGAGAGATCAACAGAACTGGAGAAACTGGTTGGTAAATTCTGTTTTGAAGAAAAAGACAAGAGGCAATTTTTTTAATGTTCATTAAGTTTCAAGTGATGTTTATTTGGGGATTTTTTTCATCAACAGTACCTGGCCGCTGTCTTCACCATTCCTTTGACCACCACCATCGCCTCTGTTACCCCCAACACCATATTCACTATCTTCACCACCTCCACCATAATTAAACAACAAGAATAATAACTACTGCATTTGTTGAGTGTTTACTACCTTACAACACTGCTTTAAATATTTCTTACTTAATCCTCACAGTGTTTTATAAAGGAGGACATTGAATATGAGGCACAAATATTAAGTAATTTAATTGCCTGAGTTCATAGGTAGTAATTAAAATGGGAATATGTAAACTCTGAGTAATTCTGATACTAAAGGTGATAGTTCTTCCAGTATTTGCTATTCTTTTAAACACACAGGAAATGAATTATAACCAAAATATGAGGGGGGTCTTCAAAACTTCATAGAAAGTACATATTATGAAGAAAGTATGCATGGATTTCCAAACTGTTTGCACTGAAATGTAGTTAATTAATTCAATTCATTAATTCCATTTTCCATGGACTTTTGAAGTCTTATCATATGTGTACCATGTATGAACAGGTATGGTTAATTAGAAGCAAGAGATACTTGCATTTGATACAAATGAAAATGAAGGCAATGACTAGACGAACAAGTAGGCATTTCCAGATCATAGCTTTAGAGGTATAAATCTGAAACTTGAAGGAATCAGATATGGAGCTTCATAATTTAAGAGCCATTCACTTAAAGTCAGATTTGAATCAATGAGAGGAGACAATTCAGGTAAAGAAATCAGAAAGGCAGAGATAGATTTATTAAATACTCTCATAGGAATAAGGCAGAAGGAAAAAAAACATTCAGGAAAAGTGATAGGTAGACCATGTGTAGTACATGTTAGAAACTAAAAAGACACCATTTTCTAAAGAAAGCGTCCAATTGATTGCTAAAATTATAATATTCACAACGAAGTGTTAGTGGTTTTTAGATGAGACAATAGAAAGACACTAGCGAGGGCCGGCAGGTGGTGTGGTGGTTAAAGGTACTGGACTCCCACATGGCCAACCGTGGTTCAAGTCCCGGACCTGGCAGCTTACCTTCTCACTTTCCTTCTCTCTCTGTCCCTCTCTGGTCAAATCAAAATAAGTAAGTAAGTAAATAAATAAATAAATAAGTAAAATAATTCTTTTTTTAAAAAAAGGCACTAGCCAAAATGCTTTGACATGTTTGCATTTGCATGATGCCTCTTTAAGCATTATCATATTTTAACCAAATTCCATCCTGCAGACAACTATCAATTACTCTATTTACTTATTTCAAATAATTGCTCTTTTTGTTCAGTCTACATTTATCAACCAAGAGTCTTATATAGAGTGTCCATATATGTGTGTAGCACAAATATATGGACTTTCACTTCACAGGAAAACTGGTGGTACATATAAGTAATTATGCTGGGACAACAGGTGAAATCTGGGATGGGAGAGGGTGGTGGCACCTGCCCTATGGAAAAAACTAGTGGAGGCTGGAGGATTGCCCGATCAAGATGATCTCTATCTGGGACCAGCCGGTGGCATGGTGGTTAAGGCACTGGACACCCACATAGCTGGTCGCAGTCTGAATCCTGGACCTGGTGGCTTGAAAATCATGACAGGTGTATGCACATGTGTGCCCAAAAACCCAGGATGAGAATGGAGGAGAACAGAGGAGAAGGGATTGCAGTACGGCCATCCCCCCATGGGGTAATTCATTACTTTCCCTCTCACCGTTTCTGTTTGTCTCTCTCCAGTGAGCACACATGCCCTATGGCAGAAACCTTTGAAAAATAAAATAAAACCAAGATAACCTTAGGCAAACAAAGATATGAAATCATCTTAGTCACATACCTAGTAAAGAGACATGTTACTACACAGTTCAGGTTCTGTATCCAGGTTACCTAGGTTGAAATCCTGACACAGGGGTTCTGTAGCTGTGTATGATAATAATAATAGTCATACCTAGCTAGGAAGGTTATTAGGAAGAATAAATTCTATGCAGATAATGGAATCTAGTGCTGAGCACATAATAAAAGCCTCAATTGATGTTAGCTTTTATTTAAGTAATCTTTCGTAATGTTCCTAATTGGACATCACATTTGGGGCACTCAGAAAAACTGCTGAGGACCTATGATACTGACAGAATTTAGAAGAAAAGGTATTTCCCCACTAGACATTCTTTCCTGAAAATAATAGTAACAAAACATCAGAATGTACTTTTCTAACCAAGTACGTTCTTCACATGAGTCAAGATTAAACTTTTGAAGAAAGAGATGGACTTAAACCACTTGCTTTGTTAATTTCCTCTCTACTAATCAAGCCCTGAAGATATTAGGAAAATTAGGCAACTAAGTTTCCATATGACTATGCTTGGACAACTGTTGGAGAATTGGAAAATTGTTGCAAAGTATCACTAAATCTGAGCGTCCATTAAGCATTGTCTGTAGACACCTATTTAATGTGACATCAGACAAATTAATGTGTATGCTAGTAGAATTAATAAAAAGCACCAATTTCCTCATTTGAAGAAGTGGTATGCTTTATGGACTACAAAGAAAATTGGACAATCCATTTTTCCCCCTCCTTTCCTGCTTTGGCTACCAGTAAGCTCAGAATTAAATTTAATGCTCTATTACACTTCTCAGGATTTTTTTTCCTGTTAATTAATCCTGTATATAAAAATGATATAGGTACAAGGAGAAAGAAGCAAACTCATTAAGAGTTTACTGATTTATTTGGGTCATTATAATTTTTTCTCCACCAATGAATGTTAAAATTTCAACAACCATCATCTGTAGAGTCCTTGGAAGTTGTTGCCCCCCCCCACCCAAAGAATGGTAATATTCAGAGTCTGAGAACCACTTTATGAGAGTGAGGTCAAAAAAGTCTTTCTGTCAAAGACATTATTATATACATTATAATCAACAGAGATCAGGTAGTAAATATTTAGGTTTTGTGGGCTATAATTTGAGTTACAACTCTTCAAACCCCGCCTTTGTTATACAAAAGTAACAAGAGATGATACATAAACAAACATGTCTGTGTTCCAATAAAACCTTATTTATAGGGGCCAGTAGATGGCATAGTGGTTATGTCACTGGACTCCCATGTGGCTAACTGTGGTTTGAGTCCCAGACCCAGTGGCTTGAAACTCCTGCTGAGTGCATGTACTTGCGTGCCCAAGATCCCAGGAAGAGAGTGGGGGAGAAGGAATAGAGTTGTGGCCATCACCCAGCGGGGAGTGATTTCTCAGTTTCCCTCTCACTGTCTATCTGTCTCTCTCTCTCTCTTTCTGACAAGCACATGTTCCCTACAGAAAAACTTCTAAAAAAAAAAACCAAACAAACAAAAGCATCTTATTTATAAACCTGAAATGCAAATTTCATATATCTTTCACATGTCATCAAACGCTATTCTCCTTTTAGTTATTTCCACCCATTCGAAATGGAAAAACAATTCTTAGCTCATAAGCCATACAAATACTGGCAGCAGGCTGGACCTAACCTGCAGGCCTTTGTTTGCTGATCCCTAGACTAGAGGATTTTCTCGAGCAAGGAGACATGACCTGGGAGAAAAGGTCCATTGATTTACTTTGAAATGATCAAAGTAGGCCACAAATTGCAAATGAACGGAGAAGTATTTAAAGTTCCAAATAATGTATTTGAATAACTTTTCTAGATGAGTTTCTTTTGCTTAGATCATCTGACATGCTAATTTTAGGTATGTGTTCCTCCCATACTGCTATATCCTGGTATACACAAACTCTAATGTCAAGCGATCCATGCATTCCTAAACATATGCTGCTTAGAAATGCAAGATTGTAATGTCCTTTCCTTCTCTTAGAATTACTATGCTGGAATGAAAAGGAAATTGTACCATTTTTTTTTATGATTTTCATGCTAGCTTTGCATTTATAAAATTTTATTGCCATCCTTTTAATATATCCACTGATTTGCATAATACCTAACTTATCTACAATGTCTAGTTGAGAATAGTCACAAAAAGATCAGTTAAAAATTCTAACACCTTCAAGATCAGACTTTATAAATATCAAAGAACAGGAAATCTGCTCTGTAATTACTCTTGATTTAGGAAGCGCAGATTGAGACATTATGTTCTCGTAAACCAGCAGAATGGATCTTGTCTATTATAGTTATACTTCTTCATGAAAATGTACCTGCCATTAATGGAAGAAAGAAATTTAATGCAGAACTAGGGATTGCATGATCAGGTTCCTTATCAAAAAAAAAAAAAAAAAAAGAAGAAAGAAAAGAAAATGAAACTTGCAGGATTGAAATGTGGCCATGGCAGTTCATCACCTGTGGTTTCTTCTTTCAGTCCCCAAAAGAGCATGTCCATTGCGCATTCAACTGTTGCTGGCATAGTGATTTCCTGGTACATTTTAAACCTTATTTCATATTCTTCTCCATTAAATGAACTGACATGGGCACCCAAGGCTTCTGGAAATATCGGTTAAGTATAAACGCCACCATCAAAACACTGGATATGAGTTTTCTTGCCTAACAGTGACGCTTCATTTGTGGGTAAAGCCATGAATAAAATGTTCTCACCTTTTCCTAATTTCAGAATCCACAATAATCTGCCTCTTCTTTTGGGGAGGTGGTGGTGACACTTCCTCTTGGGCATGCTTTACCAGGATTTGTTCCCTCGTGGTCACCATAGTTACCGTTTCCATTACAGTTGTCTGTGTTAGTGATGGCTGAGTGGTGGTGACAGCCTGTGAAATCTGTGAGAAGTATTGAAACAGAGGTCAGACATTGCTCGAAAGACTTCAGTAAAGACTGCTAGGAGTGCTGAAGGAAAATAATGAGAAACTGTTCCTGTTTGTTGGTAGATTGACCTTCAGCTGAAAATAGCACCATATTAAACTTAAATCAAATTGCTTTATCTGACTTAAGCTATGTTCACTGAAATAGCAAAGGAAAGTAATCTCAAGACCAGAAGTAAACTTAGTGCCTCTTCAATTTATTGGTCAAACTATAGGAAATAAAGGGGGACAAGGAGAAAAACTTAGGGTGTCACTCTGATCTTAGAAATATGACGTTAAACAGTATGTCTGATAAAGTTAATATAAAAATAATAAAAATATAAAAGTAATATAAATTTTCCTAAGGTATGTATCTCAGCACCAATTCCATTCTTGGCATATTTTTGATATTTATTAATAGTTTGTAGAATGCATTTTTTATCCCATATTAATAGAATGACACTTTTATAAGCTAGATCTTTTCAAGTACAATCATTTAAACTCTAATAAATTACTTTTACCAAATAAATGAAATGCATTTTAAAATCATAATAAAGACTTCCTAAGTATCCTTATGTTGCAGGCTATTCAAATGCTAAAAAACATGGAACTCTTTTGATTTAAATGAGTGAATATGTTCAAGTATTTCACTTTCTAAATTCGCCACTAGAGACTCTTCTTGGTTTACAATCACACACACACACATTCTGTTTAGACTTTCCGTGATATGCAGGCATAGATCACACCAGTCTACAGAATAACATGGCTGTGATCCAAGTCATGAGAGGCCATCACCTCCATACACGGGTATCAGTCAGACAAGTCATATAATGACAAAACACCCCTTTCCTCTCTTTACCACTGATTTTCTGTCTCATAATGCTCCTCTTATTTTTTTTTTGGAGAGGTTTTTGCTATAGGGCGCATGCGTTCACCAGACAGACAGAGACAGAGAGACAGAAAGCAAGAAATCACCCCCCCAAGGGGGATGGTCATGCCGCAATCCCTTCTCTTCCGTTCTCCTCTCAGGATCTTGGGCACACACGCACACGCGCCCGGCATGAGTTTTAAGCCACCGGGTCCAGGACACGAACCGCAGTCAACTACGTGGGAATCTAGCAACATAGCCATTATGCTAACTGCTGGTCCCACTCCTGTTATTTTGACTATCAAACTACATTTTCGGATATTAATCATTACCCTTCTGATATTCCAGGTTATTTGGAAGATCTGTTTTTAAAGAAGACCAAAAAAAAAAAAAAAAAAAAAAAAAAAAAAAAGCCTTCATTGGTTCTGCTTTTGGGGTGCAAATATAGGACCAGTGATCTGCTCGGGCCAAGATTAGTTTTCCTGATTTTTTGGAACTTGTCAAGAGTTATGGGAAGGATTTGGAGTAACTGCTCTGCCATATACATGATGCTACCTTCTTCAGTGGGAAGAAAAGGAGAAAGCCTCAGGATCTTTTGATTTCAGCTTTCCAACTGGGAATTAACAGTGAAGAAATGAAATCCTTTGCCATGGTATCTGTTGTAAAAATTACTTTGACATAGGATTTAGTAAATGCTACCTTTTGTTCAAACTGCATTTTTACACATGTTCAAGCCCTAAAGGACTTCCACTTTGGCGGCCTAAGTAGAAATAAAAACAGAAAACAATACAAACAATAACACTCAAAGATACAAGGTTTGACATGTCAAGCACGGATTCTACTGTTAATAAAATCTCCAGAAATTCATTATATAGAATCAATCATTGATCCTCAAAGAACTTTAGCTACATATTCCACTGACATGTTATGTCAAGATGAAAGCAGAAAGCAATAGATTTTTACAAATTGCTATAGTGTGTGTGTGCTCACTGGAAGAAGAGAAACAGAGAGAGAGAGAAAGAGAGAAAGTGAGAAAGCACCCCCCACCAGGGGAGATGGCCATGCAGCAACCCTTCTCCATTCTCCTCTCTGGATTTTGAGCATGCACACACATGTGCTCAGTGTGATTTTTTAAGGTGCTGGGTCTGGGACTTGAACTATGCAGTATACCATATGAGATCCCACTGCCTTAACCAGCATACCACCTGATTGGTTCCCAAAAATGTAATTATTCGAAAGTTTCCAACAGCAATTTCTATTGTAATAGTTTTTTAACCACAAGCAAACGTTATGGATACGATGAAGGCTAGAAGGAAATATTGTTCAGATTACGAAACTAACCTTAAATGTGTAAGTGACAGAATGCAGAGATTCTGAAAACAGCAAACTGCTTCTATGGAACATTTGTGCTATTGAATATTTGGCTGTAAAATTAGTTTCTATAAGGTTAACATTTACCTACTGATATGTATTATGAAATTGGATAGATGTGACCATGAAGGGTAAAGTGGAATGACAACATGATATGCTATAAAATCACATTTTAAAATATAGCAAACTTTATAAGAAATATAAAAAGAATAATTTTTACATAGCTATAGTAAGAGAGGGATCTGTAATGGTTCCATACTATAATCATTACTGCAGTGTAATTGAAAATACTATTTTCTTTGGGATGGAGAAATAAAACAACCATTCATTCACCCTGTAAATACACCATAGAATTCATTACAAATAACCAATTAATACTTACTCTCAAAACCTACTCATGTAATCAGAATAAAAAAAAAGAATCAGGCATGTACTAAATTTCCCCATGGCTTTTAGTTACTGACTATAAACACTTAATTTTATGTCAGAATCATTAAAAATACAGGCAGGAGAGGGATTATGGAGGTCATTTAATAAACCTCCTGCTTCCGATAGGATTCACTATTCCCAGGAGCACACAACTCCTGACTTAATATGGCAATGAACTTTCCCCTTGGCAAAGATCTTCTTATCACCTAGTAGAAGTCTGCCTTATTATGTATGGCTTCTTCCGATTAAAATTTGCATTGAACCCTGTACCAACACAGAGTAAGTCAAGTATCATTTCTACCTCACAGTCTCAAAGATTTAAAGCCTGATAATCCTGAGCCTGTTAAGACTCATTTCCAAGCTTTGTAATTGCTAATTATTTGCTATAACTAGGTTTAAAGTGGTCAGTACTCTAAAACCAGCATTTCCTGGATTTAGATACCATATTCAAACAAAGCAATCTAAAATAGTTTGACTTATACAGCAGAAGAATCACATTATTTCAATGAATTCCAACATTAATTGAATATGTATTGACTATAGGACATTCAGAAATGAGCACAACTCTCTCTCATCTTAAGAAACCTGACAGTATAGTAAGGGAATAATCACACAAATAATTGTGACATGAGTGAGTACCACATGAAAAATGTAAGTATGTAAAATAATCACATGCACTGAACATACAATAATCAAGGAAGTTTCTTTTGAAATGTTACAGAAACAGATGTTCCTTTTCCAGCATTTTAACGTTTAAAATGTTTTTTTGTTTTTTTTTTTTTGAGAGGTTGTTGCTATAGGGCGTGTGCGCTCGCCAGACAGAGAGATAGAAAGCGAGAAATTCACCCCCCAAGGGGGATGGCCACGCCACAATCCCTTCTTCTCCATTCTCCTCTCGGGATCCTGGGCACGCACGCACACGCGCCCGGTGTGAGTTTAAGCCACCAGGTCCAGGATGTGAACAGCGGTAGACTACATGGGAGTCCAGCAACATAGCCATTACGCTAACTGCTGGTCCCACATTTAAAATGATTTTGATGCTGAAGGCTGAATATAACATTTATCTCTGTCCATAGGGTCACTTATAACAGTAAAATATTGGAAAAAAACTAATATTAATAGATGAGGGTTTGGATAAATACTATATGACTGTGATAGAGTATCATACATATTTTAAATATGTTAACATGTTCAGAAAATGTTTGAATTGTTTTGAGTAAAGAATGTAAGATATAAACATTGGTGGTTAGTTTTTAGCATAGAAAATATAATTTCTGTTGGGAAATACATATTTCTGAATTTTTAGTTCCTAAATTTCTACTGTAAAACATTTTTTTGCAAAACGTTGTTTTTGTAAGCAAAGAAATTTCTATTTCTTTTCCAAACTGTTGTTTTATATCTATTATCTCTATATATCAAGATCAATAGGACAGAGTCAAAATTAGAATACAGTTTGAGCTACATTCAAAACACTTTGAACGTATTGAACTACACTATCGTTAGTCACCTTTCTCCATTTTGAATATGAGTATATTTTAAATGACTTCAATGTCCTCATGAAAATAAAATATATTTATTGTTTGAAATACTATTCCCTTGACCTGTCAGTTAACTGACTGAATAAAAATGGAACAGTGTTACCTTAGAATTACTCGTCTTTAGGTTTGGGAGCTGATTCCTCTTAGAATAATTCAAACGCTGAGGCTTTAGAGCCATGTTCTACAATTCTCAAATACCAGGACCATAGTTTACAAACTAGGATATTTGGGGGTGGTCGGTTATTATAGCAGAGCTTTGATTTTTCTTCATAAGTGAAGCAGAATGTTGATATTTCTCTCAGAAAGGTGTTGCAAGCCAGGCCAGCCTCATGGGTGTGTAATTTATGCACTTGCCCAGGGCTCCTGCTCAGAAGGATCCCATGCTTGGTTTCATGTTTCATGTGTTGTAACAATCTTGAAATATTTACTTTTAAGAATTATTTAACTTTAATGAGGCTGGCAGATGGCGTGGTGATTAAGGGCACTGGATTCGCATATGATTCGCACATGGCTGACTATAGTTCGAGTACCAGATCTGGCAGCTTGCTTTCTCACTTTCTCACTCTCACTCACTATGTCCCTCTCTGGTCAAATTAAAATAAATAAATAAATAAATAAATAAGGTTCAATAAAATTATTCTTTAAAAAATAAATAAACAATTATTTAACTTTATTAATAAGTTGTTTTTTCTTTTTGCCATAGGGCATGTGCACTCACTGGAGAGAGATAGAGAAAGTGAAAAATCACCCCCCAGCAGAGATGGGCAAGCCACAATCCCTTCTATTCCATTCTCCTCTCAGAAATTTAGGCATGCATGCAAACATGCTTGGGATGATTTTCAAGCCACTCGGTGTGGGACTACAACCATGGTCATTCACGTGAGAGTCCAACACCCATCCATCACACCACTTGTTGGTCTCAAAATTCTTAATAGTTTTTTTTTTTTTAACATAAAGCCCTACATTTTCATCTTGCGTTGACTCTACAAATTATGCAGCCAGTCCTCATTTCAAGAATTAGATAATGTAATATATGAACACAATAACTGATCTCTATTGATATACATTAGTATTCACCATCTTTTCAAAATGCTCAGAAAAATTTCAAGGATTTTTTACTAGTGAACCATCCATACACATAAGGTTACCTATGGTAACTCTCAAAATATACATTTTCCCTGTAAGAAAATTAGAAGAGCATTTGTCCAGCCTCCTACAGGAAAATTCTGTTATTTTGGTAGTCCTATAAAAAGCAAGCTATTCTCAAGCAATAAAGTTCTTATTACCATGTTTTTATCCATTGTTTAAAAAATGTGCATTTTGGAGGAAAATATATGTACATTTAAGCAAATTTAAATACTGTAGAATAGCATATGAAAAAATATTTCTTTTCCACTATTATCTCCAGTTTCTCTTTTTTTTTTTTTTTGGAGAGGTTTTTTTGCTATAGGGCGCGTGCGCTCGCCAGACAGACAGAGAGAGACAGAGAGATAGAAAGCAGGAAACCACCCCCCAGGGGGGATGGCCACGCCGCAATCCCTTCTCCTCCATTCCCCTCTCGGGATCTTGGGCACACACGCACACGCGCCCGGCATGAGTTTAAGCCGCCGGGTCCGGGACTCGAACCGCGGTCGACTACGTGGGAGTCCAGCGACATAGCCATTACGCTAACTGCTGGTCCCTATCTCCAGTTTCTCAAGGACAACTAGTTGCATTTACCACCTATTCAGCAATTCTTGTATTTTATTCTTTTTTTTTTTTAAAGATTTTTGCCATAGTGTGTGTGTGCTCTCTGGAGACAGAGATAATGAGAGGACAAAATGAGAAATCACCCACTCGGGGGATGGCCATGCTGCAATCCCTTCTCTTCCATTTTCCTCTTGGGTTTTTGAACATGGACGTACATGTGCCCAGTGTGATTTTCAAGCCAGTGGGTCCAGGACTGGAAGTGTGGTCACCATGTGGGAGTCCAGCACCTTAACCACCACACTACCCGCTGGCCCCTCTTTCATTTTATTCTATTTTTTTATTATTGTATTTATTCCAAAAGAGAAAGAGATGACAGGGGTGGAAAAACAGGCACCCTCAACAGGATATTCATGCCATGCTCCTTCCCAGACTCAGTTAGCCCCAGGTCATGGGCACACTTCGATGGTGCTGCTATTTGTCTTTTATTTTTGGTCTATATTCTTAGTTACAACTTTGAATTTTTCATTGAATTCTTTAAATATTATTGTCTTTATAAATTCTCTGTGACATTGGGGTTAGAGATTTCTATTTCTTGACTTTTTAATTTTTTTTTATTTCTTGACTTTTTTAAAAACAATTACTTATTTAATTTTATTTATTCATTTACTTATTGTTTTACTTTGACCAGAGAGAGATAGAGAGAGAGAGAGAGAAAAGGAAAGTGAGAAAGCAAGTCACCAGGTTCAGGATTCAAACCATAGTTGGCCATGTGGGAGTGTCTAGTGCCTTAACCACCATGCCACCCACTGGCCCCTAGTTTTTGACTTTTTAGATACCATTTGAAAATTGAAAGAACTTAGCAAATGAGATTGAAATGATGAAGAATTAGTTACCTCATTTATCTTATCATTTTTATGATACTGTTAGTAATAATAGGTACAGATTTTGGAGGTTTTGCATATCCCAGGCATTATGCTAAGTGTTTTCAATTCATTATCTTTTTTGTTTTTAAGAGATTTTTGCTATAGGGCACGTGTGTTCACCAGAGAGACAGAAAGTGAAAAATAATTCCCCAGGGGGATGACCACACTACAAGTCCTTCTCCTCCATTCTCCTCTTGGGATTTTGGGCATACATGCATACATACCCAGTGTGTTTTAAGTCTACAGTAAGGCATAGTAAGTAGTAGTTGATACTACTTCACAAAGATTTTAAGAGGAAGTACTAATGTTATTCCCATTTTAGAGATAAGAGATCATTTGTTCAGGCAGAAGCAGCTATTAAGTAGCAAAGGAAAAATATAAATCCATGTATGATAGTTCCTTCATTCAACTCTTAGTAGCTATGTTCATTTGCTTTTCACTTGTTTCAATTTCTTAATGGTGATTTTCCTTTAAGGGCATCAATATGTGACTGTGTGTTTGCATGTATATACATATGTGGACAATGTCACAAGATTGAAAATATACACAATGACATATACCTAACCTTTATATAGAACTATTAGTTCAATCTTAAATGCTTTTGGCTCTTGATAATCTATAATAAAATCTGTGCAAAATCAATGCAATGAAATACAACAGATTAAAAATTTAAATACACTTACATAAAGAGATCAGGGTGACAAAGTTTTTCAGTGAATTGTTGTCATACACATAACCTTAGAGTGATCACTAATTTTTAATAGAAATGGAAGAATTGCACATCTACAGTTTCAAGCATATGGTATACAATCATAACAACAGCTTTAGATGATAATTGGAGGGCTGGCTTAAAACTATGTCCACAAGCATGGTAGAACAAGGCAAAAAATAATCTGCTGGTATAAAGATTTGTATTGCTAAGGAACAGAAAAGATTTATATGCTAAATTTGAGAGAATCCTGGGGCAAAAGATCACATGCCCATGAAGGAAGCTAGGTTATTAATTGCAAAGTTATAAAACACTTTAGCTCAGAAAGAGTGTAGAGGAATTACCATTGCTGAGTGTGGCATACAATGAGTGCTAAAGTTTATTAGAGTAGCTCAGCAACTAAAATGTAGTAGTAATTACTATTCTCTTTTCATACTGATAAGACAATAAACCACCTTGACATTGGAATCCTGAGCACAATTAGACTCAAATACTCAGAAGACATCATAAAAAAATAATTCCCCTCTTTGATATAAAATATTATATGATAATTAAGAAGGTTTATTCTGTAAACCTGTCACTTTAATTTTGTGTATTTTGTTTTTTGCTTCAAATTATCTTTAGTACAAACTGTCAGAAAGAAGACACATGTTAGCTACTGGATTCATATTAAATACAGGATTTGAGCAACTGTGTGAATTAACTGCACCTGCAAAAATTTAAATGGGATGAAATTTATTTCTTCTGATCCACCTGCCCTTTCTATTCACACCATCTGACATGAAAGTAATGAAATACATTTTATCACTAGAGATGGATATTATCAAGTATACATTTAGGAAAAGAACTTGTACTTTTCTGTATGTGTTATTTCATTAATTGTCAGTGGATAATACAAGTATCACATAAATGCTGAGTAATTTAACTTTATGGTATTTTAATTACATACTCATGAAGACGGAAATGTAATAATTTCAGAAGTCAGCCTCATTAGAATAGGAAGAGAATTTTATTTTCATTATCATCTTTCAGATGCCTCTCAGGTTGATATAGCAGAGAAAGTTGGAATCTACTTTCAGTAACTACTTCAGTTTTATATAAAATGTCAAAGGAAAACATATCACAGATATTTAGAACTAAAAGAACACTATAAAGATCTGCATAGCCTAAATTTGACACTGTATAGAAAGGAATGAGGGATTCCAAGAGTTAACTCAGCCTTAAACTATTAAATTGTTGATGTCTATAACACTTTATGTTGTTGTACCTAATGGATTTACAACATAAAATCCATCACAGCAATATACGAGGCCTATTCTCAAATACCTATTTTAGTTAGAGGTAGTAAAAGGATACAGTTCATCTTCAAAGTTATTTGAGTTGTAACTTCAAATTGTTGAATAAAACCTTTAACTTGAGAAATGAACCAAAAGGTTATCAGAAATTCAAGGTGGTTAATTCATGAATTTAAATAAAATGGAAACCTAAGCCCAGCCATGATGGTTCAGCCATAGGGCACTGCTACACATACTGGAGTCATGGAGGAGGCTTGGGTGTTGATTTCAGGTCACCCTGAACATTCCAAGCACACCTGCAAGCAGGTGATCATGACTGACTGTGGCTTGGGGAAAGATGGGGGTGTGTTAAGATATTCTCAGGGGTATCTGTGTGTGTGTGTGTGTGTGTGTGTGTGTGTGTCTTTATGTCTGTTTCCCTCTCTCTTAAGAAATAAATAGAATTAAATGTAAAAAGTTAGAAACATAAAATAACAAATGGAATTTTATTTTAATTCTAGTTTTTATAAAATCACTTATTATTTTTTTAACTGGCAGCAGATGTACTAGGCTCAGAGAACTTTCAGGAATCAATGAAAAAGGCTGTTAGCTGTGGGCCCTTAGAATATTTTTTATAAAAATCATTGACACATTTAAAGAGAAACAAACCAATCATAAATACAAGTCTGGTATCAATAGATATACCAAATAATGCCGTGAGAATGGGTGTAGGCAGAATGTAGATGTAAATAGTAAAAAGTAGAATATTTTAGGGGCCAGCAGCTGGTGTAGTGATTAAGGTGCTAGACTCTCACATGGCTGACTCTGTTGTTTGAGTCCTGGACCCCCTGGCTTGAAAATCACACTGTGTGCATGTATCTATATGCCCCAAATCCTAAAAGGACAATGGCCATGCCAACTGGGGGGGGGGGGCAATTTCTCACTTACCCTCTATCACTCTGCCTCTCTATAGCACATGCACCCTATGGCAAAAACCTAAAAAAGTTAAAAATAAATTTTAAAAAGTAGATCTGAGCATGAGAATGGACTCAGAAAAGAAATGCAAATAAAGATATTCTCATCTTAACACTTTTGCATGTTTCTATTAGCATTTTAGGTATAATTTTAAAAAAAACACACACAAAACACTAGTTTAGCCTTTCCAGTCATGTTTTATATCATTTACATGTCTGGGGAGCTTTAAATGTCTCCCCAGGATATAAATTTTACAGTATAGATATATACCTATGTAATGAGCACTCTCTGGCATCCATGAATGTACGCATAGGCATATATAGTGCATGAACTCTAAGGTTCAAGGAGAGGGAAATTCTGAATGTGTGAATTTTATCTTCAAGATATTTGTGCTCATCATTGAGAACATTCCAAAAATGATCATCAGCAATAGAGCAAAATATTCATGAAATGGGAATGAGATCTCTGAACTCATATGACTCTGATAATTTTCCCTATTCCTGAGAAAAAAAGAACATTTATTCTACTGGGAAAAAAAAAATCACAGCAAACTACAAAATTCTTGGACTTACCAAAACAGACATATTCTTATATCTAAGCGTCCAGTGCCTACCTTTTAATATACATTACCATAATGAATTATAAACCTATGAAAGATATACCCTTTCTGCAGCATATATGAGTTCAGTTAAATGGGGAAAATAATGTTTTAAATCAAAGTGTATTTTAAAGTATTAATTATAATGAATTGCTGAATATCATATTCCATGATTATAATCAAGATAGAAATATATTCATCAGGGTCATGTGATTTAGAAAAAAATCGACTGTTAATTTCAACAAGCACAGCAATAAAAATTTATGGCAAGCCAGGATCATTTTGAGTTTTAAAGAAGTCAATCTAGGGTATTATTTCATTCGCTCTCTTTTCTCTTTGTAAACATCGACATAACAAGAGTCGTTATCTCTCTTACATTTAGAAACAGGAAGTCTTTCTATTTCATTAGACTGCCTTCTCATCAACTTAAACATCCTCAGTCTGTGTCCAGGTTTACGCAAGCCAAACCAGACTTTGAAATGCAAGCCAGCAACCCTGGCGGCTGATTTTTTTTTTTTTTTTTCCGTAATGTTTTGATCTTTTGCCATGCAACTGCTTCATAAGGTCAAAATCCCTCAAAGCTTTGACCTGAATAGCAGTCAGATTCACTGGCGCACAATGTTCTTTATGTGAGCACCATCAGAGGACAATCACCAGTCTTGTCATCTCAGTCACAATTCTTATATCCTGCCTCACAATGATGGGTTTCAAACACTGCCACAACTGCGTTCATTCTTTATACCAATCACTTAGAAGTTTCTGCAAAACAATTGACTATATCCTGTGAGTGTTCATTAATGAGACTGTTTCTCTCCATCCTCCTCCCTACAACAAACACGCTGGAAAGCATGTGCACAACTGAGCCTTGTTCTTCAAAGTCACAACCTGCCCTCAGCATTATTGGAATTCTTTTTATGTATTTCCCATCAAGCTCAATTTGATATCCACCAAAGGAAATGAATTGCTTTTTTACTTATGTGGTATTATTTCTCAAGAATGGCTGAAGCTTAGTGTTCTCGGAAACACTCGGTCTAATGTAAGCCCCTTTATCTGTGTCTAGGCACAGGAGCATATAACTGTTTGAAAATAAAAATGGAATTAAATTATAGTGAACCACAGAAAGCCCTCTAGGCTCACTAAACAGTATGACTTTACATATCAAGAGCATCTTTTTCGGTTGTTCTCAACATACTTTCATGTCTCAGGTTTTATTTTATCCTCATCACATGCCGGTGAACAAATAGAACAGATACGTACTGTAATGTGTGTCAAATATCATTTTGTGAAGAACTGTAAAGGTCAATGCTAGTACTGTTTTGTTATAGAATTTTAAAATTTAGAAAGTAGGGCTAGCAGATGGTATGGAGGTTAAGACTCTGGATCCCACATGGCCCACTATGCAGTTGGAGTCAGAGACTCAGTGTCTTGAAAATTAGGCAGAGCATGTGTGCATGCATGACCAAAATCCCAGAAGGAGAATGGAGGAAAGGGGATTTTGGTGTGGCTGTCACCCAAGGGGGTGATTTCTCACTTTCCTTATGTCTTTCTGTCTATCTCTGGTAAGTGCCTATACTCTATTGTATGCATCCTATAACAAATAATTTTTTTAGTAAATAAGGCTGGAAAATAAAAGGTCAAAGTCGACCTAGGTAGTGTCGACTTTTTTTTTTTTTTTCCTTTTTTGTGCACTTGCTGGATCACGTCCTAGAGGGGATGGCCACAATTCCTTCTCCAGTCTTCTCTCAGGATTTGGGGTACAGAGGCATGCACATGTGACCAGTGTGTTTTTCAAATCACAGGGCCCAGGACTTAAACTGCTCAGTCATGTGAGGTTCAGCTACCTTAACCTCTACACCCCTTGCTAGTCCCCCATTTTTAACTTAGGTCATTTAAAATAAGGCTTCCGATATTTTTATCAATTAGAATAATCAAATGAGAAATGTTTTAATGAACTGTACAACCTTCATCAAAAAGTAGTCCACTAAGTATATTTAAATACTGCATTCCTAGGAAGGTCTCTGTTTTGCAATTTTAGTCAGCATTATGAAGAATCAAAATGCTGGGACTGGCGTATATGTCATTCTCTTTCTAATGCAGTGTTTTGAAAAATATGGTTTCAAGGGCCAGTGGTGGCATGGTGGTCAAGGTGCTGGATTCTCAGATGGACAACTATGGTTTGAATCCCAGGCCTGGTGACTTGAAAATCACTCCAGGTGTGTGTGTGTGTGTGTGTGTGTGCCCAAAATCTCTGGAAGAGAATAAAGGACAAGGGACTGATGTGTGACCATCCCCCCAGAGGGTGATTTCTCATTTTTGCTCTCTCAAGTGAGTGCAAGTGCACTCTCACAAAAAAAAAAAAAAAAAAAAAAAAAAAAAAAAAAAAGAAAAAAAGTCTGCAGGATCAGCAGGTAGCATAGAGGTTAATTCCCTGGATCCCACATGGCCAGCTGTGTGGTATGAGTCTGAGCAGTGGCTTGAAAATAACACTGGGTACATGTGCATGTGTGCCCAAAATCTTCACAGGAGAATAAAGAAGGAATTGCATATGACCATCCCCTCCGGGGCAAGGGGTTTCTTACTTTCCCTCTCTCTGTCTCTCACCAGCACATGCACCCTATAGCAAAACAAAACAAAACAAACTATCTATCTAGATAGATAGATAGATAGGTATATAGACATGTGGATAGATAGATAGATAGATAGACATATATTAAATGCAGATTATATATAAAAAACTTAATAAAGATACAGATTCATTGGTTTTCCCCCTGACCTATTAAATGAGATTTTCTGAGCAATGTATCCAGGAATATGCATTTTAATCAGCTCCCCACATGATTATTAAGCAGATTTAAGTTTGAGAACAACTGCGTGTGATGCAAGTGAACCAGAACATGATCTGTGGTTAATAGCTACACATTCCTAATTATATCCTTTAAAAGGATATGTTTCAAAACAACTTTAATTTTTTTTCTTTATTCATGATAGATTACATGCATATGCATATGGAACAGGAGGTGGGGTGAGGTGAGTACCCTCTACAAAGTCTGGTCACACCATAATCCCCTTCTTCCAACCCTGCAGCTCATCAGATCCTGAGCACTCACATTTGTACCTGGCATGTTTCCGGCTGACCATCCTAGGGATTCGAACTACAGTCACTGTGTGGGATCTACATACTTTGAGCAGTGCATTATCACTGTATCGTGGAGTTAATCCTCAAACAACTTGTTTTTATAAAATAATGCTATTACTTTTCAACATAGTTTTTATGACAGTAATATTTGAACTAATGGGTACATATTTGAGTAATATTTGTGGGTTAAAAACTACCTACCAAATGTGCTAACATATCTATGTATTTATTACATACATACCAATGATGCTGTGAAGTAGCCATGGGCAGATAATATATAATAAAAGAACCTGATAATAAAATCAGTGTTAGATCAATTAACTGCTAAACATACTTAACAAAAAGCAAATAGAGTTTTATTTTTTTAAGGTTTTGCTATAGGGTGTGAGCTGTCACCAGAGAGACAGAGACAATGAGAGGAAAAGTGAGAAACCCCTCTCCAGGGGGTTGACCATACCACAATCCCTTCTTCTCCATGATTCTCTTGGGATTTATAGGCATGTACACACACATGTGCCCAGTGTGACTTTTAAGCTACCAGGTCTGGGATTCAAACCACGGTCTGCCTTGCGGGAGTCCAGTGCCTTAGCCATTATGCCACCTATTGGCCCGAGTAAATGGACTTTTTATTATTACCTAATCAATGTATGGGAAATTACTGCATTTTATACTCATATTCCTTCACATTTTAAATATGAATTTGAATGTAAAAAGAAAATTGAACTATGATGGAAAATTATACATATTGGCTGACCATATTTCCTTAAATCATATTTCTGGGAGCAATACTTCAAAGTTCATGTTTTCA
Organism: Tupaia tana; assembly: GCA_026018925.1. Taxonomy (NCBI): domain Eukaryota; kingdom Metazoa; phylum Chordata; class Mammalia; order Scandentia; family Tupaiidae; genus Tupaia; species Tupaia tana. The sequence continues at coordinate 140,787,028 of JAKSZU010000009.1, read as the reverse complement.
TCTTTCAACAAACATTTCCTAATTGCTATGTATCAGATGTCAACTGTCAAGAAAACACATCCTCTGCACTTGGCTTGCAACAAAGGAAATACCTGCCTAAAATCGTCATTGCTTTAACAGAGGTATCTACATGATGCATTGAACTTTGAATTGTATCAATTAGTAAAAGTTCTTATAACGCAACATCACGTGGCAGAATACAGTAAATACTGTTGAATATAATGTGAATATTTTGAATGACTGCCTGTTATTCCACCATTCCAATAGCAGATAACAAAAATTTCTTTTTAAAATACTTCACTTCCTTTAAATTATTAAAAGTTTGGAAATTCTTACCGTAAAATGACATGAGTTCACTATAAATGTAATTTAGATGTTTTCCTAACCAACAGCCCATAAGTATTAGTGTACCTAAGGCACATTCACTATTTTATGAAATCAGTGATCAGTGGTGGAAAGGAAGTCCAATGATTATAAACACCTTCACTTGTACTAATCAAAAGAAGCTTATAGTAGAGCTAAAGAATGACTATTAGCGGCTTGGGAAGACAGGGGAGAGAGAAGACAGAGAGATTATAGTTAAGCAAATGAAATTAGAAACAAGAGGAACAAGATCTAGTGGTATAAAGTACAGTAGGGTGAATATAAGAAAAACCATTTACAATATATCTCTGTATAACTGAAAAAGAGGATTTTGTTACAAGTAATGACAGATGGTTGGAATGATGGACATGCTAATTATCCTGATGAGATCTTTACACATTGTAGTATTATACTGAAAAATTTCATAAATATGTACAATTATCTAATGTCAATTTTAAAAAATCACATGAAGGGAGGGGAGCAGAGGCTGTCCCCCTTCCCCATCCCCTGGTATTGCAGTCTTCAGAGAAGTAAAAGGACCTGGGCCTTAGTCCTGTTCCTATCATTAACTTTTGCTGGACAATTATCTTCATTAAGTTTCATTTTTCTCAAATGGAAAATGAAGATGACTAATGGCCCTCAAGGATCTAGGAATCTGCAATTGGGGGTTAGATGGTGACAAGAGAGTTTCCAAGCATTTTGTTCAACTGGTCTAAATCACTCAACTGCCTTTTATTATTCATGCAAGGGATTATATTCTTAAGATAATAACTAGTCTGTAAGGACACAGCCTTCCACTTCTTCCCCATTCTCCAAAATCAAGATAGCAAGGAAGCCTTGTTTTCATTCAAGGGAACACCAGGAAAGGACTGACACAGTGACTCCTTTGAAGTTCATAATATTGTTTTCTTAATACAGGTTACAAAACTCCCCCGGAAAATTACAGTATGACAACTGGTATTACTAACCTGTGCTGAACTCTTTTCAAGCTTTTGGACTAAATTATCCCAGCGTTGGGCGAAGTTTTCCAGCCAGGCTTCCATCTTTTGGGTCACTGACTTATTTTTCAGTGTGGAAAGAAGATCTTGGTTGAGTGAACAGAGTTTGTCCATGGTTTGCTTTTTCTTTTCCAGATCTGTTTTTAAAACCTATTACAAAGAGGAATATAGAATAAATCTAGGTTACGCTTCATAAAACACCATACTTCAATCTGCTTTTGCACATATTTGTTCATTTGTATAGATAAGAGAAGATTTCAATCATGCCTCCAAAAGATCAAGGGTTCATAAACATATGGATAGAAAATGATAATCTACATAACCTTCCTAAGAACTTGAAGAGAAGAAAAAGTCAGATGTAGGCTAAAGACATAGGGAATAGTCTGTGGCAGGTGGTTAAGGCTCCTAGATCCCACATGGTCAGCCACACGGTTTGAGTCTCAGACCCAAAGACTTAAATACACTTAGTACACGTGCATGCATTCCCAATATCCTCAAAGGAGGACGAGATGGAGAAGCATTGCAGTGTGACCATTCTCCATGAGGGGTGCTTGTTCACTCTCTCTCTCTGTCTCTCTGGCAAATTTGAGAAGGAAAAAAAAAAAGAGAATAAAGACATAGTAGAGGCACGTAGGAGCTATTATGCCTTAAGATATTTGAAGGTCTGCCAAGTGAAAAGGTGGTGCTGCATTACAAGGCAAAGCAGATCAACATACGGAAGTCATTTTTCAACATTTGGAGGTGGGATACATGGCTCTTGGAGGGTAGCGAATTTCCATTTAATTTCTGATACAGTTCAAATGAAATCTGATCATCACATACCAGGACTGCTGAAGAGAAGATGAGGATGAATAAGGGACTTTGCCATTCTGAAATGCAGTGATTATTTGGAAATATTTACCATATTATTTATTTCCTCAATTTTAATATTTCACTATTTGTAAATAATGACCTTATTAGGTAGTTTATCGACTCTTAACATTTTTGTAGCCTCTGTTATTCGGTTAACATTTGGGCTATTTAAATCATTATTTTCTAAAGTTAAATTTAGAACCCATTAGATAAAAGGACGAAGTCACTGGATTTGATGTAAGCTTTTTAAAAACTCTTTGCATCTTTTCTAAATACTTAGGTGTTTCATGAAGCCATTTTGATACCATTCGAATTTCCAAGGTTCCTTGAGAGCTATGGAGAATTGCACATGTCCTCTGGTGGATTTGGGATGAATACACAAAGTGGCTTATGTGAAATCAGTAGATCATGGCAGCTTATTCTTTTGCTTTATACACTAAGGTCACCCTGTATAGAGAAATCCAATATCTTGGTATCAAATACTAGTCCCTGACTTCACTTGTAAACACAGACTGAGAACAAAAAGAGAGGAGAAAATCATTTTATAGCACCTTTACAATCCCATCTTTTTGGCAGTAACAAGTACAATGAATATAACCTTATCTGTGATACCTTTCTAAAGCAAATACAAGTTTATTTAAGAATAACTCACATTACATATGGCAAAAAAAGAAAAAAAAAAAAAAACATGGTCATGAAACAGATGCCCCAATCACTCATGAACTCAAGTGTCATGAACACAGAACATTGATATACCCCCTGCAAAGGACAGTTTATGTGGGTTGACATGCCACCTGCACTGATAGCTCTGAAACGCAGAATGCTTGGTGTATCCTTCAATTAGTTTGTCCTTTATTCAGAATTGCCTTCATCTGTCATACTTTATGTTATAGGCTTTGTGCCATTTTTAGGAAGAAATGAAGCAAGTTTTAAAGTTCATTTCTAATTTTTCCTCAATAATTGAGTTATTTTACTATTGTTCTGAATTTGAAAGAATGAAATAGAGCCAAATATTAATTAAGACATTATATGTGGAATTCATATTAAAAGAAAACTCTTGGTGTAAAAGTTAAGCAACAGAGAGGTTTTATATATTCATTTTGCCTAATTCATTCAGTTATAAATTAAATTTAAGAATATAGTTGTACTCATAGTATAACAACAGTTTATGCTACCTGCCTGAAGCTGAGAGGCACCCTGGAATTTCAACATATATTCCTGCAATTCTTTTATGTAGTCTCATTTTCCATTTTTTTCCTTGATGCTCTTTTTTTCATGCATATATTTTGTTGCAAACTACTACAAGTTCTTTGGAAATGGGCACAATAAAAATAAAGATATAAACTATAAAATAAAAAGATATAGGGACCAGCAGTTAGCATAATGGCTATGTCGCTGGACTCCCATGTAGTTAACCATGGTTCGAGTTCCGGACCTAATGGCTTAAACTCACGCCAGGCGCGTGTGCATGCATGCCCAAGATCCCGAGAGGAGAAAGGAGGAGAAGGGACTACGGAGTGGCCATCCCCTCTGGGGGGTGATTTCTCGCTTTCTGTCTCTCTGTCTCTCTTTGTCTTTCTGGCGAGCACATTCGCCCTATAGCGAAGAAAACCTCTCCAAAACAACAACAACAACAACAATAATAATAATAATAACAATAACAATAATAATATAAAGATGTAACTGCAATCCTCTTTGACTTAATTTCTAAGAGCTTAAGGATATTTTAAATACTCAAAAAATATGTGTTAGGGTAAAAACTATACCCATTATTTAATCCAAATATGTAATAATTTGAAAACATTTCAGAACAGTAGTCTCAGAGTTATGTTTGAAGAAGATGATTGTGTTAGAAATATGTACCTCTTGTTATCTAAACAAAAGAAACTAAGCCTTTGTTAATATTAAACCAAATGAAGAATCATGTGGCAAGGATTACTAAAATAAAAAATGAAAGTTGCCTTTAAAACTTATAATTTGGAAAAGTATATTCAAGATAAAATAAAAATCGTATTATAATGTAATACTTTAACAACTGAATTGATCTGTATTTACATAAATCTATATCATAAAAACATTGAACAAAATTTCTGTCTAATAAATTTGAGATAGAAGTTTATAAAATGGTAACGGCAAATTACTTGTTAGGCTTTGATTTCCTTTCTTCTCTTTCTACCTCTATTTCCATAACCTCCCAGTTCCTGAAGGACTTTTTCATAGTAACTAGCAGGAGGAGGAGAATAAAGGAAATTCTTAGTGATACCACATACATTGGATCATAGTAATAAATTTCCTTCTCTTATCTATCATTGGATTTCAGTTATTTTAATCTCAAGTCTTATGTGCACATATTAAGTAATTATCACCTGTTGCTAAATTATTAGAGAATAAAATATATGTCTTTCTATATAACAAAAAGTGATCATAGCTCTGTGAGTTCCTCATAGGTCTGTGATTTCCAGAGACCCACAGAGCTCTCAAAAATACAGGACAGAAAAGGAAGCTCTAGAAATGTTACCTAAAGCAAAGGTCAGCTGGGAGAGTAAAAGAAAAAATATATTTTAATAGGAGCCAGGCACCTGGACCTACCTCCGGGGTAGGCAGACAGCCAGAGTCAATAAATCAGACTGGGTCAGAAGTACATATGGGGAAGAGACAGATAAGCTGTTCAAGAAGATTGACTAGACAAGTTCTGTCTGGTCAAGGTTAGAAGATGATTTGAAGTGAAAAAAAGAATTAATACTTACCAAAGGGCCAGGAAACTTTATTCTTTCACATTAGAGATATGTCTCAGAATAATGCCAAGACAATCTGTTTTTCACTCCTAAAATTGAACTGTGTACCTATTTTATGTGTAGTTACTTATCTATATATGTGGGAGTAGTTCTCCAATTCATTCTAATTACTACTGGGTTGTTGGAAAAGTCATGATGTGTTTTTCCTATGTAAAAATCTGACATAACTTTTCCAATAACCCAGTAGTTTTTGCACCTGGTAGACTGATCCATTGCTGGGGTTTGCAACTTGAGGAAACAACAGAATCACCTAGATGGCTTATTCAAGTGCAGATCGTTCTGCCACACCTGTAGAGTTTCATTAAGCCTTGGGAAGGCCTAAGGATTCACATTTCTAACAAGTTTCTAGGTGATGCTGATGCTGCTGGTCTGGAGACCACACTTTGTGACCACCGATTCTATTTCCATGATTTATTTGAGGACTATCATAGGAGTTGGGGTCAAGGTAGCAAGTAAAAGGGCATTCTCAACAGAGACTTGAGTTCCCAAAAGCATCCCATCCCCCTCATTTAATCCCATAGCCACTTGAGAAGGTCTTCAAGTTCATAGTGTTTCTGTAGCCCTTACACACTATTCTTACTTGGATCGCTGCACATCTTCAGAGTTGTCGTTCCCAGGCGAATACTAACAGTCCCTACGGTAGCACACTTCCTCAGAAACAGAGCTCTTCAATGGGCCTTCCCATGATAACTTGCTGTCACTTTCTATAAGTCTTAGAATTCCCTTCATAAAGGCCAGTTTATTTTGCTTAATTTTATCCTATAACTTTTTACTTTATATCAGTTTTGCTTAGAAGCAAACAAACAAACAAAGGACCTCTCTGCTATAGACACCAATACCACATATCTAGAGTAAATGAAATGCCAGACTCCCCACCACCCACTCCCAATGGAAAATAGGAGACACTCCCATGGGTTATTAGTGATAATATTTCAAAACAAATTACACTGATTGTAAATAAAAGAGTTTTAGCACACTGCATCTATACCTAACTATGTAGTAGGAACTGGTGACAGATGGCACCTGTTTTGGGTCTCAGATTGTGACATATTTTAATGAACATTAAATTCTTATTCACTGCCTGAGTCAGCAGGGGAATTTTACCTCAAATTCTAGACCAGCTGTCAGGTTTTGTTAATTGGCTTAAACTATCAAATGGTAAGACTTATACAAAACATATTTTTACTTTGTTCACAAGTAAGGTGACAAAATATGAATTTTAATCATATTGAAAAATTATTGAGACTTGCTGCAAGAGTGTTTTTATGGCTCTGAGACTGGCAAAGTCTTTTACTCACAAAAACATCAACCTAGTGGCACACGATTGTTAGAAATGACAGTTCTCAGGACCAGCAGATGGTATAATGGTTACATCGTTGGACTCTCACGTAGTCAACCGCAGTTCCAGTCCTGGACCTAGTGGCCTAAAACTCATGTTGAGCATGTGTGCATGCCCAAAATCCCAAGAGGAGAATGGAGGAGAAGGGATTGCAGCATGGCCATCCTCCCAGGGGATGATTTCTTACTTTCTGTTTCTCTGTCTCTCTGGTGAGTGCACATGCCCTATAGCAAAAAAAAAAAAAAAAAAAAAAAAAAAAAAAGACTCTCAAAAAAAACAAAAAATGAAATAAAAGTTCTCAATTGCAGCTATTTTCCCCCCAAAGAATCAGATGATATGAGTTCCAAAATAGCTAGAATGGCCTGTACTGAGTCTGGATGTACTTAGTACTCATTTTAACTCTGCTATTAATATTACATGCTACTTTGCACACACCATACATTTTTTCTGGATCTCAATTTCCTCTTTTGAAATAACCTAAGTAGCTGAACCCAAGGAATTTTAGACATGTAATTAGATTGGGGAAACACTAAATGATTTAGAAGATCCCTTCGAGCTTTATCATGCTTGGATTTTTAATCAGTCTGTAGCTTTCTAATAACAACTTTCTGGGGACCAGCAGAGATGATGTAATGGTTATGTCACTGGACTCCCACATTGTCCACCACAGCTTGAGGCCCAGACCTGGTGGCTTAAAACTCATGTGAGCTGTGTGTTTGTGCATGTCCAAAATTCCAAATGGAGAATGGAGAAGAGATTGTAGCATGGTCATTCCCCCTGAGGGGTGAGTTTTCCATTTCTCTCTCTGTGTCTCCAGCAAGCATGTGTGCCCTATAGCAAAAATCTCCCTTAAAAATAAAAGAACAGGTTTCTTGATTTGTAAGTCTAATCAAGGACATATGTAGCGATTTGCAATAGGAATTGACACTAGGAATTTATTATCATGCAAAATAACTTTGTAATACTTTGGCATATTTTATTTTCCAAAAATGGCTGTAAAAAATTTGTCCAAGATACTCTGCTATAACTGGACCTTGGTACATCTCCATGAAGATAAAGTCTAACTACTTACTCCTTACTCTGGTAGTGTTTCAACCAAAAGAGTATGACAGCAATGATGCTATATGAAGCTTGGGGCAGAGTTGTGTTTATGGAAACAACTATGCTTTAAATCCTTATAATATAAAATCCTTAAATCTTCCATATAATAATTCTGACTCATCTGAAGCCACCATGCTGTGATGCAGTTCAACAACATTAAAAAGTCCAGGGAAGATGCTTTAGTCAGCAATCCCAGAATTCAAAGCATCCCAACCCAGTTACCAGTTGGTATGAGTAAATAAGTACCTTCAGATGATCCTAAACCCCAGCCATCTAGACTTTCCAGTTGAGGGTCCAGATATTATGAAACAGAGACAAGCTATCTTCTCTGAACTGCCTCTCAATTACAGACTCAAAAAATCCACTAACCTAATAACATTTAAAAAATAAAATAAGCTATAAAAGTTCAAGTTATTTGAAGTTTGTTTCTATAGTAACTGGAAGAACAACCAAGTCTTACCTTTTCAATGTTCTGCCCATGTGTATTTCCTGAGCAGTCTTCCTTGTAATGATGAGTTTCTTTAATAGGTTCTATCCAGTAACTATTAAATGTTTAATTTGTGTGAGTCACTATCATAAATACTAGGGAAATGATGGGAAGCTAAGAGTAAGAGTGCACTCAAGGAGCTGCATTCTAATGGGGTCATTTTATTCACATTATGATTGACTACTGAGGCATATGATTCTGCATCTTACCAGCAATATAGCTGAGCTCTCCTGCCTTAAGGGTATGTAGTCTATACATCCTTTCCTCTAGATATGAAAAAAATCTAGCCTGCATTTATCCTCTCCTCTCTGTGGCATATGACTGTGTGTATCAATCTCTGCCTTTTTGAGATATGTATTCTTACTGTATTCTTTCACACTTGAACCACATCTGCTCAAACTCTTTTTATAAACTTCTTGCCCTCTGTCCACCCCTTGATTATAGATGCCTCCACCTCCCCACCCCGGTTTATGTCCCTTTTGTTTATTGTATCACTCTATTCAGTCCCTCTGAAGCATCTTGACCCTATTCCGAGATTCTAGTACATATAGCCTGAATGGACATTTTTATTTGAACGTCTCAAAGACATGTTAGACTCAGCATATCCAAATATGAAATAATTATGGGACCAGGAGTTAGCATAATGGCTATGTTGCTGGACTCCCATGTAGTCAACTGCAATTCGAGTTCCAGACTTGGTGGCTTAAACTCACGCCAGGCGCATCACGTAAAGTGATACATAGTTAAAATAACTGGGAAATATATTTAAGTGATACATACTTAAAATAACTGGGGAAATGTATTTAAATTTACTTTAAAATATCAATTATTATAAACTATAATTCATCATAGTAATACAAGTATAAATAGATACATACAGGTAAAATTATGAAACATTTACATTAGACATTTACATTCACTGCGTGAGTGCCCAAGATCCTGAGAGGAGAATGGAGGAGAAGGGATTGCAGCGTGGCCATTACCTTTGGGGGGTAATTTCTCGCTTTCTGTCTCTCTGTCCCTCTGTCTCTCTGGTAAGCACATGCGCCCTGTAGCAAAAACCTCTCTAAAACAAAACAAAACAAAAATAATAATTTTCTTTTAATTCCAGCAATTCCTCTTCTACTTTCCTATCAGGACTACTAACCCTCCTAGGAATCCAGTCATCCAATTGAGAAGTCTGGGAATGATTCCAAACATCTGTCTCTTAGTATAAATTTTATTCATTCCATCTCTGCATTTCTCATGTCTCTGTCCCAGTGTTCTTACCCAATGCTACTTAGTTCAGGTCTCCTAGTTAGCCTCATTACAGTCTTACTACAGAACAAGACTAGTTATAGTCTGACTATAAAAATAAATGACTAAAATCAGATATGATTGTTATCAAACTCTCAATGGTTCTCCATCACTTGAAGAACAAAATTACAAATATCTGATATTTTTGTGCTCATGCTTTGATACACATACAGATTCATCTTCTGAACCCTTCTCTAATAGTCACATCATTCAAGAAAGCACATATTACTTGATCATTTTTTTTATCAGTGACAAGCTAGAATGCAATAACAAGTAATGTAAAAATGAATTCATTTTAAATCAAAAGTCCAGTGAAAGTAACTATGGAACCCAAAATATCACTGATACTAATAAATATTTGGTAAAGTGATACTTATTTAAAATAACTGGGAAATATATTTAAGTGATACATACTTAAAATAACTGGGGAAATGTATTTAAATTTACTTTAAAATATCAATTATTATAAACTATAATTCATCATAGTAATACAAGTATAAATAGATACATACAGGCAAAATTATGAAACATTTACATTAGACTTTTGTTTGATAATCATTAACATCAAGTTAGCATTTAGTAGAATTGATCTAATTTTTTAAAATTTAAATCTTTCTGAAGTATTTAATTGAAAAATTAAGCATCTATTGAGTCATTGTAAAAGTCATGTGCATTTTTGCTTAGGAAAACAGAAAAAAATACATCATGAGTTTTCTGACGACTCAAGAGTTTTATTCTGTCTTTATACTGCCAAAGAAATGTCATTTCTCAAAACACATGAGGGACTTACAATCAATACTTTCGTTTGCTTTATTTTATTTTTTTTTCTGGTTTACCAAACTGTAGCTAAAATCTTCACATGTGAGGAAAATAATCTTTTATGTTGCTCATATATAAGGCTGGGTATCAACTTTAGTCTAACCTAGTCATCTGTCATTCAGAACTATGGTATTTAGAATTTATGGTAGGCTCATGAATACTCCTTAGTGTTACTTTTTTAAAATTTTAACTGAAGTCTTATTCCAGGAATGCTGTATTTTGAAAAGTGTACAATTTCATTAAAAAAAAAAAGTTGAAGATCAACCTATAGCTTTCCCCCATTTCACTTTTAAAAGATAGTAATTTAAATAACCTGTGATCTAAGGAAAAATAATAAATATTTGTTTGAAATTTGATAGAAAAGACTAAAACATGGTGATTACACACACACACATATATAGTATTTTATTTATTTATTTATTTATTTTAAATTTTGTCAGAATGCCCGTGTGCTCAACAAAGGGAGAGAGGAGGGGAAATGAGAAAGCACACCCCGCAACCACAGCTCCATGGGGGATGGCCACACCACAATCCCTTCTCCATTCTCCTCCTGGGATTTTGGGCACGGATGCACATGTGCCAAGAATGATTTTTCAAGCCACTGTGTCCAGATCTCCAATTACAGTTGGCCACGTATGAGTCCAGCACGTTAACTACCACACCACCTACCTTTTTTTTTTTAAAGAATCATTAAATTAATTAATTAGTTTTTAATTTGACCCGAGAGAGAGAGAGAAGGACTGAGGAACGGAGGGAGAGAGGGAGGGAGGGAAATTGAAAAAATAAGCCCAAGCCACCAGATCCAGGACTCAAACCACAGTCAACTATGTGTGAGTCTGGCACCTTAACCACTACACCATCTGCTGGCCCCACTCCTGGGTTTTTTAAAAGCTGAAAAGTACTTACGGCCAGTTTCTGAAGACTTGATAACATTTCATTTTGATCTTTAAAGCCAGTTGTGTGAATCTTGTTCACAGCATCTTCTTTTTCTGAAAGCCATGTACTAAAAAGGCACTGAAAGAAATCAAAGAATTCAGAAGAAGAACAAAATGAATTATTAAACATAGAATTTTTGGTCTGTTTTGTTTTGTGATTTAACATCTTTACATGCCTTTCACCACTATGATTTCCCCCAGATGACTCACCTGTTCTTCAGTAAAACGTTGCCATTTTAGAAGAATATCTTGTAAAAGAATCCAGCGGTCTTCTGTCCACCTACAGATGTTTGCCCATCGATCCCCCAGTACCTGGGGAAGAGACAAGCAACCACAACATCAGCAAGCAATTGTCACCTGAATTTCATTAAAAATGGCAAGAATGATCTGCCAATGTATTGAGTTCTGAGTTTCCTATGTATACTAGAATTTCTAAAGATGATTCTTCTTACGCTGCTTATGATTATATTCAAATTTCCTCTTCTTATAAGGACACCAGTCAGAATGGATTAGAGCCTACTTCAATAGCTTCAATTTTAACTTAATCCCTTCTTTAAAGGCCCTTTATCTAAATATGGGCACATTCAGAGGTTGCGGGTGGGATACTAGGCTTCAAAATTAATTGTGAGGGATATAATCGGCCCCTAACATCTTTATTTTGTTTATATTTGACACATGTAGTTGTTCATTAAATATTTGTCATTACATTTTTCATTCCATCTTTCACCTTGAAAAGGAAAGATACTTACAAGCAATCTGAAGTAGTGATTATACCACTATTTGAAATGTTTCCACAGCAATATGGCATAGCAAAGACAAATATAGAATTAGAAAGGCTCTTGCAATGAGAACATAAATGTGTGTCTTCCTAAAGTCTGAAAATATACCCCAAAGAATAAAATCTAACTATGAAATAGAATGCCTGAATAGATACTTCTTTTAAACTTTATGTTTACATTTAATCACTGAACATCTTTACAGTGTATAGCATGGGTTTCCCTGCAAGAACACAGTGTATGTTAGTCAAGTCAGAGACATTATCATATACATTATTGATAACTTTTCATTTTTGTGTCTACTGATTGTTTTGTTCTTTCCCTGATCCCTTCCTTCCTACCCCTAATTACCTACTCCCTCTTATACTGCCTCTAATATCTACAGTTCCCCTCTCTATTATAATAAATTAGAATTTATGCATTATTAGAATTGCCTAATATCTGAACTGTAGACAAAAATTGTCACTTAAATTGTATCCACATCTAGATTTTTTTTTTAATGACTGGGCTTATTACAAATGTTTTGAAATTCTCTATATCTAAACCATTCTGGTGAGAAAACTGTCATATTCCCTGAGTTATAACTGACATCTCCTTACCATGTCACTCATGTCTAAGTGCACACAGTGTTTTAATATGTAGCATAAAACAACTACCAAAGAGAGAGAGAGAGAGGGAAAGTGAGAAATCAAACTGCCAGTTCTGGGACTCAAACTATGGTCAGGCATGTGGGAGTCCAACACTTTAACCACCATGCCACCTGCTGGCGCCTGGAAAGGAGTATTTTCAGAACAAAAAATGTGTCATCTACTACTTCAACTCCATTTGATGCACTTCAGAGACTAAAATTTCAACATTTTATAACTTCCACCCATAAATAAGAGAATTATTTTCCCATAGTTATTAGATCTTTAAAGCTAGAAGTATCATGGGACCAGCAGTTGTCATAATGGCTATGTTGCTGGACTCCCAATGTAGCCGACCGTGGTTCGAGTCCTGGCTTAAACTCACTCTGGGAATATGTGTGTGTGTGCCCAAGATCCCAAGAGGAGAATGGAGGAGAAGGGATTGCAATGTGGCCATCCCTCCTGGGGAGTGATTTCTCGCTTTCTGTCTCTCTGTCTCTCTCTGTCTCTCTGGTGAGCTCACACACCCTATAGCAAAAACCTCTCAAAAAAAAAAAAAAAAAGAAAACTAGAAGTGTCTCAAAATATGGATATGCTTTTTTAAATAAAATTAGAAAATTAGGGAACCAGCAGTTAGCGTAATGGATATGTCACTGGACTCCCACATAGTCGACCGTGGTTCGTATCCCTGACCCGGTAGCTTAAAACTCACGCCGGGCGTGTGTGCGTGCATGCCCAAGATCCCAAGAGGAGAATGGAGGAGAAGGGATTGCAGCATGACCATCCCCTCTGGGGGGTGATTTCTCGCTTTCTGTCTCTATGTCTCTCTCTGTCGGTCTGGCAGCGCACGCGCCCTTTAGCGAAAACTTCTCCAAAAAATAAAAATTAGAGCTAAAAAAGTTTATAACTCATATTTGAAAATATATATTCAGCATCTAATAAATTCCTTATTATAATTTCTATTTAATAGGTGCCACTTATTTAGATCAACCTACCCAGAAGATACTAATACATGACTCAGTGCAAATGTAATTGGAATCATGAAAAAATCCCGTACTGATAGGTGGCTCAGAGATCCACATTTTGTTTAATTGTTTAATCTACCAGCACTTCAAAAAGGAAATCCCACGCATGGGAAAGCAGTAGGCAGTGAACACTTTATCACAGTATTAAAATGATCATGTACACATACATAGTTCAGTCAGAAGTGAGTTTTCAGTTTTTCTTCAGAAATGTCAATAAAAATGTAATTGCTTTCAGCATAATATAACTGATTTTATTTTTACAGTCTGATTCACTACTTTTGAATTACATTACTTTACAACAAGAGCCATAGCACTAAAATAGTGATGGAAGTCACCCACTAGAAATGTGCCAACTTCAATCAACGAATTCAGCAATTTTAACCACTTAATTATTACAAACAAGTATATATATACATACACACACACACACACACACACACACACACACATACATTTTTCCCTAAAGCATATTTGAAGTTGTTTTAGATAATTTCCTCTAGACCCTGTCAGAATGCATCAGGTAAAATATGGAACATATTGTTTAATAGATTAGTTGTAAAGAAAATAGCTTCAAGCAGAGAAAATTTTACGCTTTCGCTATAAAATTACACAATGTGCTTGATATGATGATGTAGACATAAAAGGTCAAAATGTGACATATTTATTGTAGCCCATTAGCTCCAGTGGAGAAGGGAGTCAAGGGGGAAGGGACAAACTAAAATCACAGCATTATCTTCATGAATAAAAGAAAATGAACAGAGACTTCCAAGTAAATATAGGTTGAGTTCCTAATTTAAAATACTCCAAAGTCTAAAACTATATGAGCACTGATACGTTGCCACAAGTCGAAAAGTCTACACCTGACCTCATTTGACAAGTTGCAAAGTGCTGCAATACAAAAATACTGGATAAAATGACTTTTAGGCTATGTGTGTAAGCTGTATACGAAAAATAAAAGATGTATGTGTTTATACTTGGGTCCCATCCGCAAGGTATCTTATGTACAAGCAAATATCCCAAAGTACAAAAAAATCTGAAATCTGAAACTCTCCTGGTTCCAAGTATTTCATATCAGTGCTGTTCAACTTGTATAGCATCTTCTTTCTAGTGTTTAGAAGACACATTATTTTCAATGTTTTTATGTCCTCAAATCTTTCAGTCTCTACGATAGAATGCAGACGGTCAGTATATCTTAAGTGGAGACATATAATGTCTCTGTTTCATACTCTGACTTGTTTCACTCAGCAATAAATCTTCCATATTCATCCACTTTCCATCAAATACCAGGGTTTTGTTTTCTATGGCTGAATAGTATTCCATGGAGTATATGTGCCACACTTTTTCAATCCATTCATCTATTTGGGGACATTTGGTTTGGTTCCATGTCTTAGCAATCATGAATAATGCCTCAATAAACATTGATGTACAAGCACTTTTCTGACTGAGCATTCTCCTATCCTTTGGGTAGATATCAACCCATGAGTGTCAGATGTAGAATCAGATATCCACATGTGAATATCTACCATAGTGGATATCTATGATCCAGGAGCTGGACCATAAGGTAATTCAGTGTGTAGGTTTTTAAGGAACCTCCATATTGTTTTCCACAGTGGCTGGATTAGTTTATATCCCCACCAACAGTGTAGAAGTGTTCCCCTTTCACCATATCCCCACCAGCACTTATCATTTTTTTTTTTAATCTTCTTCATTCTGACTGGGGTTAGGTAGTATCTCATTATGGTTTGGATCTTCATCTCCCTTATGATGAGGGATGTTGAGCCTTTTTCATATGCTTTTTGGCTGTTCATATGTAGTTATGCACACTGGAGACAGTGTGGAAAGAGAGTGGGAGAGGAGAAGAGTATAGAGAAGTAAATTAGAAAAAATAAAGCGGTAAGACATTTGTGGGACACAAAAATGGTTTATTACCGGTCGATGACATGTATAGTATTCTTAACTGAATTGGTCTGAGGTGTATTTCATGTAGGATAAGTTCTTTTTACAAGCTAAATGGTATCTAGCCATTGAATGTATAAATAATAATAATAATAAAATTTTAAAAAAGAAGACACACTAAAGTAGCATCTGCTCAAGCAGAATTTTAGGTTTGTAATCTCATAGACATAAACTTCCATTTTAGTATATCATCCTATAGTACAAATCTAAATAAAGGCCCTCCCCCATTTTCTAGATTGCTTGAAATGATTGAACGTATTAAAGGCATTTCATATTACATTCTTTTTACTGTATGAATGAGTTGCAAAAATTATTAAATACTCTTTTAAAACAGCTATTTTAAGACTGTCACTAAAAGTATTCTTTATATCCAAATAATGATTAGAAATAATTTCAATAATTCATTGACATGGTTTTATGGTTTAGCTAATATTTAGCTTATAAATAATGATAGGCTATAATTCATTCATTTAACAAATACCAATTTATTTAAACAAATATCTATTGAACACCTACATGTGCCAAATATAAACAGAATGAAGATGTTATGGGCTAATTGTTCTGCCACAATTCATGTTGAAGTCCTATACCCTGCCCACTACCTCTGAAAGTGCTCATATTTGGAGAAGGGGCTTTTAAAGAGGGGACTAAATTAAAATAAAGCTGGGTTGGCAGGTGTTGTAGTAGTTAAGGGCACTGGACTCCCCCATGGCCGACTGTGGTTTGAGTCCTGTACCTGGTGGCCTGCTTTCTCGCTTTCCCTCTCTCTCTCGCTATGTCCCTCTCTGGTCAAATTAAAAATAAGTAAATAAATAAATTAAAATGAAATAAAATAATTCTTTTTTAAAAATAAAGTTACTTGGTGGTCTTTAATCTTTTTGTTTGTTTGGGTATGTGAGCTCACCCAAGAGAGAGACAGACAGGGAGGGAGTGAAAGTGAGAAAATACCACTACCCCCATAAGAGGTTATCCATGCCGCAATCCCTTCTCTAGTCTCGTCTCGGAATTTTAGGCATGCATGTACACATGTCCAGTATGTTTTTCAAGCCACCAGGCCCAGGAATAAAATTGCTCAGTTGGCCATGTGGGATTCAGCCACCTTAACAACCATGCCACCAGCTGGCTCAGGGGTGATCTTTAACCTAATCTGACTAGTGTCCTTATAAGAAGAGGAAATTTGAACACAGAGCAACACCAGAAATGCATGCACACAGAGTAGAGACCATGTGAGGACACAGGAAGAAGAGGTCATCCACAAACCAAAAGAGAGGCCTTAGAGGAAACCAATTGTACCAATACCTTGATCTTGGACTTCTCAATCTCCAGAACTGTGAGAAAATAAATGTCTGTTGTTTAAGCCACCCAGTCTGTGTCACTTTGTTATAGTAGCCCTACTAAACTCATACAAAAAGCTGAGAGAGTGATTCTTCTTCAATGAATTCATAGGTAAATTGTTAAATTTCTCTCAAACAAAACAATAATTCCAAGCCCTTGAAGAATTACTATAAGTACTAAGATTAGATATTTGAAAGTGTTTAAGTTTTTTTCATTTGGAACAAGTTATATAAGTATTGGTAGTTATTTACTTTTTGGTTGATCATGGTTTTTATAACAAATCTTCTAAGAACTGCCAAGAGTCATCTATTCTACTCTTGTCACCTCACAAAGGCACTTACTAAATCTTTACAAATAGATGTTTAGTTCTCAAGTATATCCTTTAAAGATTTTCAACTCAAGAGAGCATACAAACCTTTTAGTAACACAGTCCATTGCTTAAATCTTTCTTACTCTCAGAACACTTGCAATGAGTTGAATCTAAGTCACTTTTGCAATGTAGGCATGCTGCTTTTTAATGATCTTGGTGTAATCAGGTAAGTGAGTTAAAAATTGCTTGTTCATACACTGTTCACATCTGCCCACATATAGATGTTTACATTGCCATATGCACTAGTATAAATGTGAAGAGTGTATGAATTTATGTTTATTGCTTAGAAATACTGGCCTTAATGTGAATTATAAAGAATGATGCTAAGCAATTGGAAGATTATCAGTTAGCTCTAGAATCACTCAAAGATGTGAGTTCCTATCATTGCCTAAATAGGTTTAATCAAATTGTGAGACAAGTTTAAGGAACTGGATTGAATGAGAGTGTGAGGAAAGTAAATAATTTCTTTAAGAACTACTACTTTAGGAATAGAAACCTCTTCTCCAGAGAAAAGAAAAATACATTCACTCACTGTTTCTCTGAGTTCCTGTTTAAATATAGGAGTCCCTTGAGCTTTTAGAAGTAACACATATTTCTGTAGAGCTAGGTAAACATTATATGCATAAATGCAAAACCAATGAATTATAACATTTCATGAAGTGATAAGAAAAATTAATTTTTATTTATGCTCTCATTTTGTCTTAGAAGTAAGAGGAGCTAAAGGTCAGTTCACTTACTCAAACACATTTTTATGGGCTAAATCACTGCTCCATTATCATTCATACTCAGATCCACAATGGGGAGGTTTTTTCCCTCCCATTTAATTCACATCTCTTATTGTTACACAAGCCAAGGACATTTCTCATCTGAATTCTTTTGTTTGGTTGAGTTGGTTTTTCAAAGTAAAAATGAAAAATGGCCACCAAAAGGACATTTCTTGATAAAGGGAACTGAGGAAAATTTGACAAGCCTAGGAACTAAATTTTAAGTACAGTGACCCTTGAATTTAGGGAAGCCAGTAATAGAATATAGAGCTACACTGCGCCCTTCAGGATTGGCATTAAGAGATCGAGTGTTCCCAGGCATATGTCCACTAGGGAAGAAACAAGTATGTGCTATGGACTACACGACACAACAACACTGGGCTTTATAAGAGGGAGGCAAGGCAGCAAGCAGCCCGTCTTATTTTATTGCCATTTAAGATACTATAATACACTCCCCAGCTAAATGACTTTCGTGAGTAATGAGCCTTCTGAAAAATAACTTATCTTTTCATTTTTCTTTTTTACTTTATAAACTTTATAAACACCTATCCAGTGGGGACCAGTAGTTAGTATAATGGTTATGTCGCTGAACTCCCATGTAGCCGACCGCGGTTCGAGTCCCGGACTCGGTGGCTTAAACTCACTCTGGGCGCGTGTGCGTGCGTGCCCAAGATTCTGAGAGGAGAATGGAGGAGAAGGGATTGCAGCATGGCCATCCCCCCGGGGGGTGATTTCTCACTTTCTGTCTCTCTGTCTCTTTCTTTCTGGTGAGCGCACGTGCCCTACAGAAAAACCCTCTCCAAAAAAAAAGAAAAAAAAAAAAAAAAGAAAGATAAGCAGCAACACTCAGATGGGTTAAGTAAGCTGTCTTAGGCTAGAGTCCCCAGCATTGAGCATCTAGGATTTGACCTCAGATCTGTCTGATTATGAGTCCAGGCTCTTTCATAATACCATTTGCTCAAGAGAGCATTTGAATAAAAGATAGGTCTTCTAATTTATACTACATCATCTATAGCGAAATGTACAGATACTGAATCCCTTTGGAGTCTTTTTCTATTTTATAGTAGCAGAAGTTTGAATATATTTAACTAACCCACCTGACAAGAACTTGAAGCCTAATATTATTATTGATATAAAACATATTTAACATTATAGCTGTGTATTTGCTTTATCATAAAAAATAGAAAATACTTGCACTTTCAGATCAAGATCCTGTGCTCTTTGCCAGTGTCTATTTTTAAAAGGTAAATATGACTAGCTGATTTGTTAATGAAATTCTGCCTGTGGTTATACTGAAAATGTAGTGGGATTTTCAACTTGAAGATGCAGGTCCTTCTGTGTACTGTTTCAGTAAGTCCATGCATTATTTATGTTTATGAGTATATAAAATGCTAATGAATAAATCTGGAAAGGCCCTTTTGTTGTTGCCATTGCTGTTATTATTTGTGGGCTATTACTTAATATTCTGTGACAGCTTAATAAACTCAGTACTCGTTAGCATCCACCAGTCTATTCAATTGGGATACCAGAAAATAAAGGGCAGGAGTCCTAGGGAATGTTTCAGTGTGGCAGTGTTCTCCCCAGCATTTATCACGTCCCCAGGCATTTCATCCTAGCTTGCAGTTTTACTGTTCCTTATTGTTTTATGTCTCTCAGACTCTAAACTCCCTGAGGTGTGCTCCTTACCTTTGAGTCTTTGAGCCTGTGGAATAATACATGTATTCCTATAGTATCTGAATGTCTCAAAGTTGAATACCACCACCATGGTTGAAAGATGAGGTTTTTAATCTCAATTATTGACTTAGAAACTTACTTGCTCTTTCTTCTTCATTAAATACTTGCCTATCAGTCATCTATGGTAAATTGGAAGACCAGGTAAGATTTGCATGTGAAGTCCTGCTCTCTCCATTTTGGATTCTAGATCTTTAATACCTAAAATGGTCATTCATCATAAAAGGGAATCATTGAATCTGCAAACCTGGTACACATCCCTGGACTAAAGGAATGCCTGAATTCTCACTCATGCTTTCATGTTGCAAACTTAGTAACATCTGTAAGTAAACTCTTAGTCTTGCTGTGCTTCGGTTTTCTCACTAGTGAAATGAAGATAATAGTACCAGCCCTGGTACCCTCTCATCCAGGTCACTTCTAGGGTGAGATGGATCAACAAATGTGAAAGTGCTCTAAAAATTATGGTGAATTACTGAGATGTTTGTGAGGATCACAAGTAAGGATTTAGAGTTCAGTTGATAAAAAAAAATCAGCTTTCATTAAAGATGCGATAAATTTGGAGCATCACAGAATTTAATACAGAAAACCGTGACACATTTCAACAGAATGCTAAAATGATCATTTTTACATAATATTTGTAGTCTATATAGCTTATGTGTTGTACAAGAGCTAAAAATTTTCACTTTTACATATTTCAGCCAGGCTCATGATCCAAAATGTCTGCACTCTATGGAAGAAACTAAAAGATTAGAAGGCATAAAAGCATGGTCAGCAACTATGGATACCAGAGACAGTATGAGAGGAAGGTTGGAAATGAGGGGGGGGGGTGCAATCAAGGGGGGAGAAAAAAACAAAACATTGAATGGACAAAAAAAAAGAAAATCATATGTTGATGACAACATGTATGGTAATTTCTTTGCCTGAACTAACATACAGGGTATTCATGCTGGGAAAATTCACTTTCAATGTTGTAAAGATATATAGTAACTGGATGTCAAAAATAATTAGATTAAATTAAATTAAAAAAAACGTAAGAGCACAGAAAACAGATATCCCTCTGTGTTTTATTTTAAGTCTTGGCATTGAAACTTCCATCTAATAGAAATCACAAATTCTAACATAATGCATAAAACATCCTAGGTGTACGAAAATGGGGAGTTACAGGACCAGCAGTTGGCATAATGGCTATGTTGCTGGACTCCCATGTAGTGGATCACAGTTTGAGTCCCAGACCGGGTGGCTTAAACTCACACTGGGTGTGTGTATGTGCATGCCCAAGATCCCAAGAGGAGAATGGAGGAGAAGGGATTGCGGCGTGGCCATCCCCCCTGGGGGGTGATTTCTCGTTTTCTATCTTTCTGTTTCTCTTTGTCTTTCAGGCGAGTGCATGTGCGCTATAGCAAAAACCTCATTAAAAAAAAAAAAAAAGAAAAAAAAAACTTCAAAAAAAAAAAAAAAGAAGAAAATAGAGAGTTATACAGACCATGGCTGAATGAAGAGCCCACACTAAGCAGTACAGATCCACTTGATTCCTACTATGGTTAATATGTAGGAAAAGAATCTAAGAATAATTAGATTGCCTGATTTTACAAAAAGGTTAGAACTTCCTTTTTTTGTATCACATTTCCTCAATTTTGAATATTGGTAACATAGTACTAAATAATAATGTGGACCAACAAGAACTTTGTATGAATATATTTGTTATTTTAGGTGCAACAGGCCAATCCTATTTTTCTTCTCCTTTTTTTTTAAATAGATTTTTGCAGTAGGGTGCATGTGCTCATCAGAGAGACAGAAAGAGAGAAAGCAAGAAACCATCCTGCAGGGGGCATGACCATGTTACAATCCCTTCTCCTCCACTCTCCTCTTGGGATCTTGGGCATGCACGCACGCGCGCCCGGCATGAGTTTTAAGCCGGGTCCAGGACGCAAACTGCGGTCGACTACATGGGGGTCCAGCGACATAGCCATTACACTAACTGCTGGTCCCCAAAAAAGGAAATCTTTATGTCTATTAAATATGCTAAATCTTTCATTTAAAATTTTTCCATTTGTATATTTTGGGTACAATTCAAGTTCCCATGCCTGCATAATCAGGTGTTTAAACCTAGCAAGAACATTTCAAGAAAGGAAAATATCAGGCCAATCACTTTCATGAATATAATGGGAAAACCCTAAATCAAATGTTAACAAATGACAGCAAAAAATTCTAGCAACATATACAAAGGATTCTACAACTCTTACGAATTTAGTTTATTTCAGGAATCAAAACTATCTGCATATTAGAAAATTAAGCAATGTGACTGGATATACAGTACTTCTCCCTTATCTGTGTGAAGAATAGGTATAATATCTTGAGTGGATGCCTGGAATTCTGTATAGTACCAAATCAAGAGATATGTATAAAGTGTTCTTTTCATATATATACGCCCATGTGCTAAAGTTTAATATATAAATTGGGCACAGTAAGAGATTAACAACAATAATTAATAACAAAATAGAACAATAACAATACATTAGCATCACTACTCTTGTGCTTTGGGGCCATCATGAAGTAAAATAAGGGTTACTTGAACATATGCTGCTATGCCATGATAGGTGAACAGATAACCAAGTCAGCGACTGAGTGACTAATGGGCAAGTAGCATACACAGCAATTATACTCTGTGTAAAACAGGATGCTTCATTGAATGGATGGCCTAACATAATTTCACACCACTCAGAACAGCATGCAATTAATTTTAAACTTATTTATTTATTTCTAGAATTTTCCACTTACTAATTTTGGACCACAGTAGGCTGCAGGTAACTGAAACTAAGACCAGAGCAACAGTTGGGAGGGCGGGAGGGTACTACATATTAACACAATAACAGAGAAAACTAATGAGGTTATCACAAGTGATTTGGAAAAAATAAATATTGATAAAGAAATATTGGTAAAAACTCAGGACCAGGACCAGCAGATGGTGTAATGGCTACATTGCTAGACTTCCATGTGGTCGACTGCAGTTTGAGTCCCAGACCTGGCAGCTTAAACTCATGCTGGGTGCATGTGCGTGCATGCCCAAGGTCCTGAGAGGAGAATGGAGGAGAAGTGATAGCGGCATGGCCATCCCCCCTGGGGGGTGATTTCTTGTTTTCTGTCTCTCTGTTGAGCGCACACACCCTATAGCAAAAACCTCTCAAAGCAAACAAAACAAACAAACAAACAAATAAGCAAAACTCAGGACCCAGGAATTCCTTAAAGAAGTAGGAATAAAAGACATCTACA
Organism: Tupaia tana; assembly: GCA_026018925.1. Classification (NCBI taxonomy): domain Eukaryota; kingdom Metazoa; phylum Chordata; class Mammalia; order Scandentia; family Tupaiidae; genus Tupaia; species Tupaia tana. Next base: position 140,764,190 of record JAKSZU010000009.1, on the reverse strand, counting down.
ACAAACCTATAGGAAGTATCATACCTACTCGTGATTTATTAAAAGATGTATAGCGATTGAATGTATAATTAATAATAATAATAGTAATAAAAGAGAAAATGTTTTTAAAAAAGGTCTATCTCTGAGACCTAAAACGAGAAACAAACATCTAGAATAATCCCATTGTACTAGAGTATTTATGTAGTACAATAAGGCAAGGAAAATTAATAACATGAATAATGACTGGAAAGGGAGAGCTAAACTGTCATTACTCATAAACAACCTGCATATGTGTGCCTGAACAATACAACAAATAAACTATTCAAATTATCAAGCAAATTTAGCACAGTCTCTAGATTCAAGGCCAAGAAACAAAAATCAATTGTAATTTTCCATATCAGCACAGACAAATAGAAAGTGAAATTTTAGGAACCATTTATACAAGAATATCAAAAAATACAAGAAAACTTAGGAATAAATGTCAAAAACAGTCTTAAGACCCTCTATCTTGAAAACTATAAAACATGGAGGGAACATGAAGACCTTAGTAAATGAAAATTTATTCTATATTCATAGATTAAAAGATTTTATATATTAAAAATGTTATTTCTCTACAAACTGATTCATTAAAATCCAATTGAAAACAGCAGGATCTTTGGGGGGGGTGAGTGGGAGTTGACAAGTTAACTCTAAAATTTATATGGAAATGCAAATGGCCAAAAATAGCTAATAAAATCTTTAAGAAAGAAGAAAAAATATAAATGGCTTTATGGACCAACAGACCAAAAGAGACTTAGTGTTCCCCTCAGCTTGAGTAAACTTTAGAAATATTTCTCTCTGGGGCCAGCCAGTTTGGGTAAGGTGACTGTATCCCACATGGCTAAGTGATTCAAGTCCTGGAACAGCAGCTTGAAAAAACTGTCAGGCTGGAAGAAAAGTTGCAGTGTGAACATATCCCATGTGCTGGTGCTTTCTCACTTTTCCTCTATCTGTCCTGGCCAGTGCATGTGCCCTCTGGGAAGTGAAAGAAAGAGAAAAGAGAAGAGAGAGAGAGAGAGAGAGAGAGAGAGACAGAAAGAAAAGTATCTTTCTGATTATAGACCTCTATCTTCCTTTTCTTAAGGTGATTTCTTTAGAAATACTTTCTCTCGGGACCAGCAGTTAGCGTAATGGCTATGTCGCTGGACTCCCACGTAGTCGACCGCGGTTCGAGTCTCGAACCCGGTGGCTTAAACTCACGCTGGGCGCGTGTGCGTGCGTGCCCAAGATCCCGAGAGGAGAATGGAGGAGAAGGGATTGCGGCGTGGCCATCCCCCCTGGGGGGTGATTTCTCGCTTTCTATCTCTCTGTCTCTCTCTGTCTGTCTGGCGAGCGCATGCGCCCTATAGCAAAAACCTCTCCAAAAAAAAAAAAAAAAGAAAAAAGAAATACTTTCTCTGTCCCTATGAGCTATAAACCTTCTACAATCCAGAAATTCCTTTCAGAGACTTAGGAGCAATCTCTTTGAAATGCAGTAATCAAGAAAGAAAGCACCTGTCAGTCTCTGTGGCTAGGATCCTAACTTCAGTAAATGTCAATTAGCAAACTGATGGCCTAATCACGTTGATCATCCAATCCTAATATCTGCCAGGACTGTTCTCTCAGTTTGATCTATGTGCTTCAAAGCTCTTTCCTTTTGTTCAGTGGAATTCAGCTCATTCTATCTCCTATGGGAATAGTCTTGATCCATTTTGAATAGTTTTTGAATAAAGTCTTTCTTGTTTAACTGTCTGATGCATTTCTTTTACAATCCTATCAAAATTTATTAAAACAATGTGGTATTGGCATAACGATAGGTAAGTGGACTAATGAAAGTGATTAGAACTGATCCATGCAAATATAGATATTTGATTTACTATATTTATCACTAAAATGACACTGCAGAACATTGAAAAAAGAATGGTCTTACAATAAATAATGCTATTCCAATTGGATTAATATGGTGAAAAACAAAATGGGCATTTATCCCTTCCTCAAATCAGCAAGACTAGATGGATTGTAATATGAAAGATAAAGTGACAAAGGTTCTATATGACAATTTAGGAGAATAGAATTAGGATTTTAGAATACAGCATTTGATGGGGACAGCAGGTGTCATGGTGGTTAAGGTGCTAGACCCCCACATGGTCAATCACAATTTGAGTTCCAAACCTGGCAGCTTGACAATCATACCGGTTGCATGTGCGTGTGTACCCAACATCCCAGGAGGAGAAGGGAAGAGAAGGGACTGCAGTGTTGCCATCCTACCCCTTGGGGGAGTTCTTTCTCACTGTATCTCTTTGTCTCTCACTGGTGAGCACATGTACCCTTTGGCAAAAACTTAAAATCTAAAAAAAGAGACAGTAAGAAAGGGAATTTTATTTTTAAACTCAGGATAATACACTAACCACAACAGAAAATACTGATGTGAAATACATTAAATTTAAACTTTTGGGGGACCAGCAGGTGGCATGGTGGTTAAGTGCTGGATGCTCCCACATGCTCAAACATGGTTCAAGTCCCAGACCTGGTGGCTTGCTTTCTCACTTTCTCTCTCCCCCTCTCTCTCTGTCCCACTGTGGTCAAATTAAAAGAAAAGAACGAAGAAAAGAAAAGAAGAGAAAAGAAAAGAAAGAATAAATAAAATTAAATAAATAATTCTTTAAAAATTAAACTTTTGTTGAAATTTTTTATTTAGAAAAGATATCATGAGGTCACCAGGTGGCATGGTAGTTAAGGGCACTGGACTCCCACATGGCCAGCCACGGTTTGAGTCCTGGACCTGGTGGCTTGCTTTCTCACTTTCCTGCTCTCTCTCTCACTCTCTTCCTTTCTGGTCAAACTAGAATAAATAAATAAATAAATAAAGTTAAATAAAATAATTCTTTTCAAAATAAGATATCATTAAGTTTAAAAAACAAGGCACCTATTAAAAAAGTAAATTGTAATACAGATAATCTACAAGTGATTAATATTCAGAATATATGTTTAAAAATAAGTACAATAAGTCATCAAGAAAAATTTAGATAACCTAATAGAAAATAGGTATTTCATAAAAGAGGTCATGTGAATGACCAATAAACAATGGAAAGAAGGTTTAATCTCATTTACATCAGTACCTATATATATGAAAAACCAGGTATACTATTACATACCTACCAGAAAGGCTCAAATTTAAAAGTATGAGAACCAAATATTAAAGAAAATGTAAGTTTGTTCTATACTAATGACATTTATATGTCAACTTTGAAAACTTTTTATTAAATCTATAAAGCTAAATAAGTATGCACTCAACAATCAAGAAATTCCAATTCTAGGGGCCAGCAGATGGCGTAGTAGCTATGTTCCTGGACTCCCACATGGCCAACTGCTGTTTGAGTCCCAAACCCAAGGGCTTGAAAATCATGTTGGGCAGGTGTGCGTGCATGCCCAAGATCCTGGGAGGAGAATGGAGGAGAAGGAATTGTGGCATGGCCATCCCCTTGGGGGGTGATTTCTCACTTTCCTTCTCACTGTGCCTATCTCTCTCTCTCTCTCTCTCTCTCTCACTCTCTCTCTGAGAGAGAAAGCATACACACTCTAAAGCAAAAACCTCTAAAAAAAAATTCCGATTCTAGGTATATAACCATTACAGACTATGCATGTTCTACAAAAAGATGTGTACAATTTCTATATGTAGCAGCATTATTTTTAATGCTTCTAATTTGGAAACTAAAAAATTTGAGAATGATAAAAGATATAATTAAATTGTGGTAAATTTATATAAATGAATACTATCCACTAATGACAATTAATTAATCATGCTATATGAAACATAGAGGAATCTCATAAATTAATACCGAGTGAAAAAAGGCAATTATGAAACTGTACATACTGTATAATTTCCATTATATTAAGTTAAGATACAGCAAGACTAATCAGAGGCAGTCTAACTCAGGATAGAAGTTGCCTTTAAAGAGGTAGGAGAGTTTATGAGTATGATAGGACTTGATGGGGCTGTTGCGGGTAATGGACAATATATATATATATAAATATACACGTGTGCTCACCAGCAAGAGAGAGACAAACACAGATGAAAAAATGGAGAAGGCTCTCTCTCAATGGAGCATGGTCATGCCAAATCCCTTCTTTATTTCTCTTTCCCATCAAGATTTAGGGCATGTCCACACACGGTGATTGGTGTGTTTTTCAAACCTCCAGGACTGGGGTTTGAACTCAGTCAGCTATATGGAATTCAGTTCCTTTAACCACTACACCACAGGACAGGCCCAAATATGTCTTTTTTTTTCTTTGACTAAATAGGCCACAATTATCTTAAGAATATATTAGAATTAACATGTTCACAAATGGTAAATACCATTCTCCTATAATTTTGTGTAGTGAGTATTGTTATAATTATTATCTTTGTATCCATTTGATCAATTGAGTATAAGAGCTTATTACTCAACTAATAAATCATAAAGCCAGGACTGAGACCAGCTGTAATAACATAGATATTGAGTTTTTGCAAATCTACCAAACACCCCATTGGCTAAATGAATCACAAGTCATGTATTGACACAATTCTTTGAGATCTATATTGTTCACTTAGAGCACATTGGATTTAGATGTTCAATTTTCACTAAAAATATGTGAGGGGCCAGCAGGTGGCATGATGGTTAAGGTGCTAGTTGACTGATGTTCTAGTCCCAGACCCGAGGGCTTAAAAATCACACCATGTACGTGTGCATATGTACCCAAAACCCTGAGAGGAGAAAGGATTAAGGCATGTCCATGACGCTGGTGGTCAGGAGAGTGATTTCTCACTTTCCCTCTGTATCTCTCTAGCAAGCGCACGTGCCATATGGCAAAAACCTCAAAACAGAAAATAAGAAAAAAGAAATACTTGAAATCTATTTAGACTTCTTAAAAAGTGCAGTAAAAAAGTCTACATATTGGGACCAGCAGTTAGCGTAATGGCTATGTCGCTGGACTCCCACGTAGTCGACCGCGGTTCGAGTCCCGGACCCAGTGGCTTAAACTCACACCGGGCGCGTGTGCGTGCGTGCCCAAGATCCCGAGAGGAGAATGGAGGAGAAGGGATTGCGGCATGGCCATCCCCCCTGGGGGGTGATTTCTCGCTTTCTATCTCTCTGTCTCTCTCTGTCTGTCTGGCGAGCGCACGCGCTCTATAGCAAAAACCTCTCCAAAAAAAAGAAAAAAAAAGTCTATATATCTAAGCTGCTCAAAATATGTCTAAATTTTTTTAATATTTGAATTAATACTAGCTCTCTCTCTCTCTCTCTCTCTCTCTCTCTCTCTATATATATATATATATATATAAATGAAAAGTAAATAAAATTAAAAATCCAGTTGTTGAAAAATCTAACAATTCAAGTGCTCAGAGTAACCAAACATGGATAATGGCTTCCCTATTACCTATTAGACAGTGCGATTCTAGAAAAGAAAAATAGTAGTTGTGTCAATATTGCATGATATAGGTATGTATGTGTGTGTGTGTGTGTGTGTATATATATATATATATATATATATATATAGAGAGAGAGAGAGAGAGAGAGAGAGAGAGAGAGAGAGAGCGAGCATTTGCATGCATGAGTTAAATTTATAGGTACGGGGCCAGGAGATAATGTGATGGTTAAGGCACTAGATACCCACATGTCCAACTGCAGTTTGAGCCCCAGATACAGTGGCTTGAAAATAATGCCAGGTGCATGCACATGTGTGCCCAAAATCCAGAGAAGAGGGTGGAGGAGAAGGGATTGTAGCATGGCCATTCCCCCTGGGAGAGATTTTCACCATCCCTCTCTTTGTCTCTCAAGCAAGTACACATGCCCTATCATAAAAACCTAAAATAAATAAATAAATAAATTCATAGGTTCAAATACATTATTCTTTTCCCTAGAGAGATTTTTGCTACAGGGCATATGTACTTGCCAGAGAGACAGAAAGTGAGAAATCACCCACAGCACCCCCCTCCCCCCCACATACACACACCAGAGGGAATGGCTATGTCACAATCCCTTCTCCCCCATTTTCTTCTCTGGATTTTGGGCACGTATGCACAAGTGCCTGGCATGAGTTTCAAGCCACCAGGTATAGAACGCAAACTGTAATTGGCCATGTGGGAGTCCGGCAACATAACCATTATGCCGTCTGCTGCTACCAATACATTATTTTGTTAGATGGGTTTCTTCATCTCCCTTTTGCTGATGAGTAAATCTAAACTGAAAACAAAAAATACATAATTTTATCAGGGTCACATAGTAATTTTCTCCTAGAAAATGAGAGATTATGAGAAAGCCCAGGTTGAGGCGTCACACAGATCTGGATACTAGTCCCAGCTCAGTCACTTGCAAGTTACATGAACTTGGATTTAACTGCATTATCCATTGGCTTTTTCATTCGTGAAATAGTGGCAGCATGACATCCAAAGTATGTAAAATTCTAACAAAATAATAAGCACACGAAAGTGCTAATAGTTATAATTATTGCCTCATGGGCAACAAGAGTTGACACTTGGCTTTGTGAATTATGTCTGTCACATTCGAAATTACCCTCTACTTTTAAAGATTAATTTTGTTCAAAAATAAAATTAGAAATTGGAGAAAAACATCCAAATTGTTTTCAGCCAATTGCTATTCATAAATAATCCATTTTTAAAAATTCTATAGGTTTTAACATTCTATAGACCTTTTCCCCTCATATTGCCCACAGATATATATGGCGTGTGTTTGCAGTTACAGACTCAACATTTAAGCAACAAGAAAAGAGGTGATATTATAAATAGTCTTTCTCAACAACTACCTTTCACCACACCATTTTCTCTCCAACCAATTCTTTTCCTTCACTGAATATTTTCAGATTAACTAAGATTATATTATAGCATCTATTTTTGTAATCTATACATTCTCACAATTCACTTGTTAAAATGATAAACAACATCAAAAATGATAACAGGGCCTCAAAAGATGTTGCCACTCAATGTCTACTTCTCCAGATTTACATTGTGACTTTTGAAAATTGTAACTGGTATGAAAAACCACACTGTATGCCATATGTTTACTACATGTAAACTATAAATGATAATAATCAAATAAAAAAATAAAAACAATTGGCCAAATGTAGTGTCCAACTTCTATTATAGTTTGCCATTGTTTGCAGCTTGTTTTTTCTTGTCAAAGTAATTTTGAGAATCATGCTTTTTAATCTGATGTTTTCTGCAGACTAGGGGAGAATTATGCTTATACGAGATAAGGTTGCACAGTATTTTATTTTATTATACTCTACTATTATACGATTGATACTGGAAAGGACATTGGAGGCCATCAATTCTGACCTCCCACTCTGTATGGAATGTCTTCTAAAACACACTTGAACATGTGAGATTCCTGTTTGTGCTAAATATTATTAATGAAGAATAGCTTGTCACTTTCCTCAACTTCCATCCCACTGTAAGAATGCTCTGATGGAGACCAGCAGATGGCGTAATGGCTATGTCACTGGACTCCCATGTAGGCGACCATGGTTCAAGTCCTGGACCCGGTGGCTTAAACTCACAACATGCGTGTGTGCGTGCATACCCAAGATCCCAAGAGGAGAATGGAGGAGAAGAGATTGCAGTGTGGCCATCCCCCACGGGGTTATTTCTTGCTGTCTATCTCTCTGTCTCTCTCTGTCTTTCTGGCGAGCGCACGCACCCTATAGCAAAAACCTCTTTGAAAAAAGAATGCTCTAAAGTAACAATAATAACAAAAACTAATACCATGGGAACCAGCAGTTAGCGTAATGGCTATGTCGCTGGACTCCCACATAGTCGACCGCGGTTCGTGTCCTGGACCCGGTGGCTTAAAACTCATGCCGGGCGCGTGTACGTGCGTGCCCAAGATCCCGAGAGGAAAATGGAGGAGAAGGGATTGTGTCGTGACCATCCCCCCCGGGGGGTGATTTCTCGCTTTCTGTCTCTATGTCTCTGTCTGTCTGGCGAGCACACATGCCCTATAGCGAAGAAACCTCTCAAAAGAAAAAAAAAAAAAAAAACTAATACCATGATTGCTTACATTATTCCAGGAATTTTTCTCAGTGCTTTACTGTTTTAGTTTTTATACTCTCTATAGCTATAGCTATCCTATAATGCAAGTTCTAAAATAATCTTCATATTATAGAGTGGAAAGCTAATGCCAAGAATGGTTAAGCAACTTACCCAAAGATATACTACAGATAAGAGACAGAGCCGGGATAATCTGTTTCTGGGGTTTCTATCCTTAGCTGCTTTGCAATGAAAAAAAAAAAAATTCCCTTTTGTTAAGTCAAAAATTTCATCTTGGGATTCCATTGACACAATCACTCACGAATTCATTCAGTCATCCAAAGCATTGCTGATTACTTATATTATATATGGAACTTCATTTAGGAGTGTATATAATATGTACCTCATGGAACATAGATGCTAGTAAAATGCTAGTAAAAAAGAGTAAATACTCTTTACAAAAGCATAAGACAGGTGCTAAAATAGAGGCATACTTAGAGTAGAGATGGCACGAAGAAAGGAGTGATCATCACTAGGTACAAAGGCCATCTTTATGGAGGAGAACTTGAACTGGGTTTTCTACGTGTAGTAGGAATTATCAAAGCAGACAACTGAAGGGTATTCTGATTAACAGGGGTGGTATGCACAAAGAGGCGGTAGGTAACACACAGGGTACCAGAAATAATTTGTATGAATAGCATATAGGTTGAAGAATACAAAGAGGCTTGTTCAATAGAAAACAAGTCTAAAGATATAGGTAAGAGGGACCAGCAGTTAGAGTAATGGCTATGTCGCTGGACTCCCTTGTAGCCAACCGCGGTTCAAGTCCTGGACCTAGTGGCTTAAACTCACTCTGGGCGCATGTGCGTGCGTGGCCAAGATCCCCTGAGAGGAAAATGGAGGAGAAGGGATTGCGGTGTGGCCATCCCCCCTGGGGGTGATTTCTCTTTCTGTCTGTCTCTCTCTTTCTGGTGAGCGCATGTACCCTATAGCAAAAACTTCTCCAAAAAAAAAAAAAAAAAAAAAAAGACATAGGTAAGAATCAGATGATAAAAGATGTCATAAGCCAAAGTGATGAGAATCAGTAGAGAATGAACAGCGACTTAGGATTTTAAAGAGAGGAGAAATTATTAAACAGGCTTTAGAGAACTCACATTGACCTTAATGTGGAGATTAGATGGAAGAGAGGTGAGAACAGAGTCAAGGACTTCCAGGGGCTTCTGTTATGGCTTTTCCTTGGGAAACAGTGACAGGTACAAAGATAAAGTAATGAATACAAGTTATGATTAAGAAATATTGGGGTAGGCAAATGGTATGTTGGTTAAGGTGTCTGGATCCCAAGTAGCTGACTGAGTGGTTTGCATCCTGGATCCAGTGGTTTGAAAAACAAGCTGGGGCATGTGTGTATGCATGGCCAGAATCCTGAGAGGTGAATGGGGAAGAAGAGATCGCTGTATGGCCACTCCCTGAGGGTGGGAGAGGTGATTTGTTACTTTTGCTCTCCTGTTTCTCTCCAGCAAGCACATACACCCTATAGCAAATTGAAAGAAAGGGAGAGAGAGAAAGAAAGATTGTAACATTACACGCAAAGTGCTCATAAGGGAAAAGATAGTGGTGAGTTTGGGATGCCTTGAGATTTCCAGTATAAATGTCATGGTGAGTGACAATGCATTAAGAAAAAAATGAGAAATTCAGCAAAGAAAGGAGGCTCAGAGGGAGGTAGGATACCTGACTTAGATTTCTCCTTGAGTTTGAAGAAGGGATTCAAGGTGGTTATATCCAGAAGAGAATGAGCAATGCACTCATAGAAGAGGATCTGGAGCTGGCTCCATAGCACGGTGGTTATGTGCTATACATAGAAACCTGGATCCCACATGGTCAGTCAGAGTTCAAATCCCTGCTCCTATGGCTTGAAAACCATGCAGGACACATGTGGATGTGTACCCAAATCCTGAATAAAAGGCAACATGGCAGAGAAGGGGTGGCAGCCTAACCAGGCCCTGTCGGTGGATACCTCTGGTGAGTGCACACCCACACTCTGGCAGTTAAAAAATTAAAGAAAGAAAAGAGATCTGGGCAAAAGACATCTGGAGTTATCAACTTCTGCCTATTCTGACAACACATCCCTCTGAGGTAACAGAAAACATCTTTCTTTTTCAACATGATGATGATGCTCACGTGCCACTTCTCTCTGTCTTGATTTTTTTAAAGAGTAAATAATCTCTAGTTCTACAAATACTCTTCATAGGATGCCAGCATCCTAGAAAATTCAGCTACAATAGAGTGATAATCTTGGGTATAAATTGGAATGAATTGAAATCAGTACAGAACATACTAGTTCTTGTAATCTAGACATGAAGACACATCCCTGTCCAAAACTGAACTAATTTGCTACGAACCCATATCATCCTGCTTGGTTTAATATTTTCTTTCTTCTTTTTTTCTTTTTTGCTATAGGGCACATGTGCTCATCAGAGACAAAGACAGAGAGGGAGAGAGAAAGAGAGTGAAATTCAAAAAGCACCTGGAGGGGAGAGGAGATATCCATGCTGCAAGCCCTTCTCCTCCACTCTCTTCTCAGGATTTTGAGCATGCACACACATGCACCTAGTGCATTTTTCAAGCTGCCATGTCCAGGGCTCGAACTGCACAGTCAGTCCTGTGGGATATAACTGACTTAACTTCCATGCCATCTGCTGGTCCTTGGTTTAAAATTAAGCTTGTGCCTAAGTTAGTATGCTCACATTCACATTCTCTCATATTTGTATGTGTATGTATATATACATATATATAGAAAACGTATTTATAAATGTGATTGTCACTATGCTCACATATTCATATATATACATACAGCTATATGCATTTTATATATGCTTACATTTATAGATACTTATATCTACGGATGGGAAGTAAGACCTTATCACAAATTTCTCCAACTGTTTTAAAAATATTGTTTTTATTTTTTTTAAAAACTTTTTAAAAAAGAATTATTTATTTCTTTGTTATTATTATTTTTTAATTTGACCAGAGATAGAGAAAGTGAGAAAGTCAGTCGGGGACCAGCAGTTAGCATAATGGCTATGTCGCTGAACTCCCATGTAGCCAACCGCGGTTGGAGTCCTGGACCCAGTGGCTTAAACTCACGCTGGGTGTGTGTGTGTGTGGGTGCCCAAGATCCCGAGAGGAGAATGGAGGAGAAGGGACTGTAGCGTGGCCATCCCCCCAGGGGGTGATTTCTCACTTTTTATCTCTCTGTCTCTGTCTTTCTGGTGAGCGCATGCGCCCTATAGCAAAAAATCTCCAAAAAAAAAAAAAAAAAAAAAAAAAAAAAAAGAAAGTGAGAAAGTCAGTCATCAGGTCCAGGATTTCAACCAAGGTGAGCCATGTGGGAGTCCAGTGCCTTAATCACCATGCAATCTGCCAGTCCCCAATATTTTAAAAAGCAGCAACATTTCAAACAATAAGCATGCCTTTCTGATTTAAAACATGAAAGACGAGAATTTGGCATTTGTGTATGACATTCGAACTCCAAAGGACATTGCTATAAACCTTCTAAGGTGATGTGGGAGAGAAAATCCTCCATTAACTACTCCTGTAGGGGCCAACATTATACAGTGTCCCAGCTAACTACTCAAATATCTTTATTCCACAGAAGTTTTATAATGCTGTAGGTTGAGGAAAAGAATTTTCAGTCCATTGAGAACTGCTACATAATTCAGATACTAAAAGAAATATATTAAGGCATAGACATTCTCCACCGAGTCACATAAGGATATAAAGACTCTCATGCCAGTAGGTGGAGTGGTGGTTAAAGGTGCTGGATTCCCACATGGCCGACTGTGATTCAAATCCTGGACCTGGCAGTTTGTTTTCTCTCTTCCTCTCTCTCTCTCTCTCTCTCTCTCTCTCTTGCTCTCTGGTCAAATTAAAATAAACAAATGAATAAATAAAGTTAAATAAAGTAGTTCTTTAAAAGAAAATAAAAGGATATGAAAACCCACCTTATCAGTAAAAATATCATGGCAAGTGTTGTGAAATACTTTATGGAAATCAAATAGATAACATTCATTCTATTGGATTGCATCAGCCAATTTAATAAATCTACCAAATAACTTGTCTTAAGATCACATAACATTTGTACAAGTTGCATAATGTCATTTGCCCTAAAGTTGGTTTTCATTTTAGTGAATGTATCTATCATTTTTTCTAGAGACTTTTCTCATCTTCAAAAATTATTTATTTATTCAATAAACATGTTCATTAACTTTATAATATGGGTACAAATTGTACCAGTATTCATGGTTTAATACTCTGCTCTAAAATAGTGTTTTACAGGTTATCCATCTTCATAATAGGATAATTGTCTCTTATGCATAATTTTGATACACCTTAAATTCTCCAAAATGGTAGATAGTAACTTCAAGATTGCAGCCATTTGGGAACCAGCACTTAGCGTAATGGCTATGTCTCTGGACTCCCACGTAGTCAACCGCGGTTCGCGTCCTGGACCCGGTGGCTTAAAACTCACGCCGGGCGTGTGTGCATGCGTGCCCAAGATCCCGAGGGAAGAATGGAGGAGAAGGGATTGCGGCGTGACCATCCCCCCTGGGGAGTGATTTCTCGCTTTCTGTCTCTATGTCTCTCTCTGTCTGTCTAGCGAGCGCACGCGTCCTATAGCAAAAAAAAACCTCTCTCAAAAAAAAAAAAAAAAGATTGCAGCCATTTAACAAAAATAATTCAAGTGCCATTTATTTGTCAGAAACTCACCTGGATCCATGGCCTTAGAGATATTTAATATATCTATTGATAGCTGGGTCCTCAAGTTTTACCTTGTATAGAAGAACATGTCTACAAATGGGATTTTAATGACTCTGCCTCTTTTTCTGGAAGATGTTTTCATTAGAGTATCTTTTACGAGCTATGGACCTAACTATATTTCTGGTTCTTTATCAGAAATAGCTATCTCTCTAGAATGATAGGCTTTCTTTGTGTTCTATTTATAGTCCTTTTACAGTTTTTCAAAAGCGAAAGGCTCCCAGGACCTGTATACTTCCACAACTCTTACCCTATTCTACTTCTTGCTCAAATGCCACCTCCTCAATGGAACTTCCCCTGCTCACACCACATAAAACTGCTTCCTTCCCAGTTCCTCTTTTCTTTATAGGTCTTATCACTGTTGTCCTGCTATAATCATTAACTTATTTATTATGATGCTTTCTTAGGATATAAGCTAAACAGAAAAAGAATTCATGTTTTGTCCATAATTTAGTATAACATTAAAGACTACACTTTTTAAATTTATTTTATTTTATTTTATTTCATTTTCTTTTATACATTCAATCACATTATTTAGCTTACAAAGTGAGTATTTCAATATATGAACATTTCTCCCTAGTCCAGTTGATAAAACTATAAAATATCTTCAACAGGTAATACTACATTTCTTTGTCCCATTAATGCTTTGCCTTCGTATTTTTCTTCTAAATGTCCTTCCTCAGGCCCTACTCTTCCACACACACTATATCTGGTCTTTACACCCATTTATTGTGTTTGTATATCCTTTAGTCAATCAGTTTCAGTCATAGAGTGTGGTCACTCGGTATATATTAAGTGGGGACATACAATGTCTCTCCTTCACTTTCAATGTACCTAGTAGATAATCAACACAAACATATTGAATGAATTTTTAAAAAAAAGTTCTTTGTTCTACCTAAGACAATTTCCTACTCTTCAGCATTGGCTAATTCACTTCAACTAAATCTTCAAATATCACTTAATGTATTAAGGCCTTTCTCAACCTTTCAGAAAGTGACAGGTCTTCTAGCAATGCAAATTTGCTTTCCCCATTGGACTCTTTGCAGCCCTAATTTTACATTTGCTTTTATTTTATTAGTGCAGGTCAAAGAAGGCAAGGGGCATGACTGCTACCCTGCCCTTCTCTGATGTTGTATTACTAACTGCCATCCCAACAGAGACTTGCTATTCAATATGTTTGTTGATTGAATGAATTATGGTAGAGTTTAGTATCACATAATTTGAATTCTTAGGAAAGTCCTTGTCAAGCCTTCTCTAGTATCACTCTGCTGAACTTCAATGCTGTAGCCAAATTAGTCGCCTTTCAGTTCCCTGATGGTACTATGCTCAGTTGATCTATCATTTCCCCTTTCTAGAAACTCTACCACCTCCACCAGTCATCCCTGTATAACTCTACCTACCTGTACCCATCATCATTATACACATATGTCTTCCAGTGTCCTCCAACCTATTCTTAGCTCTAGCTTAAACGTCACTTTCCTGGGAATCACTCCATGTCTTCAAACTTAAGCTTAGGTCAGGCTTATTTACTACCTCTCACAAAACCTTGTTTCTTTTCTTCAGAAATAAGTTGTGTCCATTTTTTTAAGTTCATTTATTTGTTCTGTGAGCAAGTGAGACAGACAGAGACAGAGATTGCACTCCCACTAAGGTTCTGATGCCGTGACTCATCCCCAGTCAGCCCAGACCACAGATATATGTGTGTTCATATACTCAGGGAGGTTTCTGGATGTGAATTTATAATCTTTCCATGTGGATCTGCTTTGCAAAGTATCTCATTTTACCACTGTACCACTGTTCAGTCTCAGTTGTGCCCATTTTTAAATATTTTCTCATTTTAAAAGATCTTATTCATGTTTATTTCCTCTACTAGATTTTAAGTCTCAAGAGAAGTCACCAAGCCCATGGTTACCTACCATGGTTACCATGGATGACAAGGAGTTAACATTTGATTCAAAAGAGAGCCTAAAAAATGACTGCCATTTTCCTAAGGTTCCCAGGAAGCCAGCAGACTCACAAATTTTCCTTTCTAACCAGGGAATGTAGTAGCAAAGTTCTTCTTTTTCCTCCTTCTATTTTACCTGTTGCCTAGTACAATCCTTGAAACACAGTAAGAACATAACAAATACTTGTTGAAAAAAATGGAAAGAAATTAAAGAGAGTCTTCCAGGGCTGAAGCCTCTAAAGAAATGATCAATCTTGGTGATTTAGCCAAGATCATTCTCAATCAAATTAATTAACAGGCATCATTTCTCACAAATCAAGCTGTCAGATACTGATATCCTGAAAAACTCTAAAGTTAAGGACAAGGCTCTGACCTGTGGTAACACTGCTGAGGGACAAGCTGAACCTCTAAGAGAGGAAGCCAAATTAATTTACAACTGGCTGTACTTTTCAGCATATTATCCTTCATAAACCATCCCATATTTTGGAAACCCAAAGCACATGTTCTGCCCTATCCTCGTTTTTCTTCAAACCTTAAAAAAGGCCATGGGTGGGGGAGGTAGTAGGGAGGGAGGGTCCTAAGCATCTTGTGGCCATTACTTTTACTTCATTGAATTTGCCCTGACCTGGGTGTTCTGGAGGTATGTGCGCTCCTCCCACTTCAATATCTTAAGTTTAGAGACACTGAACTCTAATACTCTGCTGATTCTGTTAATTGATAAGATAATTTTTTCTTGTAATGCTCAAATAATCTATGTAGAAACTAGATCCTGTCTTGGAGGTAGAAAGTCTACACTGATTTTTGGTTTATGCATGCTTTCTTTTTAACTTATATACTCCAAGCTTGTGCTTCCTGACAGTAGGGATCACTTAGGGTCGAGTGGCCTTTAGTACATGCTGTTCTGCTCCGCTCTACATAGGTAAATAAGCTCATATTTTCCCCTTCTAGAAATGGGCAAGCATTACAGGCAAGCCCTCACAGATTTGGGGCTCCCACTGTGCCTTACAATAGCATAATAATAGAGTGCATAGAACTAATTGAACACACGTAAATACATTCTATGGGAAGGATGTTTAGAATTCTAACTCAGGATATTAAGAATATATCTTGGTGCTTGCAAGTGGTGTGGTAAATAAAGGCGCTGGATTACCACATGGCCAACTGTGGTTCGAGTCTGGGACCTGGTGGCTTGCTTTCTCACTTTTCCTCTTTCACTGTCTCTCTCTTGTTCTGTCCCTCTCTGCTCAAGTGAAAAATAAATAAAGTTAAATAAAATAATTCTTTAAAAAATATAACAAATAAATAGATAAGTAAAGAAATGAAAAACAAAACCCTCAAAGGTCCTTCTCAAGCTTTGATAACTTTTTTCCCTATGCGAGGGTCCATATACCAGTTTATCTTTCTAGTAATTCTTCCAATTACTTCTTCTTTTTTGTTTTCTTTTCTACCAGAAGCCCCATGGGCATGGTATGAATCACTACAGTCTAGAGTCACTGAAGCAAACATAGAATTCTTATCACATCTCCAGATTATTTGTTTGCTATTAAAGGAACTCCTCTAATGTATTTATCTTTCTAACTTTTATTGTTTCCTCTTTTTCTTCTCTACCCTGTTATCTTCCTCTTCCCTTTTCTTTTAAAAAATGAACTACATAATAGGAAAGCAAACCACTAGCAAAGAATCTAAAGAATCACATTTCAAAGTCAAATTAGAACAGAACACTCGGGGCAATTCCAACCAATGGTTAAATAAGATAAGGAATTCAAGCATGAATTCCTTTGGGGCAGAAGAAACTACAAGGATAAGAAGAAAGAAAAGTTAAAGCAGGAACTTCCTCTTCACTTAATTTTTTTCTAACTCTACCCTTCTAGGTACTAGTCTAGGAAAAGTCAGTGATAGTAAAGAGCAATGTAAAGACAAAATGAGGATATCAAAAGGGAAAACAGAGTTGAAGAGAAAAGAGAAAGCAGGTACCAACACTCATTAAAAGGAGAGATAAGCATTGACAAACACAGATTAAATTTATGTGAATGAACTATTTCCAACCCATGCAATTATTTTAGTAGATTTTATATGACCAAACAAATAAATGTTGAATTTAAGGTGAAAAATGAAAGCAAGAAAGATAATGAGCATACTAAAATGAGCATACTAAATCCTAGGCCTATCACTCTCAATTTTTCCTACCTAAGATCTAACCTAGTTACCCTCTATGAGTTCTTAGGATTGTTTTTCAAGATGCCTTAGTTCCCAGGCCACTAGGTGGTGGAGTGGTTAAGGTGCTGGACTCCCACATGGCCAGCTGTAGTTCAAGTCTTGGACATGGTAGCTTGAAAATTACACTGGGCACATGTGTGTGTGTGCCCAAAAACCTGAGAAGAAAATGGGGGAGAAGGAATTGTGGTGTGACCATCCCCCTGAAGGGTGATTTCTCACTTTCTCTCTCTCTCTCACAAATACATATGCTCTATAGCAAAAACTAAACAACAACAACAAAATGCCTTAGTTCCACAAGCATCACTGTGGCATAACTGTATGATAAAGCTAGCTGTAGACTCTAGACTGATAAAGTGAGCTGATGCCAAGGAGTGTATTTCTCAGTTATTTTCAATGGAATACTATATGACTTAGAAGAATTTCTCCCTTATGATTTTTTTGTTAGTTATTCTTTGTTTATTTTTAACCAGTTACCTAACCTTCTAGGATTCCTGATCCCTTGCCTTCCTTTATATTTTCTGAAAATTTCTGAGAAACACTGAGTATTAGATTTTTACCCACCTGTATTAGTTACTCTTATATTAAGACTATGGATTTCCTTAAAAGCAGTAGTCTAGTTGGTCATGAATATGTGTATATGTGTACAATATAAATGGTCATATATTCAACAATACATTATAATGTCTGGTGTCATAAGCTTTTGTTCAATCCCTGCAATTTTATAGAAATGTAAGCAATTAACATGAGTCTCCAGTATATCTTAAATGCAAGGTTGTAAGTTTCCAACCTGTTCATTCAAGAGTTTTCACTTTGATGAAGAGTGAGAAAACATTATTAGAGATTGGCAGTCTAAAGCAGTAACCTGAGGAAATGACGTTTCACTGGAATAAAAGACACATTTCACACACACAGAAAAGATAATAGAGATAAGGCTTTAAAAGACTATGTTTTAGGTCTGGTAGAAGAAACCATGTTTAGAATTACTTTGGCTGATACAACTATTTAAATCCACCTTAATTGGATCCTTAAAGGTATCAGACTTCTGGGCCCTAAATGTCACAAAGAAAAGGCAGCCACTTGGTGGGTGAAATCCTCAAATTAATATATTATCAAAAATATAATAAAATATAAATGAATGATTATAATCATTCAGAATTTAAGATTCTAGTATTTCCCCTTAATGTTGATGTTTTGCTATATCTGTACAGGCCTTGCTAAGTTTTTTTTTTTTTTAATGAAAAGTCCATTTTTATCATTAGAAAGAAAAGACAGAAGTAATAAAATAGCCACATTACCCTTTGTTAATATATACTAGTACTGTTTCCAAAGAGCAATTACTAAAACTCAGGCTGGAAGAGAGTTTGAAAGGCTATATATCTACTCCAACAAAACTTCCATGACTTAAATATCCTGCCATTCTCTTATCAAGACTACAACTGAAGGCTTCCAGGAATAAATAGACTGAAGGTTTCAGTTTCTAGTTATTTACTTTAATGGGATTCTTTTTGTTGTTTTTATCTTTGTTCTCTCTTAGACTCTGGGTTTGAAGAGGGCATAAATAGTATTCCTTTATACATGTGATTCAACTATAATGCAAATAAACGTATCTGCATTTGTGTATTTCCCCAAATGCCAGGAAACCAGTGTGAGCACATAGTGTACAGTTAATGAAGGAGAAATGTGCACAGATGGGAAATAATTTGAATTAGTTTTAATAAATATATTGCACTCTACATATTTATAAAATATAAATTACATTCTAATTATTCTATTTTTCAAATTGCAATGAAGTGTTTTCAAGGACATCTGTAGTTTATTAGAGAAAATAATCTGACCTTAAGTTGTTCTTCCAAAGCAGCAGTTGCATAATCTCCACTAGATTCGTCAACGACCACCACCATGTGAGTGAGAGAATTGACTCTGACTTGTTCTTGTTCTAGATCTTCTTGAAGCACCTGAAAGAGAAACATTATTTAAAAAGGATGTTAAAGTAATACTCTGATCTGCATATTGGAAGTCTTCCTTCCCTTACTATGTCTTGAGTAATTAACTTTTTAAAAATGATTAATTTTATTATTACTATTATTATTTGAAATTTGACCAGAGAGAGATAGAGACAGAAAATGCATGAGAGAGAAAGTGAGAAAGCAAGGTACCAGGTCCAGGACTGAAACCACAGTCAGTCATATTGGAGTACAACACCTCAATCACCATGCCACCTGCCAGCCCCGAGTAATTTAACATTTTATTAAACTAGAACCAATCCAAGCAAATTTGCTGTTATGGGGACTCAATAAAATTTGCATATTTCTATTGTCAATTGAATTGGAAAGTTTATAGAAAGGCCTTATGTTGAGAAAGGAATAGTAGGTTGTTCTGTTCCTTCTCCCACTGCCTATCACCTTTTAAGAACTTTTATCTTAAAATTACCTACATCTCTGGCATCCTCTATCTCTCCTTCTCTACTAAAATTCTCCATTTACAAATGAAAAAAAATAAACTCTCTTGACTCAACCAACCTTTCCCACTACTGTCCCATTAGCTATTCTTTTTCACTAACAAATATTCCACGTTTTCTACAGTTACACTCTTCACTTACCCTACTATTCACTTTACTCACTATTCCATGAAAACATCCTTCAGGTTCCCAAACCTAATAGCCATTTGTTGATAATATCTTATTCAGTGTTTTGATTAATAACCTAGTTAATTGCTCCTTAATTCTTAGCAGTCTCCTCTTGAGCTTCACGTGCCATCCTTTCCTGATTATCCTCTTGCCGACTATATGCTATGCTTTATGTTCCTTCATTGGTTCCTTCTCCTCTGCTTAAACTATAAATCAGGTGACATTCTTAAGTATAAAAACCAATGGATTCCCATCCCACTAAGGAGGAAAATGCAAATCCTTTACATGAAATCCTTACATGACCTAGTACCTTCTTACCTCTCCAATCTAGATGTATACCATTCTTTCCCTCTGACCTTCTCGCTCTTCCATAAATATGCCAAACTGTTCCCTCTGCCGGAATTGCTTTTTCTCCAAATCTTTAAATGTTACCTCCTTCTTACCATTCAGGATTCAGAAATGTCACTTCTCAAAGAGCTTTTCTATGAGCTTGCTATCTAAAGATACTCCCTACTCATTCTATACTTCTATAATTTCTTTTCATCATAACACTGTTACTACTATTTTTATATGTCTCAGCTTAGTCATTTGTTGTTGGTTCCTGCTTACTGAAATATACAATCTACTAGGACAGAGATTCTTTTTGCCCCCCCCCCCTTTTTTTTGAGAGCTTTTTGCTATAGGGCGCATGCACTCGCCAGACAGAGAGAGACAGAGAGACAGAAAGCGAGACATCACCCCCCAGGGGGGATGGCCATGCCGCAATCCCTTCCCCTCCATTCTCCTCTTGGGATCTTGGGTGCACACGTGCCCGGCGTGAGTTTTAAGCCACCTGGTCCGGGGTGCAAACCGCGGTCGACTACATGGGAGTCCAGCGACATAGCCATTACTGCTGGTCCCTCTTTTTGCCCTTTTTGCTACATATTCAATAAGTACTCGGCAAATAAATGGTGCCCTGTGAGTGTGGGCAGGGAGTTGGGGGGAGTGAGTGAGAACAATATGCACAGATGAGTTTGGTCATTCCAGAGTGTAAACAGATTACAATATAGTAAGGAGAATTAGGTGTGTAGGTACGTGTGTGCCTGAGATTACAATTTCGGGAAGTAACCCCTTTTTCTCAACCAAATTCAGGGATAAAACCAGAATAATTCAAACCCTATCTTTCTGATTTACAAATGTGACTCTGAAAAAGGCCATGTTTTCTCCAACAAAATAAAGCTGTCCCAAAACAGTATTTTCGATCTTTTTCCTTTTTCTTTCTTCTTTTTAACATTTTGCTATAGGGTACATATGCTTATTCCTGGACAGAAACAGAGAGAGAGTGAAGGAGGGAAAGTGAGAAAGCAACCTCTAGCAAGGAGATCACACTGCAATCTCGTCTCCATTCTCTTCTCAGGATTTTGGGCAAACATGCACACATGTCCCACATGGTTTTCAAGCCACCAGGTCTGGGACTCAAACTGCACAGTCCATCATGTGAAATCAAGCCACCTCAACCACGACTTAACTAGCTAGCCTACTTTTAATCTTTATAAAAACACAGTGCTTGGATGTCAAGGTGGCTGGAGCCCACATGTCCAAATGTATATAGTTCATCCCCAGACCCAGTGGGTTGAAAATCATGGCAGGTGTGTGTGTGTGTGTGTGTGTGTGTGTGTATGCTCAAAATTCAGAGAGGAGAATGGAAAAGGGATTGCAGTGTGGCCATTCTCCTTAGGGGGTCATTTCTCTTTCTCTCTCTCTCCCTGGCAAGTACACATGCTCTATAGCAAAACAAAACTAAAAACATGTTGAACAATTGTTTTGGAGATAAGCAGAGGTAAACAGAGGAATAGAGGATAAATAATAAACAAATCAATAGAGGAGGAGTAAACAAAGGAAATTGCTCTAGAACTGAGTCACTCTGCCTGGTAGCCCCAGATTCCCCAAGGCTTTACCCTGCTACATTATTACTGATTTCTCTGAATAGGTATCCACAATTCTAGCCAATTAGTTTGCTGCTTAGAACATTTTGTCAAGTAACAGAAGAATGGAGAAGGAGTTTTGAGACATGGCCCGTTGCTTTTTGGCAAACCTGCTGTCCCTATTGGCAAAACAAGGAGGCCTGGCACTTACAAGTCTAGCTCTAAGTTATTCAAACTCCATGCAGGAGTAGGGGAATTTATTTCATTGGCTGAATCAAAACATTAAATGTATAAGCATTTTTATCCTAGAACTTCTATTTTTCAAGCCTCAGCATTTTAAAACACTATAAAATCACTTCTTTTTACTTCCCTTCTAGATTTTTATGCTAGATTTTCAAGTGAAGCAATTTAAGGTAAAATGACTCTGCATCTATTTTGTGTGTGGTGTCTACACTGTCTATCACACATTTGACAGTCCAGAGCTTATACTGATTAATAAAACTTTCTGCCAGGAGGCCGAAAATGGAAACATTAACATTCAGAGTTGTCTTTGACAGTCATATTGAATCTGTGTTTTCTGAGTTATATAAACCAGGACTGGAAACATTTTAAACATACCAGCTAGGAATTTTGAAAATAATAATCCAAATAGTAGTTTAGGAGCCAATGTATCATAAATTGGTTTCCTGAATTTAGCCATTTTTTCCTATCATTCAATATTAGCACATGTATCATTACATATATTAAAAAAAATAAGGAGAAGCCAGCAGGTGGCGTCGTGGTTAGGGGCTCTGGACTTCCACATGGCCAACAGTGGTTCAAGTCTCAGACCTGGTAGTTTTCTTTCTCTTTCTCTCTCTCTCTATCCATCTCTGGCCAAATTAAAATAAATAAATAAAGGTAAATAAAATAGTTCTTAAAAAAATCTATGAGGAAATGATGCCATTCTTTTTATATTTTTACATGCTAATTGTTATTTTTAATTTTAATAGATTTTAATATAAAAGGGACATGATCATAGTTCGATCCATGAAACATTTATTTCTAAACTCATCTTTCCAAAGCATATGTGAACAAATTCACTACTTATTGTCTCTAGTACTTAGATGTCCAATTTTGTTTTGCTTATCTATTTCCTCTTTAGTCACAAATGGTATTCTTGTCATATTGCTCAAGGGTTTACATTTTATGCTTTCGTAGAAGTGCTAACATAAAGCACCATTAATGCTAGTTGTGGGTTGATAGCATTAAAATCAAACAAAAGAAACATCTGCACTTAGAGTGAAAAGAGGGAAATAGAGAAATAGGGGAAAGACTCTCGACAGTGGCTAGAAATCTTACAGCGTGCCTAGCACTGGAGTAGATTAGCATAACAGTATTTTATTTAATGCTATTTCTCCGGTATCTCTCTCTTCAAGATTTTATAGAATTATATCTCTTCTCTCCTTTCTAATCAGGAACTAAAATAAATAAAATCCTTCTCAGATGTTTTGATAAAAATTTTGCTTATATTTGATACAAATTCTGTACTCCCTTTCTGTCTATAACCAATAGCTGCAAAGCAGAAGCTATTCTGAAAACGTAATCTTATCTTCTGTTCACACACTTCTACTCTGTAAATAAATATTAATATCACAGTATTAGCTAATCTCTCCAATATAGCACTAGGCAGAAGATTGTAAAATATCCAATGTCTGGGGTACATTTATTTATTTTTGTCAGAGGGCATGTGCGTTTGTCAGAGAGACAGAGAGAGAGATAGAGACAAAGT
Organism: Tupaia tana; assembly: GCA_026018925.1. Taxonomy (NCBI): domain Eukaryota; kingdom Metazoa; phylum Chordata; class Mammalia; order Scandentia; family Tupaiidae; genus Tupaia; species Tupaia tana. Next base: position 140,740,889 of record JAKSZU010000009.1, on the reverse strand, counting down.
GAGAAAGCACTCCCCATGGGGGATGGTCATGACACAATCCCTTCTCTTCTCTCTCTCTCCTTCCTTTTTCTACTTTGGAAGAACACATAAATGAACCCACATGTTTCTCAAGGTGCTGGGTCCTAGACTTGAACCATGCAGTTGGCCATGTGAGATTCAGTTGTCTTAATCACCATACCACCAACTTGGTTGAGGGTCCATTTTTTAAAACCAATGTCTACAAATCGCAAAAATCCCAAACACGAAATGATGAGGCTAATAAGCTAAATTGTTCAGCCAACCTAGGTGTCCATGAATAAAGCCTTGGTTATTGGGTAAAAGAATGCTTGCCTGCTTCCCCATTTGTTAAGACATGGATTCTCAAGACTATTATTTTTTCAAAATACAATAGAGCCTTGTAAAGCTATTTTTAATAACATTTTTAGTTAAATATTGACTTCTTATGGATTTGTACTGTGCATAGCTGGATTTATACAATGGAGATTTATAATAGAGTTGCTAATTAAGCCTGAAATATGAGCCAAAGTATTTCCAAATATAGAAGTATCCCCAGAAACAAACACTAAAATTTTTCCCTATCAGAAGATATCTTGGGACTAGCAGTTAGCGTAATGGCTATGTTGCTGAACTCCCATGTAGTTGACTGCAGTTCGAGTCCCGGACCCGGTGGCTTAAACTCACTCTGGGCGCATGTGCGTGCGTGCCCAAGATCCCGAGAGGAGAATGGAGGAGGAGGGATTGGGGCATGGCCATCCCCCTGGGGGGGGTGATTTCTCACATTCTGTCTCTCTGTTTTTCTCTTTCTGGCATGCACACATACCCAATAGCAAACACCTCTCCAAAAAAAAAAAAAGATATCTTCAAATCAAAATGCTGGAATATGACGGTTAAAATGTTTGACTAAAAGCCTAACTTTATATGTATATATGTGCACACTAGATATTTTATTATGTATTTATCATTATTTTTGTTAAAGTAATGCTTCTGTAACACCAGATTTTAAGAACTCTGTCATGCGCCTAATTAAATTTCTATACCATTATTAGATAGACATAAATGTCAGTGATGTTTGTTCTTTAATGTCAAATAACAATCTTTATCTTTCTTTATGACAAGAGAAAAGGCCAACAGTGAAATTTAACATTAAAAATGCTTAGATTAGACAAACTAGGATTTTGTTATACCTCTGTGAAGAATTCTATTTCTTTTCAATAATTCTCTAGTTAAACTACCAGACCAAAATTGTTACTCCCTTAATACACATCCCCAGTTTTATGATTTAAATATAACCTTTCTTCTTCCTTCAAAAATGTCATAAGTGATACTGAATTCTTACTCTCACTCATGTCAAGTTGGTTTTAAAAAACCTGCTTAGCACAACTACTAGAGAAAGAGCCACTTCAGTGTTTACCTTAGACTTATGCTATTAGGTCATTGGGAAAGTCGTGATGTATTTTTCTGTGTTTTTCTATGCAAAAATGGGTCATGACTTTCCCAACAACATAATATTTTATTGCATCTCAGCATACATGTAAAATGATGTTTAGAATATAAAGACATGGAAATATCTGAGGCTAGAGAAATTTTAGATTTGATGTTTAGAGGTGAGGAGCAACAGTTAATAGGAAGGTAGTATAATAAGAAAAACAAGGCTGGTTCTTCGGTAAGTTCTGTGGAATGGTAGAAGTGGGAGGACCTTCATAAAGTTCATGAAAAATGCATTTTACACGGGACCAGCAGTTAGCGTAATGGCTATATCGCTGGACTCCCACGTAGTTGACCGCGGTTCGAGTCCCGTACCCAGTGGCTTAAACTCACGCCGGGCGCGTGTGCGTGTGTGCGCTCGCGCTTGCGCCCTATAGCAAAAATGTCTCCAAAAAAAAAGAAATACATTTTACAAAAAAAATATATATATATATATGCATGGGTTTCTAATTTTCTAAAAAAGCTCAAATAAACTTGTTCTTTCATTCCATTTTCACATGAACTTTTGAAGTCCCCTCCCAGAGATTCCTTTGGCTGTATTATAGACTGTTACCTGGAATAGAAAAAGGTAGTGGTTACCTAGGTTTGTAGTTTATTATACTACTACTATTACTTGATTCAACAACAGAAAATTTCCAACACGTCCTACATACACATACATCCAGAAACAGTAAGAGCATGTGTTCTGCATGGATTCTCACATCGTCTACTACCTCCCCATAATCACTTCAAAATGAATATAGTTAGGCATTGAATTGCAAATATTTTAAGTAGTTTGTAGTGTTTTTACTTAGATGAGTAAATGTATAGAAAAAGACAGACTGATGAGAACAAAATTTGTATCAAATATAAAATTTGCAAAGGATTTTAAGAAACTAGGAACAAGGGAGTAGTCTAATATCTAGTAAAGCAGTATCTTAGAAAAGCTGTCTCAAGAAAAATTTTTAAAATTCCCTAGATACTAATGATCAATTAACAATTTAGATGTGACATTTTTACCCAAAATAGAAGCTTCAAATTCAAATCAGAAAGTTTTAGGATTTCTTAGGAAATGATTTGAAGCTAAGCAATTAATCCTTCTCTTCCTCTTTTCTCCTATGGCCCATTCTTACCGCCTTCTTTCTATTACTTCTATACTGGGCTAGGCTCCATGTTCCCTGCTGCCTTGAATTAAATGATCTGGAAATAACTTTAATTTTTTTTTTTATTTTCTGAGATTTTTGCTATAGGGTGCATGCACTCGACAGAGAGACAGAAGGTGAGAAATCATCCCCCGGGTGGGATGGCCATGTTGTAATCCCTTCTCCTCCAGTCTCCTTTCTGGATCTTGGGCAGGCATGCATGCACATGTGCCCAGACTGAGTTTTAAGCCGCTGGGTCAGGGACTCAAAGTGTGGTTGACTACATGTGAGTCCATTGACATAATCATTATGCCATCTCCTGGTCCAATTACTTTGAATTTGATTTTGAGTTAAATATTCACTTTGATAAACCTAGCTAGTCACAGTTCTGTCTTGTTCCCCATAGGATTCATTCATGGTATGAAACTTTGTTGTAAATTTGCTAAGTGTCCCCAACAGGCTTCCCAGAAGAACTTTTATTTTGACACCTACTTACTTAAATGTGATCGCATAGCTTTAATAGTCTTTACATCAGAAACTTGTATTTTTACCTTTTTATTAGAAATGAATGTTCATGTTTCTACCAACTCCAAAGCTATTAAAGGGGTGTTCCAAACGACCACTTTGATGGAAAGAATGTAAAAGTACCAAATGCTTCCCATTGGCAGGAAAGTTTCCAGAAATATGGGGAAAAAATTTAAAACAGACTAGAAAATTAATGTAACATATTCTAGGATATAAGTAGAAAAGGACATACTGTGGATTGGATTGATCAAAAGACTGTGTTCATGTTTCTGAGGAAACAGTACAATGTTAGTTAAGAGTATAAGATCTGAAGTCAGAATTTTCTGGCACACAGCATAAAATGTCTAAATAGGAATACCTAGTTAGTTCTAAAAACCCTATTTAGGGAAATGCAGTTCAAAGACTGTCAGCTAGAATGCATAAATCCGCTGTTCACCTAACTTACCACCAATGAATACAGTTTGGACCACCACCCTCTAATGGATGCCCTACGTATAGAAAGAGAACATAATTTTGGAAATTTACAAACTAAAGGGCTGCAGTTAAAGCAAATAAAGCCTGGAGAAATACATAATGGATTTTCAATCTTTAGCACTTGAACTTCTAAATTATTTACATCAGATTAACAAAAATCACGTTAAATGAACTAATCTAATGGTTACATCACTAAAATCAGATTAAAGTGAACACCAAGAAAGTTAAATACCTCATAAAGTGACTTTAGTCTGACAGTAATTATTGAAAAAGAAGCAAACAGGGTTACTGGGAGAGGGCTTTGCAATGGAAGGTTTCATAGGGAGCACAGAGATAACGACATGCATTGATTAGCAAATATTATAGCATGTGATGTTCGGTTCTACTGATTATGTTCCTGTTTAGACAGTATTGTCATTTTCATCATAAGCCTATATTCTTCTCTGTTCTCCTTCTAGTCCCAATTTGTCCCTATTTCAAAGAAAGACCTACAGGATTAGCACAGACAAATAATTTCCTTACATATCTTGATTCTGAGCATATTGTGCACAGTACCACTCCCACACTTTCATTCCCAACTGCTTACTCTGAATTGAAAGACTTACATGCACCCAGTCTCTGTCTCTTCCATCAAGATATTCCCAGCCCTGAGAGACTGAGCATCACAGTATCCCCAAATCTCTTTGCTGCTTCTCTGTACTTGTTCTAGCCTCTAGAATCTTACCTACAGTCCATCTTCACTGGTATCTCAGAATGGAGGGAAACGGTCAGGGTTCAATTACTTTTGAAGTTATCTTAAATAGCTCCTTAATTTGTATATCTGTTAAATTAGGAATTAAAAGTCCTCCAGGACAGGTTTAACATTAGTTTTAAATGTAATAATATGGAGCCAACAGGTGGCATACTGGCTTAGGTGCTGAATTCCCACTTGGCTGACCATGGTTCAAGTCCTGGACCTGGTGGCTTAAAAAATCATGTTGGGTGCATGTGCATGTATACTTGAAATCCCAGGAGGATAATGGAGGAGAAGGGATTGTAGCATGGCCATCCCCACTGAGGGGTGATTTCTCTTTCTCTCTCTCTCTGTCTCTCTCCAGGGAGCACACGTCCCCTATGGCAAAAAATAACAATAATACATGAGAATTAGCCAGCACAGAGCTTAGTATAGTGGATGGGTGGTGAGGAAATCTTATTTTATTTGTAACATCTTTCCCTTATCATTCCAATCTTAGGGTAAGATTCATGAAAATAGCCCTTCTGAGCATCAGTGTTTATTCCTAACACCCTTGGTAATCATAAGTCTTTTAATTACTCAATATTCTCACTGTGGTAAAACTCTAGAACATCAGATAAAGATATGATTCATTTTCTCATTCTTATTACATATGACCTAGATCTTTAATTGGTAACAGAATATAACATGTTGTTCATATACCTAATCATTAGTTCCACTCAATAACAGAGTCCTACCAGTTGTACTACCAGAAATCATTTTGCTCCTAACTGAAATATTAAATAGAAAATGATAGTGTTCTGAAGTTAGCAATTTTATTGGGTCGTCAGAAAAATGATGATGCATTTTTGCATAGAAAATCATAGAAAACATGTGTCATGACTATTCTGACAACCCAATATAATCTGGGTTGAAAATGAGGACTGTAACATATTCAACCTTATTTTAAACATGGAATTTGACTTATGTTCATGCATTTTGTTATAAGACACATGAATATAATTTTAAGGGAAATTAATACCTTAGAACTCATGTTACTTTATCTCTTATAGCTTTAAAATGTATTCTAAAATGTTTTATATACTTAACTAATTCATTTACATTATTAATGTTACATTACTTATTAAATGAAATTAAAATTGGTACTGGTTCAGGAAAATAGAGTTACTTTTCATGAGGCTAGCTTAGTAAGTTAGAAATAGGATCCTTTCTTCTTTCTACTTCTAACCCTGAGGCCAGACACTTTTAATAAAGAAGCATTTTACAAGCAATTAAGCATAAAAAATACAGTTAGTGCCTTTAAGATGAGGGAGACTTGAGGAGATGTAACCCTTAGTAGGTATGTTGATGTACTTTAAAAGAAGGCTACAGTATTTTCAGCTATGTTTCTGAATCAATTTACTTAACTAATTAGTAATCTGTTGACTGGAATTACTTGATTCATTAAAATAAGAACAGGAATATGGATTTTATTGCTATCATTTTTATTTTAATAGTGGAATGGCACTATCTAGTATGAAAAGTTATCCCTGAAGTATGCTGCTTGTTAATACAACATTGGTAGAAAACTAAATGTCTTCTCAACTAGATTATAAAAAATTATAACTGAATATCATGCACATACTATTATGTAGGCTATGTGAATATGATGTTCTTTTTATATTAAGTTCCATTTATTTATGTCAAAAAATATTATCATCACAAAAATCAATTTCATAGTCAGTAGCAGACAACTATTAAGAGTTTCAGATAAGGGAATAAAACAGGGGTAGAAGGAAAGAAAAAAAGCCAGAGACAGAGGATATTACCATGTAAGGTCCTTTACAGATGTGTTCCTTTTTCACCTTTTCTTTTTAGTTTTTACTATAGAGCACATACGCTCACTAGAGAGAGAAAAGGAGAAATCATCCTCTGGGAGGAGGTGGCCATGCTGTAATCCCTTCTCTTTCATTTTCCTTTCTGGATTTTGGGCATGCATGCACACATGCCTGGCATTTTTTTTTTTTTTTTTGGAGAGGTTTTTTTGCTATAGGGCGCGTGCGCTCGCCAGACAGACAGAGAGAGACATAGAGACAGAAAGCAAGAAATCACCCCCCAGGGGGGATGGTCACACCACAATCCCTTCTCCTCCATTCTCCTCTCGGGATCTTGGGCACGCACGCACACGCGCCCGGCGTGAGTTGTAAGCCACCGGGTCCGAGACGCGAACCGCGGTCGACTACGTGGGAGTCCAGCGACATAGCCATTACGCTAACTGCTGGTTCCCATGCCTGGCATATTTTTCAAGCCACTAGAGCCCAGACCTGAACCATGGAGTTGGCCATGTGGGATCTAGCCAACTTAACCTCGATGCCACTTGGCTGGCCCCCTTCTTCACCTTTATGAGTTTGGTTCTTTTTTTGTTTTTTTTTTTGTTTGTTTTTCTTTTCTTTTCTTTTTTTTTTTTTTGTAGTTACTCTCAATTTTTTTTTACTGTTTATTTGATTTGTCAATTTTCCACATCCCTGTTGGAAAGGTAACAATGATGAAGCCTATTTGAGTAATAGAACTAATCAGAATTATTGAAACATTCATGGTAAAAAAAAATGACTGAACATCAGTTATTTGCTACTCTGTTGGACACGAGAAACAAAAAGATTTGGCTCTCTGGATGTAGTATAGCACTTTTTTCTTGACTACATTGTTTATCTTCAGCACTAAAACCATCCAGCTTTCATTAAGCACTTCTATGCAAAAGTTAGGAAATAAAATGGTACTTACTAGCAGTAACTGATAGCGTGTAATTTGAATCTTACTAAGATGGGATAAAACTTGCTAGGCACTAAAAGCACTACTTGATTCTATGGCATTCTCAAGCTTATCTGAATCACTTGTCTTCCTTCTAACTATTGCATTTCTCTTCTTTATTGCCTATTTTCTTCATTCTAACTCTGGGTTTCCAATTGCCCAGTCTCAGAATCTATTATTTTGAACTCTTTGTTCATTCTCTAAATCTAGCCCTGTTGGTTCCACTGTTGGTCGCCAAAATGTTTCTTATACCTATTCACAATTTTCATGAACATTGCCTTTATGCAGGCTCTATATACGTTCTGCAATATCCTCTGAGCATATCTTCTGGTTCCCTGTTTCTCTGTGGTCTCATTTATCTTACAAGACAAATTGTCCTAAAATTTAAACTATATTTTCATAAATTTCTGCTCCCTTGGGACCAGCAGTTGGTGTAATGGCTATGTTGCTGGACTCCAATGTAGTTGACCGCAGTTCGAGTCCCGGGCCTGGTGGGCGTGTGTGTGTGCATGCCCAAGATCCCAAAAGGAGAGTGGAGGAGAAGGGATTGCAGCGTGGCCATCTCCCCTGGGTTTTTATTTTTCTCACTTTCTGTCTCTTTGTCTCCCTCTGTCTTTCTGGCAAGCGCATGCACCCTATAGCAAAATCATCTCATAAAAAAAGAATTCTGCTCCCTTTATTTTAATTTCTCATCAATAATGGTTCCCTAGTATTCATTATAACTGCAAGTTATTCAAGTACCCAGAATTAATTGCAAATCTTTGAGTCTTCTACACAAGATTCTCCTTGTCCTTGATCAGGTTTTAACCCTTCAGTACTGAGCATGGTGTGGGGATATTATTATTGCAACACATGACCCAGATGAATGACATGTCTGACATTTTCCCACCTTGTTACCTTTGTTTAAACACATCACTCTTTAACTCTCATGCTATTTGTCATAGTAAGAGTTGGATAATGGTTATTTGTTTTCTTTGTCCTTATCTGATGTACTAGAACATGAGCTTCTTGAGGAAGATTTTGTACATGGTGAGTCTCTGTATTCTTCATAGCATCACATATTTTAATGAGTGTGTGGTCAGTGATATGAAACAGAATGCAATAGAATGAAATGAATGTGAGATCCTTGGGCAGGATTATACCTAACCCTTCCCTGCCACATGAACATCAAGATCATTTTAAAGGTCAACTGATGAGGATATTTCACAAACCTGCCAACCATAATGTTTGAGATGAACTAAGCTTCAAGGAAATGATAGGTGACTGAGCTTCTAAGGGGTTATTTAATTTGTACTAATGAGCATTTAACATAGAACATTCATTGAAGTCAGAATATAGTACACATGTTACATTTATATCTATAATGCTAACAACTTGTACGGTAGGGGCTTCATTGAAGCTGTCATGAAGGACATGTATCTATGACCAAAGTCTATCTCAAAAAATATTGGAAACCTAGCAAGCAAATCAATGTTTAACCTCCATCTCAGTATGACTGTCATGAGATAAAAGGTTCCAAATATTTTATTTTGATGAAAAATACCCTCTACAGTGGCAAATTTCTTTCACGTTAATGAAAATACAAGCCCACGGCAGGTTTTTACTCCTTGATAGTACCACCACTCCCTCAAGGGAAATCCTTTATTTCTTATCAACATCATCAATAAAGTCTATTTCTTAGGACAGAAATGACCAACCAGTTTCTTCATAAGGGGACAAAAGATTCAACTTACTCACTCCCGAGACTCACTCTTGGGTGCCTTAGATCTAAAGAAATCCTCTAAATTCTCTCCTCAAACCAATAGCTATGGATAAATGGTCTCTTCCAAATATTGTAGCCAATTGAACTTTTCTCAGTTGCCCAGAGTTTACAGGTTAACTAAATTTAATACAGGATCAATGGTCTTACCTTGGCTAATTGGGAGGTTCAGTAAAAGTGACTTATTGTCATGGCATTTCACAGTGACTGAATTTCTAGCCTGCCTAACAATAAAACGCTGTTGAAATGAAGATAGCAAAGGATCCTGTCACAGGGTATATGAAAGCATATTTGTAATATTCATGATATACTTGTGAATTTTACAAACATTTGTATCTTGCCCTCCAATTGAAAGAGAGTGCTTTCTGATCTGAGTAGAATTTAAATCAATTCCCAACAACAAAACCTGTATCTTTTAATTTTTACATTTGTGATTTTCTTTTTTTATACGGGGATGACTAAAGGACTTAATGTCTATTTACACAAAGCTATAGCCAAATAATGTAAGTATCATTTTACATTAGGCACATAGTAATAGGGCAGGGTGAAGCTGCTTTTTTTTTTTTTTTTTTTTTTTTTTGAGAGGTTTTTCGCTATAGGGCGCGTGCGCTCGCCAGACAGACAGAGACAGAGAGACAGAAAGCGAGAAATCACCCCCCAGGGGGGATGGTCACGCCGCAATCCCTTCTCCTCCATTCTCCTCTCGGGATCTTGGACACGCACGCACACGCGCCCAGCGTGAGTTGTAAGCCACCGGGTCCGAGACGCGAACCGCGGTCGACTACGTGGGAGTCCAGCGACATAGCCATTACGCTAACTGCTGGTTCCCGAAGCTGCTTTTTTGAATACCCAAAGGTTACTTATGTATTTAGTTGTCAGAAAGAAAAGTTTCCCTATATTCGTTGATTTACAGTTCTGGAGTAGGCGGAAGATTGTAAAGGGAATCAACAATTACTTAGTTTTAACTCAGTCACCTAAAGGAAGAATATTTATCTTTCATTTTATAAAGCATGGCAAGAATAACACAGAATTTTAGCATGCATTTTTAAGCAAAGATATATTTCATATTTAAATAAATTAAAGCCCTTTTTAAATTGTTTGATTTTATAAGATTTTCTTCTCACCCAACAAACTTTGAAGTAACAAAGGAGTATTATTAACTGTTGGACCTTCTCTTGACTATGTGCCTTTCATTTTTCTTAATTTTATGAAAAGTTTATCTATTCTAAGGAGTATTTGAACAGTTAAATGTCAGAGTCGACCTCCCTGTCTGAATCAGCAAACCAATTTCTCATGTTCTTTTTATGTACTTTATATGAATAAATCTTGGGTGTAAAATGTTACATTCCAACTTGCACATAATCCTGTTGCTTTTTTTGTTTCAAATTATTTTCTTCAAAGCAATTTCATAGTCACCAGAAAGGGCATATTTTCACATAATGGACAATACATTCAAATTTTATGACAATATTAGTCAAATATTTCCCATTCTGTTCACTTGATATCTTCCAGGGAAAAGTGCAAAACATTTCAGGTAATTTTCAGAATATTAAGATCCTGGAGAGCCTGTCTAGCCATAATGAAGAGCCTTTTCAGAGGGCTGGCTCCATGGTATGGTGATAATGCACTGCTCAAGAGTAGCCAGATTCCAGATGGTGACTGTGGCGCCATCCCTCAGGGTAGGCAGCCTGCAACATGCTGGATGCATGTGTCAGTGCCCAGGATCTAATGAACTGGAGGGCTAGATGAAGGGGATCATGGTGTGACTAGCACCTATGGAGGGTCTGTCTGTCACTCTCTCTTTGCACACACATACACTATCACAAATGATAAAGAAAAAAGAAAAAAAAGGACTCTATTCAGAATCCCAGCTAAGACCTTTCCCCACAGTTTCCCTAAGTTATCCACACTTTTAACTACCCTAACACCCTTCTTCTATTTCCCTTTTTGAGTTCATCTTCCTGGCTTCCTCTTCATATTCCAGGCACCCAGCAACACCATTTGGTCTTCTGATGAAAAATGCGATTGCCTTAGTCTTGTCCTTCCCTGAAATACCTTACAATTCCAAACTATTAGATACATTAAAATCATGACTGAAGAAACACTGGAAACAAATTGGCTTGCCACTTAATTTCAAAGTGAAGCTATAGAGCTTAAGTGATTTCTGAAAATTACACATTTCCTGATAGAGTAGGAATTAGAATTCTAGCTTCCGGGATGAGAAAATTCCTCCCAAAACAGATCCTTAGTGAAATATGTGGAAGGAAATAGTTTAGAAGCTGATTTCATGAGGTCTTATGAGATGAAGAGAACATGAAGTTATCCTGTGGACATTTGGGGCTCACAGGAAATTACTGTGAGACTGTGGGGAGTGCATCTTGAAATCATCCCACCAGGGGACAAAGATTTGTAGAGATTCAGCTCTGGTGGCACTAACTTCACTTCCTGTTCACCATCAATTTGGCTGAGATGCTCCTGTGGCCAGCAAATGCTCCAAATAGAGAGAAACCATTACCGTGTACAGAAACTCCGTATGTAATCTTCAGTGTGGACCAAGAGGAAGAGGGTAGGTACAGTGTCTACCTGAAGAGTGCATGACCCACACAGGAAATGTGGTACAATTAGTGCAATAGCACTGAATTGAGCTACTTTACCAGATGTTCAATTACAACTGATGACCAGTTAATCTAGCTTTGTCACAATTCATAAGTGATAATTATAATACAATTGATGCATAGTACGTATAATTCCTTTTCCCTGATGTTATAGTGCATGGGGATTACCATAGCTATAGCTCTCCCCTGAATGCTTGATCTGAAGCTTCTCTGGCCAATGAACTGCTTTGGGAGTAGTAATATCAAGTAACTTCATTTGTGATTGGGACCTGAAGATGATTAAGTAGGGGAAAAAAAAAAAACCCTCTGGAACTTAGGAAAAAAGTTATCTTTTATCTGTATGGAAGAGAAAGAACTCTGAAGTTAGATCTGACAAAATGTCATCAAAAGAGAGAATGAAGTTGGGCAAAAAGCAGATTTAGGAGGAATGAGTTGAAGGAGCAGCTATTTCATTTCAAAGGCATGAATCCAAAAACCACAGATCCTAAGTAGTTGCCAGATAAAATAAAATATGTCCAGCTAAATTTGAATTTTAGATAAGTAAGGAATCATCTGGGACATATACACAAAAAATTAACTTGTTTATCTGAATTCAAAATTAAGGCTTCTGTGTTTTTGTTTGCTAAATGTGATAACCCTAATAACTCTGGCCCAACTGCAAATATTCTTCCCTATATCGTCATAGACTGGGCATGGTCTTATTCCAACAATAAAAGCCAGAACTAGTTTTAATAGTTTATAAAATGTATTAGAATGAAGCACCTTCATAATCCTGAATCAAAAATACTCCTGTAAAAATCCCAGTGACAAAAATCTTTGGACAGAAATCTGACTGCTTTTTCCTATTTCTCCAATATATGCCTTTCTCTCGGGGTGATCAGGTACAGGGGTTCCTTTTATTTGATTGTGAGAGCAAGAGACACTTCAGAATTTAGTGAAATGCTTTTCCATTGGTCTGGCTCAAAAAGGCGAGACATGTGGGGAGGGAAGCTTGTAAGTTATAGGTTGGTTTTACAGTTTTTTAGGATGCTGATTAAACAAGGAAGGTTGCTGGGACCAGCAGTTAGCGTAATGGCTATGTCACTGGACTCCCACGTAGTTGACCGCGGTTCACGTCCCGGACCCGGTGGCTTAAAACTCACACCGGGCCCGTGTGTGTGTGTGTGTGTGTGTGTGTGTGTGTGCGCGCCCAAGATCCTGAGAGGAGAATGGAGAAGGGATTGTACTGTTGCCATCCCCTGGGGGGGGGGGGGGTGATCTCTCGCTTTCTGTCTCTCTGTCTCTTTCTGTCTGTCCGGCTAGAGCATGCGCCTTATGGCAAAAACCTCTCCAAAAAAAAAAGAAAGAAAGAAAGAAAAGAAGGTTGCAGAGATCATAAAGGAATGTACTTTAACAGTGATAAGGAGGCGAAGAATCCTGTTATCAATGGGTCAAAATGGTGTGTTAATGTTTGAAACCTGACTTCCTCTAAACCCTCTGGAAAGGATTTAGGAAAAAGCAGTCAGACTTCTGTCCACAAAATAAATGCTTCCAGGAATCATAACTGCAAAAGTATGAATGAACTAAAGATGGAAATATTAAAATGAAAAAATGTTGTATTTAATAAGAAAGCAATGTTAAGATACTTTTTTTTTTTTTTTCAAATCAAGAGTGACCTGCTTCAGGTTATTATGAATTGGATGCAAATACTTGTAAAACTGCAACAAAACAAACAAACAAAAAAAAAACCCTTAGTCTTATCATTTAAATTTGCATTGCAGGCAATCCTTACAGAAGCTTGTTTCCAGGAAAAACAAATTTTAATAAATCACATACCCTGCATTGTACTCTTCCCAGAATATGTTTGATATTTTTTCAAATATGAAAAGCCTATTTATGTCATATTTGGGATAAAATGCCTTGGTCCATTTTGAACTTCTATAAAAAAATGAGACTGTGTAATTCATGAAGAATGAAAATTTATTTCTCACAGTTCTGGAGGCTAGGAAGTCTAAGATCGAGGCATTGGCATCTGGTGTTTGGTGAGGGTCTCCTTGCTGTGTCCTCACATGGCAAAAGACAAGGGCAAGAGAAAGCAATATGCTATTTGAAGCTCTTAAGGCTCTTAGTCCCATTCATAAGGGAATAGCCTTCATCGCCTAACCACATCTTAAAAGCCCCACCATGTAATACTATCACATTGGCAACACCTGAATTTTGGGGACAAACCCATTCAAACCATAGCAACAAAGATTAGGTACAAAAGTTTTTTTTAAAGAATTATTTATTTTAATTTTATTTATTCAGTAAATTACTTTAATTTGACCAGAGAGAGACAGAGGGAAAATGAGAAAGCAAAGCACCAGTTCTGGGACTCAAACCGCCGTGGTCAGCCATGTAGGAGTGTCCAACGCCTTAGTGACCAGACTACCTGCTGGCCCCCATGTACAAAATGATTTTTAAACTCTTGCTGATTTGAAGCTTTAATTCTCTTCTATCTGTTAACTATGACGCCTGTGTACTTGGTGCGTTACATACACCATAAACACAGTTTGTTTTGTAGTGGAAAGTATACAGAATGAAATATACTAACCTTGTGTTGTTGTACTTGGCGTTTTAGGTCTTCAAGATCAGGTCCTAAGGGCTCTTCCTCCATTTTCCTTGTTCTCTCTTCTGTTTTTGTTAACCAGTCATTTAACTCTTTCAGTTTCTGATTCTGGAGATCCATTAGAACTTTATGTAAGCTGAAAATTTGAAGAAGAAACAAAGGTCTATTATCTCTATTAAAGAAATTTTACTTATTATTACTAAACTTATAACTAGGTAAAACAGTAGATATTCATCATTATGGCATGTGCTCAGGTTTTAGTATCTGTTGGACATTAAGAAGGTAATATGAGGACCAGCAGGTGGCATAGTGGTTAAGGTACTGAACTTCCACATGGTCAACCAAGGTTCAAGTCCTGGATCAAGTGGCTTGAAAATCATGCCAGGCACATGTGTATTTCCAACATCCCAAGAGGTGAAAGGAAGAGAAGGGACTGCTGTGTGTCCATTCCCGCCGGGGGGTGATTTCTCACTTTATCTCTCTCTGTCTCTCTCCAGCGAGTGCATGTAACTTATGGCAAAAAATATTTTTTAAAAATTAGAAGGTCATATGTAAAGCCCACTATCAATCACTTCTGAGACTATTCTTTCTCAGTCTTATTATAGTTCATACATCTCAACGGATGGAAAGTTTCACATAGCTAACTAAATGTGAACATGCTAACTATACTGTGAGAGATCTCTGGTAACTGAGTTAGCAATATCCTGGCAATCATTTGTTTCTGTTCCCATTATTTGAGTATGTGTTGGCTAAAGATGACCACAAATTCTATTCACTCTTCACATGAAGTGATGGGGATCTATCTTCCATCCTCATGAATGTGGTCTTGCCTTTCAATTTGTTTTGTCAGTAGAATGTGGCAGACTTGATATTGCACAAGTTCCAAGTGTAGGCTGTTAAGAGAACTAGTAGCATCTGTATTTTCTTGGAGCCCAGATTCCATGACCTAATGGAGTCCAGGCTAGAGACCATGCATGCTTAGAGACCACTTACAGAGTGATCTTGGGAGATTAACTGCTATTTTAGAAGTGAGATTCCAAATGAATGCAGCCTAAGGCATGGCCCCAGAACAAAACAACAACCTTGCTGATTCCTGCCTATATTCCCGATCTACACAATTATGGTGAAATCATAAATTCTTATTTTTAAGAATAAGAATTTAAGTTTTGAAGTAATTTTTAATGCAGAAATAGATAAGTGAAAGTGGTTTTTGTTTTGTTTTGTTTTGTTTTAAAAGATATACAAAATTGTGGGCTGCATAATGGATTTAAAATCCAAAGGCCTAGGTTCACAGGCCAGCTATATGCCCTACTATCAAATTCTTAAAAATTTTTTAATTGTATTTCCAGCATCAGGGATGTAATACATTTGCTTAATAATCACACAACTTTACGGTAAGGATGAAAATACAAATTGAGGCTATTCACCCTTTAATTGAACCAAATGTTTCGAGGTTTTTTTTGTTTGTTTGTTTGGTTTTTTGTCACGAGGCATGTATGTTCATAGACAGAGAGAAGTAAAGAGAGAGGTAAAGTACGAAATCGCCCCTTGTAAGGGATGGCCATGCATCAATATTTTTGCCTTCATTCTTCTCCTGGAATTTTGGGTACACATGCACAATTTCCCAGTGTGATTTTCAAGCCAGCAAGTCCAGGACTTGAACTATGGTAATGCAGGTGGAAGTCCAGTGCCTTAACTGGTATACCACCTGCTGAACCCAATTTAAGCAAAGTTGGAGACTCAAATAATACCAGTTATTATCCATTTTATGGAAAGTATTCTTTATGAAAGTCGTATTGAAAGCATTTTTAGAAACCATAATATATTGAACACTGATTTTATAAGGAGGACATAATTTGGAATAATAGTTTATTATTCTCATTTAAGAAATCCTTACCAGAAATTTACATAAATTAGCACATTTAAAAACACAAATTATACACATAACAGAGTTTAAAATAATTCAGGTTGCACCATTTATTGACATTATAGAGACACATTTACCCTGAGGCACATTGCAATCAGAAATCTGTGCAAACAAACTTTGATCTATCGAACTAAAAAAGTAGACATTTTCCTTTACCGGAAAACAAAGGAAATGAGGCATCCATTTAAGTGAAAGTAAAAAATGAAAGTTGTTATTTGTTACCTCTTAAATAATGAACACCATTTTAGCATTTCAAAGTATGTAAATCTGTCACTTTATTGGTTCAGTCTATCCTTTGACCTGATAATATATGATTTCATGAGAATTGGCTGTGATAACATTCCTTCTTTTTGTTGTTGTTACGTTCTGCTAAAATTCTAACATTTTAAGAACCAAAGGGGGGGAAAAATACCTCATTACTCTACTTAAAAGTTTCAAGTCTAACACATATTTATTAGAGTGAGGAAGTGATTTCATTGTAAAAGAGTATGTAGTCATTTTGCTTTTGGACATTCAATTCCACAAATATTTACCGAGTTCCTTATCTACACAAGAAACTCCTGTTTCTTAGGATTAGACAAATGAAAATGCCCATCCTCATCTTCAAGTAGCTTAGAGACTAATACAGAAATAGATACATCAATAATTATAATATATTAAGAAATTATGATTAGCTTTATCTACATGTTGGAGAGTATACAGGGAGAGGCTTCCAGTTGACCTGTGGTTATGGTCATCATAGAACACATAGCATGCGAGTTGAGACTTGAAAATGGTTTCATGTACTTATTAAATAAACAATTTTTTTTTTGAGAGGTTTTTCGCTATAGGGCGCGTGCGCTCGCCAGACAGACAGAGAGAGACATAGAGACAGAAAGCGAGAAATCACCCCCCAGGGGGGATGGTCACGCCGCAATCCCTTCTCCTCCATTCTCCTCTCGGGATCTTGGGCACGCACGCACACGCGCCCGGCGTGAGTTGTAAGCCACCGGGTCCGAGACACGAACCGCGGTCGACTACGTGGGAGTCCAGCGACATAGCCATTACACTAACTGCTGGTTCCCTAAATAAACAATTATTGAGTACCTACATACTATAGGTAGCAAAGTAAGACCCACCCACATAGCTGCTTACTGTCCTGGAGCTTACATGGAGAAGGAGAAGAGGGAAGGGCCTCAGATAACACATATAGCTCATTAGGCTATTAATTAATTATAACTGTGGTCATGCTATGAAATGAGAGAAACTGAAATGAGCCTGTAAGGTAAGGAAAGGCTTTTTCGAAGTGGGGATATTGTAAAAATTCTAAAACTTGAAGTAAGAAATAGTGAAGAGTTAGCACTAGACATTTTCCAGAGAGAAGAAACCACCAGTGAAAGGGCCCCGAGGCATCACAGAAAACTAGGAAGACCAGTGCAAGTGAGTTGTGCAATATGCCTAAACTCATCCATGAGTCCTGGGAGGTTGCTTGTCCTATGCCTGAAAATATAAAAATGGAAGTTCCCGTAACATTTTATGTTTGGTCGTGGTTTTATCTTACAAACCTGAGCTCAGGAATTAACCAGGAAGAACTCACGCACCCATAAGTCTTTAACAGATGGAATATAGAAATGTATTGTGAGGGGTCCTTGGGAGTTAAACCAGCATGGCTAAGTGTTGTAAGGTAACTTGTGTGGTTCAATATTTTAATGACTGTTACAGTCACATCAATGTTTTCTAACTAAATAGAGCCTTTTTTTTTTTTTTTTTCTGTCTAAACCAGTGGTTCTCAAAGTGTGGTTCCTGGACCATCATCACCTACCCATCCCATGAGAACTTGTTAGAAATGCAAATTAAAAACACAAAGTCAGGTTGCCCTTACTCAGACTTACTGCAACTCTGAGATTGTGTCTAGGAATCTGTTTGTGTAACATAAATAGATGATCATGGTGCACAATCAAGTCTGAAAATCACTGCTCTAAATACCTTTAATGCATATCAATAACTCACCCAAATTCTACACTGGCCAATATATTATTAATAGTAACATTAATGGAAGGGCAACTGCCAATGCCCAGGGAGTTATTAGGAATTATTTTGCCATGAGACAATTCCATTCTCATTTTTACTTCACCTCCACTTACAGGGAGAACTGTGAACATCAGTTGCATAAGAATGGACTCTGACTTGAGGCTCCAAAGGGCCGAGATTTCATGTGTCTGAAGCCAAAAATGAACCTTGGAGTAAGTGTGAAAACAGTACACAAGGCTCATGATGGAGTGTCAATACAAACAAGAATGAAAATACAGGACATAGATTTCATTGTGGAAAGGGCTCGAGAGGATGTTTTAACTGAGTAAATAAATTTTTCTTTACTATAGGCCTTGACTAGAGATTAAGTAGTAGTCCATAAATGTGATTGGGTCTCATATTAATGGAAAATAACTCTTAACTATTGTTACCAATAGTTAAAAATCATGAGATATTGCTTAAAACTTCAAACCTGGTTAATTTTGATAATACCTAACAAAATTTAGCAACTGTATACCTACCTTCCCATATGGCAACAGTCTGTAAAATGGAATGTCAGTTGTTTATTGTATTTTACATACTATGTATGAGTTCTCCAGTTTGCCACAGCCCCCACCACTCCTTATCCTCTTCTTTATTTGTAAGACAGAAACCACCCCACATCTGAAAGGGCTTGCAGGTCGTGTTTACCTATTCCAAAGAAGTCACCCAGAGGTCCCACAGGCAAAGAAATTAGTTTATTTGACTTAAGGGAGAAGAATCCACACTTCTATGTAGTGCTACAAGTGGCTTTATAGCTTTCAGAGCACAACAAGTTTGGGCATGTGCAGTCTCCTCAGACTCTTACAGAGTTTTACAATCAACTAATTTTTCTCCCCCAGCTCAGCTGCCTGCACTCTGCAATTCATTACCGGGGTCATGTTCACTCTTCAGAGCCCAGTCTTGGCTAGAGGTCACTCTCTGAAAGAGGCGGAAGAAGGAAGCCAGATATTGAGCATGGGGAGCAGTCTATATCTGGATGATACCCCACAATACTCAACTTGCCTCACTCTCTTAAGTTATCTTTCTGGCTCCTTTAATGAGTATTTGGAGTTGATGGCTCATGATATTGATCATGCAGTCTCAAACTTAGATATGCATGTGGACCATCTGAGGATTATGAGTTAACCTTAATTTGAGGGGGGTTGGGTCAGAGTACATTAATTTCTTTCTTTTTCTTTTTCTTTTTTTTTTTTTTTTAGGAGATTTTTGCTATAGGATGTGTGCACTCGCTAGAGAGATAGAAAGACAGAAAGCAAGAAATACCCCCCCCCCTCGGGGGAAGGTACAGCCATGCCATAAACCCTTCTCCTCCATTCTTCTCTTGGGATTTTGGGTGCATATTTTGGGCACCTGATCTGAGTTTTAAGCCACTGGGTCTGAGACTTGAACCATGGTCAAATATGTGGGAGTCCAGCGATATAACCATTATGCCATCTGCTGGTCTCCAAGAGGATGTTCATTTCTAACAAGCTTACAGGTGAAGCCAACGTTGCTGGGTCATGGAATACAGTTTGAATAATGGGAGTCCAGGTGAGAATACTGTATATTGCAAAATCGCTGCTAGATGTTTTAAGCTCGGCATTTGATCTATAGTTAGCCATTGCTCAGATTCAGAAGATTAAGGAGACATAGATTAATCTAATACTGACAGGAAAATATCAAAGAGCATCAGATTCAGGATTTTCAATCACTCCCTTTAATTATTTATCCAGATTTACAGAGTTGATAGGACTGTGCTCTCTTTCATTGACCCCTCATGATATTTCACAGTGAATATTACATAATTAGGAAATAGGTTCCAACCAGTTATTGTGTCTAGTGAACAATTTACTTAAATGATGAGTCTCTAAGAAGATAGGATTTTCATAAGGATGAAACTTACAAAAAACTGAGCAAAAACTATAAATAAAATTTTTAAAAATCCACTGCCCATCAAAAATATGAGTTTGTATTTTTCTTGTTTTCATTTTAGTTTTTTTCAAGAGGTCATTTAGAAAATAGATGATGTTCAGATGGAGAACCCTCTGTGAAGAGCTCAACTTTAAATACTTTTCTTGTGGATTTTAGGAACAATTATTTCTCATATAATATTTAAAAATGGTTTTGCTTTTTGTTTTTGTTACTTTAGATTCTCTAAGTGGTCTGATTGGTCCTTATTTCTTTCGTTTGGATTATACAAAATAATTAAACAGGCAGTAAAAAGTGTTATGCTTTCTTCCCTGAGCACTGCGAAGAGAGAGCATCAGTAAAGTGCCCTTTGGCCATCTGAGTGGTTCAAGTTCCAGACCCAGTGACTTGAAGAACACACTGGGTGCATGTCCGTACATGCCCAAAATCCTGAGAGGAGACTGGATGCAAAGGGACTGTGGTGTGGCCACCACCCTCCAAGGACAACTGCTCACTTTCTTTTTCATTCTCCTTCTCTGTCTCTTTCTGGCGAGTGTGCACACCCTATAGCAAAAAGTATAAATAATTTTTTTAAAAAATCTACTACCCACCAAGAATATGAGTTTGTACTTTTCTTGGTTTCATTTTAGTTTTTTCTCAAGAGGTCATTAAGAAAAGGAAGTAAATATCAAAGGAAGAATGTAGTATAAATATATGACTAGCGGTAGAATGGAGAGGTGGTAGAATTGGAATAAAATAGTGCAGGGCAGGAGTCAGTACTGACAATATCTAGAGGCAGAAGCCTGTCAGTACAAGATACCAGGCCCTACTGCAGTCAACTTCCAACCATTAAGAGTATCTGAGGACAGAGCAAGGCTAGTAAAACATAAATTGAAATGCCTGAGCATTTGATGGCACTAAGGAGTTACAGACTTAATGTTCTCTAGAATTACCCCACCTGGGCTTTATTGTTATCTAAGATGACAGACATCCTTATGGTTTTATCCAGTGCTCCTCAAACTTTAATGTGCATACACATCACCTGGGGAGTATGGCAACCTAAGCTGATTCTAGGCCAGTAGATCTGGAGTGGGACTTGAGATAGCATTTTTAAACAAGTGTCCCGGGGGGTGCTAGTACTGCTGGTCCATGGATCACACTTTAAGAAGCAACGGTATAAGTCACATTGAGTTGGGTTTTTTATTAGTTTCAGTAAAAGGCATTTTTCTAATAATTTCAGTAAGTATCTGTCTCACTCCACACCCCATCATGGGAACACAACTGTACGCACATGCAGGAAATCAGTGGGAATGTCAGTTTTGCTTTACAGAAACTCTGTAGGAATGACAGAGGCATTTATTCTCTAACAAGTGCTGTCCAACAGAACTAAGCACAATGATGTAAACACTCTGCCCTATCCATTATGATAGCCATTATTCAGGTAGGGCAATTGAGCACATGAAATACAGCTTCTGTGACTAACGAACAGAATTTTTAACATATTTAATTATAATAAATTTAGGTACAAGGCTGCAATGTTGGGTATCATAGGTCTACATCTATGGTTAATTGGATTGAAAATAGCAAAAACCTCTTATTTGAAAGTCCTTATCTATACTATTTCTTATCTCCTGCCATATGTATAAGAAATGATATCCTTAGTTCAGGAATCTATCAATAGCAATGCAATTAGATAGGATTGCTTGACGTTTTCATTTACTAGACACATTTATAAATGCAAAATGGTACACAATTTTATTCATTTCAGCCTATATTTGATAGTCCAAATAGTGTTTCCTGGGACTTACCCAAATATATTACAATCATTTATAAAAGTATTTTGTAAAATTATAACCATATGCTAGGCACTACACTCATAAGGGTGTAGATACATAGACTTTATAAATCCAAGAGGATTACAATAAAAAAATTTTAATTTACCAAAAGGAATGAGGACTTTAGGAAGACAGATCTTTCAGGCCCAATTTCTAACTATTCACAATTATTTTCTTCTGTGCAATTCTCAAACAAGAAACACCACTAATGAAAGGAGGTAAAATATTGTTATGAATGTTAAGGCCTGAAAAGAACCACCAGCAATGTTCAATTAGCATGTCTTACATGCCAAATACAATTTCATGACTTAAGTTGGCAATAAAACCTATATAATTTGATTTAAGGGAAGGCTACTGGCATGAACTAAAGAGACTGAATTTTTAATGCACTGTTCACATTCAAATATATACCACTGAGTGATTAAAATCACACTGACAAAAATTATAGTTAATTTATTCAAATATATGGTTTGAAAATATTGGCAAAGTGATTATAATAGATTGTCTAGTTTTGACTTTAGCACAGTTGTTTACATGTAACTAGATGTGCTTCCACAATTCTGATGTACACTTAAATATATAGTTATTTTAACCTACTTGTTGAGCTTTATTCCTTCTTTATTAAGAAAGTTACTGAGGCTTTTTTTTTCCATAGGGCTTGCATGCTCACCAGAGAGAGACAAAGACAGACAGTGAGAGGCAAAGTGAGGAATCACTGCCCAGGAGGGATGGCCACACCACAGTCCATTGTTCTCCAGGGATTTTGGGCATGCACACAGGAGCACCCAGATGAATTTCAAGCCACTAGGTCAGGTACTCAAACTGCAGTTGGCCATGTGGGAGTCCAGCCCCTTAACCACCATACCACCTACTGGCTACTGGCTCCAATTGAGGTGATTTTGAAGTCCAACTTTTATTTAAACTATCACAGAAAAATGAATTAGTAGAATTATGTCAATAATGTTTTGATGTGACTGGCTCAGTGACACAGTGCCAATGTGCTGCTTAATCAAAGCTGGATCCATATGGCAGATCTGGGTTTAGTTTTGGATCAAGCTATGCATTGGGCATGTGTGCCCATTATCCTAGTTGGGTAGGGAGAAGGTGAGTGTTGAGGGGAATTGTGACATGAGACTTTGTTGAGGCTGTTTCTCTTTTGCTTTCTTTTTCTGTATCTCACTCTCATGAAAGAAAGAAACTTAAAAAAAAAGTCTCAATATAAAAAGTGCGGATTAGTATCACTGACAGAACTTTTCAGACTGATGATCAAACCCCATGTCTGAGCAATTCAATTGGAATTCCCTAGGGTTGTGTCCAGGAATTGGTCCTTTTTAAAACTCTCTGGCCATGTGATTCTGATGAATATCCAGGGTTGGATATGACTGTGCTGGATGTTCAGGACTCAGCCATAATTTTTCACTTCAGCCTTTATTTTTTTAACTTTATTTATTTATTTATTTATTTATTTTAATTTGAACAGAGAGGGAGAGAGAGAGTGAGAAAGCAAGCCACCAGGTCCAGAACTTGAACCACAATAGGCCATGTGGGAATCCAGCACCCTTAACCACCTTGCCACCTGCCGGCCCCTCACTTCAGCCTTTGGGAGCTCACAAGTGACAAATGTTTGTGGAGCTGAACCCAGGCATCATGGCCCATCAGGATTAATAAGAGACAGATGCACAAAGATGACAAGGAGGCAGAAAGCTTATGAAACTTAAAGATGTCTTTACCTATTTATGTAGCCAGATGGCACATGTACTTGCCAGAGAGAGAGAGACAGAGGCATAGAGAAAAAGGGAGAGGAAGAAAGCACCCATCATGGAGAATGGTCACACTGCAATCCCTTTTCCATTTCTCCATCCTTTTGGGACTCTGGGCATACATAACTGGTGTGCTTTTCAAGCTGCCAGGGCCAATATTTGAACCATTGGCAGCCATATAGGCTCTAGCTCCCCAAACCACTAGGTTACAGGCCAGCCCTTTACTTATTAATAAACTAATAATACTATAGACATAATAAGCAACCTATTAAGTATTAATTTTGACCTTAGCAAGTTGAGACTTCTAAATGTAATTCTTCTAGAATCACAAATTATATTTCTCCTGTGTCAGACAATGGGGATATTATTGTAATCCTACTAATGTAGGAACTGATATTAAGTGCCTATTTACAGGTGTGGACAAAAGGCAAGCAAGGGGAGGAGGGAGATGGGAAAATTAGGTGGTTTGGCCCTGGGACCTGCTTCACCACCATGCTATACTGCCTGTACTAAAGTTAATTGTTTAGAGATCCTTTTCATATCTTTCTTCATTTCATCTGCAGCACTCCTTATAAATATGGCAAAATAGAAAAAGAAGGTCATTTGATGAGATTTTATAAAGAGACTGTCATAAGTAGATTATTTTACTCTTTTCAACCCAATGAAAATTACAGTTGTTACTGTAAGACAGTTGTCCTTCCCATCAGATGTCCTTAAATGACAGAAAACACAATACACTTTGAGACTTATTTTGCCTCCAACATATGGTAACAATGTCAAATGAATGACCAGGTATTTTAAATATTTATGGTATATCATTAAATGCAGGGATCAGAAAACATGATATATTCTAGGCCCCAAAAGGCAAAACACTGTTTTAATAGAAGAAAGCAGTTATCGGTTTTTTCAAAGAAAAGTTTCAGTAATGAATGTACAAATGTATGTAAAGGTTTTTTGTTGCATAGCAGTAATGAATAGGCCATGTGAAGCACATTAGTATTTTTCAACTCCCAAGGTTTATAACATTTATCAAAGCTCAGTGAATACCCTGTGAAATATAAGTTTAATATTAGAATTCAAATAGAACCAATCCCAAGATTGGAGAGTGCACATTCAGGTGGTATGGGTATAGACATTCTAGAATTCAAATCAAAGCAATCCTCCCCAAGGGCGTAAGGTTTCAATCACTATTATTGTCTCTACCCTGTCACCTTTACGACTGTGACCCTTGCCGCTATCATCCTCTAGTTCCCATGCTAAATTTCTGAACGTGTAGCCCAGGCATCTGTGGAGGTGGGCAATCCCTATTGCCTTCCTCTCCTCCTTGCTACAATAAGTAGATCCTCTTCCCTCCAAGTCCTGTTCATCCCTCACCAGACCCAGCTGCAAAGCCTGACAACTGGGACAGTGGACTGTGAGTCTTAGACAATAACTTAGTAGTTTCTCTTGGAGAATGAAGGGGCGCAAATGTCTAACTGAGGCATATAAAGAGTCATTTCGTTTTTTTTTTTTTCCCTAAAACTAAAGTATCCATCCTCTTCTCTAGCCATGAATTAGAATGTAATCATTACCTTCTGTCAATTCGAGCACATTGCTTTCCAACATGCATAGCTCACTTCTGCCACAGGACCTTTACCTTCGCTTGCTCCCTTTACCTTAGCTATCTCCATGGTTTGTTCCCTCCCTCTATTTAAGGCTCTTCTCACATATTCCCTCATCACAAAGATCTTTCCTGACAGGGACCAGCAGTTGGCATAATGGCTATGCCGCTAGACTTCCATGTAGTCGACCGTGGTTCGAGTCCTGGACTGCGTGGCTGAAACTCACGCTGGGTATGTGTACATGCATGCCCAAGATCCCGAGAGAAGAATGGAGGAGACAGGATAGCAGTGTGGCTATCCCCTCCGGGGGTGATTTCTTGCTTTCTGTTTCTCTGCCTCTCTTTGCCTTTCTGGTGAGCACATGTGCCTTAGGACATAAAATCACACATGATGTTTCACTCTCTAAATCTTCTCCTTTTTATCATTTAGCACATGATATATATATATATATATATATATATATATATATAATTGTCTCATCCCTAGAATGTAAGATCATTAAAATAGGGAGTCAGTTAGTCTGTTTTTGCCACTAAAGCATCCTCAGTTTCTAAAATAGTGCTGGGAACATAGTAGAAAATAGCTGTTAGAGAGATAAATGAAGGAATAAACTTAATTTTCTAATTATAATTATTTATGATGGTGAGAAACCATTGGTCCAAAAATGCACTTTCTCATTTTTATGAATTCCAGAGATGTGGCTTTCCTGTTTGTAATTTAAATGATAAGTGTCACATATTTTATATTATTATAACAAGGAATATCCACACTTAACTGCCTTAGTCCATGTTGATTTCATTATTTCTCTTAAGAATTATTTTATTTAAATTTATTTATTTATTTTAATTTACCAAAGAGGGAGAAAAAGGGAGAGAGAGATGGAGACAGAAAGTGAGAAAGCAAGCTGCCAAGTCCAGGACTCGTCAGCCAAGTGGGAGTCCAGTGCCCTTAACCACCATGCCACCTGCCAGCCCCTGATTTCATTATTTACAGAAAAAATATCATGGCTACATCCATCTGCAACCTGACCAACTGTCATGTTAACATATATTAACAACTGCTTTTTATTATTAGACTAAAAATTAAATGTCGATACTTGTATATTATTTTATTATACATTATTACACCAGAAACTTGCTATTAATCACCCATTGGAAATTGTATAAACATTTGAAGACTGAATGAAATATCACTAGCACTACTTTTGCAGTTTCTGAGAAAGTAATTAAAATATTTGTCCCATTCTTAATTGATTAAAAAGGCAGGTAGTGAGCACAGTTAAGTAGAGGTCTACAAAGAAGGAGTATGGATTTATACTACTGATATTTTAGCATTAATTCAGCTAGGTCAGTGCTTCTCAAAGTTATATTATTTAGGAATCACCTGGGATCTTGTTATAGAGCATATTCTGACTCTGCAGATCAGAGTGAGAACTGACATTCTTTGTTTTAAACAAGTTCTAAAATGATGCTGATGGTCCTTGGACCACCTTGACCTGTAAGAAAGTATCATTTAAATATTACTGGAAGAAACTTAAAAAAACAATTTACCAAAATGTGATATAAAAATCACAAGTAGGAATCTGAGATTATGTACCTTCAAAATGTTTACTGCAATAAATTTGATTCGAAGATTGGAACTATCTGAAGAATTTCATTCAGTTGTCCATCTATTCATTCATACATGCGATATGTTAGTCCTTTCCTTTGGGAAAAGACTGTGAGCTAAATAAACCTTGGGGAAAAAAGATAGATCCTTGGGCAAAAAACAACTCACCCATTTGTTGGGAACCTCCTTGCTCTATCCACTCTCACAAAATATCTCATTTCAAGGTGGCAAAACATTTGGGTGGGGGGAGAGTATAAGCCTGATTCATTAGACATATTAGACATAGTCAAAGTGTTGATGTGAATTGACAATTACTTCCCATGCTGCAATTTGTGTTTTCACCTAAATACTATTCCTATCTCTCTTCCTGCTGAAGTAAACCCGACATCACTTCATGTAGCCTTCTTATTTACTTGCTTTCCTTTTTTTTTTCTCTTACCATCACAAAGGCTTTAGTTTCAGCCTATACATCCGAACCACTATTATCAGAGAAGTTGATGGACCTTGCTGTGTGTACCTTTATGAGTCCTTGTAGGAGTGTCAGTAAATCTCTTTTGCTCTCTGCAGGTTGCATTCTTCAATCAAATTAATTAGTTTATCCATAGAGAAGAAAATCTTCTCTTGTCCTTATGCCAGTGTCTTCTTGTACTTCCACAGCTGGAAGTTTTGTCTTTTTATTCTATCTCCCTCACCTCCCCCAAGGGTATTCTCAGCATAAAACAAAACCAAAATTGCTATGGTTTTAATGTATTCCCCCAAAATTCGTGTGTTTAAACTTGGTTGTGATGGGATTAATCCGGTGAAAACTTAATCTGCTTATGGTATTGAAAGATGAGGCCCTCAGGACCAGCAGTTAGCATAATGGCTATGTCGCTGGACTCCCATGTAGTTGACCGTGGCTCGCATCCCGGACCCGGTGGCTTAAAACTCACGCCGGGTGCGTGTGCATGTGTGCCCACGATCCCGAGAGGAGAACGGAGGAGAAGGGATTGCGGCGTGGCCATCCCCCCTGGGGGGTGATTTCTCGCTTTCTATCTCTCTGTCTCTCTGTGTCTGTCTGGCGAGCGCACATGCCCTATAGCAAAAACCTCTCAAAAAAAAAATCTTGATGATGAAAGATGAGGCCTTTGGGAGGTAATTGGGATTGGATAATATCAGGGTGGTACCCCATGATAAATTCCTGGTAGCTTGCCCTCATCATATTATGAATTCCAGAAATGTTCTTGCTATTGCCCTCATCATGTTATGCTCTCTGGATCCTGCAGAGAGCTCTTACCAACAAGAAGGTTCTCACAGATGCAACCCCTTCACTTCACACCTCAAAATCTGTTAGCTAAATAAACTTCTATTCCTTATCAAATTTCCATTGTGGTGTTTGTTGGGTCATGAGGAAAGTCATGAAATTATTTTTCTGGTTTTCTATGCAAAAATGTGTCATGATTTTTCCAACAACCCAATTGTTGTTGGTGACAGAAAAGCAGGCTAAAATAAAAATAATTTGGCTTATTTTTTGTGATGGTTAATTTGGGGTGACAACTTGACTGGATTATGGAATACCTAGAAACCTGATAAAGCATTACTCTGGGTGTGTCGGTGGAGATATTTTAAGAGATGAACATGGGAGTCTGAGTGGAGTAGGGGAGAAGATCTACTCTAATTTGGGTGGGTACCACCCAGTCAGCCAAGGGCCTAGACAGAACAAATATAGAATATAGAGGGTAGGTTGGTTTCTTTTTGAAACCTAGATAGACTTTTGCTGCCACCTTAGACATCAGAACTTAAAGGCCATTTGCCTTCATACTCCAGAATTCTAGCAACCCTTTTTCCCCAGGTTCTCGAGCTTTCAGTCTTGGACTGAGGGTTACACCGCTGGCTTCCTAGCCTCTGAGGCCTTCTGTGTTTTAGTACCAGCATTATGGATATCCAGTTTGCAGATGGCCTATTGTGGGGCCACTCAACAGCCACAATCACATGAACCAATTATTCTAATAAGTTCTTTCTTATGTATCACATACATAAACTATTGGTTCTCTCTCTAGAGAAACCTGATTAAAACATCTGCAAAGATTTCTAATTTAAGCATGTCAATAGACAATGTCTTATTTTAATTATGAAATCAGTGACATTTAGTTTTCTTATTACAATTTCATAAACATTGTTAAAGATCTGTAATTGACCAATATGAGCATAGTGGTGCCAAGCTAGTTTGTGATTGTAAATGTATTAATGAACATATTTTTAGCTTTTACTTCATCATTATTATTATTTTAGGTTTTTGCCATACAGTGAGTGTACCCACTGGAGAAAGAGAGAAAAAGAGAGAGGGAAAGAGAGAAATCACCTGCCAGTGGGAATGGCCACACCATATTTCCTTCTCCTCCATTCTCCTCTCAGGATTTTGGGTGCATGCACATGCACACACATGCACACACACGCACCCAGTGTGATTCTTGAACTACTGGGTCCAGAACTTGAACCATGGTCGGCCATGTGGGAAGCCAGAACCTTAACTACCTGCTGGCTCCTACTTCATTATTCACACCATTAAAGTGCCAGAATTGGAGAAGGAAGAAATTATATTAGAGTGGGGTAAAAAAAAAAAAGGGAGGAAAAAGGAGGGATGTACATTTATTTTTTACTGGCATTCCTTTGTAAGCATGGTGTTAACTGTTTCAGTTGTGAAAAAATAAATTCAAATGTAATTTTAATCTTCCTTCTCATGATCCCTACTCTCACAGAAAAGACCCACAAGTCCTTTGAAAAAAAAACTGAGGGAGACAATTAGAAAAGACTGGAGAAAAGAGTAAAATGGGCATATGAGACAAACTGATATGTGTTTGAAATACTGATATGATATGGTTTAAAGAACTAATACAGTGTTATTTATGATGATGATTATTCTTGATGTTTTGTTACAATTTTGTAACCACAGGACATTTTTTTCATACATTATCTCAGACAATATCTTTTAGAAGCATGTTGGACCCATGGAACTTTTGCTATTTTATAAATCAGTAAACTGTTGATCACGGAGGAGAAATAAACATTTTACCCTAGTTAAAAACATGTCTTTCAGAATATCTGTCCTTAGCCCATAGGGAAATTAGAGTAGATTTTATGTAAGGTGGAAATTTTCTTGCAATTTCTTGTTGTGTTTGATAATTGTTAACGGTTTGTGGGTAGATAGTATGTCTTAGTTATAACTTGTATAAAGGTAGTGTCTTTCCATAAAGCCAAAGACATTTTGGCCATTCAAAAAGCTGAAAAAGGGGGCTAAAAAAAAGAGACATTATTTATAAATTAACTAAGCTAAGATAGAAGAGTATGCTCTTCACAACAGGTGATAGCCTGGTCTAAGACACTAGCATTTCCTATGTGGCTTATGGCACTCATCTAATAACTTTTTTCTCTTCTTCAGTGGCCTTACTGATTGATACATACATACATACATACAGATAGATAGATATAGATAGATATATAGATATATTTGACCTATAATGGTTATCTCTTATACTTAATCTAGAATTCAAAGCTGTTATCTTATACTATGCCTGAGACTACCATAAGTGATCTGACCCCTACGTATCTTTCTTATTTTTTTTAATTTAAAAATTTTTTACATTCAATCACCATGTATCATTACGTATATTTCAATCCCTTCGCACATCTCAGATATCTAACCTTCCCTCCTGCAACTCTGTAGTCCCACCAGCGTTTTGGTTGCTCCAACAAGCAAAACTATCTCTATTTTAGGGCATTTGCATTGACTGTTCCCACTGCCTTAAATATTTTTTCTTCCTGATCCACCAATAGTGATTTCTGCTTGTCGTTCAAATTTCAAATAAATAGTATCAACCTTTAAATTCCTTTCTCAATCATAAAGTTTAGACTTTAAAGTAGCACCTCAGCCAGTATCACATTACCTTTTTTTTTTTGAGAGGTTATTGCTATAAGGCACGTGCGCTCGCCAGACAGACAGAGACAGAGAGACAGAAAGCGAGAAATCACCCCCCACGGAGGATGGCCACACGGCAATCCCTTTTCCTCCATTCTCCTCTCGGGATCTTGGGCATGCACGCACACGTGTCCAGCATGAGTTTAAGCCACTGGGTCAGAGACTCGAACCTCAGTCAACTACATGGGAGTCCAGCAATGGCCATTATGGTAACTGCTGGTCCCATCACATTACCTTTTAATCTCTTCAGAAAATAGATTTTTATTTGATATTTTTCTTGTGTTCTATTTTCATTTACTGTCAGCCTCTCTAAACATAAGCATCCTAAGATCTGGAAACTTATCTCTTATAATCATTACTGTGTCCCCAGTGCTTTGAACTGTATCTGATAATCAAGGCACTCTATTAACATTTGTGATCAAATACTTAACAGATATAAGAATGTAAAGTTCTTCATTGGAAAAGGTGTATATGGTGATATCCTTGATTTGATTGTCATGTACTACATGCATACTTTGGAAAACCATATTATGTGCTATAGAGATGTAGAACCATTAAATGTGAATAAGAATCATAAAATAAAAATTCAAAAGTTGTAAATAAAGATTGTATCTGTATATATGTACTGACGAGTATATAGGATATATAATTTGATTTTTACTAGTAAATAGGTTGATAGATACTACTCAGATTTGCTAAATGTAAATGTTCATAGATTTGAGCTATACATTTATATGTATTCCCAAGAAATTGTCTAATTATTTTTATAAGGTATCAACTTAAAAATTCTATGGGGGCCAGATGGTGGTACAACAGTAAAACATAATGATCTGTGAGGCTGACCCATGTGGGAAAGTCCCAGGTTCAAGTGTGAAGACTTCGCTGAGTATGCCAGGTACACATGTGTCCATGACTCAGGGACTAGTTAAAGTTGGGGGATGGATTGCTGTGTTGAAACCCTGCTGGGGTGCTATCTCTTTTTCCCTCTGTATGTCTCTCTCACTCTTGAAAAAAATAAATGAATGAACTTAAAAAAAAGAATTCTAGCATGGCATTGGTTATACTCAATAATGCCTAGACAAATGTTAATTATTATTCCTCTCATCATGAAACCTAGCCTTAGGTAGGGAGGATGGCTTCTGACTGTGTCTATCTAAACTCTGTCTCTGGGAGAGAGAAGTAGCAAGTATGAACTAGGAGACAGCTGGTGGCATGGTGGTTAAGGCAGCTAGATTCCCACATGGCCAACCATGGTTTCCATGCCACACCTGTGGCTCAAAATAATGCCAGGCACACATGTATATGTGCCCAAAGTCCCAGGAGAAGAATTGGGGAGAACGGATTGCAGTGTAGCCATACCCCCTGGGGGGATGATTTCTCACTTTTCCTTTCTCTGTCTCTCTCTTCTCGGGTGAGTGCATGTATCCTATGGCAAAAATTATAAGTATAGACTAATTCATTTGTGCTTACTAGCAATCGACTACTCTGACATAATCATGTCTTTGGAAACAATAGGTGATATTACCAATTGCAGATAATTATCAATATGACCATGATAACAAAACAGGGTACAATTTATTTAATGCATTAAATAAAACATGTAATTATTTTTTTAAATACTCATAGCATCCTTTTGTCATAATCAATTTTTTTGATTCCTCTCGCCCAAAAAAAACCTGTCAAAATCAGGTTCAGAAAAGTTTACAGGGACCAGCAGTTAGCGTAATGGCTATGTCGCTGGACTCCCACGTAGTCGACCGCGGTTTGAGTCCCGGACCCGGTGGCTTAAACTCACACCGAGCGTGTGTGCGTGCGTGCCCAAGATCCCGAGAGGAGAATGGAGGAAAAGGGATTGCGGCGTGGCCATCCCCCCTGGGGGGTGATTTCCTGCTTTCTGTCTCTCTGTTTCTCTCTGTCTGTCTGGCGAGCGCACGCGCCCTATAGCAAAAAAAAACCTCTCCAAAAAAGAAAAGTTTACATAATAGCTTATCTCATTTAGCATTGAATAGGTTTTACACATGAACACACACAGTAAAAAGTAGTATGGAAGCCTCACTGTTAGTTACAAATTCTCATATTTCTGATTTTGCTTTGTTTAAATAATGTATGTAAGGATACTTTGAAATATCCATAAGAAAGACTTAAAACATGAGTTTATTTGGATGCAAAAATGTTGAATCCTTTTTTTAATAATATGCATTTTCCATGAACTTGTAGAAGATCCCTCGAATGTATATTTCAAGAAGTCATCCATTAAAGACTATGTGCTACAACTGGTTTCATATCAGTGTCTCATTTTAAAACTCTATAAGATATTTTAGCAAAAGTGATGCTGACTAAAAGGCTACATTTCTTGATATTCACTCTAAAAGCTTTAACATAAATCAAAGTCCTTGAATTTACCCTAAGGACAAACTAATTTTTATGTCAATCTTAGCTGAGTAGTAATATTGCCATTTTAGGATTCCTATTCTCCAATGGGATGGAGGGTAGGAATATTATAGTTTCACATCTGTGTGTGTGTGTGTGTGTGTGTGTGTGTGTGTGTGTGTGTGTGTTTTCTGTCTTCTGTCATTCTAATGGTAGATATCACTTTAGCAAGGAGATTTTTTGAATGAATCTTTAAAAAAATGTTATAATAAAAGATGAAAGACTTGGCATTTTCATTCCAGGTTGACTTCACATTTCCTTGCAATTCGGTCTCACACTGCATTTAATGAATTGGTTAGTAGAAATGATTAATGCCATAGTGTTAACTCCTATTGAATAAAGGGGGTACAGAAACAATTAGGGGCATTTAGCCTCCAGAAGAGGATGGCAAAATACAGTACACAAAGGAGATGACAGCGATATTACTATGGGAAGGACAGTGAAAAAGGAGGCGGTATTTTTAAAACTTTCTAATTTTGAGGTTGCTTTAGTTAAGTTGATCAGTGCAAATTGAAGTTTTTATTAATTTTTTTAAAATTTTAACTCTATTTATTACTATTATTTTCCAACCTGACGAGAGAGAGATGGAGAGAGAGAAAGGAAGCTACCAGGTCCAGGACTTAAACCATGGTTGGCCATGTGGAAGTCCAGTGACTTTAACTACCATGCCACCTGCCAGCCCTGCAAAGTGAAGTATTAACCTGAAGAATACTGGCATATGATTGTGAGTTGGTAGTTCTACAGCCACCTATGATTGATAAAAGGGTGGAGTAAATTGATTGATGTGTATGCACTGGTGGGGGTAGGGTGGGTAAGAAGGCAGAGTCAATAGTTCTAATACAACTATTATAACTCTCACCTCTGGAGTTAGTTGCTATCGTCATAGTGATCACAGCAGGGGGAAACGTCTATATGCATAGACTAGTATTTCCTGGCTTGGACAAAGATACAGTTATGAAAATTCTACCTTATAGATGCCTTATTTATTCTTTCAAAAGGCATGAGCTTAAAAATCTGCTTCCCCCCTCGCTATTGTCACACTATAATTTAGTATTGGAATAGCAATCCTCCCAGCATATCTAATGAGTTTCTTTGGTCCTATTTTAAAGCTTTTAATCTTCATAAATAATAGCTAAGTAAACTTAAGGCACTTGGACAATTTCTTTAGCTTAATGTATTCAAATCCACAGTTGGCACTTCATTTCTTTTCATTTAAAAATAAATCTATCTTGTCTCGATAGCTCTACATGAATACACACACCTAACAATATAAATCAAAGCAACACATTCAGAATGATGAAATCTGCTTGTTACCTTTAGAAGAAATATGCTATTTTCAGAAATGTCTCGAAAAGTCATTTTTGATTAAGTCAATATATATTCTTAAAATAATTCACAGTCATTCTGTACTTCAATAAAGATTTCCAAACACAGTCAAGATTTTTTTTCAAGAGGATTTCCATAAATAGATGAGTAACTCTTTCACATTTTCAAGGGCTTTTCCTTCAGAAGAAAACTTTCCTGTCAACTGTAGCTAATAGGTGATTTTATGTACATGATTTCCTATGGATTCTCTTGTGCCTTCTGCATTCACAGTTTAATTTTGGAGAAAATATTACCTATGCCAAAATTTTTGGCAACTCTTAGAGCATAGTTCTGTAGGTAGCCATCCATCTATCCAACCTCTCCACTTCAGTTACAAAGGCGAAAATCAAAATGTTATTAACATGAAAATCCAAACATAGTGACTCCTGAAGAAAAGTTGTGTGCCTTTAGGAATAAGCTGAGAATCTGGGCTTAACTATCAAACTGCATCAAAATGATAGCAAGGTTCCAAAAGTTATTATTTTTCTCAATTCAAGACAAATACTTACTTGCTTTGTTTTTCCATACTAGCTACCCTGAGGCATTCCCATCTTGAATTTAGGAGATTCATTTGTTCTTGTACTTCAGTTTCTTCATCTTCTGATAATTTCCCTGTTCCGATCAGTTGACTTCCCAATTGTAGAACATTACCAACTCGTCCCTGATGGGATGTCAAATCCATCATGTATCCCTGACAAAAAAGAATGAACAAATATAATTACTGCTATAGGTAAATCATTTGATACACATACACGTGCACACGCGCGCGCACACACACACACACACACACATCTATCCAGAAGGTAAGTGTGCTTGTCAGAGAGAGAAAGAGAGAAAGCATCCCCTATGGGGTGTAGTCACACTATAATTTCCCATTCCTCTACTCCTTGCCGTCAGGATCTTGGGCCAAGTAGTTACACATACCTAGTCTGTCTTCAAAGCAACTGGGCTGGGGTTTGATCCTTTGTTGGCTATGTTGTATCCAGCTCTCTTAACTACTAGACTATGGGGCTAGCCCATAAATCAATAACATTTTTCTTTTGCTTTCTTTATTCATGATAGTGTACAGGAGAGAGAGAGAGAGAGAGAGAGAGAGAGAGAGAGAGAGAGAGAAGAACCTTCCACAGGTTTGATTATGCCATAACCCCCTTCCTCTCTTCCAGTTCTCTAGCACTTTGGCACTTTGGATACTGGACACTTGCACCTGTGCTTGGCAAGTTTTTGGGCAGTCACCATGTGGTTTCCAGCACTGTAGTCTGGCCCACCACCACCTGTGCCACCATGGCTCGACACTAATACCATTATTAATATGAATTAAGGAAAGGTATTATTTTGGGTCACCTTTGCAGAAGCAGAACTTAAAATAAAGATTTTTTTTTTTTTTGGAGAGGTTTTCGCTATAGGGCACGTGCGCTTGCCAGACAGACAGAGACAGAGAGACAGAAAGCGAGAAATCACCCCCCAGGGGGGATGGTCACGCCGCAATCCCTTCTCCTCCATTCTCCTCTCGGGATCTTGGGCACGCATGCACACGCGCCCGGCGTGAGTTTTAAACCACCGGGTCCGGGATGCGAACCGCGGTCGACTACGTGGGAGTCCAGTGACATAGCCATTACGCTAACTGCTGGTTCCCAAGATTTTAGTACAAGTAATGTATTAAGGAAAATTCCCAGGAAGATCTGCAGGGAGCTGAAGGAGCAGCAAGGACAGCAGGGGAAGGGAATAAGCCAAGCAAGTGTACACCTCAGGAAAAGTCTTTCACTGAGGTAGTTCAGCCTGATGCCACCCAGGAACTCTGGAAAGGAGGTTATACTTCAGCATTGCCTTGACTCAAGAGAAGGGAGCTGGGCTTTTGTGTTCTCATATGAGTCACTGACTAACCAGATCTCAGCACCTTCAAGGGTGGTCTCGAAAGACAAACTTCAAATACTGGCTGTTGGAATCCCAAGCACATGAACATTTGTTTACATCTCAAAATAAAAACTAAACTTTAGTTGGGTAGTGGTTAAAGTGGCTGGATCCCACATAGTCAACCACATGGTTATAATCTCAACCTGGAGGCCTGAAAACGTGCCAGACATGTGCACATGTGTGCCCAAAAAGGAAGGAAAAATGAAGGGGGGATTATGGTATGACCACTCCTTATGGGTGTGTGTGGGGGGTGCTTGCTCACTTTTCATCTTTCTCTTTCTCTCTCTGGCTCTTTCCAGGGAGTACAAATGCCCTCTGGCAAATTAAAATAAAAAAGAAAATACCCGCAAAACACAAAACAACTAAATTTCTCAAATCTTACAGGAAAATGGGGGGAAAAGGGAGTTTTCCATTATGATGAGTCAGTGTTGGAAATCAATATTTTATTTTACCTCATGAGTATGAAATTGTTCTTTCACTTCTTCTACATCATTAGAAATCTCTCCTTGGGCTTGCAATGTGTCCTCAGCAGAAAGAAGCCATGACAGTACTTCTTCTAAAGCTGTTTGGTAGCTGTCCAGGTTTACTTCGGTCTCCATCAATGAACTGCCAAATGACTTCTCTTCAGCAGCTTCCGAATGCTAGACAATAAAATAAATTGGGTGTTATACAATTAGTGTCTTTGCAGACTGTTCCAGTACATTAAATGATAAATCGAATGAAATATTTGAAATGCTAGAAATGTCCACTTGCATTATCAGACACATAAACAGCAGACACATACAATAGTGATCCTGTATTTGAATATCCTCACAAATACACGCATTCTCAAATATCAGTCAAAATTCACACCAAATTAATTTTTTATTAATGCTCTTCTGGATTACTATAAAAAGTGAATTAGTATTTCCTCTCTTCACATTTCCTTGTAAATGCTGTGAATTTTCATCCACAGGAAACTATTTCTAGTTCTTATTGACAATCCTTCACATATACATTATTGGAATTATAATCACATGCTTTTGAAATGGTGTAAATGAAAATATTTCTTTCTAAGAGGCTCTAGGTAATAACATATTTCCAAAAGTTTACAGACTAGTAAAGGTATCAGTAAGTAGATAAGTGAATGGTGTGGAGAGAAATGTATATAAACTTTTTAAAAACACCTCTTAGAGGGAACCAGTAGTTAGCGTAATGGCTATGTTGCTGGACTCCCATGTAGTCGACCGCGGTTCGCGTCCCAGACCCGGTGGCTTAAAACTCACACCGGGCATGTGTGCGTGCGTGCCCAAGATCCCGAGAGGAGAATGGAGGAGAAGGGATTGTGGAGTGACCATCCCCTCTGGGGGGTGATTTCTCACTTTCTGTCTCTATGTCTTTCTCTGTCTGTCTGGCGAGCGCACGAGCCCTATAGCGAAAATCTCTCAAAAAAAAAAAAGAAAAACAAAAACAAACCTCTTAATAGTACAATGGTTTCTGTGAATTAGCCTTTATTTTCAGAAGGCCATATTTTAAATAGCAAGACATTATCTTAGGAGAAATAAAATGTGAAGTATTTTCTACCCAATTTAATTCATACCACATGAAGCAAGATTCCAAACAGTTGTCTTGGAATTTCTGTGAAGAACCTAAAGCTAAGGGACCAGCAGTTGGTGTAATAGCTATGTCACTGAACTCTCACATAGTCAACCATTGTCTGAGTCCTGCACCCGGTGGCTTAAACTCACGCTGGGTGTGTGTGCATGCGTGCCCAAGAGCCCAAGAGGAGAATGGAGGAGAAGGGATTGAGGTGTGGCCATCCTCCCTGGGGGGTGATTTCTCACTTTCTGTCTCTCTGTCTCTGTCTTTCTGGCAAGCGCACGTGCCCTATAGCAAAAAACAAACAAACAAAAAAACCTCTCCAAAAAGAAAGAAAAAAATAACCTAAAGCTAAGAGCAAAGTATATAAAGTGCCCAGAACTCTAAAGACAAGATGTGTGTCACCTATGAAGAACCTGCTAAGAGGTGATCACACAATTTGTCTCGCCATTCTTTTTTAAGAGAGATTTTTGCTATAGGGCATGTGTGCTCACCAGAGAAAGGCAGAAAGTGAGAAATCACCTCCCAGGGGGAATGGTCGCATTGCAATCCCTTCTTCATTCTCCTCTTGGGATTTTAGGCACACGTGCACATGCACCTGGTGTGAGTTTAAGGCACTGAGTCTGGAACTCTAACCGCAGTTGACTACTGGGAGCCCGGTGAGGTAACCATTACACCATCTGCTGGTCCTGCCCCAGTCTTAATTTACTATCCAGTGTATAGAGGAAGCAAGGTGGTTGATTAGAGAAATTTGGTGAGATGGGACCAGTAGATGGCTATGTCGCTGGACTCCCATGTAGTTCACTGTGGTTCAAGTCCTGAGCCTGGTGGCTTAAGCTCACGCCAGGCATGTGTGCTTGCATGCCCAAGATCCTGAAAGGAGAATGGAGGAGAAGGGATTGCGGCATGGCCAGCCACCGGGGGGTGATTTCTCACTTTCTGTCTCTATGTCTCTGTCTGTCTTTCTGGCAAGCACATGTAGCAAAAAACTCTCCAAAAAAAGAAAAAAGAAATGTGGTGAGAAAGGATTCCTTTAGAGTGCTGTGCATGGCCATAACATCTTGCCATCTGAAGTCAAGAAATAGAAAAAAGGTAGTTTCTATGATGCAGAATTGACCTATAAATCTGGCCATGTATTTGCAGAGATTCAGAAGGTATAGGATTGTCAAGGGACAGAAAGACCTGTTGGGATAACATGTGTCCGTTGTTTCAACAATAGGGCAGGGACCAGCAGATGGCATAATGGTTATGTCACTGGACTCCCATGTAGTCTACCATGGTTTGAGTCCCAGACCCAATGACTTAAACCTCACATTGGGTATGTGTGCATGTGTGCCCAAAATCCTGAGAGGAGAATGGAGAAGAAGGGATTTCTGTGTGACCACCACCCCCCCGGCAGGGGCTGATCTCTTGTTTTCTGTCTCTCTGGCAAGCAAACATATCCTATAGCAAGAAATCTCTCTCTTAAGAAAATAGGGCCGTTATCAAGGGCAAAAATTAAGGTAAAGAAGAAAGTCTTCTCAAGTTTTTCTCTGGGTAAAGTTCCATCATGGTAGGTTGCTGGGATTCAAAAATCTTGGGAAAGACTGCACTGAATAGTGTTTTATGCTGAGTGAGAAAGAGACAAACCATTCATGGTATTAAGCAGAGGAAATAAAAAAATGGGAGAAATATGTGGAGAGGAATCTTCTGTACATCCCAAATATTGCAAGCAAGCACTAGGCTCTAGCAGAGCTTTTTCAAAGGAAACAAAAGACAGTGCAAGATAACCAGAAACTATTTGAGGGTTTTCAGGATCCTGCCTAGAGAAAACCCAATCACTGATGGTTCTCCCTGGTATGAGCTGCCAGGCCCAACTTAATGATGTTTCTCTGATGCTTCAATTTCAGAAACTTTAATATTGTATATTTGTCCAGCTGTGATGGTAACAAAGCCTAGTGGTGGTTGTTGATGAGATCATCTCATCAAATACTGCACTCTTTTCCTGCATATAAAGAACTAGCAGAGAGATAGGCCATCCTGATAAGTAAAAAAATCACCCCAAGTCTAGTATTTCAGAGTTGAAGTGTTCTGAGAGGGCTAAGACCCTTGGGAACTCCCAAGAGCAAGGTGTCTCTCATCTCTCTTTCTCTAACTAGAATAATATT
Source organism: Tupaia tana (assembly GCA_026018925.1). NCBI lineage: Eukaryota > Metazoa > Chordata > Mammalia > Scandentia > Tupaiidae > Tupaia > Tupaia tana. Next base: position 140,700,747 of record JAKSZU010000009.1, on the reverse strand, counting down.
AACAATAAATATCAAAGTCAGCAGTAAGGCAGACAGTTACCAACAGTAGCCTGAGAGATGTATATAGATAGAACCAGCCTCATGGTTGTACAAACCTGAGCCATTGCACAGGGCCTTGAGCTCACCTATGCATCTCACTTGCTGCTGAGATATTGACATTCTTAATGTCTTTATCCTTGAGCTTGGATTTTATAAGTGAAGTCCAATGGGAAGATGAAGTATGCATGTGAGCAAAAGGGATAAGTGCAATGTGTGAATCTGCCCTATTTGCATACAGCATTTTCCATACCCCATGAGCAAAGATTTCTAGTGAATTCACATACGTGAGACTTTAGTAAAACTCAGAGTACAAGGTAACAGGGTCATGTCTGTGACTTAGTAAACAGAGGTACTGACAACTCTGGGAGATCATGCTTTCTCTTTAAACTAGATCTTGATTCAAATGTAGAAAGAAGACAATTCCAAAAACTGAAAATGACCAAGAAACCCTATCACATTTTCTTTTCTTTTTTTTTTTTTTAGATTTTTTCCCCCCATAGGGCACAGGTGCTCACCAGAGAGAGACAGTAAGAGGGAAAGTGAGAAATCATTCTGCTGGGGTGTGGGGGTGGCCATGCCACAATCCCTTCTCCTTCATTCTCCTCTTGGGATTTTGGGCATTTACACACATGTGCCCAGCATGATTTTCAAGCCACCAGATCCAGGACTCAAACCACGGTTGGCCAAGGGAGAGTCCAGCACCTTAAGCACCACACCACCTGCTGGCCTCGACATCCTTTTCTTACTAATGTCACTTTCTTATATTAGCCAACCACTTCTGCTTTATTAATGACATAGAAAGAAAGGAAAAGATAGGGCAACGTATAATTCTTTTCCATTTCCTTCCTTATTCATGAGTACAGACCATTGGTAGAATGTAGGCAAATCAAGAAGTGAAATAAAAACTGTTGAGTTAGTTATGCAAACTTTCCATCTTCTGGTAAGAATGAAATACTTATTCATGTACCAGCTACAAGATATGAATTATGTAATGCTGGTGATTCTGCATGAGTTAAATGCTCTTATATTTACAACTGAAATTGCATAATATGCCAATGAACAGTAAGAGTCCTGCCAATACTTTAAAGTTTTAATTTTCTTTATTCAGTATGATGTTAAATAGAAAATAAAAAACTGTGGCAAGTTGAGAGAGACTGTGGGACAAACAGCTGTATATTTTAGCAGCATTATTTTCCCCTCCCTTTTTTTTTTTTTTTTTTGGAGATGTTTTTGCAATAGGGTGTGCGCACTCATCAGAAAGACAGAGAGAGACAGAGAGACAGAAAGCAAGAAATCACCCCCCAGGGGGGGATGGCCACATTGCAATCCCTTCTCCTCCATTCTCCTCTTGGGATCTTGGGCATGCATGCACACGCGCCCGGCCTGTGTTTAAGCCACCGGGTCTGGGACTCGAACTGTGGTCGGCTACACGGGAGTCCAATGACATAGCCATTACGCTAACTGCTGGTCCCTTTTCCCCTACTTTTTAAACAAGAGACTCTGTATTTCATTTTTCACTGGACCCCACAAATTATGTAACCAGCCCTGGGTGCAGGTGGGGAAGAAAAAATTGTAATCCAATCCTGAGCATTTTGTCTTCTCTAGGTTATAGGTAGGAGGAGATGGGAGATTTATTATGTATGGTATAATGTGGTTGTTAAATCCAAGGGCTTTCAAATCAAACAGTGTTTGCATCTTGATTCTGAGCTTCATGAATTCTTGTGACCACAGAAAGTTACTTAGTCCTAAAATAAGCCTTAGTTTCCTCAACTGTAAAATGGAAACAATAATACTTTCCTAATAAGATTGTGTTAAGACTTAAAAGAGGGTATATAAAGTATTTGGCAGAATGCTTAACCTGTGTAAGAATCCAGTAAGATATGCTATAACTGTAATTATTTTTATCTGTATACATAAGAACCATTTGGGGGACCAGCAGATGGCATAATGGTTACGTCACTGGACTCCTATGTAGTCGATCATGGTTTGAATCTTGTACTCAGTGGCTTGAGACTCATGCTGGGTGTGTGTGCGTGGGGGCCCAAAATCCAAAGAGGAGAATGGAGGAGAAGGGACTGCGGCGTGGCCATCCCCCTGGGGGATGACTTCTTGCTTTCTGTCTCCCTCTGTCTCTCCAGCGAGCATATGCACCCTATAGTAAAATCTCTCTTAAAAGAAAAGAAGAAGAAGAAGAACCATCATGATGTCATCTTCCTAAGTCACTGTCAAGGTTTCAGAAACGGAAATTACTGTAGAAAAAGACTGGCCCACAAGCTTAACACAGCACACTTCCATCCTCTAAGACAATTGGTTTTGAAACTTGAATCACAGTCTAGCTCCCATTTAAGAATTTTTACAAATCATTAGTAATCTTAACTTCAAATATTTATTTCCAAATGATAAACTGCACAGAGCATTGTTATTCAACTAATGCAACATTGGATTTTACCATTGTACAGCTTGAATTAAAACATTATACATGTTATAATTTACTAATATTTACACAGGTTTGAATTTTTGTAGAAAACGTAAAAAGCATATCCTTATATTCAGGGGCATTATGATTAGTACTCAAATACTAAATCTAAAGTTTTATCTGAGGATATTCATAAAAAAAAAAAGCTTTTCAAAGATGACCTTATTAAAGCTAAATTCAAACATGATTAAGCTGTGTAAAATTAAACTCATTATTTATATCCATAAGTTCAACTATATATACGTGTGTGTATATATATATGTATACATGTATATATATATATAAATTCGTGTAAATATATGTAAGTTCAACTATATATATACACATATATATATATACATACACACATATATATGTATACATATATATATATATATTCAAATATATTGGGTTGTCAGAAAAGTTACAATGCATTTACTTTGCAAAAATACATCTATATACTCATGTATATATTAAATATATATTCATAGATCTAGAAAGTTGCATGTATAATTATGATCAAAATTATCATCTGAGTCCTGAGTAATTTTTTCTGTGACCATTATTTTCAAATGATAAGTCATGATTCATCAATGGTTCATGAAATCATTTTAGTGGATTATGACTAAGAAAATTTTAAAATTAAATAGAACAAAAAAATAGTAGTCTGTGTCACATATATTAATAATTAGTATTATTTTCTGAACTTTGGTTTCAGGTATGCATATATATGTTTTTATGTATATATGTATATAGATAGATGATTTGGGTTGTGATTACATTTTTGTGATTTTTTTCCTGAATTAATAAAACAAAATTGGAAATGGGTCTAGAATTTCAGACTAGATAAAGTCATGCAAAATGAAATTTGCTTAAATTCCACATTCGCACATGTTCAATAGCACACTTGGATAAAAACCACATTTTTAAAAATAAAACCATCTTTACCAGATCATTTGGAAATAAAGACATACAGAGAAGATTACACTTTGTTTCAGCAATCCAGAATATGTTTTCTTCATCACAGAATTTCATATTGTACCCTAAACTTGTGGCCAGTTTATATCTGTCATGGCATTTTAAGGAAATTTTCTAGGAAATATGATCTTTGCTTTTTATGGAAGATCTCTGCATAATAAAGACAAACAATGATCATTTCACAAATGCAGATACCAGTATCATCAACTGGAACTAATTTTTTTTTTCTCCTGTGCTTCCATCCTATTTTAATTTTAGTCTTTATCACAGTAGTTTATGCTTCTTTGCAGTACATTGGGCAAATAATGATTCTGATGAGAGGCATAACAATGAATGGATGAATCAATTCTGGTTGTTTTCAAAATTAAGAACCTTAAAATTTATTCAACACTTTTCACACACATCAGAGGCTTAATTACTGCCCTTTTGTGTGAGAAAGTACTAGACATTGTCACCTATGTTCCCTGAAGACATCGTTCATGCGTAACGGTGGAGGACTATGGGAGAAGGGCAAAGCAATGAGAGAAGACAAATGACTTAGTCCTGCAGTGTCCAGGACTACTACTGGAAACTAATTTCTAGTAACATTTTCTAGTAACAGAGAGAGAATATAATTGAAATATGAACTGTATAAATTCTATTACTAGAAATTGTCCTAATATAGAGTGATAGAGGTGACACTACTCCATATATCAACGTATTTTTTCAAATGCAATTTACTATCTGTCTTATCTTGCGTAAGTTATTTAATCTTTCTCCATCTGTTTCCCCATCTGTACAAGAAAAATAAAATATATGTATATGTACGTAGGATTGTTTGAAAGATTATTTATATGAGATAGTACATATAAAATGCTAAGCACATTCTAGATGCCAAGAAATGCTCCGTAATGCCTGTATTTGGGGGCTGATAGCCATTGAAATGGCAAATGATTTTTATGAGGAAACAGTTGAATGAGCTGTGTATATTTTTGGAAGCATGATTTTGGCAATTCAAGCTGAGATAAGTCATCAAATGGCTACATGTAGGTAGTGAAACCAGCAAGCCAGCAAACCACAAAGCTCTTAGGAAAATAGCTGGGACATTTCCAGAGGGTGCAATCTATCACTGAGTAGTTTTATATCGGTGATGAAACTCATCTATTTTGGCAACTTTCCCAAATTCAGCCTTAAAATGTGCTACAAGCTTTAACCTGGATAAAAACAGTTTTATTGTTCTTGAATGTATAAATGTTTCAAGAACTTTTGAGAATATTATCATTCCTAGTTCATTTAAGTGTGTCATACTTCTTTTTTTATAGAGTTTAAGTCAATTCATGGATGGTGAATTTTTTTTGTGTGTATTCTATAATCTGTTTATCCCTTGGTGAAAGATGATTTCAGAGCTAAAGGATTACAGAGGGATAACTAAGTGGTTCTTTTACTAAAGAACAGAAGAGTGGTTCAGAGGAACCAGGATTAGTATCTGGAAATATTTCCACTATGTTTCCTCAGAGATAGAACATGTAAACCAGGGTATTAAACAAAGTATGAAAAATGATTACAGAAATGATTTATGAGAAATTAATCCACCATGCAACACTGTATATGACATTCGATCTAATGATACCATTAAATAGGTGATTTTTAATATTGCTTGTGCCTGAAATACAGTTCAAAGTTATGCCCTAATGAGATTTGGGGGAAAATTATGGCCTGCTGTTATGGCAGTATTAAAACAACAATGACAGCAACAGCTACTACATATATAATAACAAAAACTACAGCTACCATTATGTACTGGGCACTTAGTGTCAGTCAATTTGCTAACCATTTAATATGCATTATATCATTTTCAGCACAAGTCAGGATGACAGAGAATAGTAGGATGAGAAAATGAGGACTGAAAATTTACGTAACTTCTCAAAGGCCACAAAGGAATTGGTGATTCTGGGATTTAAAGCCAGGTTGTTTGGATTCTAAAACGCACATCTTTACCACAATTTGATATATCTGTTTTAATGAAGAAAATTAATTCAGAATCCAGGAAATAGCACCTTTTAAAAATATCCTAATATGACTTCTTAAACTAACATAAAATGTACATTACACATACATAAACATATGTATTCTTTTCTTCATTTCTGCAAATTCAAAGTCAATAACTGAAATTACTAAGAAAATACCTGGACTCCAAAATATTCGTGAGTCAGAAATCAAATGTATAATTCAATTGACACACGCAGTCAAGACACTGATACTACACTGAAGAAAGGCATAACGGGGAACCAGCAGTTAGCGTAATGGCTATGTCGCTGGACTCCCACGTAGTCGACCGCAGTTCGCGTCTCGGACCTGGTGGCTTACAACTCACGCCGGGCGCGTGTGCGTGCGTGCCCAAGATCCCGAGAGGAGAATGGAGGAGAAGGGATTGCGGCGTGACCATCCCCCCTGGGGGGTGATTTCTCACTTTCTGTCTCTGTGTCTCTCTCTGTCTGTCTGGCGAGCGCACGCGCCCTATAGCGAAAAGAACCTCTCCAAAAAAAAAGAAAGGCATAACGGAGAGACAGCAATGGGATACAGTTCGGGTGGTAATACAGAACCTCTTTTTAAAATATTTTTTTAAAAACTTACTTATTTAATTTCATTTAGTATTATTATATTTTTAAATTTTTTTGCTATAGGGCATGTGAGCTCACGAGAAAGAGAGAGAGCAAGCTGACAGGTCCAAGACTCAAACCATGGTTGGCTACGTGGAGTCCAGAACCTCAGCCACCATGCCTCTTGTTCTTTTATAAGACAAACTAAGCTGATCACAAAAGAGTTGACAAGTACTTTCTGAGGGAAGACATGCACCGACACAGTTAAAACTTTGCATCTTCTATTACCTTCTCATTTGCCTTTGACGTTTAAAACCAGCAAAATTGATGCTTTCACTATTAAAGAATCTTTCTCAGAAATGCATATTGTGCTCAATATTACCCTATTTAAGAAGATAAAAGTCTACATCATTGGTACATATATGTGTGTATGTTTATGTGTGTATTTTATTTTTTCATAATCTTGTCCAAAAACCTAGTAAAGGGCTCTGAAACCAAAAGTTTTCATCTTGATACCTGGACAAAATTGGATATGGCAAAGACTGCTAGATTTCTGATATATGTCCTACCCTACTTCTTATATAGTAGTAGAACGTTTAGGGAACTATTTGGCTGTCCAGAATATAAACTACCGTTCACCTTTCCTTGAAGATAGGTGTAGCATGTGAACCAACTATTGGCCTGTGGAATCGGATTTTGCAACTTGTTTGTCAAAACCTAAATGGAATGGATATGCTTTCCTCTTCGTCCTTTCCTCCTTCCCACAGGCTGTGACACAGATATGGTGTGGTGAGCTGTCCTTGACCATGGGCATGAAGGCAGCATCCTAGAACAAGGCAAAAAACTTTCGGCCCCTGGATGAGCAGAGCGTTTTTATGAGACCTCGACTGTTCACATCTAGACAGTTTGAGAAACAATTCTGAAAGAGAAACTTTTTTCTGGTTAACTTGTTGTTTTGTCTTTATTATTGCCACAAAGCCTACATACAGCCCATCGAATACACTAACACATCCAAAGTTTCTATAAGCTAAGATTTTATTACGATGAGGTCAGACTGTGGTGCAGCAGTAAAATATGATGCTTTGTGATGCACTCTCACGTGCGATGGTTTCCAAGTCAAGTGCAGAAATCTCCCTAAGTATGCTGGGCACATACTTGCCCATAATCCAGTGGTGGCTGAAGGGTGAGGTTGAATGATGGTGCCAGACCCTACTGAGGGTGCTACATGTCTCTGTCTCTATTATGGAGGCAATAAACTAAAAGTATATATTTATAAGAGGTAATATGTGATTAGGTGATTATAAAATAAGCTTTCTACTATGAAATGTCTTTCTGATAATATGCCTCCTTTTCCTAAAACATACTCTCAATTAAGTTGCAGGTTCATTTTGTTTTATCATTTTTAATGCACACACCTTTAGATATTACACAAGCCTTTACATCCAAGAAGGCAGGCACTCTCCTGTGCCTAGCAGAAGATATAGAGCAAAGATAATTAATAAATATTTGCTGAAATTACGTTGTTTGGGCTAGTAGATTTTAATTTTCTCATTAAAATGTATGCTTCCAATCTAAGATTTCACATAAAATATGTTTCAACCAATGTCCATATATTTAAACAAGGAGTATCATGGTGTAAAATATTTGTGATTTTAAATATGTGCTTCTTTCCAATATTCTTTTTGATAATTCATCTATCTATCTAAAATGCAGATATGTACATATTTATTTTAATCTCTAATTTGTCTGTTTCTACTCTTTTATATGGCTAGGCAATCATTTGATTTCTAAGTTATTCTGTCTTTTATTCTTTTTTCTTTTCTTACTCTTCTAAAAATTTTTGTTTTGGATATTATAATCCACAAAGTAATAGAAACCATCACATAAAATCAAGAAGGAAGGAAAAGAAGCAAATCATTGCTATAACAAATTCTCCTAAATGAATGGAAAGTTAGAAAATAATAGAAGATTTAGAGGAAAAAGTACCTAGAACAATTTCATAAGCAAATATCAATTTAAATAAGCACATATGTAAGATTTGTCTTTTTTAAGTGTATTTACTTATTGAAATTTTTTTGCTATAGGGCCTGTGTACTTACTAGAGAGAGATGGAGAGAAAGAAAATGAGAAGTCACCCCCTCAGAGGGGATGGCCACATCACAATCCCTTCTCATCCATTCTCCTCTTGGGACTTTGGGAATGAATGCACATGCACCTAGTGTGAATTTCAAGCCACCGGGTCTGTGACTCAAACCATGGTCGACCATGTGGAATTCAGCCCTTAATCACTGCAGCACCTGCTGGCCTCGGATTTGTTTTCATTTTTAAAATGACATGGTTTAAATAAAATATTTCATAAATAAAAATAAGCTCCTATGTAAAAGAACTTTCCTAGAAATTTCTTAGATAGGGCATGAAGGACCCCCAGCTTAAGGATTTCTTTGTACACATTATTTCATATTGTTCTTACAACCTCACTAAGAAGGGTCCATATTTCCAAGATGAGGAAACTGAATTCACAACTATAAGGTACAAGAGGAGAAATGGGATCCCTATTAAAATACATTTCTTGTCATTCTGAGGGCCTAAGTGAATATTATGAGATTCATAGATTACAGAGAAGAAAGATAACCTTAAAAAGTCTGTATGGTTTTTAATATAATCTAGTAATTTTTAAAATTAGTATTTGGTTGGAATTCAGAGATGTTGGTAATTTAAACAATCAGGGATTCTCAAAACGTAAAAAAAAAAAGCAATCTAAATACCTAGGGAGACCAAGTAAATACCTAGTGTTACTTTTCTCAATCCTAAATTTAACAACTGTATCCATTTTCCACTTAATCCTAATGCAAAAATAGTGGGTCTTTATTTCAGCTTTTTATAAAAATCTTTTAAAAAAATTGACTCACTGGGTGATACTTTTAAAGTCAAAGAAATTCAAAAGTAAACAGCTTTAGGCAAGTGGTGCTCACTTACCAAAAAATTTCAAAACAGAATACGTATTTTTCATGGAACATATTATTACCCACATGAAGAAATTTTGCCACTTAAACAATAACCCCCCCCAAATGGCTACAGACTACAGAGTTTTCTATAACTATTTATAAAAACTATTTAACAGTGAACTATGAAGAAAATCTGATCATTATATAGTCCCATTTGACCATCTTAAAATCTTTGCTTTATTTCATGAATCATCATTTCATTTCATTCTTTCTTAGCTATATATTGATTTATTCTACAAGTCTACATTTTAGTCAATGAGAAGTTATTAGATTCCTCCAAAATATAGAAATTTATCTACACCTGCACTAATCCTAGCCTTTTCATTTCATATTCCAATGGATATTCTTATTCTTTCTATTATATAACCCAACTGTTTTTAAACTTTTTTAAAAGGTCACATAATAAATATCCTGTTTTTTTTTTTTTTTTTCTTTTTTTGGAGAGGTTTTTGCTATAGGGCGTGTGCGCTCGCCAGACAGACAGAGAGACAGAAAGCGAGAAATCACCCCCCGGGGGGGTGGCCACGCTGCAATCCCTTCTTCTTCATTCTCCTCTCGGGATCTTGGGCACATACGCACACATGTCTGGCGTGAGTTTAAGCCACCAGGTCCGGGACTCAAACCGCGGTTCACTACATGGGAGTCTAGCAACATAGCCATTACGCTAACTGCTGGTTCCAATATCCTCAGTTTTGTAGGCCACGACAGGCCAGTTGCACCTACTCAGCTCTGTCATTGTAGAGTGTGGAACAACAGGAACCATAGCTAATACATAAGGGAATAAATATGAATGTGAATCAATAAAAGTTTATTGACAAAAAGAGGTGGTAAGTTTATTTTAACACTCAGGCTATAGTTTACTGTTTCATTCTGTGTATTAAAAATTGATTGAGTTTCTTTCCTTCTTTCTTTTTTTGTTTTTTGCTATAGGGCACGTGTGCTTGCCGGAAGGACAGAGAGAGACAGAGAGACAGAAAGTGAGAAATCATCTCCCCTGGGAATGGCCACATCACAATCCCTTCTCCTCCATTCTCCTCTCGGGATCCTGGGCATGCACGCACATGCGCTCGACGTGAATTTAAGCTGCCAAGTCCAGGACTCCAACCACGGTCGGCTACATGGGAGTCCAGCGACATAGCCATTATGCCAACTGCTGGTCCCAAGTTTATTTCTTTCTTAGGTCTTAAATAAAATACGAATGTGAAGAGACATTATAACATGTTCTTGTAGAACCTCATTGGATTATCTCATTTACCTCTTAGGTTGCTATTGTCCATTTTGTAGACAAATCTTATAATGTTTCTTCATCCTCTAAACTTCTATAGAATTTACAATCAGAACACAAATATAATGCATTGAGGGTTTGCTATTTGTAATGAGTGATATAAGGATCCTACTAAATCAAATTTAACTTCACAATAATAGGAATGATCATTGTCTATACTTTATAGTAAGGAGACATAATTCACAGAGGTTAGAAACCTGCCCAAGGTAATAAAGTTAACACAAAGATAGGAACTGAACTTACAGAAACCTACCTACAATATTAACTACGTTGCCAGGACATTTTTTTTTAACTCAAGGAAATGGAAAAATTTACTAGAGATAATTAGATTTGTAAAACTGCATTTGAAAATTGAAATATAATAATGTGCCATATTTTATGTGGAAGTGATCATTTTAGGACTCTCATACACTCACAGACTTATTGATAGAATTCTCTCACCCCTAAACTCTTCTATGACCAATTTTATATGAATACAATATGATTGGCTTTAGTGCATAAATTCTGCATTCGCAACAGATAAATTACTAATACAAAGATTACCAAAAAAGTTAACATGAGTTTCATTAGCACAATGCCCCAAAATTCACTCATATATTTAATATTTTAAATTGACACCTATAATATGTCAATAAATATAAATATGGTATAAATATGTATCAACATCACTGAACTTTTTATTGATGTATAGTCATATTTTGGAATATATGACAAAATTTTAAACATGCTTAAGAGTATATTTTGATTTGATTGTTCTATTTTGGAAGATAAGAAGGACAAGAAATAGAATGAATAAAAATAATTTCTTTGTTCACATAGTAACATAATAAATACTATCTTTAAAAACAAAATTTTATTGGGACCAGCAGTTAGCGTAATGGCTATGTTGCTGGATTCCCATGTAGTCAACTGTGGTTCGAATTCTGGACCTGGTGGCTGAAACTCACTCCAGGCATGTGTGTGTGTGCGTGACCAAGATCCTGAGAGGAGAATGGAGGAGAAGGGGTTGCCGTGTGGCCAGACCCCCTGGGGGTGATTTCTTATTTTCTGTCTCTCTCTCTGTCTTTCTGGCGAGTTCATGCACCCTATAGTGAAAACTTCCCCCCCAAAACAAACAAACAAACAAAACAAAAATTTTATTATTTTTTCAAAATTATTCTCTAGTGTAATCAGTTATCATATTCTTCATTTGTGTAATCCTTGGAAATTTTTTATAGAATCACTGTTTATTCTATAAAAATATGTTCTTTACATATTGGCTTTGTTTTGAATTGAACTCGGAAGGAAACAGAATTTTTCCTATATCCATAAATTTAAATAATAGATCATTGAATATTAAAATATGTCAGCAATTAAAAACCTTATTATAAAGATAATTAGAACCATGCAAATTCAGCAGAAAAGGAAGGTCAAATAAATTTGGGTCTGCAAAAACTATAAAATAAATTATTTTAAGGTAGAAGAGAAATAGTTGTAACGATGTTTAGAATCTCCTGACTTAGAATGCTAGGACACTGCACAATCTGACCTATAAAGCTTTTCAGATAATTGAATTGTGCCTAGGCCTGAAGGTACATGCATGACATTTGTTTGAAAGAATTGTGATTGCCTTGTAAACTTCTTTTACAATTTTATTAACACGGGTTGTTCTATGTACTCGCCAACATTGCTTATTTCTCCCATTGCCCTAGAAGAACCATAAACTGCCAATTATAATGGGAGTAGTTTATCAGAGTATAGATTATCTGGAGGTCTTATTTCTCTTCCATTTGACCTTTTCACAGCTCATTAGCACCTCAACACGAAAGTTAAGTCTAAGGAAGGAAAGGCTGCAGAAATTCTAAGCAAATAAATTTGCTCGTGTCAGCAGCATGTACAGCAAAGCATTTAGGGATACTAGAAAAATTAACCAAAATGGGATGCACAAAGCTATTGAATGTATAAAATGGTAACTTGCCCTGACTGATTATTTCCCACTATGCTTTTGAAAATATTGACCAAATTGCCTAGAGGCATTGGCATCATATAGGACTCCAAGTCCTTTGTTTTTAGCATATAATAGGCCATCTTTACGGATATCACTTGCCAGTGAACAATATATAACAGCTGTTGCCAATGCGTTGATCATTTTTCAATGCGAAGAAAAGAAATTGAAAACCAGCTTTCCAAAGGAAGATTTATGATAACTAAATAGTTCTTGGTGGAGAGTGCACACTGTAAATGGAATAAATGAGAAAGTTTCTTGTTTGGTTTTAGCCTTGCCCCTGTATTTGATGCCAGTAGCACAAGGATTCTTTTGAGAGGAAACGGCCTGAGACTTTATTTCAGGCCAGTTCGCTGGATCCCACATGGCCGACTACAGGTTTGAGTGTTGGACTTGGCAGTGTGGAAAACATGCTGAGCACGTGTGCCTGCATGCCCAACATCCAGAAAGAAGGGAGAGATGGAGTAGAAGGAATTGCAGTGTGACCATGCCCCATGGGGGTACTTTCTCACTCACTTTCCCTCTCCTTTTCTGTTTCTGTCCAGCGAGTGAACGCACCCTCTGGCAAATTAAAAAAAAAAAAAATCCTTTATCCTTAAACTTAGAAATCATAATATGTTACATCATTATCATTCTGCTTTTTTAATAATCATGTAAGATATGCATAGTTAATTGGTAAATGCATCTTCTTTTAAAGAATTAGTTTTTATTTAACTTTATTTATTTATTTTAATTTGACCAAAGAGGGACAGAGTGAGAGAGAGAGAGGGGGAAAGTGAGAAAGTAAGCTACTAGATCTGGGACTCGAACTGAAGTCAGCCGCATTGGAGAACAGTGCCCTTATGTACACGATACCTGCCAGTCCCAGTAAATGCATCTCTGTCTAGTGTATCTATGACAAATGAACTAATAACTTGAAAACTTCAAATAAGTAATTTGTCATATAATTTTTAGAACTGCGGATTTGCCAGGTAAAAAAAGTAATGAACAAAACATTTTACATACAAAGTATTTCACATCTCTATTTGTTATGTAGAGATGGTCTCTGAAATGACAATTGTGGTCCTGCCAATTATTAAAATAGTATTTCTTCAATAAGTATTTATTAAGCAACTATAAAGGACAAGGCACTGTTCTAGCCAGTGGTCAAATTAAAATAAATAAATAAAGTTGTTGTCAATACCTCCACATATTTTAAAAAATTAATTACATTAGAGGAGACATACTAAACAAACTAAATAAGTAAATTCAAAGATGCCAAGTATAATGGAGAAGAGGAATAGAAAATGCCAGGGAGGGGATGTTATAGATTATGGTTATTTCAATAATCCAGACCACTGGTACTGGTGGTGGCAACGGAAATAGTGAGAAGTGATCAGATTCTTCATATGGAATTAGTCAAGGTAGGCCTGGCATAATTTTCTCATTGACAACATGGAGTATTAAAAAAGAAAAAAAAAGGGGGGGGGAAGGACCAGCAGATGGCATAATGTTTATGTCATTGGACTCCCATGTAGTCAACCACGGTTTGAGTCCCAGACCCAGTGGCTTCAAACTCACGGCAGGCATATGTACGTGCATGCCCAAAATCAAGAGAGAAGAATGGAGGAGAACGGGTTGTGGTGTAGCCATACCTCCTGTTGGGCACATTGTAAAAACTTATTGAATGTTAGCTGAATAGTCAAAGAAGAAATTATGTGTCCTTTAGTAACCCAACCAACATATATAACATTGATGGCTGTCATTTTTTGCAGCAGAATACATTTGGCAACTGAGTGTTAAGAATATGCTATCAAACATACTATAAAAGCATAGTATAAAGAATTAAATATATGGACTCTGAAACCAAAAATATCTGGATTCAAATTATGCCCTGTACTACTGCAATTTAAGGTTCTTATTTGGAAATGGAGATAATAATAATATGTACTTCTAGTGTTGGTAAGAGAAATTAAATGTTAATATGTGTACAACACTAAAGAACATGGCCTATAGTAAGGTCTTAATAAATTTAGCTTTTGTGTCAATTAAAACAAATTAAAGAAGCAAAGTGTTATATGAAAAGTCTGTAAAAACTTCATGGGCAATATGTATTATGAAAAAAGCTATGCAAGGATTTAAAATATCTATGCACCAAAATAAATTCATACTTTCTAAATAATTATTTATTTACATTTGTTATTATTATTTATGTTTTAAATTTTGACTAGAGAGAGACAGAGAGGGAGATAAAGGGAAAGTGGGAAAGCAAGTCACCAGGTCCTGGATTCAAATTATGGTCAACCATATGGGAGTCCAGTGCCTTAACCACCACACCTCTTGATGACTCCCTAAACTCATACTTTAATTCTATTTTTCCACAAACTTTTTGAAGTTCCTTCATACATTTAATGAATATTACTAAAATAAGTACATATTGTACATTCATGCATTATCAACTATGTATTAATCACTCTCTTAGGTAAAAACTGAAATAAAGAAGAATAAAACACCTGCCTTAAAGGAAATCACATTCCAGTGAAGGAACCATACAGGTAAGCAAACAACCTATGTGTTCTCATAGGAGCTTGCCTAAGAAGGAATGGAAGCATAGAAAAGGAAAACAAACTTTACCTGGGAAGTATGAATTTTTATCAAAAATGACTTCCCAAGATATTTGAGGAAATCCAATGAGTAGGAACTTGCCAGAAAAGCATAAGGATCTAAAATATTTACCAGGAAGAAGTAGTAACTGTACAAAGGCAGAGAGTAAAACAACATTGAATGAATTTGTGTGTGTGTGTGTGTGTGTGTGTCTATTAGAGGGAGGACAAAAAAAATCCCAAAAGTTGGTATTAATAGTCTCTCTCTCTCTCTCTCTCTCTCTCTCTATATATATATATATATATATATATATATATATATATATACACACACACACACACATACATACATACACACACACATATGCATATATATTTGTTTTACTGTTTGTTGCAGACTAAGCTAAAATCTTAACACATATCATAAAACTTATATGTCTTATGAAGGCATTTTGCTTTTCTAATATGTTTACATATTTTTACTATGTTTTAAATATTTTTAATATAGGAAAAGCTACTGAAAAATATATAAGAATAAAAATCAGTATAATTTCCTGTCCCTGCAATACTCAGACTGAGCAAAATCCACCAAGTGTCTCACTGCAAGAAATACCAGCCCTTGAAGACTGTGAACTAATATTTCTATTTATGGCACCAAGACTAATTGCTTCCTTACTTCGAGATCATTCTTTCCATCAATCCAAAGCTATGTCAAAATTTTTTCCCAATCTCAAATAGTCCCCTACCTTGTAATACCTGAACTAGTAATCACCCAGCCAAATCCTAAATCTCTATAGATTTTCTTTTCTAATTTCCCCATATTGACATACTACCAAGATGCTCCTAAAAGCAGTGTTTTCCCTATGGCAGTATGTTGAATATAGTAAGTATTACTTTATCAAGACATTTTCCTGGCGATCTTGGTGATCTTTTGGAAGAATTGACAATGGACCTATGAACATAGTGATTATATTTCCAAAGATCACTCATAGGAGAGGAGCAGTCAATTAGACCCCTAAAACATGAGGTGACCTGATTTAGTGGGCACTCAAGAGTTGTCGAAAGCATGGATGGATGAAATACACTGAGGCCTTCAACAAAACAGTAGACATGGGGGGAAGGGCGAGATGATGGAGTTAGGACATATTTGGCATTAGAAACTATTGGACTTGGTGACTAAAAATGAAGAGAGAATTGTTGAAAATGACTTCAAAGTTTGAGGCTTAGACATCATGTAAAAGGAGGTAGAAAAAAAGTAAAGGTAAAGCAAAGTTTCAGGGGCTAAGGTAGTTAAAGAGATACAATTAAACTTTGTTTCAAATTATATTTGAGGCAACTTTATGACTAAAACCCAATGTTGTGTTTATCTATGTGGGATATAGGAAGGGCTTGAAGAAATAAGAAGTGCATTAAGCGGGACCAGTAGATGGCATAATGGCTATGTCACTGGACTCCCGTGTAGTCGACCACAGTTCAAGTCCCAGACCCAGTGGCTTAAACTCACGCCAGGCACATGTGTGTGCATGCCCAAGATCCCGAGAGGAGAATGGAGAAGAAGGGACTGTGGCATTGCTATCTGCCCTGGAGGGTGATTTCTTGCTTTCTGTCTCTCTCTGTCATTCTGGCAAACGCATGTGCCCTATAGCAAAAACCTCTCCAAAAAAAGTAAGAAATACATTAAGCTACACAGAAAAGTAAATGCAAATACTGCATCATAATATTTCAGTGGACCTTAAGTGCCACTCCTCTACTCTTATTTTTTTTTTTGAAGATTTTTGCTATAGGGCATTATGACAGAGAGAAGAAAAGTGAGAGGGAGAGAGAGAAATCATCCCCCAAGGGAGATGGCCAAGACACAATCGCTTCTCTTCCATTCTCTTCTTGGGATTTTGGGCATGTACGCACACGCTTCCAGTGTGATTTTTCTGCACCCAAGTCCAGGGCTTTAACTATAGTTGGCCATGTGGAAATTTAGAGCTTTATCTACCACACCGTGACCTGTTGGCCTCCCCATTCTTCTAATTATAACAGGGAAATATGAGTATTAGGATACTATTATTATCTAATACTTTTCTAAATATTACAATATGTTGTTATTGAAAACACAAAATTCTGAAGGCAATCATTATTTCTATGACAGAAAGATCAACTCTAGGATACTGGTCTTTTCTACACTTCATCTATTTGATGCTGAGTCTGTTACAACTTTGCTTAAATGTTTTCACTTTTCCCTGCCTTTTTGTTTTATTTTTTCTGCCATTTTTTATTACAGTCACATAATAAAAAATATAATTTCATCTCAATGGGCTATTTATAAATGTATTTAAATGACATGCTTTTTTCCATCTTAGACTCAATGCAATTGAAAGCATTTCAGATCACCAGCCTTAATGATGTTTATTTGTGTCTCAACACCATGTTATATTTTGTGTTATATTTCATTGTTAAGCATCTATAATGCCTACACTCATATGGTCTAATTCATATCAACTTTGTAGACTGTGAGTCAAGAGTATTTTTCTTCACCTCAGGTATAGAAATGTAAGTACTATTAGGTCATCCTGAAAGTCACAATGTGTTTTTCTATTTTTCTTTTGAAAAACACATCATGACTTTCCTGACAAACCAATAGTTATCAAAACTCAGAGTATTTACTGTCATTTTTACAGATAGGAATTTTACCATGGAAAAATTATGTTTTTGAGAGGGCTAGTTTCCAGTCTTGGCATAAAGGGTCACATTCCCCTCTGTATCATTCACACAGAAACATAGAAGGTGCTAAGAATTTGGCATCAAGAAACAGAGCCCTACTAATGAGCACACTTTTGTATGAATAATCAAATTCCAGCAGAGAATGTTTTCAAACAAAGCACTGCCTGATCCTTCTTTTATCGTGTTTTATAAAATCAAATCATGTTAAAATGTTCCAGCTATGTCATGGTCTATGCTCTCTGCCCTATGCCATCTTGCTCTTGGACAAAATGTGAATTTGAAAGATTATTTTCTAATAAAGGGAGGAAAATATACTGAGACTTAAGGCATTAAAAAGGATTAAGCAGGAATCAATACTACTAATAATCACATACTAAAAATGGAATTGTATTAGTTAAGTATTAATGGAATAAAAACTTGCTATTGAAAATGCATCAAGAATGTTCATGTACATCTTTCATGTGCCTATTTGTCCAGAAAAATCAACATTTATAAATTCATACCATGTATTATATATAGCACAGAGTAGAGTAAGCACTGTGTATTGTAGATTCTTACAACACCATGTAGCAGCAGAAGTCTTACTTAAATCTCTCCCAATCTACATGTCTGCCCAATCCTATCACCATTTAATCTACTAGTCTTCCTCCTCCTTATTTTCATCATGGAACTTCTGAACAGATTACTCCACGTTTCTGCTTTCAATTTATTATCATCAGTCTTTAATTCTGTGCACGATCTCTTGTTTCTCATTGTCCTATCAAAAACAGCCTCCTTAAAGCACACAAGTCTGCTTCTAAATCAGTAGATATGGCTGCCTCTTCACAATTTACATCCTCCTGAATTCCTTAACAGCATTTTGACACTGTTGAACATGACTTCTTCAAAGACTTTTAAAAAAAACAAACCACATCTCACATCATCTGTGTGTGAGCACTCTCTTGAGGAAGTTCTTAAATCATAACTAACTGCCCTACCCCCATTCCTTGTGTGTTTGTGTGTATTCCCAAATATTCTGTCCCTGAACCTCTTCAAATTTTATTGTACTTGTTCTCTCTGTTAAATCTCTAGCCTCTTAGGGATTGTCTGTTATCTCCCTTTACCCCAGCCCCTATAATACATCTATCAATATATCACTGGTCTAAACTGATAGGCTGAAAATACACTCTGTTTTCCAAATACATGGATAGCTTTACCTGGAGATGCCACTGATACTTCCAACTCAGCACAGCCCTTTCTATCCATTGTCCCTAATGTCCAAGGACTCTACATTTAGTTCTTTAAATCTGGGTTGAAACACGTAGATAATTATTCAATACCTGTCCACAGCCTTCTCTTCACTACTGAATAAAATGTATCTTCCTTAGCATGATATTCAAGATCCTCTACAATTTGCCCTCAACCTTCCTGTCAAGCTTCCTCTCCTACTGTTCCCATACCATCATGTACTCTACCATGCCAGTTACATTATCAACTAGAGATTCATACATCTATGTCTTTCTCATTTGTCTCCACAAACTGAAGTGATCCTTCTATATTAATATCTCTCTATGGAAATCACACTTGATTATCAAGACTCATCATTTAGTTATACTTCCTACAACCTGCTAAGTCAAGATCTTTGAAGCTATGGTTTGTGTTTTCAGAGATTTGTATAAACATCAATTAAATGTTTTAATTCTACCACGCCTTCAAGCAGCTTAAGAGTGCCTTTCTCCTCTTCTAGTGCATAAAGACCTTAAGGACAAGTCAAATAACATCCAGTAGTTAACACAATTTATATAATCAATAAATATTTAATAGATTGAGCTATCATTGTTTGACCTTCACAAACTATATTATTCTGTAAAATTTTAAAGTATTGCTATGGATTTTTAATACATTTTAACAGAAATGCCAGAAATATCATTTAGAAAGTAGGGGTTGGGCCATATGATGGTGTGGTGGTTAAGACAGTTGGATCCCACATGGATGACTGTGTGGTTCAAGTCTGGGACCCAGAGTCTTGGAAAACATGCCAGATGCATGTGAATACATGACTAAAATCCCAACAGGAGAACAGAGAAGATATTTCTGTGTGGTTATCTCCCCATTGGGGATGCTTTCTCACTTTCCCTCTCTGACTTTCTCCAGTGAACACACACACCTTGTAGCAAACTTAAAAAAAAAAAGGAAAGCAGGGTTTGCGCCAGCCCATGTTCTGGTGGTTTGGGACAACTGTATCCCACATGTCCAACTACACAGTTCAAGTCCCAGACCCAGCAGCTTGAAAAATATGTAACCTCATATGCGTGTATGCCCAGAATCCTGAAAGGAGGGAGAAAGGTAGGGGAAGGAACTGTAGCATGACCATGTCCCATGGGGGATGCATTCTCACTCCCCACATCTTTCTCCATGAGGGACACCCATGCCCTCTAGCAAATGAAAACACCAGGATGTCTGGATTTCATTTTCCTCTGCCTTTTACTGGCCTGTGGTCTTCAGCAAGTTCTCCAACTTAATCTTAAAGTTAGGAAGATTGGCGATGAACATTACAAATACTGCTTTTGAAACAACTGTCACATGTTTTTGTCATAAAATAAGTTACAATGAAAGGTAACAAAATTATTACAAAATATTAACAGAGATAACTTGCATATGTGACTATTCTTTTTTATGCCAAAGGGTGAACATACTAGAGAGAGATAAGCATCTGACAGATTCTAATCATGCTGTAAGTTTTGTTTTTTTTCTTTTCCATAGGGTACATATGCCATGTTCTGGCCAAGGAGAGAAAGAGAAAGAGATACAGTGAGAGGGCAAGTGAGAAATCACACCCCCCCAGGAGGGATAGCCACACCACAGTTCCTTCTCTATTCTCCTGGGATTTTGGGTATACACACACATGCTCTTGTTGTGGTTTTTAAGACACCCGAACTGGGACTTGAACCACAGTCAGCCATGTGGGAGTCGAGAACCTTAATTGACATACCACCTGTTGGCCCCATGCTACAATCCTTTTACCTTCATTTTTTCTATCATCTCAGGATCCTGGTCACGTTTGCACAGGCATGTTTTCTAAGCTTCTGGGGTTGGGATTACAACAGTGGTTGTTAATATGGGATCTGGTTCTCTCTACAAAATGCTTAACCACCGCTGTGCTACACAGTCAGCCCTGTATATGACCATCTTGAAAACTTTGATCTATTTTGAATTTCAATGAAGTAAGCAAGATAAAAACTATTGATTGATACATTTTAGAAAATTATCTGTAGAAAAACAGACCTTTGCTTTTTAGTAAGGATTTTTCAAGATAACTTGTCAGAATTTCCTGATTCAAAAGTAAAGTAGCAAAATTACTGCTTGTTTTTCTATTGCAGTAGTGAACATTGGATTAATTTGAACAGATTCTGTCAAGGTCCAAAAGCACCATAGTGTTCAGAAAAATATGACCTTGAAAAACAGTGAGGATATGTGCAGATGAGTGGGAGAAGGAGGTATATACAGCATATTCCCAAGTTTACTTAGATTTTCTTGAGTGAGCCCAAAGGATTGCAAATAGCCATGATCATACACATATGGAACCAATTTGAGAAAGTACCCTCGGGCCAGCTGATGGTATGGTGGCTAAAGTGACTGGATCTCACATGGTTGATGAGGTAGTTCAAGTGCCAGACCTGGTGGTTTGAAATACATGCAGGGTATATACAGTGATTGAAGTAAGCAAAATAAAAAGAACAAAAGAAAACTTTAAACATTTATATAACCAAAAAAAAAGAAAAAAATACATGCAGGATGCATGTGCATGAATGCCTAAAGTCCTCAAAAGAGAATGGAGGAGAAGGGACTGCAGCATGGCCATATACCCTAGGGAGATACTTTATCAATTTCTCTTAATCTCTCTCTCTTTTTCTCTGTCTCTCTTCACCAAGCATTCACCTATGGCAAATTTTTAAAAGAATAATAAAAAAAGTATCCTCAGCCAGAAGAGGATAAGTATAAATATTTAATATCTCAGTACTGATACTAATCATGGGAAAATCATCCTATGATATCTATATCTTTCTCTCATTGCTCTTTCTGAAATTTGTCCTAAGTGCTTGTAGAATGTTCTGAATAATGGATACATCTCCATTATTCAGTGAATCGTGTCTGGGTCATAAACATTTCTTAATTAGCAAACATCAAACTGTTTTCATCAAACTTACTTTCTTGGGAACCAGCAGTTAGCGTGATGGCTATGTCACTGGACTCCCACGTAGTCGACTGCGGTTCGTGTCCTGGATCTGGTGGCTTAAAATTCACGCCGAGTGTGTGTGCGTGCATGCCCAAGATCCTGAGAGGAGAATGGAGGAGAAGGGATTGCTGCATGACCATCCCCCCTGGGGGGTGACTTCTCGCTTTCTGTCTCTACGTCTCTCTCTGTCTGGCGAGCACACATGCCCTATAGCGAAAAAACCTCTCAAAAAAAAAACTTACTTTCTTATTCCAATTAGCCATAACGTTAATTTTTAAATTTATATTCAGATACACACACACGTGAACACACTCACAGAGTTCAGAGGGTTTTTATTTATCTTTATATCCAATTCTAAATAAATATGTTGCATAAATCTGTTATATATTATAGGAATATGTTAATTTAAAACAAGAGAGAAAACCATAATGAGTTTAGAATACTATTATTATTATAAACAAATATAAATTACTCAGCAATATCTGAAAATGATATATTTTACAGTCTAACCAAAACCATCATAATATTTTGCCAGATATAGATATTATCTCCTAATCGCTCATCTTCTATTTTAATGTTGTAGTCAATAAAACTTATTTAGAGAAATGGGAAATCATGCGTTAGGTTGACCTAAGAGGGTCCCCTATTCTTGTACTTTATAATATAATCTACCCAGATAAATTGCTTCATTCTATTCAGCTTATTAAACTATTTCTTTTGTTTTTGTAAATTCTATGGTGGACATTGAAGGTCAGCCATCTGTGAGAAGAAAATATTCAAATGATGATTTTAGTAACAATCCAAACTATGAAAATGTATGCTTATACCTCTTATATCCTTATGCTTTATATAAGCTATATAGTATGTAACTAACTTAAGTGAGCTCATATATTTTTTTTTCTAAAGAAAGACTTCAAGGTCTTCCTATGATACAATGAAAAATGACAGGAAAGAAAATCTGGTGATATTGGAAATAAGCACATTTTTAAAGTCAATTTGTCATTGTTTTATGACATATTTATCTTCACATACACAAGAGCACCTAGCATAGCACTTTGCTTATAACAGATACTCAATAAATATGTGCTAAATGTTGAATATTTTTAGCTCTGGGACATATCCTTAAGTATTGCTCTACAAATACTTCATTTGTCAGTAATAACTCAACCCATACCAATTATGACATTGACCAATGTGGGGCAGCCTCTTTGAAATGAATTTTACATATTTTTAAAAAATTTTGTCAGAGGGCACATATATTCACTGAAAAGAGAAACTGAGAAAGTATGTCCCCCATTGGGAATGGTTATGTTGCATTCCCTTCTCCTCCATATCTCCCTTCTTTTCAGATTTTGGGCATGTACACACATGCACCTAGAATACTTTTAAGCCACCAGGTCTGAGTGTTGACCTGTGTTATCAACCATGTGGGATCTAGTTATCTTTAGCACCATACCACTGACTGGCCTCCATTGAAATTTACATAAGATAAAAAATTTAGTGGCTATGCAACATATTTTCCAAGGAAAAATAAAGCATTTCTAGAACCAATGAAATAAGTTACCAATCAATACCTGTGTGTGTGTGCTCAAATATACATACACATTAGAACAACCATATGTCATGTATTTTGTTTTATTAGATTTACGTGATTAAATCATATACAGACATTGAGATTATTCAAATATTATCACAAAATAATGTTCAAAATGTGTTCAATCTATTACACATTGTGTAGCAATCTTTTGGTTTGTATGAAATTAATTTCAACCCCAAATCAAGCATAAGCCCTAATTGGTTTAAGGTAATTTCTCTTATCACCATAATTGGTTGAAGGACATGTAATAAAAACCCATGAGCATGGTTTTCTGCTGATAACCATGTACACATTGCTTAACATGTTCCAACCACAAAGGTGTCCAAGCTTTCTGTCTGATAACTGAGAAAATAAAGAGATTTTTTTTTTTTGGATATAAGAAAGAAAATTTGCTTAGAGTCAGCTCCATGGTGCAGCAGAAATGCACTGCTCAAGAAAAGTCAGATACCACACGGCAGCCATGATTCAAATTCCCTGCTTGGTCAGCCTAAAACATGCTGGGCATGTTCACAAGAGCCCAAGATCCACTGGAATATTGGAGGAAGAGGATGTGGTATGATCATAGTCTGTGAAGAGTCTGGTAACTATTTTGCTATCATAAGGGAAAAAAAATCTTGGAAAAGAAATATCCACTTGGCAAAGGTAGTGGAATAGGGCAGAGCCCAGAGAATCACTGAGAAATGGAGCTGCAGTGTGATGACAATGTGAATGTTTGAATTAAATTCTTAACAGAATAACGCCATTCCATCTAGAATTTTCTGTTATAAAAGCCAGCAATCTCCAAGGTTTAATCATAAGAAATCTTTTAAGTTTATAAGTTTAAACATTTATGGTTTCCTTTGCTGTGCAGAAGCTTTATCACTTGATGTAATATTTCCCTTATCTATTTTTGGTGTTCTTACCTGTGCTTTAGGGGTCGTATTTAAGAAATCTTTGCTACTCAAGTTATTTCTAAAGATCCAAAAGGATGAAACTCTCCCCAATTCATTCTAAGAAGCTTCCTTCACACTTATCCTTAAAACAGACAAGGACATGTCAAGGAAGGAATACTATAGACCAATATCTCTGATGAATACAGACACAAAAATTCTCAACAGGATACTAGCAAATAATATTCAACAACATATAAAAAAGGTTATATATCACAACCAGGTTATATATCATCCTTCCAGGTATGCAAGGATGGTTCAATATATGCAAAACCATAAATGTAATATACCATGTTAACAGAAAGAAAGATAAAAACCATATGATCATATCAATTGATGTAGAAAAAGCATTGAAAAAGATACAACATCCTTTATGATCTAGACTCTCAGCAAAATCAGCATAGAAGAGCCATTCCTCAATACAATAAAAGCTATCTATGAAAAACCCATAGCTAACATCATCCTGAATGGGGAAAAGCTGAAAGCTTTTGTGAAGTACAGTTAAAACTGTACAAGACAAGGATGCCCACTTTCTCTACTCCTTTTCAATATGGCACTGGAAGTCCTTGCCAATGCATTCAGAAAAGAATAAAATGAAAGGCATTCAAATAGGAAAAGAAGAGGTGAAATTATCTCTATTTGCAGATCACATGATTGTGTACATTAGAAGACCCAGCAGTATCCATGAACAAATTCCTGTGAGTAGTACATGAATACAGTAAAGTTGCAGGGTACAAAATCAACGTACAGAAATGTACAGCATCTCTATATACAAACAGCAAGCAGACTGAGATAGAACTGAAGAAAGAAATTCCAGTTACCATAGTCACAAAAAATATAAGATACCTAGGAATAAATCTAACCAAAGAAATTAAAGACCTCCACAAGGAAAACTAGGAGAAGCTAAAAGAAGAAATTGAGAATGACATAAAAAAGTGGAAAGACATTTCATGTTCCTGGAATGGAAGAATTAATATAATCAAAATGGCAATCCTACCCAAATTAATTTACATATTTAATGCAATCCAAATCAAAGTACCAGAGACATTCTTCGCAGATCTAGAAAGGACAATCATAGAATTTGTCTAGAATATTAGGACCAGCAATTAGCGTAATGGCTATGTTGCTGGACTCCCATGTAGTCGACCGCGGTTCACGTCCCAGTCCTGGTGGCTTAAAACTCATGCCGGGCGCGTGTGCGTGAGTGCCCAAGATCCCGAGAGGAAAACGGAGGAGAAGGGATTGTGGCGTGGCCATCCCCCCTGGGGGGTGATTTCTCGCTTTCTGTCTCTCTGTCTCTCTCTGTCTGTCTGGCGAGTACACGTGCCTTGTAGCAACCCCCCCCCATAAAAAAAGAATTTGTCTAGTATAATAAAAAACCTTGTATTGCCAAAGCAATCTTGTTCTAGAAGACTGGAGTGAGTGGTGTCTAACTCCCTGACCCCAAAATATAGTATAAAGCTGTGATAATTAAAACAGCATAGAACTGGCACAGAAACAGACATGTGGACCAATAGAACAGAATAGAGATGCCAGAAATAAACTCCCAAACATACAGCCAACTGATTTTTGACAAAGGGTATCAGTCAATCCAGTGGGAAAAGGAAACCGATTTAGCAAATGGTGATGGAAAAACTAGATGACCACCTGCAGCAATAGGAATCTAAACCCCTATCTCTCACCATTGACAAAAATCAACTCAAAGTGGATCAGAAATCTAAACTGAAGACCTCAAACTATAAAACTATTGCTGGAAAATACTGGGTAAACTCTGGGAGATGTTGGGGTAGGCAAAGACCCCCAAAAGCATAGACAATAATCCCAAAAATAGACACATAGGATTACATCCAATTAAGAAGTTTCTGCATAGCAAAAAGACACAGTAATGAGTGTGAATCGACAGCCCTCAGAATGGAAAAATGTTTTTTGTAAACTATTCTTCAGATAAGGGACTGATAACCAGAATACACAGGGAACTCAAGAAGCTTACCCCAAAAAAGATGATCAATACAATTAAAAGATAGGAAAATTAAATGTAATATAAAAATTATGATAATAATAAATAAAATAATATAAAAAAATATGGGAGAATGAGCTGGAAAAACAACTCTCTAAGGAAGACATATGAATAGCCAAAAGGCATATGGAAAAATGCTCAACATCCCTCATCATAAGGGAGATGCAAATCAAAACCACAATGAGATACCATCTAACTCCAGTCAGAATGACTAAGATTAAAATAAAACAAAACAAAACCAGAAAAAGATAAGTGCTGGCAAGGATGTGGTGAAAGGGCAACTCTCCTATACTGCTGGTGAGAATGTAAATTGGTCCAGCCACTGTGGAGAACAATATGGAGATTCCACAAAGATTTACAAATAGAACTACCATATGATCCAGCAATCCCATTCTTTGGTATTTACCCAAAGGACAAAAGAATGCTTAGTCAGAAAAGTGCTTGCACATTGATGTTTACTGTGGCATTATTCTCAATTGCTAAGACATGGAACCAACCCAAATGTTCATGAACAGAGGAATGGATTGAAAAAGTGTGGCATATATATTCTGTGGAATACTACTCAGCCATAAAAAACAAGACTCTAGCTTTTGACAGAAAGTGGATGAATATGAAATATTTACTGCTGAGTGAAGCAAGCCAGGCTACAGAGGAGAAACATTATATGTCTCCACTTAATATATACCAACTGTCCACACTCTATGGCCAAAACTAAATGACTAGAGGATATAGAAACATAGAAAATGGTTATAGATACCAGGTACAGTGTGGGAAGAGGGTGGGAGAAGGAGGGAAGCTGAAGAAAGACATGAAGGAGAAAATATAGAGGCAAGAGATTTATGGGATAAAGAAATGGGTTATTATCTGTTGATTATAATGTGTATAGTATCCCCAACTGGATTGCCGCTACGTGTATTCATGTTCGAAGACTCATTTTACAAGCTAAGTGACATATGTGATTGAATGTATAAAAGAAATTAAAATTAAATTAAATAAAAAAAACACTTACTGTGAGACCTACGCTCTTAACAACTTTCTAAGTATCTAATAAATCATTTAACTCTAAGTACATTGTTGTATATCAGATCTCTAGAGACTGTTTATCTTACTTGATTGAAAAGCCAATAGTAATAATATTGAGCAACCATTCATGTGCTTATCAGTCAATTTTGTATCTTCATTTGAGAAAGGTCCATTTAAATTAATTTCTAAGTGGGATTCATATAATTTATTTTAAAGTTGTAAGATGTCTTTGCTTTTGTGGAATCAATCCCTTTATCATATATATATATATATATATATATATATATATATATATTATGCAATTGTATGGATTGTATGTTCACCCCTTGAATGTGTTCTTTGAAAAACAAAATATTTGACTTTGATGTTATCCAGTTACCTGGGTTTTTTGTTTGTTTGTTTGTTTTGTCCTTTTATGGCTTGTGCTTTCAGTGTCACTGAGAAATATAGACTATCGTAAGGCTAAAAAAAATTAAAAAGAAAGAGATCTTTGCCCAATCCATTATCTTGATGTGTTTTTTCCTATGCTTCCTTCAAGTAGTTTTATGGATCAGAGCTTTATGTTTAACTACTTAACTCATTTTGAGTTAATTTTTATAAATAGTGGGAGAGAGGTTTCTAGTATCATTCTGCTACAGATGGATATCCACTTTTCCCAGTATCATTCATTGAAAAGATTGTCTTTTCTCTCAATGGATAGCTTTGTGCCCTTTGTCAAAACTCAGTTCAATGCATTTTCTTAGACTTATTTCTGGATTTTCTATTCCATTCCATTGGTCTATTCTATTCCATTGGTCTATGTATCCGTTTTTGTGCCAGTACCATGCTGTTTTATTATAACTATAATATATTTGGAAATCAGGTAGTATGATGCCTCCCACTTTAATCCTTTTTTGCGTAGGACTGTTGTGATGATATTTGTTATTTGATATTTGATAAAATGTGTTATTCCAAACAAATTTTAGGATTGTTTGCTTTATTTCTGTGAAGAATGTCACTGGCATTTTGATAGCATTAAATTTATTGATCACTTCAGGTATTTATTTCTTCAGAGAGACAGAGTGAGAGAAAAAGAAAGATAAACACCTTCAACAGGGTCTTTTCATTACAGGTAACATTTCCTAAACCACACACGTGCACACACACTTTGGTCCTCTAACCATCCAAGGCTACAGGTATGCATGGATGCCCTTCTTGTGCACAAGTTGACCAGAGATCCCAAACTAGTATCTTTCACATGGATTCTAGCACTTAGAGCAGTGCCCTACTGCCTGTATCACCACAGCTTGGCCACGAGAAATCTTTAATGGGAGAAAAGATATCACAAGTGATTATTCCAATAAGGAAGTGTTCTCTGTGTTTTTTTTTTTGTGTGTGAGAGTGTGTGTGTGTGTGTGTGTGTGTGTATCTGATTTTCTCTGAAGGAGAGTTCTGCATTATCATAGCAAATACCATTCTAATTTATATGAAGTTTGGTATCAGAAAGTGGAGGGTTAAAAGAAACAGATGCTAAAATGTGGAATAGACTGAATGGCATATTACACAAGGACAAAGAGAAGGACCCTACAATTTCAGAGTGATACTTGTTATGCGGTTGAAAAACAGCTGGTTAAATAATGGCCTATTTTATCTGGAGATACATGCCTTATGTGAACCAACACTATTAGGGGACTTGCTAGAAACAAAGATGTTGGAAGTTACTGGCCTCTCTACACCACCAGAGAAAGCAGCTTATGCTAAAGGTCACCTGTTTGAAGTGTGGCAAAAAGAAAATATGCCTTTGTTTAAAGAAATCCTTTCTGCCTGTGGCTTATAATATGAATGGCTTGAGAGGCTAATAATTTGGAGCTTGACAATTGGAAAAGCCTATTTTTATTTCTACTTCAAACCTAATGCTTTTATAAACAGAAGCAGGAGGGACAGAATTTACGACTTAACACTAAAAAGAAAAACCCAATTGTAGGGCTTCCCTAAAGCACTTTTCTGACAACGTAGATGATTACTCCTATCATGAAGAAGCAACTCAAATGTAATCTGTACACCAAGGATAGATTGCCTATGACTTGTATCCAAAACCTTTGCTTTAAATTGTCTCAGTCAGAGTGTTGTACAGAGACCTATTAAAAAAGACAAAAGGACTCACATCAAGACTAAAACTATACCAGAGGATTTTGGTTACTAAGCCATAGAATTGATAAGGAAAAATACTGAGAGCCTAAAAATTGTAAAGAAATCTGATTGCCAAAGAAACCCCAAGTCTAATTAACAGTGTCTCATTACTACTCAACCCTAGGGTAAACACCAGGATGCTGATACAACATAATAAGTAGAATACTAAAGAGGCACAATGCTCTGAAATGGCATTTTTCCCAGTATAAATTTCAGATATAATTGGGAAAATAACTATTAAGCAAAAATCTTCTGTTCTTTATTTATGAAAGAATGCCTATAAATGCACATGAGAATAACTTAAGAGAAAGAGAGATGAGCCCCCCGACAGAGTAGGGTCACACCACATCCCCTTCCTCTAATCCTCCAGTGGACTGTGGGCACTTGTGACATGCCTTATATGTTTTCAGGTGGACCAAGCAGGAGATTCAAATCATGGCTTCTGTATAGGATCTGGCTTTTCTTAAGCAGTGCATTACTGCTGCACCATGGAGCTGACTCTAAGCAAAATTCTTAATGAGTAGAAGGAAAACTGGCCAGGAACTCTCTGTAAGCACAGGATGCTATATTATTTTGCTTCTATTATTTCCTTTTTATACATTAAATTTTGTAGGTTTTAAAAATCAGGATATCCTGTGTTCTCTCTCTCTCTCTCTCTCTCTCTCTCTCTTTTTGCCACAGGGCACGTGCACTCACCAGAGAGACACATAGAGAGGGAAAGTGAAAAAATTGACTCCCAGAAGGGATGGCCATACTGCAATCCATTCTTCTCCATTCTCCTCTCGGGATTTTGGGCATACATGCACACACACCAGGCATGATTTTCATGCCACCAGGTCTGGGGCTTGAACCGTGGTGGGCCATGTAGGAATGCAGCACCATAGCCATTATGCCACCTGCTGGCCCTATTGGCCCTATCCTGTTCTCTTTTAAGCTTTTACTTAGGGGTACTGGGCACCAATCTTTGTGGGTTTTTTTTATGCTTTATTTCATCAAAAGCCACTGGACCATGAAGAAGGGCATTAATGTCTAATTGAAAGGGATAGCTTATCACTCAAATATACTGACCTTGGAAATATAGTGAGGAAAAATGGATAACATTTTAGACTTTCTTGAAGACTATCTGGGCAACATTTAAAGTAAATATATACTACAGAGGGTGTATAGCAATGTTGGATATTCAGACTGTCGGGGACATTGAAACTGCACAGCCAACATCCTTTTCTCCAGTCCCTCATTGTATAGTAGTTTGGTGATTTGAATAGAACTGGTCTAACCATCAGAAGATGTTTGCTGGGCTTTGCACAAACCGACTGAGGTAAGGTTATCAGCTCGCTATGGTGTTATGTTCAGGGCAAGTATATGATCTGAGAAGGCCCAATTAGAGAGAAGCTTAGACTTTTTGTTTGCTCTTTGGGAAAATGATCCTTCTTACATCTGGCTATGAGCAAAGAAACAGAAGTTTCTTTTTTTTTTTTTTTTTGAAGAGGTTTTTGCTATAGGGCGCGTGTGCTCGCCAGACAGACAGAGACAGAAAGCGAGAAATCATCCCCCAGAGGGGATGGCCATGCCGCAATCCCTTCTCCTCCATTCTCCTCTTGGGATCTTGGGCACACACGCACACATGCCTGGTGTGAGTTTTAAGCCACCGGGTCCAGGACTTGAACCGCGATCAACTACATGGGAATCCAGTGACATAGCCATTACACTAACTGCTGGTCCTTAGAAACAAACAGAAGTTTCTAAGGGTAGCTGACAGAAGCCAGCCTGCATCAACCTGACAAGTTATGGAAGGTAGGCTTGAGAGCCTAGCAGAGAAACAGAGACACATCTTTGCCTCTGTAACAAAAGTCTGTATTAAACTCTTGGGAAAACCTTGAACTTATTTTCTGAGACAATAATTTGCTTTGTGTCTTTAGTAGGTTTTAAACCAATAGCATTCTAAATAATAGAGTATATAACACACTTTAATGCACTTTAATGGTCTGTAGCAACTTAATAAATCTTTAAATAATCAACAATCATTTTAATATGCACTCATAGCATCTTTGGTGCCAAATGTTCTGATTTCAAATTCAAGGCTCAATTGCTCAGTTCGCCAAATCTAGTTAATTGGTGTTAGTCAAAATCATTATCATTAATGACACTGATGCTATTATCAATAAAATGAAGACATTTTGAAATGGTTCATGTATTCATCAAATGGAAATTTTTAGAAAGGATGTATTATCTTATTACAATCAGGGTGCCAAATGGGAATTTAATGCACTATTTTTTTCATAGGCTGGCTATAAATTGGAATCTTTAAAACAATTCCTTTTCTCTTTCTTCTAAATAAATGGTAGTATCATCTGAATCTCTTACAAGGAAGAAAGATGATTAAAATCATCTGTTGATAGATTTCACAGCAATTATCCTTCATCATTACCAGCAACTGAACCCTCAGCCTTCATTTTTTTAAGTTGCTTTTTTTGTAATCATGCCTATATTTTACCTCCTCATTTTCTGGTTACCTGACTTATAGTTTCTGTCATTAAATTGTTTATGTATTAATTTACTCTTAGTAAATTATGAAATATGTGTGTAAGGGTGTTTATGAAAACATAACCTTTTCTCTAATGATCACTAACTATAGCTCTCTTTTGTGTCACTTTAGCATAGAGGTTGATACATTAGATTCTAGAGTCAGACTGTGTGTGTTCAGTTCCTGGCTCAGCCACATTTTCCCCAGTTAGTTTATTTTATTTTATTTTATTTTTTTACATTCAATCACTATCTATCACTTAGCTTGTAAAGTGAATTTACCTGACATGAATACACTTCACACCAGTCTAGTTGAGGATACTATAAGCGTTATCATCAGCAGATAATAATCCATATCTGTGTCCCATAAATGCTTTGCCTCTATATTTTTCTCTTTAATTTCTTTTTAACGTATGACTGTGGGTAAATTTCTTAGCCAGTCTATCAAATTTCTCAAGTGTACAAATGAATACAGTATTAGAATCTTCTCCAATGGGTTATAAAGATTGAGTTAATTCATGAAAAAGGTTTAGAGCAATTCTTGGCATATAATTGTTCAATAAGAATTAGCACTTTTTATGTTATTGTTCATCACTATAGATATTAAGAGCTTTTGGTTTATTATCTAAGATCAAGAAGGAGGTTAGCCTAATAAATTGATCAGGAGCTTTAGAATTCAATACCTGTGTTGAGTTATGTAGCTATTATTTATAACCATGTTACCTTGGTCAAATAATTCCATATATATGAGTTTGTTCATAGCTGATAAAATTAAAATTCCATATCCTATCTCAAGTTCATCAATGGATAAAAAGACACAAAGTATGTGAAAGGGATGAGAACACATTATACAATGTGAAGAATTGTGTTTATACATAAGAGTTTTATGCATTCTGCAGTTGGATCGATAGAGTACCTTTCACTTCCTGTTCTAGGAATACAACAATCTAATTTCCACAAAGAGCACATTAATTTAATAACCAAAAGAAATGTAAGACTTAAGAAACTGATTTTTAAACCAATTTCCTATATGTCTCATTTGAATACTATTTAACGATCTCCTAATTAAAGTCAAAATAAAATAATTACATAGGCACGAGAATATAACAATCATTAGATTGTTATCTTTATTAATCTACACTGACCTACCATTATAAGTTCAGTTAAACTTCTACATCCTTCAGTAGTCATTAATGTTAAACCAGTTATTTTAAGAAACTCTCTGACAACACAGTCACACATATATCAGGTTACAATGTCTTCTGTTTATATTGTTAAATGATGTACTCTGTTTTATAGTGCACAATTTACTGATTTTTGCTAGTATGATATATTACCTGAAATTATAATATAATGTCTTTCCTCCAGTTTTGTTTATTAAACTATGATTTTCAAAGATTACGTCACAAATTATTTTCCAGCTCTTCACGTTTTTTAAGTTAAAATGTATGCAAAAGAGGTTTTATGTTATTAATTTTTAATTGCATATAATTTTTAAAATGTAAGTTCATGGAAGAAACAAACTATTGAAAATTCAAAAATTAAAATTCTATAAAACAATGAAGGAAAATTTACTGTAGAACATTTGTGAATATATCCTCTGTTATAAGTATAACTATAGATGTATACCTGCACAAATACAGTCATCTTACAGTCATAAGGTTGTCTTAGCTACGTTTTAACTCATATAGTATATTGTAAAACTTTCCCATTCAGTTAAATTTTCTTTTATTTGTTAGTTCTTACAACTCTATGGCATTGTATCATTTCAACATATAATAATTTATTTAAAGAAGCTAATAGAGCATATTTAAAGATGCAAATTTCCACAGAGAGCACATTACTTTAATAACCAAAAGAAATATAAGACTTAAGAACCTAATGTGTACGTCATCTTTCTATATGTCTTATTTGAATATTCTTTTAAAATCTCCTAATTAAAGTCAAAATAAAATAATTACATAGGCACAAGAATATCTCTTTACTTCTTTTACTTTAAATTTTGGAATGTTCCATTAAAACCAAAGGATTCCAGTAACTTAAGATAAACAAAAGATCCTCTTTTACACTGTTATTATAAAAATACTGAATGCATACTAAAAAATAATATCTACCATGTTTAATCTATGATCAGATTTGTACCTATTAGCTACCTGATATTTTATAAGAATGTTATGAGGAAAGAACTACCTGATATTTTATAAGAATGTTATGAGGAAAGAGGTTTTTGCTACAGAGCACATGCGCTCGCCAGACAGACAGAGACAGAAAGCAAGAAATCACCCCCCGGGGGGATGGCCACATCGCAATCCCTCCTCCTCTCAGGATCTTGGGCACACATGCACACGTGCCTGGCGTGAGTTTAAGCCACCGTGTCCGGGACTTGAACCGCGGTTGACTACATGGGAGTCCAGCAACATAGCCATTACACTAACTGCTGATCCCGGAACTATTGTTTTTTTTTTTTTTTTTAATTTGCCAGAGGGTGCACGTACTTGTCAGAGAGAGAGAGAGAGGAGAGAGAATGTGCGAAAGCATCCTCCATGGGGCACAGTCACACTGCAATCCCTTCCCCTCCATTTCTCCCTCCTTCAGGATTTTGGGCATGCATGCACACATGCCTGGCATGTTTTTCAAGCTACTGGATCTGAGACTCAAGCCATACAGTTGGACATGTGAGATCCAGACACTTTAGCCACCTGCCAAACAGCTGGCCTGGAAAGAACTATTCTTAAGCTATTATTTAAAATGAGAAAAATATCAGTATCTCAAAGAGATATTAGCACTACAATGTTTATTATAGCACTATTCATAATAGCCAAGATGTGGAAACAGCCTAAATGCCTGATGGATGAATGGATGAATGGAGTATATACATAAAATGGAATTTTATTTAGTCTGCAAGAAGAAGGAAATCCTGCAATATATGGCAACATGGATGAACCTTCATACATTATGCCAAGTAAAATAAGACAGTTACAGAAGAAAAATATTGACTATTTCAAATCATATGAGGTATCTGAAATGGTTAAATTCAGCTGAGTTCAGTTGTGGTTTCTAGAGACTAGGAGGAGGAAGAAATAGGAAAATGCTAATTAATAGGCATAAAGTCTCAATTATGCAAGATGAATAAGTTCTAGCGATCTGCTGTACAACACTGTCACTATAATTAACAACACTGTATTGTGCACTTGCAAATTTGTAGATTGCTTGTTAAGTGTTCTTACAAAAAAGAAAAAGAAGACAACATAGTTTCGACAAATTTTATATATATCACACAGCAGAAGATGATATTCTATGGGGTTTTTCTGCTAACAATTTTCAACACAGCTTTTATGTAAAATAAAATGTCAACTCAAATTATTCCAGCAGTAAAAACAAAAATGAGCAAAATACGCAGTACTCTATCTTAAGTCACACATTTAGTAAATAGCGGACCCCAAATTAGAAGTCAATGTCAGATTGATTAGAAATTGTGTGTGTATGTGTGTGTGAGAGAGTGTGGGAGTGTGTGTATGTGTATGTGTGAGTGTGAGAGTGTGTGTGTGTGTGTGTGTGTGTGTGTGTGAGAGAGAGAGAGAGAAAGACATTTTAATCCTGTGAAGTCAAAGAGCAGCTGTTTAAGCCAACACGTATACAAGCTCTACCCAGGGATATTTTTCCCCTACCCAACAAGAATAAATTCAAACATGAAATTTCTTTTTCTTTCCCTCTCCCTATTTCCATTCCTCCTCCTCTCACAACCACAGCTACATTATCTTTCCCTGTCTCATGACCAAATAGCAGTCTGTGCATTTCACTGTTTGTCATTTGTGAAGAGAAAATTTGGCTAGTCAACTTAAAGTCATCTGCCTGTCACTCCTGGGAAGAATCCTAATAAGTAAATGACCAGGGTCTCTTGACTCCCACCCCGCTACCGACCATGGAATAAAACTTTTCTTTTTAATCATGTTTTCGATAGGTTAATCACCTAATTGTAAAATTTTCTAAATAAAATGAATGCACTAAAGGGACCAGCAGTTAGCGTAATGGCTATGTCGCTGGACTCCCACGTAGTCGACCGCAGTTCGCGTCCCGGACCTGGTGGCTTAAAACTCACGCTGGGTGTGTGTGTGTGTGCATGACCAAGATCCCGAGAGGAGAATGGAGGAGAAGGGATTGCGGCGTGGCCATCCCCCCGGGGGGTGATTTCTCACTTTCTGTCTCTCTGTCTCTCTCTGTCTGTCTGGCGAGCGCACGTGCCCTATAGTGAAAAACCTCTCAAAAAAAAAAAATGAATTCACTAAAAAGAAAAACAAGAATCAAGAGGTTATTTTTTAAAGAGAATTTTGCTATAGAGCGTGTACACTCGCCAGAGAGACAGAAAGTGAGAAATTACTGCCCAGGGGGATGGCCACACGGCAATCCCTTCTCCTCCATTCTCCTCTCAGGATCTTAGACAGGCATGCACATGCGCTCAGCATCAGTCTCAAGCCTTGGGTCTGGGACTTGAACTGGAGTTGGCCACGTGGGGGTCCAGTGATGTAACCATCATGCCACTTGCCAGTCCCAAATCTTTTGTGTTACTAAAATTATGTGTTACACTTCATAGTGTGGTATGGCTGGGGTTAGTCCACTCAAATTAATATAAGGAAGGAAATAATAAAAATCAGAGCACAAATAAGAGAAACAGAGGCTAGAAAAACAATAGAAAAGATCAGCAAATGAAGAGTTGGATTTTTGAAAAGATAAACTGACCTGTTCTTGACACTGACTGATTCCACAATATGCAATTTAGATTCCGTGGAACACAGTGCGTGGAAATTGTCTTCATTCTTTTTTTGTTGTTGTTCTTTGTTAAATGAATGAACAAAACTGCAAACAATTTTGTGTCCAAATGTTCTTAAAGTCTAGGGGAAAACATTCCTTAGGAACTAAATGCAATTTGAGCACAAGTTAACAGAAGGCATTTTAATGCCAGGCAGTGAAAGAAAGTAGAAAGTCAGAGTTCTAAAGATGTGGGTGATAAAAAGGTAGAATTGTCTTTCATGGAAATAGAAGTACTATTTTTTGGGGGAAGGATATATTTGGTAACATAATAAAATAAAGGTTAAAATAGTCAATGTAAGAAGATTTAAAATATTCAGGGAAAAGACTACATATTAATCATATTTTTCTACTCCATTCACACAGCATGATGAAATTGATATCAATCCAAGAACTGTTTGCTAAATCATTAATGTCCATTTCTTGCCACCTTTTTATACTTCTAAAAAAGAAGCTGTAGTATTACTTGTGCTCATGATTCCCGTTTATGACCATGAAATTTAATTCACAAATCCTCCCTGATTGTTAAAGAATAATTCATTTTAGGGTCAGCCCATAGTGACGTGGTTAAGCCCTATGCATTGAACGCCGAATCCACATAACCAATTATAGTTTGAATCCTGGTCACTGTAGCTTACATGTGTATGGAGAATGGAGGATAAAGGACTGTGGTGTAGCCTCCCCCTAGGGGAGGGTGATTTGTCACTTTTCCAGTCTGTCTGTCTCTCAAGTACACATGCCCCATGGCAAAATCCTCAAAACAATAACAAAAAAGAAAAATCCATTTTAGTGAAGTAGTAGATGAAAGGTAAGGCAGATAGTCTTACTTTCCGTAATGATGTGATACTCAGGTGAAATGATTATATTAATGGTTCTTGATATTTATTTCTAATATTGTGGTACCTAATAAAGTCTGACATTGTATATTATAGTAAGAACACAAAAAGGGCAATTTGGTATAGGTAGATTTACAGCTTGATATAGAATGGACTTATAGCTAGCCTGGAAAAAAAAATGTCTTTACCTCTGGTGATATCCACATGTCTGTTTTTTGTTTGTTTTAAATTCTTGGCTAAACTAGAGGCAAAAGTTTAAGGCATTTTTTATAAGAGGTTTTCTCTTTAAGGCATGTGCACTTGCTTGAAAGAGAAAGAGACAGATAGACAGAGATAGTGAGAGTGGAAGTGAGAAATCACCTCCCAATGGACATGGCCAAGCCACAATCCCTTCTCCTACATTCTCCTCCTAGGATCTTGGGCACGCACGCACACGTACCTGGCATGAGTTTCAAGCGATAGGACTTGAACCATGGTCAGCCATGTGGGAGTCCAGAGACATGATCTCTACACCATCTGCTGGCCCCTTAAAGCATACTTTTTAAGGTCCTAAACTCCCTGATAACCTCCAGGATGGTATTCTTTACTGATACTTTGAGGTTGGCCTGATGAATTTGACAAAGCAGGCTTTATCACATGGCCAAGGAGACTTAAAAGGGCTTCCATTGAGAACTACTCATTGAGCTTCCCCAAAGTCAAGGTTTCTCACTGAGATCTTGATGGTTCCACCGGGAGACACAGTACTTCCTTACATATTACTAAGAGCATGTGGCAAACATAAAATATCTCTCAAACTTTTGATGCTTGTTGTACTCTTTCCCTTGTCCTATGACACTGTTTGCCTTTATATAAAAACTTCAAGTGAATAGACTCAGTGGAGTCTAGTGAGTCTTTTAAAATATCTGAACTGAGGAAATCGTTCTAATACATTATTTCCTATACATAATATATTCTAGAGACCAGAAGTAATATGTATTTTTATATGGTTTTTATATTCTCTTCCATATTTTTTGAAAAATAATTATATACTGAAGTGAATAAAATATGCCTATATTCTGTGAGCTTTTATGATAAATCATAGACTAATCAACATTTTGAAAAACAATTCAGTTAGTTCCTATCTTATCTATCATTCATTTTGTTAGAAAACATGTTTTGGGGGACCAGCACTTAGCTAATGTCTATGTCACTGGACTCCCATGTAATCCACCACAGTTTGAGTCCCGGACCTGGTGGCTTATCACCAGGTGCATGTACATGTGTGCCCAAGATCCTGAGAGGAGAGTGGAGGAGAAGGGATTGCAGTGTGGCCATCCCCCCTGCGGGTGATTTCTCACTTTCTGTCTCTCTGTCTCTCTCTGTCTCTCTCTGTCTTTCTGGCAAGTGTGCGCTCCCTATAGCAAAAACACTCTCAAAAAAAAAAAAAAAAAAAAAAAGAAAAGAAAAGAAAAAAGAAAAAAGCAAACATGTTTTTGCTGTTTTAAAACACTAACTGTATTTCTCCTCTTACATCAGAAAATATGATCCTGGGCCAGCAGGTGGCATGGAGGCTAAGGCAGCTGGATCCCACATGGCTGACTATGCCATTTGAATTCTGGACCTAGTGGCTTGAAAAACATACCAGGAGTATGTGTGTGTGTGCAGAAAATCTCAAAAGGAAAATGGAGGAGAAGAGATTGTGGCTTGGCTGTCCCCCCTAGGGAGTGATTTCTCCTCACTCTCCCCCTCTCTCTGTGTTTCTCTTTCTCTGTTTCTCTCTTTCCACTGAGTGCACATGCCCTATATCAAACTTAAAGATGTATATATGATTGTTATGTATGTATAATTATATATATATGTGTATATATATATGTATATATGTGTATATATGTGTGTGTGTGTATATATATATATGTGTGTGTGTATATATATATATGTGTGTGTGTGTGTGTATATATATATATATATATATATATATATATATATATACAATCCTGAATTTTAATTGGACTTTTACTTAAATTAAAAAAATTAAAATTACTCTGTCTCATTAAAAATAACGAACCCCAAAATTCCAGGAATCATATGCCTCCAATTCTTAGATCCATAAACAATTTAAGAGGTTGCTCATTTCTTCAAATGTTAC
Organism: Tupaia tana; assembly: GCA_026018925.1. NCBI lineage: Eukaryota > Metazoa > Chordata > Mammalia > Scandentia > Tupaiidae > Tupaia > Tupaia tana. The sequence continues at coordinate 140,660,887 of JAKSZU010000009.1, read as the reverse complement.
CAATTACATTTTTCATAATATTTTATATAGCATTTATAACTATCACTAAGAAATTCTAATAGAATAAAATAGAAATTTCAAATGCTAATGTTATCAAAGGCCTGACTTTTTTCCAACAAATATAAAATTGTCCTCACAAATAGCCTTTCAGTCATCAAATAGAGTAAGTTTCATCAACACAAAGGTTCCTTGTCTATAAATCTTAATCTACCATTTGTGAACTATTGAAATTATCTTTTGTGAAAAAGTGAGAAAGCTCTATATAAAGCCTATGCTTTGATTACCTGAGATCAGTTCTTCCATGCAAACTTAAGTATTACATCTCAAATTATTAATGTAGACCATCTGTTAAAAATTCATGTACCGGATCATTGGAAAAATCATGACACACTTTTGCATAGAAAAACAGAGTCACTGGTCACTTTTCCAACAACCCAATATTTAGGCCCAGCCTTGGTGGCACAGGTGGTAGAGTATTGATCTGCAGCACTGGAAACCACACGGTTGACCACGGGTCTGATCCTTAGTCAATATGAAACATGCTGGGTGCGTTCACTCAAGAGCCTCACTAGCCTGAGGTCTGGAAGAAAGGGACTGCAGAGTGAGGTGATCCTGTCAGAGGTCTGTCTGTCTGTCTTTCCTCTCTTTTTCTCTCTGTCTCATGCATGCTCCCATATGATCACACTCTCTTTCATACTCTTATGAAATAAATCAAAATTCATTTAAAACATAAAGGTTTATAGATTTAATATGACTTCAAAAAACTGTCAAAAATTTATACAGGCCAGTAATGTGATATTTTAAAAATTTATGTATAAATAGAAATGTCATTTTGAACCTCAAAATTGTTTGCTCTCCCTTTCCTTCACTTCTTGTTCCCCAAACCAACCTGTCACTCTCTCTCCTTCTCACTCTCCTTCTCTCTCCTTCTCATTCTCCTTCTCTCTCCTCTCACTTTCTCTTCCCTTGTCTCTCTTTCTCTCAACATACACCCACAGAAGTTGTTGTGAACCAAAATCCACCAGGCTATTCAAAACTCTTATATTTGAGGGGGATTGTGAATACATATCTACTTATCTACTTAGGGTTTCTTCTTTAAGTTTATTTACTTCCCCATTGTATTTACAACACCTTTAACCATTTCCTTTTCCATACATGGTTCACCTTTCATCAATAAGTGACAATTTCCCTCTCTACCTACTCTTATTGCCATTGAAGCAATAGAGATTCTTAGGGCAGAAAACATCCCCAATAATCTATTTCTTCCATATCTTGAACTCAGGCTTACCTCCAAGACTATAATTCATTTACTAAAGTCATGCCCCATCTGAAATAATTTTATCCTTCCCTTCGCTTACTTAAGCCTCCAAAAAATCCTTTTGGGATGAACTTACTCCTTGAATTTTATCTTAAGTACCTCTCCATAGACCATAATAGGATGAATAAACTGCAGGTTCATTCTTGGACTCCATTTAGTAGACTTGCAATAGGTCTTATGCATTTGTAATACTTTTTAAAAACAATTTGTGGGATTTTTAAAGTTTATTTCCTCTGTGAATGAGAAATACCGAGAGAGACAGTGTGTGTACCACTAACAGGATCCTAATACTGTGATCCACTCCTACTCTTTAGCCAACTCCAGATCATAGGCAAGTCTGTGCATGGCATACTCAGGGAGGTCTCTGGACTTGAACCAGGAACTTTTCCTTGTGGGACTACCTTGCAGAGGATCATATTTTACCACCGCATCACCATCTATCCCCATGAATCTGTATTTTTAATATTTCCTTGAGTTAGTTGAGAAAATAAAACACATGTTCTAAATACAAGGTAGCATATCATACCTTGTATTATTTATTCTTTTATATGTAAACTTTCTTTTAAAGTATGGTTGATATGATTAATAATTTATTGTGAGAAAGGGAAAAGGATGTAAAACTGTGTCCAGTTTATACATTGGAACTGCTTCTAAAACGCTGGACAATTTATTGAAGTCATGGTAGTTACTCGGTAAGTAGTGATGCTCGCTTAACTCTCTCCTGGACTACGTAATTTGATTTTTAAGATTTGTTTGTTTGTTTAAATTTGACCAGAGAGGGACAGAGCAAGAGCGAGAGCAAGTGAGAAAGCAAGCCACCAGGTCAGGGATTGGAACAGTGGTCGGCCATGTGGGAGTCCAGCACCCTTAACCACCATGCCACCTGCTGGCCCCTAGACTATGTAATTTAATGGTGTAATTGCACATATGACAAATATGCTATGCATTCATTCAATCAATATGTTTTTAGTATCTACTCTTTGTTGTAGACTGAGTCCTTTACCTCTTGATGTTTTCAATTACTAAAGAAAAACAACATACAAATATAATAGTGTTTGTAGTAATAAATGTTATGAAGAAAATAAAAAAGCTTGAAAAGAAGATACAGAGCAATAGTGGTATTATAATAAATGGGATAGTCTGAAAACACCTCTCTGAGGCCTTAGTAAGGTTAAGAAGAGAACCATGTGAATATCTGGGAAAGAGCATTTAATGGCAAAGTTAGTAGGCCATAACAACTACCACTGAGTGATGGGATGAGGGGTAGGAAAGAAGGTAGGCTATCTAGGGAACAGAGCATGTGAGGATTTTGAATTTTCTTCAGAGTGTAAAGTAAAATTACTTCAGGATACAGAACTGCTCCAAATATCTCACCATGTGTCCTATGACTGATTACCTTTTACAACCTGTCTCAAACCTGTGATGAAACACATTGAAGCCATGTGACTGGCTTTGTCCACGAGCTGTGAGAGGAAGCAGCATGTCACTCCCAGTCCAAGCATTTCATTGCCAATACGAGCACTTCATGATCTTTACTTCTCTCTGCAGAGTGACTGGGAATATTCCAGATGGTTGGTGTCTGTTTTATCAGGCTAGGTCCCTGAATGATCACAAAGAATAGGGTCCCCTTGCTGACACATAATTCACATGTGATATGGGCAAGATTTTTTAAAGTAGTGAAATTTAGCTTATTTACGGTAGTGAAATTTAGTTACCAGGTCTTGAGTGACTAGGAATGGCACTTAATAAAGATTGTTAAGTGATTTACTGACATTCCAACAACAGTCCTAGCCTGCATAAAATGATATATAAGTAAATCTTCAAGTCAAAATCAGGATATCCTTGTGAGCAGCTTTGCCGTAGTTCTTAGCACGTAACAATTACTCTATAACTGTTTATTGAATGAAAGAATGAATGCAACTATTAATCTAAAGGGAGGCTATTAAGACTTATTGCCTCAATTTTTCAAGGACCATTGAGTAATAATGGCTTACTTCCTTAAAAATCAAGAGGGCAAAAATCCAGTTACTAAGTTATTAAATTTCAAATGAGAAAATTAGTGCCAAAGAAGCAAAAATAAAAATGCTATCTCACATATACAAGGCAATAATTAAATCTGAATTTATTCACCTCACTAAATTCCACAGAATTTCAATTGTGTGTGTGTGTGTGTGTGTATGAAATATAGTGTAGATAATGAAACTGGAGTCCTAGTTATATGAATGGGACTAAGAACTAATACAAAAAGGAAAGTATCATTGGAGACAGTCCATAGATATAACTTAGAACAGAACACATATCCTACATAAATATTTTATATTATTAGTAGTATATGTATGTTGTTATTTGTGTATGAAATGCATATAAAATACAATTCTATTTCATACACTATTTGCAACTTTCTGTTTTAACCAAACCATGTATCAGAGCTATCTTTACAAGTAGATCTCTATAGCATGAATTTTAAAAGTTTCGTGATATTAAGTTTTACCAATACCATAATAATGGATATTTTCTTATCTAAACTTTCATTCTTTAAAAAAAGTTTTAACTATTTCTTACTAACATTATTACATGCATCAGGTTACTGTTCTTAGATAAATTTCTAGAGGTATAAATGCAAATCTAACAAATCACATATTTAAAGTTTGTGATTTATTTGAAAAGATTTGCTCCAGAAAGAAATATCGATTTGTTTGGTCATAAGCCCTCTTATAATTTTTAAGATTTTCTGTTTCCTTATGCTCTGGAAAATTATCAATATTATCACTGTTTCAATTTACCTATCTGCAAGTAAAAATGATTTCATTGTTTTATAGTATAAATCATTCATTACTAGGTAAGCCAAATGCCTTTTTTTTAAGAATCATTTTATTTAATATTATTATTATTATTCTTTTGATCTGCTACAGGACATGTGTGCTCACCAGAGAGAGAAAGTGAGAAAGCAAACCGCCCTGGTCCAGGACTCAAAATGTGGTTCCTCATATGTGGTTCAGCACCTTAACCTCCACGCCATCTGCTGGCCGCTAGAATGTCTTTTTATATACTTACTAATATGTTTTTGTTTTCTTTGTCTTTTTCTTTCTCAAATTCTTTATGAATTTTCCTATTGGGGTATTCTGCTTTTTCTTATTGATTTGTCAAATATATTTATATATGAAGTATATTAATCTTTTGTATGATATAAAAGCTACAAATAATTTGCCTAATTCCAAATCATAGTCAAATAATAAAGCTTACTTAAATTTTCACTTGTTTTATGATCTTTTTTATATGCATTCTAACCAATGAATCACACAGTAAGAATTGACTTACTAAATACCTTCATCCAGTCAGTAGATAATTTCTATAATTATAGACTATGAAACAATAGAAATGATAAGATTTTAACTTGTTTCCAGTTGATTTTTTTCCATGAGTGACATTAAACAGAGAGAGAGAGAGAAAGAGAGAGAGAACACGACCCCAACAAGATCTTGATACCATAATCTACCTCCAGCTTCAGCTAGGTCTGGTTCATGGGCATGCATAGAAATTGTGTAACTTTTAGGAGCATAATAGACAGTTTATTTCACATTCATTACTGCCTTCTAGGATCAAGTGGGCAATGAGCAATTAGTAAATTAATGATAATCCTATAGTGCTTCTGGCATACTTGTTCCTGAACTATTTAAGGTACCAAATAGTTAAAATGGCTTTAATCACTCAACCCACAAGAAATTTAAATGATAAAATAGAAGTAGAAGAATCCATGGGCACATCTTATTTCTAATTCCATTAATGACCCAAATTTCCTCTTGAAATGACTTTTCTAGGTATTATAAAGTAAATTTTAATGTTTCAGACGGAGAACTACATATCTCAGGAAGCAGATAATTGCTACTGGATTTAGCAATCTGATCCACAATATAGAAATTTCTAATTAAAGTGCTCTTTTTATAATGCTAATCTTGCAGCCAAAAATTTCCTTGGGACATGTTATAATGAAGATTAAATGTACTAAGATTTTAAATTAACCAAAGATCCCAGAGAAACCTAATAAATATTTTCATAAATATTCACTGTAAGTAAATTTTATTATAAACTAATCTCATTGTTATATATCGCTCTCATTATTGACATCACTAGGCTGTGAGTAACTGAACTAATAGAAATAAATATTTAAAAAGCTAATCTTTAAAATGTGAGTTTTATAAAGGTAAAAGAGAAACGTGGTTTTCTGTAGCTGAATTGGTAGGCAGGTGATCTAGAAATAGAGTAATGTAAAATATTATCAATTCATCATTGGTTCTTTCAAGGATAGTCTTCTTTCCCCAAGAATCTAATTGATAATATTTCAGAGTTATGAAAAATTGATGGGGCCAGGTGGCACAGTGGTAGTGCAACTGAACCCACATGAGATGGTCCTGCATTCCTTTCCTGGCACTTCCCCGTGCATGCCAAACATATGCATGCAAACTCATGATCCAGGCTGTCTGAGACTGGGGATGGATCGCTGCATAAAAACCTTGTGGGCGGTGCCTACTTCTCTGTTTCTCACTCACTTTCTTTTTCTGTGTCTCTGTCTCATAGAAAAAAATAAATAAATAAACTAAAAATTGATAACTACATTCTTATCAAAGCTGATCATAAACAATTGATATGAGCACTAATTACATGCTGGTTTCACAACCACTCTAAATTAATTACTGCTAAAAAATAGATCCCTTCAAAAGAATTTACCTTTTTCTTTACTTTTACATGCTTTCAGGGGGTAAAGTTTTGGTGAAAATAAAATAAATAAATGAATAAAATACCAGTAGATTTACAACCTGTTTATATTGGATTACCACATATAGCACATAACAGGAGGCAACATACTACTCTGCATATTTGATAGGAAGTTTAAACTGATTAAGCACACATTATTCCATTTTTCCACTGATAACAGTTATAGGCAAAAACTATAATATGTAAGGATATGTGCTGATGGAATTCTTTTTTTTTTTTTAATAAAGATTTTGCCATAGGATGTATGCACTCGCCTGAGAGAGACAGAGAGAGACAAAGAGAGGGAAAGTGTGAAAACATCGCCCAGGGATGATGGCCACACACAATCTCTTCTCCTCCATTCTCCTATTGGGATGCTGGGTGCATGCACACATGCGCCCGGTTCTGGACTTGAACCATTGTCAGCCATGTGGGAGTCAAGCACCTTAACCAATATGCTGCCTGTTAGCTGCATGTGCTGATGGAATTCTATAACAGGGATCATAATAGGAATTCTAGAGCAGAGATCATAATAAGGCATGAATATCCACTAATTAAACATTTAGAAAATACATCCGTGTAAGTGTTCATTTTGATGTTATCATATATTGAGAATAATTTCACTGAAGGCATAAGTATTGTAATACTAACATACTGGGTTGTCAGATAAGTCGCAATGTCGTTTTCTATGCAAAACGAGGGACTAGCAGTTGGCGTAATGGCTATGTTGCTGGACTCCCATGTAGTTGACCGTGGTTTAAGTCCCGAACCCGGGGGCTTAAACTCACATCAGGCGCATGTGTATGCATGCCTAAGATCCCAAGAGAAAGGAGAAGGGGTTGCATGTGGTCATCCCCCCTGGGGGGGTGAATTCATGCTTTCTATCTCTCTGTCTTTCTGGTGAGCGCACACATCCTATAGCAAAAAAAAAAAAAAAAAAAAAAAAAAAAAAAAAAAAAAAAAAAAAAAAAAAAAAAAAAAAAACAGAAAACAAAACAACAACAACAACAACAAAAACTTCTCAAGAAAAATCAGTCATGACTTTTCCAATGACCTCAATATTTTGTATAAACAAAATGTATTTGAAAAATAATAAAATTAATGCACAAAAATAAACTTGGTTTTCTATTCCATTTTTCTACAACCTTTTTCAAGTCTCTTCATATGCGCACTCTCATATCTGTTGCAACACTATTCAAAATAGCCAAGATTGTGTAATATCCTAAGTGGCCATTGATAGGTAAATGGATAAGAAAAATGTTATGTGTACATATAAGAGTATTAATTTTCAGAAAAATAATCTTGCCATCTCAAAGACATGGATGAGCCTTGAGGACATTGTGCTAAGTGAAGTAAAACAGTTGCAAAAGGAAAAATACTGCGTGATTTCCCTTAAAAGAGAATCGAAAATGGTCAAACTCGTAAGAATCAGAGTGGATTAATGGTTCCCAGAGGCTTGGGGGAGGAGAAAATAGGGAGTTGCTAATTAGCAGGCATGAAGTTTCAGTTAGGCAAGATGAGTAAATTCCCAAGATCTGCTGTACAAGTTTGTGTCTACTGTATTGAACACTTCAAATCTGTTAAGAGGGTAGAGCTCATATTAAAAGTTCCTATCACAGGGACCAGCATTTGGCCTAATGGCTATGTTGCTGGACTCCCATGTAGTCGACCATAGTTTGAGTCCCAAACCCAGTGGCTTAAACTCACGTGTGTGGGGGGGAGGGTGTGTGTGTGTGTGTGTGTGTTTGTGTGTGTGCATGCCCATGATCCTGAGAGGAGAATAGAGGAGGAGGGATTGCAGGGTGGCCATTTCCCCTCAGGAGTGATTTCTCGCTTTCTGTCTCTCTGTCTCTCTCTCTCTTTCTGGCAAGTGCAAGCACCCTATAACAAAAACCTTAAAAAAAAAAAAAAAGAGTTTCTACCACAACAAAATAACACTTTCCAAGAGTCAAATGATAAGATTCTAGTGATTGAAAATATTACTAATATATATTTTTACTTTCTCTCCACTTTTAAAATTCTTCTCAGAAGTCTTTCAGTGTACTGATCCATAGAACTGAGCTCAAACTTGACAATTCCATTTCTAGGTCACTTTCTCAGACACATCAGAAAGTATAAAGGCCTCCTGGAAGCAGATCAATGGTGCTCTTACTCTAAGGAGTGTCTCCTACTGGCTAGCTTTGCGCCCTACCTTTGCCTATTCTTTTACACAATCTGCATCCAATTTAAGGGACAGTATTGAGAAGGGCAATGGCAGAGACAGAGTGAAAAAAATCTCCTTGTTCTCTAGGTCTTCCCTGCACAGAATCACCAGAAATAAAACCACCTTGAAGTGCCTTTTTCTACTTTATAAGGAAGCATCACTGTGTTTTGCTTTATATGTTTCCACTACTGTTCCTCAGCAAGTTTAGAACTGGAAAAGCACAACCTCTTCCTTAGGATCCTTTATCTGATAATATTAGTTTAGGAAGTTCCCAAACCCTACACACAGAATGATTTGAAAATGTATTTATAAATCAATTCAAAATTGAAGCTGTATCTTCCCATAGAAGTACTGATTAAAAAAAAAAAAAGAAAAAAACATAATAAGATTCTCAAATCAGACCACAAAATTACACCTAACTCCTGATGTATTTAAAGGTAGTAATCACAATACAGGTTGACTTTTTTTGTTTGGTTGTTTTTTAAGAATGTACAACATGCCCATATCAGAACAAGTTCTTCATATAATTCACCGCACTTAACCCTCTTTATATGGTAGTTCTGAGTTGGATTCACATGAGGAAAACTGAGGCCCAGAAAGTGTAAGAAACTCTCAAACCATACAGCTAGAAAGTGACAGAGCTGGAATATGATCCTAAATTTCTCTGATATAAGAAATTGTGCTGTCTCCTTTTTGGTCAGCCAATACTCTTCCTCCTCAAGAATGCACATTTCTCTGAGTAAATATGGTTCTAGCTTAGGGATTCAGAAATACACAATTCCCTGTTTCTGAAGTATCAAGTGTATGTCTCTATCTCAACTACTTTTCTAGTTTTAATGAATTCTTTGATTTTGGACACAAATTCCATCAAACCCTGGTAAAGTTTAACAAAATCTGCTAGCTATCTGCATGACATCCATTTTCTTCCTACATCCTAATATAATCTGATCTGATTCAGAAATCACACTGTTGCATTTAGACATGTGATTCAAGAATGGCTGTTGTTTGGTTGGTTTAAGCCAATCATCAGAGTGAGTTTCATTTCCTTTTATTGGTTTAGGCATGAAGATATGAAATAATCTTGTCTAATAAGACATAAGAGAAAATATGTTATGGTAGAAAATATGTTATGGTACCAAAATATATATATGGTAACATATATATAAGATATGTTCCCTTATTCTTAAAATAGGCATACATTTTGATTAAGATCAATGGGCATTAATCAACAGTTTGAACAACTGGGTAGTTCCTAGAGAAAATATTAAAATCATTCTGTTTTACAATATGTACCAGTTTTAGTAGGATCAAAGTAGGTTTTTCATTTCTGTTTTGTTGTTTTTGTTTGTTTTTAATAGAACTAGAAAAAACCTGCAAGAATGTTTAAATGGGACATTCCTTTTCAAATACAATTTCTTCCACCCTAGAATAACAACAATAAGCCATGAAAGAAAAGATCAAAACATCCTCAACTACAAAATAATAACATTTGGGATGGAGAAAAATACCACAAATTCAAAAGGCAAATAACAAACTGTTAAAATTATACTGTATTTGATATCACAAAAAGTGAATAATTTACTTAACTAAATAAGTCCTGCAAATTGATAAAAATATTATTCCAGTTGATAAAAATCAGGAAATATGTGAAAGTTTCCAGGAAAAGAAAGAATACTGGTTGTTAAGTACATGTAAAAATGCATAGATTCTGCACATACTTGAAATCACAAGCACATGCATTCTAGAAAGGAGTGGCAAGTGAGGCTGATCCTATGGCCTAGTGGTTAAGAGGGCCTGATACCACATGGCTGACTATGCAATGTGGAACCCAGCCCCTACAGCCTAAAAAACATGCCAGATACATGAAAGTGCTTGCCCCAAACCTTGACAGGATGGAGAAATGGAGAAGTAATTGCTGCATAACCATGCCGCATTAGAGGGTGCTTCCTCCCTATCTCTCTCTCTCTCTGTGCCTCTCTCTGGAGAGTTCACATATCCTGTGGAAATTTTTAAAAAATAAAAGAGAAAGGGGTGACAAATGCGAAAAAAATTAATTTTCATTGCCCATCAGAGTGTAAACTCCATACACTGAGCTCTTCCATTCCCCTGCCCTCAGGTCACCCTATTCCTCAGATCAGGCTGCTGGCCCAGCTGGAACTTATAAGCCCCTCATGATCATTCCCTCATCTCATGGAACTGGCCCATGGCCAGGGCTGTTCCAGAGGTATGCCTTATACCTCTCCCACAATTAACATCACAGTTCTAGAGGCACTAACCCAAAGACACTAAACCGGACATACCCTGCTGATTCTATTGATTCATAAGCTGATTGGGTATTGAAATCCCTAAGCAATGTATGTCTTTCCTTGATTTATGCATGCTTTGTTCTTGGCACATAAAACTTGAGCCTGTATTCACTGGTGACATAGAAAATTCCTCACTTGGAGCCAGTGGAACTTCTCTAGTAAGTCAACTCATGTCTTTCTCTGCTGGACCTCCGAAAGTAGAATAGGTAAATATCATGGTCAGGCACCTCCAGACTTGGGTTCCCCCCAAAACACTATCTACTGTTTTTCTCATTTAAAAATCATATTTATGTCAACTTCAAAAAATAAATAAAATAAAATAATGACAATGTATAAAATTAAATAATTTTTTTGAGAGGTTTTTCGCTATAGGGCGCGTATGCTCGCCAGACAGACAGAGAGAGACATAGAGACAGAAAGCGAGAAATCACCCCCCAGGGGGGATGGTCACGCCGCAATCCCTTCTCCTCCATTCTCCTCTCGGGATCTTGGGCACGCACGCACACGCGCCCGGTGTGAGTTTTAAGCCACCAGGTCCGGGACGCGAACCGCGGTCGACTACGTGGGAGTCCAGCGACATAGCCATTACGCTAACTGCTGGTTCCCCTCTAAAATTAAATAATTCTTAAAACATAAAATAAAATGGCCGGCAAGTGGTGTGGTGGTTAAGGCGGCTGGATTCCCACTTGGCTGATTATGGTTTGAGTTCCTGAACTGGCAGCTTGCTTTCTCACTTTCCTTCTCTCTCTCTGCCTCTCTTTCTGGAAACTTCAAAAAATAAAAATAAATAAGATAAAATAATGACAATGTATAAAATTCAGTAATTCTCAAAAAAAGAAATCATATTGATGTATATTCTATATGAAAAATAATTCAAATAAAAACTGGTATATAGAAGTGTTGATGAGATTACTTCCTTCAACATATAATTCAAATTTGAAACTTGCCAGTTTGTATAAATTGAGTCATTATTTATAGAGAATTCCTGTGTGGAAGTAAGATGATGCACAACTTGGCATGTATGAAAAAGAGTGAGAGGCAAGGAAAATGGGGACCAAGCAAACTGACTGTATAGCATAATTTAAAAGGAAAATATAAGGCAGGATCCAGATGTAGGAGGGAGTGTCATACAGAAGGAGAATTATAGATAAGATTTCCAGGCTAAGAGACAGGAAGACAAAGGCTCAGAAATAATCCACAGGTGCAATGAGTAAGAATTAATAACCGAATAGCTATGTGGGAGTTGAGGAAGAAGTAGTAGCACATGGCTAGATCTTTTCAAGTGAGGGTAAGAACGAATGTCAGAAGCGATCCTTGGACCCATGAGTAAGGATGAATTCAATTTTAAATATGTTGAACTTGAGGTTATGGTGAGGCATTTGGTACCTGGAACCTGAGGTTATGGTGAGGTCATGATGCGTGGAAACTACTAATTGTAGGTAGATGAAACTTTAAAACTGGACCATTTCAAGGGTAGAGATGAAGCTCTGAGAAAAATGAATTATATCGGAATAGAGACAAAAATTGAGGGTGTGGACATGCTTTATATGAGTGCTTCCTTTTCCTTTCTTCTGGATTGTGAATATCTAAATGCCATTTTATGTTGTCTAATGTTAGCCAAAGTACGTCAGCCTTAAACTATAATTTATGAATGTTGATCATCTAAAAATTTAAAAGACACTTGTTCTCTTTTTCCTTTTTTTTTTTTTTTCTATTTTTTGGCAAGACGTTGCCTATGCTCCCCAGAGAGAGACATGGAGAAAGAGAGAAGAGAAAACACCCTCCCCCACCATGGGGGAATTGTCATGCCACAATAACTTTTCTATCTTTCCCTCTTTTGGGATTTGGAGCATGCAGGCATGCACCTGGCATGTATTTCAAGGAGCCAGGACTGGGACTCAAACCATGCAGTTGTTCACGTTGAATCCAACTGCCTTAGCTGCCATGCTACAATGCCAGCTCAATACTCTGTTTTTTTTTAACTTCCACTTTAATTATTTTGAAATGAACCATAAATGTGGATTTTCTGTTTTTTTTTTCTTTTCTTTTTGTTATTGTAAAGAGTCATTTTACTGCCAAATACATTATAGCTTTTGTGATACCTTAAGATCTGTTCTGTAAATAGGAATGCTTCACTAGTGCTTCTACATACTTTTTTTTTAAATTTTTTTTTTTTGGAGAGGTTTTCGCTATAGGGCGCGTGCGCTCGCCAGACAGACAGAGAGAGACAGAGAGACAGAAAGCGAGAAATCACCCCCCAGGGGGGATGGTCACGCCGCAATCCCTTCTCCTCTTGGGATCTTGGGCACACACGCACACGCGCCTGGCGTGAGTTTTAAGCCACTGGGTCTGGGACATGAACCGCGGTCGACTACGTGGGAGTCCAACGACATAGCCATTACGCTAACTGCTGGCTCCCATGCTTCTACGTACTTCATGCTTAGTATCTCTATTTTAATGCTCAATTGCCTCTTATTTCGCAAATGTATAAATAATGATTTACCTGTCCTATTGGTGGTAGGTATATTCCTAGGAAGTTAGTAGTTCATATTCATCACAAAAAAAGAGAGATGGATTTTTTTTTTCTTTCCAAATGCTTTTTAGTATTTACAGACATTAAAAGACTAAGGAAGGATGCTATAGTGATGAGAAAGGAAAAAACTCTCTGAATGACCTGGCTGGATGTTTCAAATAGTGAAACATCAACACGGTACTAGGATTCATGAGATCTGGTTTGATTCCTAGTTCTGTCAGTTACTAGCTTCTTAAACAATTCCTTTATTTAATTTAAATGTACACTAAAGTATGATTCTAATAAAATCATCCCATAGGTTTATTGTACAGGTAAAATGAGATGTGTATTTGAAAGATGTTTTAAAATTACGAATACTAGTTAAACAAGAGAGATGCCTCTTTTTAAAAATTTTTCAATTTTTTTTATTCTGGCAATTCCAAGGGGTATGATCACTTTGGGTCCTTATATAACTACTGGTGCAAAAACAAAGTTTGTTAACTTTCCAAAGCCTAATTTCTTTCTTTTAGGAACTACTGGAAGGAAAATCATTATTTGGGGCTCAAAGTGTTAATGTGGGCCTCTGTTCCTTAGGTTGTATAAGGAACACAAAGATAAATAAGGCCTTTGTAGCAGAAATGAGGTGTATTTTTTCTTTTGCATTGTTTCTAGCAAGAGACACTTCACAGTACTTCTGCATGAAGGCCAAGGTTCATGTGCAGTTAATAAAGAAGGAAGGTAACAACCTACTGCTTGGAGACACTGGGAGAAATCCAAGTCATGTTAGACATATTGTTAGCTTGCAGACAATGGATGCCTTCCTCAATTTTGCATGCCACAACGTTAGATTGTGCTAGGCAGAAAGACACATCCCCTCCAAGATATCCAAGTCCTATCACTGGAAACTGTGAAAAAGTTACATTACATAACAATGAAGAATTGAGGTTGCAGATGAAATAAAGCTTGATAATCAACTGACCTAAAATAGGAAACATTTCCAGAATTATCTATTGATAGATGGGCCCAATGCAATCATAAATATTCTTAAAGTAGAAGAGTAGGTGAGAGTGATGTGTTATGAGAAAGACTCCACTTGCCTTTGCTAGTTTTGCTAGGAAAGGCAAGAATAGAGATTCTCCTTTATAGATACAAAGGAAAGCAACCCCACTGACACCTTGATTTTAGCCTAGTGAAATACATGTCAGATTTCTAAATTATAAGATATTAATTTTTTGTTTTTGTTTTGGTAGAGATTTTTACTACAGGGCATGTGCACTTGCCAGAGAAACAGAGAAACAGAAAGCGAAAAATCACCCCCCGGGGGCATGGCCACATCATAGTCCCTTCTACTCTTTTCTCCTCTTGGGACTTTGGGCATGCACACACATGCCTCCAGCATGAGTTTCAAGCCACTGGGTCCAGGACTTCAACTGCAGTGAACTATGTGGGAGTCCAGCAACATAACCATTACACCATCTGCTGGTCCTAAGTTTTGGTTGTTTTAAACCACCAAGTCTGTGGTTATTTGTTATAGCAGAAACAGAAAACTAATACATAGATCCATGATTTGTTAACAGAATGGGTTAACCCAAGAAAAATGTGCTTTTGTCCATGTGGAAATCAACTATGCAGTGTAGTTTTATAGTGTCGCAATGTAGGTATATGTTCACTTTCATTTCTTGAACACACTCAGATCAGCTCCCACCAAACACACACACACATACACACACACATACACACATGATATTATTCTTATCAAAGTGAATATAAGCTACAGTAAGTATATAACTTATTGGTAAAAATGGGAAAGTTTGAAAGTGAATAAGGGTGTTATTAGTAATTCTACTGTGATAATTGCCCTATCAGGATTTTCTAGGCATTTTACTCCACTGATGTTTTGCTAAATTCACTGGTTAATTTTTAAGTCCCATGTTACTTGAACTTATCAGCAATACTTAATATAGTTAGACACCCTCCATTTCCCTGAGGCACTGTCTTCTACTTGATACTAGAACAACACCTATGAAAATTGAATGGATTTAATTTAATGAAGAAATGTTGTGAAGAAAGAATTGACTGAATATGTTTCATTATTGAAGTATTGGATCAATATAGAGAAAAAAAGACTATGTCTTGTATTACATGACTGTTGAGTCATGTTCTCATTTACATAAAAATGGTAATAAACAGGGTTATAAGTGATGAAACAGAGTTTATTTGTGAACATACTAGGTTTGAGATATCACTGAACATGAAGGTATGGATACATACCAAAAAATTAAAAATGGTTTGAATATGTGGCTGTAACCCAAGAGAGATTGGAAGTGGTAAAAACACAGATACAATGGTATACAGATTGAACCAGGAGCTTAATGAATACAGATGAGGGGCCAGCAGGTGGCATTGTGGTTAAGGGCACTGACTCACACATGGCCAACCACGGTTCAAGTCTTGGACCTGGCAGCTTGCTTTCTCACTTTATCTCTGTTTCTCTCTAGTCAAATTAAAATAAATAAATAAATAAAGTTAAATAAAATAATTCTTAAAAAAAGTACAGATTGGTTCATGATTTACAGGTAAGTGGGTCAAGGACTCTTCTATGTTGATAAACAACAAGATAATGAAAGAGATACAGAGTAGTCCAAGAGGAAGAAGAACCTTCTGAGTCTAGAGGCTGTGAGAAAATGATGACAGAAAGCCATGAGAGCAGAACAAAATCCACTTGATCCAGTGACTAAAAATACTTATTCGTTAAATAACAAATGAGTGAATGATGTATAGTCTACTCTTCAGAATGTAGTCAGTAACAAGAGAGTCATGTAATACTTCAATAACAAGATAAAGCAAAGTAGTATGTCTGGGAAAATGGGGCATGCGAATTGGTGTGTGTACCTACAGAAGTTGTGGACAGGGTGAGGCTTCAGGAGAGGAAGAAAAATAGACGGTTGGAGAGAGACTATTGATACATATGTAAGATTACAATAGAATGGGAGGTATGATCAAAGTTGGCAGAATAGGAATTAGGTATAACTATGGACAGGATGTCCTCCATCCCAGGATTGGTAGCAGTTAAGTAATACAATGAGGGAATGTTGGAGACTCACACCAGATAGTATTTCTTCTGGGTAAATTATAAGGAAAACTCATTCATAGGCAGAGATCCTGAGGTTGGTAGGTGAGATTGATTCACCTTAATGGGTTTGAAATTACCAATGAGTACGATAAATCATATTTTCCAAGTTGAGATAGATGAAGATAATTGATGCTTTGAAGATATTGGGATCTACGTAAAAATTAATGACTTTTTTTTTTTTTGGAGAGGTTTTTGCTGTAGGATGTGTGCACTCGCCAGAAAGCCAGAGACAGAAAGTGAGAAATCACCCCCCCAGGGGGGATGGCCATGCCACAATCCCTTCTCCTCCATTCTCCTCTCGGGATCTTGGGTACGCACGCACACGCACCCAGTGTGAGATTAAGACACCAGGTCTGGGACTTGAACTGCGGTTGACTACATGGGAGTCCAGTGACATAGCCATTACAACAACTGCTGGTCCCAATTAATGACTTTTATGTGTTCTGTACTACACAATCATCTACATGGCTCTCTCTTTATATGCAAAACATCTTTCCTTGCTGACCACCAAGTGAACATTTCAATGAAACCTTCTGATGGCATCTATTCCCACCTGCCTTGAGTTCATTAGAAGTGGACCGGATATAATCTGCAGGGGGCAGTATAGGTTCAGTCCTTCTGAGATTCTAAAATAAATTTCTTAGTGTGGCTAAGACATAAACTTATCAAACCTAACTATGCGTAACATCATTTTCTGATGGGCTTCCGTTAGTAACAGTCAGAATATATCATTCCCCATCTTTTGTAATTTGTGCTGCTTCTTTTCTAAAGGATAAACTTTATTACCACTTTTATGCTAAAACAGGTGAGTGGATGTGTTGGATATTTTATGACATTACGCATTTGGTAATATTTAGACAAAGGTAGAATGAACAAATAGAGTCTAGCAAAATTTAAGTCCATTTGCAATTATGTCCTTAAGGAGTCATACCTGAGCAATGCCTTACTGAGGTGGTAATGAAGTAAAAATGTGCTGCATTGGAATAGGCATTGGAGAAAACCTTCTAAAAAAGGCACCTCAATAAAGTGATAATGGGGCATTATATCTTTGTTGTAGCTTTTGCTCCTTTATTTTCACTAAGTAGCACCTCTTCCTTAAATTATAGTGGTTTCCGTGGCACAACGTTGATAGAAACAGGAGATAGTCGAGGGAGAGGGAGAAAAGAAGAGGGTAGATTGGATAAACTTAAAATTGGGGGCAAGAATGCCACTTCCTGCCCCTAATGGATATTGTAAGGATTAGATTCGTTTGTATATGTGCATATGTCACACAGAGTAAACACTCAATAATGTGTGACAGAATCATTATTATCTATTGGTGATGAGAACATTGGTTATGTTTTTTATTCAAGAGGGTATAACTCAGCCTTTGTGAAAACTTAGATGGGGATTTAATTTAAGATGAATCTGAATCACACATTCTCACCCAGTCTCTTTGATTCAGTTTAGGAATAAAACCAGCCAACAGTAGAGGACATAGCTATGTCCTAAAACAGATGTTTCCTTAAGGGAATCTATAAGAGTTTAGAATTTTCAGCCTCATGAATCGATTAACTGCCAAAGAAATCCACTATTAAGTGCACATCATGCTCTTGAAAAATAAAAATCAATGAGCCTCTGAAAATGTATGTGTTTCTGTGTGTGTGCACTTGTATTTTTATATATATATGTGTGTGTGTGTATATATATATATATATATATGTGTGTGTGTGTATATATATATTTATTTATATATATATTTATTGTATTTATATATGTGTGTGTATATATATATAAATTTATTTATTTATATACATATATACACATATATATGTGTGTATTTATATATATGTGTATGTGTATACATATATAAATTTATTTATTTATTTATTTACATACATACATATATATATATATATATACACACACACACACACACATGTGTGTGTGTGTGTGTATGTGTATATACATGTATAAATTTATTTTCATAAAAGGACCAGGTCTATAATTTCTAAACCCCCATTCATTCCATAGTTTTGATAACAGTCAGTTCCTCAAGAGTTTTTCAAATTGCTCCACTGAACCAAATAAACAAAGCTTTCTTTTAAAAAGAAATTCTTGCACATTTAGCAGTTCTAGCACATTTCATTTCCATAGACTAACATATACAAGGCTATAATTTCTTGTATGTTTAGGTTTCCTACAATATTGCAAGGGTAGAAAAAGCCACTGAGAAGAATCTTCATGTAGAAAATATTAAATGGTGCATAGAATCCAACCTGTTTTGGGTATGGTATTTTCTTGTAAATGCCACTGACCCTGTGATATACACATTTGAATTAGCAGAGTTAAAGGATAGCAGGTAAAGAAGCTTGCAGGCATATTTTTCTTAAATATGTTTTGACAGAATAAATTACAATATAATAAAAGTATCTACTTAGAATATGTATTTCTTTTATGTATCAGATATCTAGGAAAATCAAAATTAGTATGACTAGTGATTTTTACATATTTATCCATACTTTTAATGTTTTATATATATATAAATTTTTTGAGAGGTTTTTGCTATAGGGTACATGCCCTTGCCAGACAGAGAGACAGAAAGATAGAAAGCGAGAATCACCCCCCAGGGGGGATGGCCATGCTGCAATCCCTTCTCCTCCATTCTCCTTTCGGGATCTTGGGCACACACGCACACGCGCCCGGCATGAGTTTTAAGCCACCGGGTCCGGGACGCGAACCGCGGTCGACTACATAGGAGTCCAGCGACATAGCCCTTACTCTAACTGCTGGTCCCTATATATAAATTTTTAAATGAGTGTGTTTGATATAACCACTGATAGTCTTTGTAAAAGAGAAATTTATATGTAATTTAAAAAAATTTACGAAAGTTCACATCCATTCACTGGAGAGAGACAGAGAAAGAGAGAGAGAAAGTGAAAAAGCACCCACCATAAGGGATGGCTGCATTGCAATCCCTTTTCCTTCATCTCTTCCCCCTTTAGGAATTTTTGGGAGTACACACACACACATACACACACACACACAGGAGTCCAGCATGTTTCTCAGGGCACCAGCTGTGGGACTCAAACCACACAGTCGGCCATGTGGGATTCAGCTGCCTTAACTCCCATGCCATGGACTGGCCCCACAGGTAATTTATATAATAAAAGCATAAATCACTATTATATGATTTTTCATTCAGGACAAATGAACACATAAGAGGAATTTTAAAAATTCATGGGAAAATGGAATTAAAGTGTGAGTTTATTTTGGTGCCCCCCCCCCCCAAAAAAAATCCATGGGTTTCTCATAATAGTCATTTTCCATGAACTTTTTGAAGCATCCTCTTATAATTAACCAAGAGAAGTCTGAATAACAATAGCAGATGTGAGAAAAATCTAACAAAACTGGGAAAGACAAAACATCTCTTGGCTATGAAAAAAAGGCACCAAAACATTCCAAGAAGCAAAAGCGATATTAGATTATCTTGGAAACAAATTCTCTTATTTGTAGAGCAGAGTAATATGGTGACAGACCTGAGAAGGAAATGGGCTCCGTGTAGGGTCAGAGGTGGTGACATAAGCCGCCTGTGTGTAAGCATAGCTCTTGAACCGAGGTTTAGGAGAGGAAGAAGTTGGCTCATAGCCCTGTGCTAGACTGACTGTGATCTGCAGAGAAGGGTTGGGGGAGAGAGACAGAAAAGAAGGGAAGACACCATAAGTAGCCTTGAAAGAGAGGGCTACTTTCCAACACTGGAAAACAGAATATTAAATGGAAATGGTGAGATGAAACTTTTAATTCTAAACATATACAAGTGACATTAGAAACCAGTGTACACCAAGAATTGTGGAGCTACCGGTGTCATGTTGGAATGCAGATAATCTGGGATGATATGAGGGTGGAGTTTAACCATGAGGACTCCACAATAATGCAACTGCAGCACTTATATGGAATGGTTCCCTTCAATCTGGCAAAACCAGGCATCCGAAAGCAATTTTCTCTGAATCCAAAGTAAACAAAGCTAGACTTCATCAGGTCAATACCCTTGAAAGGGCCGAAGCTTTCATCAGCTAAATATAGAACTAGCTCAGTAGAGTGAGAAAATTAGGCCTAAGAGCTTTCCACGCCTTCAGCAGAAATTTTGCTAAAGCTTTTTCCATTATTCTTTGTGTCTAAGAAAGTACAACAAAATGCCCACTACTGAGAGTGAAAACAAGCCAATATAATGAAACAATTGCACTGGATTATACGCAGTGTAATAATGTCTCATATGTATTATCCATTTAATTTTTCATGATAAACCACTTTTTTTTCTTTTCAGAAATGTTACCTTGAATAATCAAAATTTGTTAATGCATCAAGTAACCACCAGCATTTTTATAAAAATTATTAAATGGAGTAATTTTCCTTGTTCTTGCTATAGTTCTTTGCTCTAGTTCATGGAGAGTTTAAAGTTTAATATGTATATAAGTCTGCCTTTCATTTTACACAATGGAAATAAAATGTATTCTATTTTCTATATTCTTGTAATATGGTGCATGTATCAATAGTAGAATATTTTAACAATGAACTTCAAAAATACTGTGGTTCATATCATATAAAATGTAAAAGATTTATATTTCTCTCTGTGTATATGCATATGTGTGTATTTCCATTATATAAGTGTGCACACATGTACTTGTGATACCTACAAACACATATAAAGTAGAAAACATCTTAGATATTGGTTGCCCTTAAGTACTTTACCTGTTGGGAATAGTGCATTTGATGATGTAATTGAAAATGTTCTTCTCTAGTCACTTTGGATGGCCTTGGCAACATTTCCACTTCCTGGATGGCTTCAATGCTCACTTGTTGAGGCAAAACTTGGAAGAGTGATGTGATATACATTAAGATGGACTTCTTATCTGGATAAGTGGTGGCAACATCTGTAAGCATATTAACACCACACATCAATTTTTAGTTTCTATATTTGAGACGCTGAAAAGGTAATGAACAAATTAATGGGACAGGAAGAAGACAGATTTAATGAACACTTGATTGTCCATGAATGTCCCCCAGAAATTAATTAGAACATGATAATCAGGCCTAAAATGTCCTTCTAATTTGGCAGACCAATGAGATGAGTATTGATGTTAATCTTTTTCCTTACTCAAATAAAATCTTCAATTCATAATACTTCTTCCTAAGTGAAATCACCAAACTAGCCCATATAAGACAGTAGCTTTCATTAGATTAGAAACAAAAATAAATATTACATTTTCCTTTTCATGGAAAGTTGTATTAGTGTGTCAGTTATAACACTGCATTGGTAATTAAACAATTACATAAAAGGGTTTAATGCCTTTGCTCTTACTAAAAAACCTGACACCTCCTAATGGAAGTTTTGCTTGTGTTAAAGTATAGAAAGAGCTAAATATATCTGCATTGAAATAAGCCATGTGTATTTACACAATAAAAATTAGATAGCAACATACCTTATGCATAATGATTTGTAATATTCCTTAAATATATTAAAATATTTCTTTACATTATGGTGCATCTGTTAAAGTAGGATGTCACTTTCCTCAATTTTTTTTGAGAAGTTTTTGCTACAGGCACGTGCGCTCGCCAGAAAGAGAGAGACAGAGAGACAGAAAGCGAGAAATCACCCCACAGGGGAGATGGCCACGCCGCAATCCCTTCTCCTCCATTTTCCTTGTGGGATCTGAGGTATGCACACATGCACACGCACCTGGCGTGAGTTTAGGCCACTGGGTCCTGGACTCAAACCATGGTCGACTACATGGGAGTCCAGCGACATAGCCATTACACCAACGGCTGGTCCTCTCTCCTTCTCAAATTTTAGGGATAAATGTAAAAGTCTTGCACATAAAATTGATCTGACTTCATCTCTTTTGCCACATTTGGGGACTAAATATAACCAGCATTTGAAGTTAATAATAATTTGAAATAACACATATAAAGTGGCAGCTCCTCTAAAAGGTTCTTTTTGCTACTTGACATTAAAATTTAACCAATGCACTCATTCCAGGGAACCAAGATGTAAAATTAATCCTCTAAGTAAAGTGTATTATTAATTCCAGAAGTATTAAAACATAAATGCTGATAATGGAATACTATTCAGCCTTAAGGAAGAAGAAAACCCTGTCATTTGTGACACCATGGGTGAACCTGGATGGAATAATGTTAAGTCAAATAAGCCAGGCATAGAAAGACAGATACTGCAGGATTTCATTTATACATGAAATCTAAAAAGTTGATCTTATAGAAGTAGAGAGTAGAATGTTGGTTTTCAGGTGCTGGAGGGGAGAATTGGGAAGATGATCAAAGGACACAAAATTTCAACTAGATAGCAGGAATAAGTTCAAGAGATCTACTGTAAAATATGGTGACTATAAACAACAATGCATTTTATTCTTAAAAATTGCCAAGAGTAGATTTTTTTAAAAGTCTAATTTCTGATTGAAATATAATTATTTTACATCTTTGTATGGTACGATATGGGATATATACACACACACACATATATATATATATATATATATATATATATATATATATGGGATATATATATATATATATATATATATATACACACACACACACACAATTGTTTGTTTATTTATTTATTTATGTATATTTACCCCTATGTCTGAGCCTCTGCCCTTTCTACCCTCTTCTTACACTATCTCTGGTGTCTACAGTTGTCTTCCATTCCTTTTTCCTCCACATTTTATTGATCACACAATTTCTTAAATAATCTAACTACTTTTATTAGCAAGTTCAGCTGGTAATTTCAAGAAAAGCAGTTTTGAATAGGTAAGAAAATTTGCTTAAAACTTAAAGCCTGAAAACAGGTTAGTACTCTGTACGAATAGTAGGTACATGAACCTATCAACAGCTCAAGACAGGACAAAAACTTAAAACCAGACAACAAAGCCTAGAAGAAAAGCAGCAATATTTTAGTCAAAAGTCACAGAATGCTATTTCACCAGTTCAGTCTCATGTACTTAATCTATCTTCTGTTGTAGTTTGATCTTCCCAATTGAATTCTGGGATATAATATTCAACTCCAGACTTGTCCCTACAAATAAGTTGGCCATTTTCTTAGTTTTTGAACTCTTATTTCTGTGTGAGTACATTTAATTTTCCTGACATAGTACTCCCTTGAGAACTTCTTGGAGATCTGGTCTGCTGCTGGTAAATTCTTTCAGGTTTTGTTTATCTGAGAATGTTCTTGTCTTTTCTTCCCTTATGAAGGATAATCTTGCCCGGTACAGTATTCTTGGTTGGTCTGAGAAAGCCAAGAGAAAAATCTCATGCCCTTTGACAAAAAGGAGGTAGCCCCCCATTACTTAGTCAATTCTTTGGCAAGTAGCAAGACCATGATTAATCACAACTATTTTTAATGTATTTTTTTAAAAGAGTTAGAGGGTAGGCAAAAATGAACTAACATTCCTTGGTCTGCTTTTATCCACAACATAATACAACACTTCTTAATTATTAATGGGCATATAAATCAACTTGAGAACTTTTTAAACTACAGGATTTGATTCAGTAAGTATGGGGTAGACCCTGGGTTCTGCATTTCCAACCAGCTCTCAGGTGATGCTGAAGTTGCTGGCCTGAGGACTATATTTTGAGTTACGAAGGTCAGGTCAAAAAAATATTACACATGAAGAAATGGTTATGTCATCTACCATCTCATTGTTTTACTCATTTTATAATGTATATTTACTAGACACTTAAATACTGAAGGCTGAGTGATATAAAGTTATATAATACATATGATCTACTTCTTATTATAATTTAGTTATTAACCAACAGATATTAAAAGTAATTTTTGCAAGTATTTTTAAAAAACTAAAGAATATTTTGTATAAAAGCACTGCCTTTCTTCAAAATCTTACTAACTTAGCTTTGAAATTCTGGAGCCTAAGAATCTCCCATTCATATATTAATTGTTTTCCAAGTGTTTATTGTACAGCAGATAGTATACTTCACCATATCTTAAAATTCTTTTTTTCTAAAGATTTTGGTCATAGGGCACATGCACTTGCTGGAGAGGAGAGAGACAGAGAGAGATAGTGAAAATGAAAGTGAGAAATAACCTCCCAGGGGGATAGCCACATTGAAATTCCTTCTCCTCCATTATCTTGCTGTGATTTTGGGCATGCATGCACATGTGACGAGCATGATTTTCAAGCCACCAGGTCCAGGACTCTAACTGCAATCAGCCAAATGGGAGTCTAGTGCCTTAATCACTGTACCACCTGCTGACCCTAAAATTCTAAAAGGCCTTTTCCTTCTCACTAGTAACTAGTTAGTTTTACTTATGACAAGCATTATTTAAAACACATTATCTTATACTGTATAATTGGGTGCCTATTTGCTACTATGCTATACATAGACATATGTATGGCTTTGTTTTGCTTCAAAGATAGGCCATCTTACCAAAGAAAAGAATATAAAAATTGATTAAGCATTAGTTTTTATTACCCCAAGTGGATGCCAAAGATTCTAATACATTTTATCTATCTAAAACATCATATCTCCTAAACATTAGTCATTACAATACAAATATGCACTTATTTCACCAAAGTGTTGACAATTTTGCTCCCAGACTATTATTATCCCACCTCTGAGATTGTGTGGGATACAATTCTGCCAATAAGAAGAAACTAATATTTTTTGTTTTAATTAGTCATGATGGAGCATTAGTCATGAGAAAGAGAGAAAGAGGGAAGCACCTTCCACGGAGCTCAGTCATGTTATGACATACTTTCTCTACTCCTTAAGCCAAGAAGGATCATGGGCACCCACACGTACACACCTGGAACAACTGGCCCAACTGGCCAGGAGACTTGAACTATGGTTAGCATGAGGCTTCTAGCTCCACAGTCTAGTATCCTATCAAATGCACCACAGATGCTGGACCCAATATCTCTTTTTTTTAAGAAAGGCATCTAGACTTCATAAAATATTTTTAATTCTTTCCACACACATTTACTAAAGATCTATTATGTTCAATGTATTTTAATAAATTACCTTGAAGACCAAAAGGATAGAAAATTCATGGATACTGATGATCGCAATTTAGAATAACAGGAAAATAAATAAATAAGCAGAAAAGTACAAAATAATTACATTGCTGAACAGAATTTAAAATGTGTTCTTCTAATTGGCAAAATCAGTGCTTTAACATGTTCAGATATAATAAGAAATTATATGTTATTGGGAGATGAGACAATTCTTTATGAATAGAAAACTGAAGTAAGTGCACATAAGATTTTCATAGCTGGAAATTAGGGTATGAGGAAGCATATTTTAAACAATGGAATAGCCTGGGTAAAAGTACAGAGGTATGGATGGATTACATATGTTCTGGAAGTAGTGCCTTTGTGTCTTTTAGCCACAGAGGGAAGGATAGTGAAAAAATAAAATTGAAACATTGAGGGATCATCAATAACTAACTAGACAATTTGGCTTTAGTTCAATAGGTTGGAAAATAACTAATTAGTTTTGACCAACAGTGTGACACCATCAAAACTGTATTAAAGTAAGACTGTTAAGTGCAAGATCGACTGGTGGAGAGAGAACCTGGAGGGAAGCAGGAGGGTAAGAGCATAATGCAGACAGAAGGTGTTAGAGAACTCAAACAGGACTCTGTAAGGGGGGAATGAAAATCAGCAGATACATGGTAAAATTTCTAAGATAGATCCAAAATGACATCAATTTTCAAATCAGTTAATCATTAATCTTTGGAAATGCCTATATATAAAATTCAATACTAAGCCCCAAGGATATACAGATTAATAAATTGAGAATAAGATAAGGAAAGAGAAGGAAGAGGAAACTGATTATTCAATAGCTATGATAAGAAGTACCCACTAACACAAGTTTTAATCCCATGTGATTAATTAACAATTAGCTACCTCCATGACTGTTATCATGCTTCTCCAAGCCAACCAGTGGCGAACTCTCCCTTCTGAAAGTCTACTAATCAGAAGTGGGTTGGCTCCAATGAGCACAATTCTGAATGTAAATCAATTAGCAATGGTCTCACCTGAGTAACCATGCTTCTGCATCTGACATAAACCTACTCCTGACTCCGTATCTGCCCCTATCTCTTGATTTCCAAGTTCTCCCCAAAACCTAAGAACACCCTCTGTTTTGAGACCATGGTTGATCAACACAGTTTCCTCTTATTCCAGTAGGTAATAAACTCAACTTTGTGATTTTATTTTAGATATTCAGTGATGGTGTCATCATTTGATCAAATTCCAGTGATGAAACTCACTTGTAAATTTAAACTTAGTAATGAGAACTTACTAAATGAGAGTATGGTGCAGTGAAAGAATGAAATACCCGAGACTGGATGATTTATACAGAAAAAGAGTTCAACTGGCTCATGAATCTAGTGACTAGAACGTCCAAAGGTATGGGTCTGGCATCAGACCAATTCCCTGATGCTACATTACAACATGGCCAATGGAAGCAGAGAGGAGGGTGGACACAATCACAGGGAAAGAAAGCAAAATTCTCACTTCCTCTGTTCACCTGTCCCATACTCCCAGCTAATTGGATGGTGTCCCTGGACTAGGCCCCACCTCTAAAAGATCTTGCCATTTCCCAAAACCATTACACTCAGGACTATGATTCCAGAACATAAACCTCTGGAGGGAATAAACCATGATCCAAACCACAGAAACATCTTTTACTTCTGTTTCTCAATCAGTGAAACAAAAAACACAGTCCCAATCTTATCATGATGTTATGAAGCTCAAATGCAATGATATCTAGAAGAAAATACAAACTTGATTTAAACCTCAATATTATTGCTCTATTGCAATTGTTGTTGTTTCTATTACTAATGTAAAAACATAGTTGAAGGAGACCATGAGTATCATTAATGGGAGGCCAGAAGAAGAAGCTGGTTGGAAGGAAAAGCCATTTCCTCACTTATTACATACTTACAAAGCAATAATTATGTGCTATAGAATATGTTTAGCCTGTTAGATAATGGGTATGCAGTGGACAAGCTACTCCACGGACAATGATAGACTGTACCTCATCTTATTAGGACATTAGGAAAATGATGACATATTTTTCTGTTTTTCTACGCAAAAAAAAATGCATCACGACTTTCCCAATATTGAGAGAAATTTTATGAATTGGAGGTAATCCTCATTTATGATGACGGCACTGAGGCTAATTCCGGCAGTCTGTGAGTACCTACATATATTTTATGAACCTGAATAAAGATTTGAAGTCATAGATATTGATGAGAATTGTGTAAAAGAGCAACTGATTGAAAGACAACTATGCATATGATAAGTATTATAGTATTTGAGGGTTGTGAATATTATGGGATGGAATTTATACTTTTTATTACAGGACATGTATGAAATGAGAGAAGTGGCTTAACTCCTAAAATAAGAACTTAAAATTATATTGAAGTAATCTTGCACTAAAACCCTGATATATAAAGTGTCCATTGCCACAAAAGCTTAATAATCACTAATCCAATCTTTGAAGACATCTCAGAATGAAAATGTTGAGAAGTCATAATACTGCTAGAATATTTTATTAACAGTAACACTAATTCTGAGGAAGGCTATAGTGAAGGTTAAAATGGAACAAATAAGTCATTTACTGAAATTGCATCATATTTCAAATGAAAAAATTGAAGCTCACAGTGGTTTTATGGGAAATTCAAACTCAAATCAGGATCAGATTAGAACCTAGTCATACTGGGTTTATCATACTGCCTCCGTATCTCACCCCCATTCTCTCTGATATTGATGTTTAAGCATATTTGAAGACTGAGTATCCAAAGGTTGTAATTTAGACGTTTACCTTGTAATAAATGTATTTCAATGACCAAACACTATCTCTATTTTCAGTAGTAGCTATTTCTATGTCCAGTAGGTGACGTATAACAAGATGTATATGAAAATGAAACTTCAGTAGTAACCAAAGAAATGAAAATTAAATAAAGGGGTGTGGTTTTTGCTTTGTTTTGTTTTTAGGTTTTTACCATAGCATGCGTGCACTCTCCAGAGAGAGACAGAGAGAAATAAAGTGAGATATCACCATCTGGGGAAATGATGATGTCACAATTCCTTCTACTCCATTCTCCCCACAGAACTTTGGGCACGCACGCACATGTGCCTGGTGTCAGTTTTAAGCCACAAGGTCCAGGACTCAGACTGCAGTCAGCCATTTGGGAGTCCAGCGCTTTAGCCACCAGACCACCTGCTAACCCCGAGAAGTGGGTCTTTAGCATATTTCCTTGCCTATCAAATTAATAAAGAACAACAAAAGGAAAACAATCAGTGTTGTTGAGGCTTCAGTGATTTGGTCACACTTCTACTTAGTTCCAAGTATCAAGTTTTTTCAACTTAATGAAAAAAAATTGGCAAAATCTATTACATCTTTGAAAACTATCATATTCAATGATAAGGTGATATGATCAGCAATTTTCTTTCAGGAAATCTACACCAACAAAATTACTGGAAATTTAAGTGGGTATTCATGTAACTTTCAATGTAAAATTTAAACAATATTTACAATACAAAAAAAGATATATTTTTATCATACAAAAAAATCAGAACTCAAAGGTTTAATAGGGAATTAGAGAATTATTGAACATAACTGTATACTAATATTACAATGTCATTCAGAAAGTTGTTTTTGAAGGATATTTATTAATATATTAAAATCAATACCTTATAGTAACAAGTGAGCGGAATTTGTCATTTATGTATAGTAAAAAGGAAAAGACCAGGGGTACATACTACATGACGGTAGTGAAGTACATATGCGTGTAGGATTGAAATAATTTTCTTTTTCTCCTTAGGCCCATCTACAGTTTCCACCCTATTAAATATATGCTAATCTTATAGTCTATGTTGTAATAGAAGTATCTGCAAAGATAAAAAAAAGACAATAAAAGCAAAGTTGCTTCCAGTGTGCCCTCACACCGCAAAAAGTTAATGCAAATGTGTTTGTTATGAAATTGGTGCCTTCAACAAAACTATTCTTATCTTGGGCAGTCAACCTCAGGAAAGTCCAATTACCCAGCTGTCAGGCATAACCTTGAAACACCTCTGGGAAATCTAAACAAGTGGCTCCACTGTCTAAATCTCTGCTTGATTTCTGCCAAGAAAATGGCAGGAATTGAAATGCTGGATTATACTGCGTATCATGTGTAATCAAAAGAAGCAGGATTTCAAAGATAACAGATGCATAAGGGTACATTCACAAAGCTTTGGTTGGTCAGCCTTTCAGGAGCTTTATTTATTTAATTTTTTTAAGTGGGAGGATGTCATTGAGAAATCAGGATGAGAACACCCTGTATCATTTCTCAGAGTTTGTATTAGGAACAAGACAAAAAATGAATAACTAAATTCACTGTTTGAAAGAAAACGAGAATGGATGAACTGGGATGAATAAACTTCTGGTCCCAAAGCTCTAAATAGGAAAACGTAAAAACATATAGGTAGACACAATCAAAAACCTGTGGCTTTAAAAGTAACCAATACATAAAGAAATAAATAAAAGCTAGAATGACAATGTGAATTTCCGATTGGAATAGACAATTGTAACTGGTATAAAAACCCACAGGCTGTATGCTGATGAATTTTCATGATCGGTTCAAATGAAACATATCTTCATTTAAAAAAATAACTAAATAAATGGATGAGATGCTCTAAAGAACCTACTACTAGAAATAGTTGGTTATCTATTGAGATTTGCAAATAAAGATGATTATAGTGCCATCTCTAGCCGTTAGAGTCCCAAGTTGCAGACAATATTAAAGCAATGAACTAATTCACTAAAATACTAGATTGCTATTAATTCTAATATTTTATATTCAGTGTTTCATTGTACACACATGCACTTTTCAACTTACATGTCACTATATACAATGGATATACTTTTTTTTACACTTTTTTGCATTCAGATAAATTTACATTTAATCACTGTACATCTTTATAGTGTACAACATGGTTTTTCCCAGCACTCATACAGTGTATATCAGTCAAGACAAAGACATTACCATATTCATTATCATCAGCAGGTAACTTTACATTTTTGTGTTTGTTAAATGTTTTTTTTTTTTTTTCCCTGATCCTCTCTTTCCTACTCCCTATTACCCACCCCTTCCTATAGTATTTACAGTTAACCTCCTTGCTATTTTATCTTCCAGTCTTTCAGTTTCTGCTACAGAGTGCAGACACTTGGTATATACGTATTAAGCAGAGTCATACAATGCCTGTCTTTCACAGTCTGGCTTGATTTGCTTAGTGCTGAATCTTCAGTATTTGTCCACTTTGTATCAAAGGTCAGGGTCTCATTGCTTCGTATATTGAGTTGTACTCTACAGTAAATATGTGCCATATTTTTTTCAATTCATTTGTCTGTTCTTGGACATCTGAGTTGATTCCATGTTCTACCAATTATGAATAATGCTGCAATAAACATGGATGTGCAAGTTTTTCTTTCCAACTGAGGATTTTCCTATCCCCTGGGTAGCTATCTAAGAGTGGAATTACTGGGTCGTATGGTAGATCTATTGGTAGGTTTTTGAGGAGTCTCCATATAGTTCTTTTTTTTTTTTTTTTTTGGAGAGTTTTTTGCTATAGGGCACCTGCGCTCGCCAGAAAGATAGAGAGAGACAGAGAGACAGAAAGCGAGAAAGCACCCCCCCCCCCAAGAGGAGATGGCCATGTTGTATTCCCTTCTCCTCCATTCTCCTCTCAGGATCTTAAGCACACACACACACACGCACCCAGTGTGAGTTTAAGACACTGGGTCTGGGACTCGATCTGTGGGTGGACTACATGAGTTCAGTGACATAGCCATTATGTAAACTGCTGGTCTCAGTCTCCATATAGTTCTCCACAGTGGAATTTAAATTCCCACCAAGGGTGTAGGAAGGTTCCCTTTTCACTGAAGCCTCGCCAGAACTTACCATTCTTTTTCTTTTTTAATCTTAGCCATTCAACTGGGGTTAAGTGGTATCTTATTGTGGTTTCAACTGCATATCAATTATGATAAGAGATATTGAGCATTTTGTCCTATGCCTTTTGGCCAGTCTATGTCTTCTTTGGAGAGCTGTCTGTTGATATACCACATTTTAATAAGAGAATCCTTTGCACAGGTCTTCCCATGTTGAATTCTTTAACATTCTGCAAGGTATGTTCTGTCTTCACTAAATTAAGTGCTCCTTAATTAATCCATTTTTAGCATTTCATTCACTGATCCAAGTAGTAGCTTTTATCATCTAATAACAATGTTCCTCAATAAAGGACTATAAAATATTGTAATGAAAATAATTTGAATTGATGAAGATAATTCAGTTTCATAATAAAATTAATAATGAAAAAACAATGGCTTTTTTTATCCATGGGAAACACTAAACAATATTATCTTTTAAACATCCAATTATTCTTTTCAATGTGATTTCGGTGTAGCTAGCAGAGAACTATCACTATCATCTTGGTGCAAGCAAGAAACAGTGGTTCAAAATGCATGATCCTTAGGGCATATCAGGGAAAATACAAAATGAAATGAAAAGTAGGTGCTTACAGAATAATATAGCTATACGCTGAAAACTTTTAGCTTTCTCATCATTAACCAAAAAATCCTAATCATGCCTTTATAAATAGAACTTAAATATCACGTATCAAATCCAATAAATAATTGCATGTTGTCTGGTATATCATAATCTACAAATCATAGTAACTGGAAGTGATGTTATTGATTATGAAAAGTAGTTCATTGAGGGACCAGCAGTTAGCATAATGGCTATGTCGCTAAACTCCCATGTAGCCAACTGCGGTTCGAGTCCCGGACCCTGTGGCTTAAAACTCACACCGGGTGTGTGTGCGTGCATTCCCAAAATCCCGAGAGGAGAATGGAGGAGAAGGGATTGCGGCATGGCCATCCCCCCTGGGGGGTGATTTCTCGCTTTCTGTCTCTCTGTCTCTCTCTGTCCTTCTGGCGAGCGCACGAACCCTATAGCAAAAACCTCTCCAAAAAAAAGAGAAAGATGTAAGAAAAGAAAAGTAGTTCATTGAAAATATGAGACATCAAATAATATACATTTAATAAAAATGTATTGAGTTACTACATTGTCCCAGGCTATTTTCTGAACTAGGATATAGTGGTAAATAAATGTGCCCAGAGAATCTATTCCACAGAAAATTGATTCTAAAAGAAAAGGAAGTTACAAATAAATAATTTAAAAATATATCATTTACCATTTGTCAATAAATACTGACGACCTAGTTCTTTTTACATCATTGTATTAAAGAATTGCCTTCCACAATGCACTTTTTTTGATGGGTTCTTTCTTAGGAATGAAATAGACATGAGAATTCTATAGTGTTAGTACTATACACTCTAAGCATTTCTGACAACAAACTAGTGGAGAAAAGTCAATTAGATGGAAATTCTCATCAAATCCTGACTTTACAAGATTCAGATATAACCCCTTTAAGTTGAGGAGTTTTCCAGACAAACATCAGATGTCTATAGTGTGTGGTTCATCAACATAAAATGTTCTGTCTTTACATTTTCAGTTCTAAAAAGCAATACATTTTCACAATCTTTACCAGCTGTGCATGAAGTTTGGACCCTGTTGAAAGACATTTTATTTCAAAATAGCCTTGGTCATTTAAACCCTTAAAACAACTTTTCTGTACACGTCCTCTAAGATCAGGAAAATAGAAGCTGGCTTGACCTAACAAACGGAACCTAATAAGTCACTGTGAGAGACTATTGATAGAAAAACATTTTAACTTTCTTACAATTCTCTCTACATGACCATTGTGTTAAGAACTATTAGAGTTTCCATTTGAGAAGGAAGTATTTTGACTTGGTGACATTTAACTCTGCTTCTTTAATTGTCACCTGCTGGTTTTGTATTTTGCTTTTGACCTAACCAAATTGACTTCACTTTTCCTACTGCTAGAAAAAGGAAGTACGTTTCAGAAGTAACTGCACCTCCCATCTTTAGTAACACAAAATATTCTATGTCTCCATTCTCATTCTTTATAGTTTTTGACATGACAATTAATAAAAAATGGGAGTCAGAATAAAAATATTTATTCATGTGACACAAATTTATCCCATTATTATGGTTCTTTATAGTATGTTTTGGGATTTGAAAGTTTATCTGAAAATATACCTGTAAAGGCACTTCTGAGGCAAATTCCCCAATGATGACTAGATTAAGGAAGACATTATATGTAAAAATGAGTCTATCCAAGAACTTCACATGTTGAGTCAAATATACCTTGAACAAATAAGGACTCTGTCACTAATTGTTAAGAGATTGTTGTGGGGACCAGCAAATGGCATAATGGTTATGTCACTGGACTCCCATGTAGTTGACGGCAGTTCAAGTCCTGGACCCAGTGACTTAAAACTCATGCTGGGCACATGTGCATGCATGCCTAAGATCCTAAAAGGAGAATAGAGGAGAAGGGATTGTTGCATGGACATCTCTTTTGGTAGTGATTTCTCACTTTCTGTCTCTGTTCGGCTAGCACACATGGTTTATAGCAAAAATCTCTCTATTAAAAAAAAAGAGAAAGAGAGAGATTACTGTGAAATTCACTAATTTCCCCTTTTCCCAGTTCTCATCTGTAAAATGAATCCTATTCATATCTTGTAAATCACTAGGGATGACTCTAAAAGCAAAAATGAATGCACAAAGTAAAAAAATGCTTAATACATATTACTTTTATTTGTCATGTTTTTGTATTTCCAATCGGCACAAAATTGTAATTTCTAACTGCAACTGTATTCACAGCTTCACTAAATATTTGTGAGGTGCCTACTATTAAGACAAGCCATGTCACCATTTTTTTTTAAGGTTTTTGCCATGCACTTGCTCTCTCAGAGAGAGAGAAAGTGAGACATCAACCCCCAGAGGGAGATAGCCATACTGCAATCCCTTCTCCCCCATTCTCCTCCAGGGATTTTGGGCACATACACACATGTGCCTGGTGTGATTTTCGAGTCACCAGGTCCAGACCTGAACCATGGTCAGCCATCAATTTACCAGGGAAGTAATATTTGTAAACTTATAATTACTCCATCTCCTAACTTCTAGGGAAGAAATAAGAAGGCTATAAGAGAAGCCTGATTACATACCACCCTAAAATGACTCTCTGAGACACAAAATATTTATGGTGGATGGTATCCTTGAAGCACCAGTATCACATTATATCATTAGGAGGAGAGATTCTATGTTAGAAAAACACCATCGCACATACACTTAACCAAAAAATTATAAGATAATTGATAGCAAAAGAGGTTTCCTTGAATTAATCCCAAGCTCTACAAATATTCTACAGGGAACCAGCAGTTAGCGTAATGGCTATGTCGTTGGACTCCCACGTAGTTGACCACGGTTCGCGTCCCGGACCCGGTGGCTTAAAACTCACGCCGGGCGCGTGTGCGTGCGTGCCCAAGATCCCAAGAGGAGAATGGAGGAGAAGGGATTGCGGTGTGACCATCCCCCCTGGGGGGTGATTTCTCGCTTTCTATCTCCATGTCTCTCTCTCTCTGTCTGGCAAGCGCACGTGCCCTATAGCAAAAAACCTCTCAAAAAAAATTCTACATAAAAACTAAAGCAAATTATTTAATAGCATGCATATGTATAGTTTCTAAGCTCTTGTAGAGGCATGCTGATGAAACACACAATAAACGAGTAGCAAACTTCAACACATTTTCAAATTACAGAGATAGATTCTGCTCCGACAGAACTAATAACATTTCATTGGAATATGAGGTTAGGGCTCCTGGCTTCCACCAATGTAATTAGGGCTTTAATTATAAATACGATAATATGCACAATATAGATGATAAATAACTTCCAATGTGGGGAAAAAAAACACCATAATTTGGAATTTCATGTAAGTGAAGTCAATCAAATATGAAGCAACAATGGAGAAAGGTACAGTGAAAAAGAGAATATTTATCCAAAAGCATATAATAAGCAAACCTGAAAATAATGATAAGGGATAACGTTTTATATAAGAGATGTAATCAGTGATGTTGAAAATCCATAAAACATAATTCAAATGATTGATTTTCATGTAAATTGTATATACAGTAAGAACAGAGTATATTTAGAAAATGGAATATTTGAATACTGAGTAGAATTTGGTGTGTGTGTGTGTGTGTGTGTGTGTGTATGTTCAAAAATACTACAGGACAACAAGGAATTAAAGAACATAGTAACTGGCAGAGAGAACCAGGATATTTTTCTATGTTCTTATATATAATGTTTGGATTTTAACTATTGCAAAAAAAAATCTCCCTAGCTTTCCACTACAAGTTACAGATATTAACACCTATACCCATTCTCTTTTTCTTTCTTCCTGTTACAATTAAAGTGTTCCTATTCCAATGAAGGCAAGTCTCTGTAATTTTACTTTTCACTTGTTTTCTATTGAATCATCACCCCTTTCTAAGTCTACAAGCATGCTTTACCGGGTCCCACATTAAAGACAAAAACAACAACGAAAAAACCCCACTGAACATTTTCCCCCAAGGAAATGATCAGAGGTGTGCTGATAAACAGGTTCTCCAAAAGTAAAACAAAAACGAAACAAATTAACAACAACAATATCCCTGATTTGTAGTTTGCCAATCCCCCTGGTGTAAATACTACCACCATAGATGATTTCAAGTTACCAATTGTTTAACTATCTGCTGGCATAATTCCAAATATTTAATAATCTGTTCTCATGACCACATACCAGTTAGCTCTAGTATACCATAGTAATGGTTAATAAGGTTGCTCACTTGTTCTTCCATCTCTTTCTATTTCTCTGTTCCCTTTCACAATAAATCTTCAAATATTACCTCAAGGGACCAGCAGTTGGCATAATGGCTATGATGCTGGACTCCCATGTAGTCGACCGCAGTTCAAGTCCCAAACCCAGTGACTTAAACTCATGCCAGGTGCGTGTGCGTGCATGCCCAAGATCCCGAGAGGAGAATAGAGGAGAAGGGACTGTGGTGTGGCCATTCTCCCCGGTGGGTGAGTTCTTGCTTTCTATCTCTCTGTCTCCTCCTGTCTTTCTGGTGAGTGCATGCGCCCTATAGCAAAAACCTCTCCAAAACAAAACAAAAGCAAACAAATATTACCTCAATATTCTACATAACTATTTTCCTGAACCTCCTTCCATTCTACTCATATTTACTTGGCATCTGATATGCTCTAAGCACAATTCCAAATGCTGAGGATACAGTAGTGAACAAAGCAAAGAACTGGCCTCATGGAGCCAAGATCTAGTGGAGATGCAAACAATAAAGCAGTTAAATGAATAGTGAGTAGGGGCCAGCAGGTGTCAAGGAGGTCAATGTGCTACACTCTCACATGGTCGACTGCAGTTCGTGCCCCAGACCTGCTGGCTTGAAATCATGCCAGGTGTGTATGCATGACTGCCCCAAATCACAGAGATGAGAATGGAGGAGAAAGGATTGAAGCCTGGTCATCGCCTCCTGGGGGTTGATTTCTCAGTTTCCCCTCTCTCTGTCTCTCTCTGGTGAGTGCATGCACCCTATAACAAAAACCTTAAAAAAAAAGCATAGTGAATGGCTGGTGTCAATATTTTAAAGAGGATAAGCATGCTCGGCTTCTCTAGGTGACACTAAATCAGAGAACTTGTTTATTTCTCTCTCTCCCTACATACCACTAATAGCTACAATGTTGCCAACCCTAATAGCTGCTTTTCTATCTTCATCTTACTCTATAGCTCCCAGCAGCACTCTTCATTCTCAAACTACAATGTTTTTCTTGGACTCTTTGACATTATATTTTTCAGGTTTTATACCTATCTAGACAAACTTTCCCCAGCTTTCTTCCTCTAACTCTGCAAGATATACAAAATTTGGGAGAAGCTTAGAGGTTGGCTCTCAGTCTTCAGCTCCACTCACTATTCCCTGGATGATGTCATCTAATTTTAAATCCTCTCTACCTCCCTCCCTCCCTCCCTGTCCCCCAGTTGTTTCAAATGCTAATAATTTCCAAATACCCATCTCTATCTGAAGCCTATCCCCTTAGTTCCTCACAGCTGATTAGATTTCTCTAGATACCTCAAATCTGTTACATCCAAAACAGGGCTCTTAGTCCTCCTCCAAAATCATTTTCACATTTACCTCCATTTCTGACTTAAGGTAAAAGATTTCATGCATTGTGTTAAACTGAGAATGTAGTAATGACACTTGATTTCCTTTTCGCTAAATTCCCTCATTTGATTACAAAGCCTTGTCTTTTCTGTCTCTAAAAAGGACTATATATTCCCATTTGTCTTCATGTTCATTATTACTATCACCCAAGCCATGATTCTCATCATCTGACACCAGTACATTCACATCCTAACTGCTCTCATTCCTTTCCATCCATTCTGCATGCCACAGCTGGAATTAGCTTTTCAAAACCACAAATTAAATTGTAACACCTTTCCTCCCAATTCCACAGCACAGTTGTTAAGGGGGCCAGATCCCACATGATCAATTACAGCTCAGGGCCTAGTCTCCATGGGTTAAAAATCACACAGAGTGCTTTATGGAGACGTCCAAACTCCTGATGGAATGGAAAAGTGAAAGAGAAAGAATTGCAGTCTGACCATGCCTCACTGGGGGAGTCTCTGTCCCTGTCTCTCTCTGGCAAGCACACGTGCCTTCCGGCAATTAAAAAAAAAAAAAAAAAAAACAGAATACCTTCAAACTTCAAACCCTTCAAAGACTCCTAGTTTTGTTTAGAAGCAACCCAAACTTTTTCTATTCTATAAAGCACTACATGACTCAAACATGCACAGTTAAGCAATTGGCACTCTACTGGTATCTCTGTCTTTTTCCACTATCTTTCGGATATATTTGCCTTGTTTTATGTTTGTACCTCAAGTACAAACAGACCCTTCTACACCTCTTTGTTTTATACTTGCAGTTCACTTTACATGGAATATTTTCTCCACCTTTTTGCATTCTGATTCATTTTTATCCCTTTGGTATTAGCTCATATGGCACCTACTCAAACATGCTTTTATTTTTTGTTTGCTTTAGTGTTCTATTGCTATATGGCACATGTGCTTGCCAGAGACAGAAGGAGAGAGAGGGAGAGAGAGAGAGGGAGTGAGAAACCACCCTCTAGGGTGTTGGCCATGCAGCAATCCCTTCTCCTCCATTCTCCTCTCACGATTTTGGGAATGAATGCACATGCATTCCACTGGGTCTGGGCCTTGAACTGTGTAGTTGGCCTAGTGGGATCTAGCACCTTAACCACCATGCCACCTGTTGACACCAAAAGTGCATTTATAGATCATCCTATTTTAAGAAGTTGCTTCCTTTCCTTTCACTTTGTTTCACATTGTCTTATTTCCTTTATATCACTTGTGACGAACTGTATCATGTTTACTTACTCATTAATTCACTTATTACTTGTCTCCCTATAAGAATATAAGCACCACAATGGCAGGAACTTTCTCTAAAGTTTTTTTTTTTTTTTTTTTTTAAACCATTGGCTGATCAATACTAGGTACTCAGTATTTGTTTTTAGAAAAAGGAAATAAAGGAATGAAGAGAGCTATGGTCGCTTTTACAATAATGGTTCTGTTCGGTGGTCGATACCTATGGACACAGACAATACGCATGTTGAAACCTAAGAATTCACTGAAGGAAAAACACATTAGAGCAAAGAACAGGACCTTACAATATTTATCTTCCCACAAAATGATGTGAAAGAGATTCATTTTGATATTTCATTAAATTTTACCTACCATTAATTATGTCTAAAGACTTTTTGCTCTGTTTTCTCATTTAAACTATTAATACGACACTCTAGTGAGTAAAGAATATCGCCCAAAGTCATACAACAAGTGATAGACTGAACATAATGGGAAAAAAAAAAGGCTCCTGGGTTGATTGTCCCATTCTCTTATTTTTTTGTCCTTGGACAAGGTTAAACAGAATGAGTATATTTCTCTTTAGATCATACAAGTTTTTCTTAAATTATTGATCACATTTTCAAAATTCAGACTTGATTGGAAAGAACATCTTATGCTCTAGAAACTAGATCAGATTATTTTTAAGTGATAGGGAAAGAAGCATTAATTTCTAAATTAGAGAGCATTAGCAGGTTAATCAAGGAGTCTATGAGTGATGATGACAAAGTCAGTGCATTTTTCATTCAGATTGAAAATACTCAAGCTAATGCTCAAGACACAGGAAATCTAATGTTTATTCATTGTTTCTAAAGTTTGCAATATATTCAACAAAATAGCATACAGCTCTGCACAGGATCCATGTTCAAAAATGATATTGACATATCTACCCATGGAAGGGAAAGCAGACCCCTTAGCGCTTGACGTATATCTTTCAGAAATTTTGTACTAGGTGCCTGAGTACATGGAGATCTGGAAGATTCAAGTAAAAACCTTGCCATGTTAGTAAAACCATGACTCATTGGTAGATAGAACCCTTATGAATAATTACAATTGTAAAAGAAGCTCTTTAAAATGAGTTATGAGGGGCCAGCAGGTGGTGTAGTGGTTAAGGAGCTGGATCCCCCCATGGCTGATCATAGACTGAGCCCTGGACCTGGAGGCTTGAAAGTCACACTGGGTGCATGTGTATGTGTGTGCCCAAAATTCCAGGAGGAGAATGGAGAAGAAGGGATTGCAGCATGGCCATCCCTCCTGTGGGCTGATTTCCTACTTTCCCTCTTTCTGCCCCTCTTTAGTAAGTGTACATGCCCTATGGCAAAAATAAAAAGAGAGAGAGAGAGAGGTGAGAGAGAGAAAAGGATTCACTTAAAACACAGAAAAATTGACAGGACATAGTATACATGTATTTATAAACAACATAGTCACTACTATAACTATATATGTACATATGTTGTGTTGGGAAAGTAACCCCTTTTGACTAGAGATTAGTAACATCAAAACTAATATAAACTACTTATGCTCAGAAAATTCATTTTGTATGCTGTATAGATGTGCACTAATTAACAGTAAATAAAAATATATATAAAATTTTTTAAAAAGAAATGGGTTAGTGAAATGGAAAGGCTTTTCATAGCAACTCATTTAATTACTGAATGTTCATTTTACCCATTTGCAACTTGAAAATTTCTTATGTCTTTTCCAGTTGCAGACAAGGGTTAAAACTGATATGATGGGGGACCAGCAGATGATGTAATGGTTATGTCATTGGACTCCCCCGTAGTCAACTGCGGTTCAAGTCTCAGACCTGGTGGCTTAAAACTCATTCTGGGTATGTTTGCTGTGTGCACAAATCCCAGGACTAGAATAGAGGAGAAGGGATGAAGGGACTATGGTGTGGCCATCTCCCCCCCTCCCCAGGGGGTGATTTCTAACTTTCTGTCTCTCTGCCTCTGTGTGAGCACATATACCCTATAGCAAAAATCACTCTCAAAGGAAAAAAAAAAGAAAGAAAGAAAAAGAAAAAAAAAAAAAACACTCATATGGTGGGGCCAGCAGTTGGCAGAGCGGTTAAGGTACTAGACTCCCACGTGGCTGACTATGCTTCAAGCCCTGGACCTGGAGGCTTGAAAATCATGCCCGGTGCATGAGTGCCCAAAATCCCAAAAAGAGAATGGAGGATATGGGATTATGGTGTGGCCATTCCCCCAGGGGGTGATTTCTCACTTTCCTTCTCGCTGTTTTTGTCTCTCTCTGGCAAGCATGTGTGCCCTATGGCAAAAACCTAATAAAAAGAAAAAAAAACACTTATATGGTATTCAATATTTCATATTCATCTACTTTCTATCAAATGCCATGGTCTTTTTGTTTCTTCTATGGCTGAGTAGTATTCCATACTACTCATACAAAATGTGTATGAGCCACATTTTTTCAATCCATTCATCTGTCCATGAACATTTAGGCTGGTGCCATGTCTTTGCAATTGTGAATATTGCTGTAGTAAACAAGGATGTGCAAGTCCTTTTCCAAATGAGTATATTCCTATCCTCTGGGTACACACCCAGGAGTGGAATTGCTGGATCATATGTTTTATTTGTAGGTTTTAGAGGAACCTTCATATTGTTCTCCACAGTAGCTGGGAAGTAGGAGGGAGGGAATCAAGGAAAAATAAAAACAAGCAAAAACATTTAACAGAAACAAAAATGGAAAATTTATTTATGATAATGTGTATGGTAATGAATTTGACTGGACTGATACACAATGTATTCATGCTAGGAAGATTAATTTTGTAAGCTTGGAGATGTACAGTAATTAAATGGAGGGAGGAAGAGGAGGGGGAGAGGGAGAGAGAGGGGAGGGGGAGGGGGAGGGGGAGGGGGAGAAGGAGGAGGAGAACCTGATATGGTGAACAGCAAACAGCTTGGTTTCTTGACACTGCTACTGAAATATCAGCTTTGCTCAAATACCTCTCCCTCAGATTGAACTCTACTAGTATGTGCCAGTCTCATGTGATGGCTAGAAACTCCAGGGCTTGGAATAACAGTCTCAATTACTATATCCTACCGAGCCTGACTACATTGCTCCAGTCCTGGTTCAGTCTCTGGTCTTAGTTTGACCAAATGGACTCTGTTTCCACTAACATCATGATGGGAGCTTGTCTCTTAATAGGAAAACTTTCTGAGAAAACAGGTCAGATTGATGATCGGGGCTCCAAGAGTTGATGTTTTATTTTTCTTTGACTTTTTTCTTTTCTAAGTTTGGATTTCATCTCTCATGTTTAAACATTTTTATTACAAAAGTAATATGTGCTGATTGTAGTGGAAAGTTAATATAGTACAGAAGTATATAAAATGAATAGTGAAAGTACTCCACATCTCTACAATATCACAGTTCCATTACCTAGGTGTAATATTGTCAGCAGATGCTATGCTCTCTATGTATCCATCTATACATTCACCCACCCACCCATCCATCCATTAGCCAATCATTCATTCATCTATTTATCTGCTTGTCTATCTAATGAGATCAAACTACATTCACACTATCTATTCATCTGCTTTCCTATATACCTTTATAGGATGTGTTCAGATAGTATAAATTCATAGTTTGAGCTCTACCACACACTGGCTCTATAAATTTGGATAAGGAATATCTTCATTTCCTCATTGGTAAAATGGGGGCTTTTGAAAAAAAACTCAAATAAATGCAAGTAAGGCATATAGAATAAAGCCTGGCAAAAAAAGTAGGTTTTCAGCAAAATACAGCTTAAAAATGTATATATGCATGCATACATATATACAGTTTATACCTGAAGAAGAATTCAACAACGTGTGCATTTGGTTACCCATTCAGTTATTATAAAACTATTTATTGGGCACCTACCACAAGTTAAAGATTATGCCAGACACTATAATTATAATAGTGAGTAAAAATAGAAACAAACACAAACAAATCTGGACCCTGATCTTTATGGTGCCTATAGTCTAATAGTAGAGATACTATTATTCAATAGTATGAAATACCCTAGAGATATTATAAAAAATGCTGAAATGAACATCCTCACACATTTGTTTTACATGTGTGTGGACATTTCTATATATTCAGGTCTTAAATGTGAAAACTCAGGATCAAATAACTACACATGTGTCATTCCATATTCTGAAAGAAAATGGCAAATTGCCTGTTTAAAATTTTCAAGTTGTTTTTCAGCTGAAAGAAACACAGGTTCTACCTATATCTAGGAACCTTCATACTTAGAGAATATTGTACTTTGCATTTATTTAACTATTAGCAGTTTTGAACTTATTTTTGTTCCAGTTGGATATTTGTCATTTTTTTCAGTTAAATATCCTGACCATAATATGTAGCCACTTCAAAAATATTATGTTACAGGGGCTGACAGGTAGTGTAGTGGCTAAGGTGCTGGACTC
Organism: Tupaia tana; assembly: GCA_026018925.1. Classification (NCBI taxonomy): domain Eukaryota; kingdom Metazoa; phylum Chordata; class Mammalia; order Scandentia; family Tupaiidae; genus Tupaia; species Tupaia tana. Next base: position 140,617,776 of record JAKSZU010000009.1, on the reverse strand, counting down.
CCACATGGCAGACCATGGTTCAAGTCCCGGACCCAGTGCTTTGAAACTCACACTGGGTGCAAGTGTATGTGTGCCCAAGATCCCAAGAGGAGAATAGAGGAGAAGGGATTGTGGTGTGGCCATCCCCCCGGGGTGTGATTTCTCACTTTCTGTCTCTCTGTCTCTTTCTGTCACTCTGGTAAGTGCACGCACCCTATAGCAAAAATCCTTCTTAAAAAAAAAAAGTAAAGAATAAATAACCTTAGAGTGACAAAACTTCTACAATTAACATAAAAATATAACTTTTTTAAAGAATTATTTATTTATTCATTCATTTATTTTATTTTATTTTGACCAGAGCTAGACAGACAGACAGACAGACAGAGAGAGAAAGCAAGCCACCAAGTCTGGGATTCAAATCATGGTTGGCCATGTGGGAGTGCCCAGCGCCTTAACCACTATGCCACCTGCTGGTCCCAAAAATATAACTTTTTTTTTTTTTTTTTGAGATTATTGCTATGGAGAAAAGAGATTGGCCATCCCCTTCAGGGGGTGGGGGATGATTTCTTACTTTTCCTCTCTCTGTCTTTTTCTCTCTACTCTCTGGCAAGCACATATGCCTTATGGCAAAAACCTAAAAAAAAAAATTGCATGTTTTAATATAGTATTTACAAAGTTCTCACTATTGATATTGAGTCATTACTATCTGGAAATCATGTTATTTGATGTTGTATTCTGTTTCCATAGTCAGATTGGATTTTAATTTATTATCTAATCTATTCTTTCTCTAGAGATCTGAATTGCCACCTGTATTATATACTAAATTTACCTAAATAAAAAGAAATTTTGTCAAATTATTACTGCGTATCACTAAGCGATTTCTGTATTATCATGCCACACTATATCAGTATGTTATGTTACATAATCTATGAAAGCAAGTCTCCTATTTAAAAATAATCTCTTGACTATTTTCATGTATTTACAGTTAGACTAATTTTAGAATTATTTTGACAAGTGCATCTTTGTTCCTTTTCATATGATTTATTTTTAGTGTGTTCATCACCCCCATTCAACTCTGCTGTTTTTTTTTTTTTTTCTGTGCTTGTTCCCTAAGGAGCTGACCCTTTCACACTGTATTTCCTGTGATCTTTTGCTGGCTGGACTCCAGTTGCATTAAGCCAACAGGAAGGACCAGCTGGAGATCCAAAGATAAGGGAAAGAGAAGGCTAGGGAAATTCCTCCCCAACAATTTGCCTGCTTTAGAGATGCATATTGCATTAACTGAATCCTACCAGTCCTACCATTTCCTCCATTAGTGCAGCTTTCACTGGAACCCATTCACTCCATTTATTCTGTTTTTCCCTTTCCCCTAAGCCCCAGAGATGTAACTGCTTCCTATTGTTAGTTTAATCACTGTTACCTATTTGTTAATATAGACCTTTTTAATTTTTTGTTTGTTTGTTTTTTGAGTGAGATTTTTGCTATAGGGCACATGCACTCAGAGATAAATAGAAAGTGAGAAACCACCCCCCAGGTGCAGATGGCCACTTGGCAATCCCTTCTCCTCCATTCTCTTCTCAAGATCTTGAGCATGCATGCACATGTGCCGGGTGTGAGTTTTAAGCAGCCAGATCCGGGACTTGAACTGTAGTTGAATACGTGGGAGTCCAGCAATGTAACTGCTACGCCATCTGCTGGCTGCAAGCTCTTTAAATTCTTAATAAAATTATCTATCAGCTCTCTGAGGTAAATTCTATTTCTTGCTAGGGTTCTGTTATATCCTTTAAAATAATATAGATACAAATAGATATGATAGAGTCTCATAAATGCGAGTATGTTTATGTGTATATGTGTATAAGTGTCTCTAGACTGAGATTAATTTGAATGTACAAAGTAATTTAGGGAGAATTAGAATTTTCATCATATATGTCTCTTCCTTTCCTCATGCTGTTTTCTTTTTTAGTTTGCCAGAGAGTGCATGTGCTCACTGGAGAGAGAGAAAGAGGAGAGAGAAGAGATGAGAGAGGACATACGGATGCAAAATATAAATAGAAATTCACTTGTGGTAAATAATTACTGTAATTAAAACACTTATACTATTTTTTTGAGAGGTTTTTGCTATAGGGCATGTGTGCTTGCCAGACAGAGAGACAGAAAGCGAGAAATCACCCCCTAGGGAGGATGGCCACGCTTCAATGCCTTCTCCTCCATTCTCCTCTTGGGATTTTGGGCACGCACACACATGCGCCTGCTGTGGGTTTAAGCCACTGGGTCTGGGACTCAGACCATAGCTGACCACATGGGAATCCAGTGACATAGCCATTACACTTACTGCTGCTCTCACACTTATACTTTTATTTAGACTAAAGGAGATATAGTTAATAAACTTTCAAGTTTAAAGTGTTTTATTTAAAATAATATGTTTAACTGACACATCTTTAGAATGGGAGGAGAGGCTAAATCTCTGTTCACATAATAACTTTATTCCTTTATTTTTATATACAGTCTCTTAATTAGAGAAGGTAGGAGAGACACCAATCATAATAACTGACTATAACTGGACATAGTAGTAAACAGGATAAAGTTCTCATGCTTCACATGTCATGATTATCATAAAAATGACCCTGAAATTATATCCTCACTCTTTATCTCTTTATAATTTATCAGCCATTGCATCCTATGTTCTTATGAATTTTTTAAAAAATAATTGGACTAGGTTAGATTGGGGCATGTGTGAGTGAAAAAAATGTTTACAATAGACAGTTTTGCAAAGGTTTAGATAATCTTGGCAGAGCTAAGTTTTTAGAGGTTTATAGGAACCAAATGTAAATTAGTCTAAGCTGTGAGTTTCTTTTTGAATTTCTCATTAAAACTTTGTTTCCCTGTGTGGGTGTTGTGTGATGAAGAATGAATGAAGTAGATTAAATTTTCAGTAAAGAGTACATAAGTTGCCAAGAAATCAGAGTCAAGTAATTCTATAACTCTGGGTCTTCATACTAAATGAAGTAAGAGAAAAAAGAAACTTGAATGTTTCAAAAGTTAAACTAATTATGGTAATATGCATTTTCTTTCAAATATTAAGCTAAAATAATGGGAAAACAATTTTATTTTGGCAGAAATCAATCTTTTGAAGTTTTTACAGATATATATTATGCTTTGATCATACTTCATGTGGACTTGCTTTTGTGCATTTATTTAAGTTATTTTCACTGGCTGAAATGCCTGGTACAATTTCTTTTCATTTATTTTACTGAATAACTTCTCAGTCAATGTGCAGGTGTTTGTTATATAATTATTTACCTGAATAGTTCAGAAGCTTGATGCACAATGCCTTTTTTTTTTGTTTTCTCCCCTTTTTTCTTCTCTTTTTTGCTATAGAAAATACATGCACTTACAGGGGGTGGAGGTGAAGAAAGCACCCTCATGGGGATGGCTATGGTCTCAAGCCCTCCTCTTCTATTATTCTCTTGGGATTTGAGGCACACACATACATACACAATGTGTTTTTCTAGCCGCCAAGTCTGCTACATGAATCACATAGTTGGCTGTGTGAAATCCAGATGACATGACCACCATGCCACCAACTAGACCACCATGCCACCAACTTGTCCCACAACTTTCAACTTCTGAAATTTCAGAGTTACATAGAATCTATCATATACAACCTCGTAGTCCTACACACACACACACATATACACACACACATATATACACCGTCACAAACAAATATACAGACACATGAGCACAAAGTTAAAATATTAAGAAACTATTTTGACATATCTGAGTTTCTTTTTAAAATAGTTTAAGAAAATAGAGGATTGAAAAAACGTGGCACATATACTCTATGGAATAGTACTCAGACATGAAAAAGAAAAGTGAGACTCTGACCTTTGATATAAAGTGGACAAATATGGAAGATTTAATGTTAAGCAAAGTAAGTCAGACTATGAAAGATGGGCACTGCATGTCCCTACTTAAAATATACTGAGTGTCTGTGCTCTATAGCAGAAACGGAAAGACTGGAAGGTATAATAGCAGGAAGGCCAACTATAGATACTAGAGACAGTATAGAAAGGGCGGGTAATAGGAGATGGATCACAGCAGATGGGAGGGAAAGGATCAGGGAGAAAAAAATATTTAACAGATACAAAAATGAAAATTTATCTGTTGATGATAATGTATATGGTAATATCTCACTTGACTGATATATATCATATTCATGATGGAAAAAACCATCTTGTACACTGTAAAGATGTACAGTGATTAAATGTAAATTAAAAAATCAAATTAAAAAGAAAATAGTGACTTCTTTACATTCTATGAATCAATGTTTTTCTTTTTTCTTTTTTTTCTTTTTTCTTTCTTTCTTTATTTATTTGAGAGGTTTTTGCTATAGGGCGTGTGCGCTTGCCAGACAGACAGAGACAAAGAAAGAGAGAAATCAACCCCCAGGGGGGATGGCCACGCCGCAATCCCTTCTCCTCCATTCTCCTCTCGGGATCTTGGGCATGCACACACACATGCCCTGCGTGAGATTTTTAAGCCACTGGGTCCAGGACGCGAACCGCAGTCGACTACATGGGAGTCCAGCGACATAGCCATTACGCTAACTGCTGGTCCCCAATGTTTTTCTTTTTTAAATAATTATTTCATTTAATCTTATGCATCATCATCATCATCATTATTATCATTTAATTTGACCGGAGTGAGACTGGGAGATGGGGGAAGTAAAAAACCAAGCTGCCATGTCCTGGACTTAAACCTTGGTCGGCCATGTGCAATTCCAGTGCCTTAACCACCGTGCTACCTGCAGGCCCCCAAATCAATGTTTTTCATAAACAAAATCCATGCAGAATAGATAGGCAGCTACTGTAATGCCAGGCTCTGTGCTGGTTGCTGCAGATAAAAATACTACAGAAGAAAAACACAGTCCCAGACCTCATTGTGCTTAGAGTATATGTGGCATCAATTAAATTCGATGTATATAACTGTAGAGTACTAATTTTTCTAAAATTTTATATATTTAAACACTTTAACATTAATGGAAGGTAAAGTAAATATGTTAAGTAAATAAAATATCCATATGCTCATTTGTAACAAAAGTTTTTGATATTTTTCAAAACAGTACTTAGAATTCCTTTGACTTTTTCTATCTGAACAAGCTACTCAACAGTTATCACACCTGGTAGATGGCATAGAAGTTACATCACTAGACTCTCACAAGGCCAACCACGTTTCGAGTCTGGTACTCAGTAGCTTCAAAATCAAGCTGGGTGTGTGTGTGCGTGCATGCCCAAGATTCTGGGAGGAGAATGGAGGAAAAGGGATTGCAGTGTGGTCATCCCTCCTGGAGGTGATTTTTCACTTTCCCTCTCGCTGTCTCTGTTTCTGTCTCTCTCTGTCCAGTGAGTGCACCTTGCTCTAAGGCAAAAACCTCTTTAAAAAAAGTATCCAAAAAAAAGTATCACACCCATTCTATGAGTCAGATGAAAGCCTTCAAAAGAGCATTTGTCTATGGAGATTGTTTGTTGTTGCTACATCTTTTATTATTTTTCTTTTTAGGATTAGAGAAGGAACAATGTGAACTTTCAGAATACAGTGCATTTTCAGTGTCTAATACCAAGTCTGGCTCAATTTGCACTTGAGTACATGTGAAAAAAATGAACAAAGTTGGTCCCAGACAAATATATATTTCTTTGCCCTTTTAACAGATAATTTGAATTACTTACATTTTATTTTACTGTTATTTGTTACTTAGCGCATTAATGAGCAACACACATGTTCCAAGATAATGAATTTAGGACCTTTTCAAGTAATTTGTGGGAAGGCATAAAAAATATCTATAGCCGTGATCTATGTGAATCAAGTAATATTCTCACATAAATGAACTTGTTCATTAGTGCACTAAATCCATTATCTTGGAACATGTGTGTTAACTAACCAAACAGAATTATTTTATGATTGGCAATTCTATTTTATGAAAATAATGCAAAATGTTAAAAAACTGATCCTATATCTCTGGATCCAATATATTTTTGATACAAATGAGAAGTATCACCTCTATATTAGATCTCAAGACTTACTCATTCTACATAACTGCAAGTTTGTACTCTGGCCTACTTCCCATTTCTTCCCCACCTGCTCCTGGTAACCACCATTCTACTCTTTGTTTCCATGTATTCAATTTTTTTATTTTTTATATCCCACAGATAAGTGATATTATGCAGTATTTTTCTTTGTTTTTCACTTAGACAGCATTCTTTGTCATGCTTATTCCACTTGGCATAATGTACTATAATTTCATCTATGTTGTTACAAAGTATCTCTTTTTTGAAAACCAAATAATTTCCTAGCATGTCATCAGGAAAGTCGTTTTCCTATGCAAAAATGTGTCATGACTTTCCAGGCAACCCAATATATTTAATAATTTTTCATCTATTGAGCTATCAATGGACATTTATACTGTTCTCATATGTTAGCTATTATGAACAATGCTGCAGTAAACATGGGAGCAGCACTATCTCTATGAGATTCTGACTTCACTTCCTTTGGGTATATATTCAGAAGAAGGATTTCTGGGTCATATGGTAATTGTATTTTTAATGTTTTTGAGGAAACTCAATATTGTTTTCTATAATGATCATACCAATTTACTTTCCCAATAGGGTATAAGGATTCCCTCATGAACGCTTGTTATAGCGTGTCTTTTTGATAATAGTCATGCTAACAGATGTGAGGTGAAATCTTACTGTTTTTTTTAATTAAAATAATTATCTTATTTAACTTTATTTATTTATTTGAATTTGACAACACAGAGAGAGAGAGAGAGAAAGTGAGAAAGCAAGCTGTCAGCCCCAGGACTTGACCTTCAGTAAGCCATGTGGGTGTGTCCTCAACCACCCGCCACCTGCCAGCCCCTTTACTGTGGTTTTGACTTGCATTTTGCCTTATGGATAGATGATTAACAAATCCCTATTGACCATTTGTATATCTTCCTTGGAAAAATGTTTGATCAATTCCTTTTCTGGTCCTTTCCCTTAGTCAGCTTGTTTGTGGTTTTGTCTTGTGTGTATTGTTTTGTTTTTGTGAATCCCTTTGTGTATTTGGGATATTAACCTCTCATCAGATGCATGGTTTACAAAAATTTATTCTTGATCAACACCCTGCATTTTATTTTTTCAGTTGTTTCCTTTATTGTGTAAGAGCTTTCAGTCTGAGTTAACGCCATTTGTTTTGTGGGTTATTTTTATGCTTTTGTTTTTATTGCCTAAGCTTTCTGTGAATATTCAAAATATCACTGCCAAGGTCATTGCCAAAGAGCTTTTCCCCTGTTTTCTCCCAAGGGCTTTATGACTTATGTTTAGATCTTTGATCTACTGTGAGTTGATTTCTGTGTTTGGTCTTTGATAAGGGCCCAGTTTGCCCACCAATGCTTGTTTAAGATTCTATCCCTTTCCCATTTACCTTCTTCGTAGCCCTATGAAAAATTAGCTTGGGTTTATTTCTGGGCCCTCTTGTCTATTCAGTTGGTCTATGTGCCTGTTTTTATGCCAGTATCATACATTTTTTAATATTATATCTTTGAAATAGAATTTGAAATCATGAAATATAGTACCTTTGTTTTTGTTTCTCAAGATGTGTGTGTGTGTATGTGTGTGTGTGTGTGTGGCTATTTAGGAGTCATTTGTGGTTTCACATGAATTTTAGAATTGTGTCTTTCTGTTTCTGTGAAAAACTCCATTGGGATATTCATAGAAATTACATTGAATTTGTATATCATTTTGGGAAATATAGACATTTTAACAATATTAATTCTTCCAATCAACATAGTATATCTTTCCATTTATTTGTGTCTTCAATTTATTTTACCAATGCTTTATAGTTTTCAGTGTATAAATCCTTCACATCCTTGGTTAAATCTATTTCTAAATATTTTATTCTTTTCAATATTATAAATATATGATTTGCATGACCTTTTTGATCTTTAATTGCATCAATAAATACATCTAACTTTTTGTATTAATTTTGTATACTACAACATTACTGAACTCACTTATCCTAGCAGTTGGTTTTTCCTTTTTTTGTTTTTGGAGACTACAGTTTTCTACATGTAGAATCATGTTATCTATAAACGAGGATAGTTCTATTTCCTCCTTTCAAATGTGGTGGTCTTTATTTCTTTTCCTTGTCTGCTTCAGGTTGCTAGTACTTCCCGTGTCATATTGACTAGTAATGATGACAGTGGATATACTTGCCTTGTACCAAATCTTATAGGAAAAAATTTTCGTTTTTTCACATTGACTATGATATTAGCTGTAGACTTTTCATAACTGACTTTTGTTATTTTTAGAAATTTATTTTTATACTTCTTTTGTTGATGTTTTATCATGAAATGATGTTTAAATTTGTCAAATCCTTTTTCTACATCTATTGAACTGATTGTGTGATCTTTATCTTTTATTATTTTAATGTGGTATACCATATTGATTAAGTTGTGTATGTTAAGCCAACCTTCCATCTTAGGATAATCCCACTTGGTTATACATTTATTATCTTCTTGACGTGGTATTGAATTTATTTTGCTAATTGTTGTTGAGGACTTACATTCTTTCTAGATATTGGTCTGCAGTTTTCTGTGGTTATTTCCTTTGCTGTCTTTGTCTAGACTTGGTATTCAGGATAATGAGGTCCTCACAAGGTAGGATTGAAAGTATTCCTTCCAGTTCTACTTTTGGAACAGTTTAAATAGAATTAGTATTACATCTTTATTTTGGTTTTTGAGAGATTTTTGCTATAAGGCGCATGCGCTCGCCAGAAAGACAGAGACAGACAGAGAGACAGAAAGTGAGAAATCACCCCCTGGGGGGATGGCCATGCTGCAATCCCTCCTCCTCCATTCTCCTCTTAGGATTTTGAGCACACGTGCATACACACCTGTGGTGTGAGTTTAAGCCACCGGGTCCAGGACTTGAACCACGGTCGACTACATGGGAATCCAGCGACATAGCCATTACGCAATCTTCCGGTCCCAGAATTGGTATTACATCTTTAAAGGGTTGGAGAAAATGGGGAAACTAGCTCAAAGTGTACAAAATTGGAGTTACATAGGATGAATACCCTCGAATGCTAGTGTGCCGCACAAGGACTATAGTTAATAATATTGTATTCTATACAATACTAAAAATTTGCTAATGGATTTTTGGTATTCTTACCACACAAAAACCTAACTGTGGAAGCTGACTGGTAGAAGAGTTGGCCTGAGTGTACTAATCATTTTGATATACACATATGTGTAAGATAACATCCTGTTGTCTATCTTTATTTTTTGTTTCAGATTTTTTTGCCATAGGGTATGTGCGTTTACTGGGGAGACAGAGATGCAGAGAGGGAAAGTGAGAAATGACCCCACAGGGGGAATGGCCACACCACAGTCTTTTTTCCTCCATTCTTCTCCTAGGATTTTGCACATGTACACATACACCCCAGCATGATTTTCAAGCTGCTAGGTCTGAGACTTAAACCATGATCAGCCATGTGGGAGGCCAGCCCCTTAACAATTACGCCACCTGCTGATTCCCCTCATGTCCATCTTACTTATATACAGTGAAAGAAAGAACAAAAATAAAAGTGAAAATATTCACATATATTACTGTATTTGAAGTGAGAAAAATTAGATTAAACACTTGACAAGCCAGATTCAAAGTATCGCTTAAAAAGAATACAATTCTTTTCTTAAGAGAGATTTTTCTATAGGGCACGTGTGCTTGCCGGAGAGACAGAGAGAGACAGATAGAAAGCGAGAAATCGCTTTCTGTGAATTGGTCACACTGCAATCCCTTCTCTTCCATTTTCCTCTCAGAATTTTGGGCGCACACACACATACACTCACCCAGCATTGAGTTTAAGCCACATGGTCCAAGACTTAAACCATGGTGGACTACGTGGGAGTCCAGTGAAGTAACCATTACTCTATCTGCTGGTCCCAAATGAATGCAATTCTTACTTATTGAAGTTTCTTCAAAAACTGCCAGGTGATAGTGAGTGATAATGCTATTGGACCCACATGGGTAAGGTTCTAGGACCTCCCTGGGCATGTGTGTAAATAATCTGCACTGACTGAGGCTTGGGGATAATTGTGACTTGGAGATCCTGTTGGGTATGTCTTTCTCTTTCTCATGAAATGAATAGATTCATAAACATTTAAAATGATGATCAAAGTAAAAATTATAGATATCTAAGTAATCTGCATTAAAAAATAATAGGCCAGCCACTATGGCACAGAGGTAACACATGTGTCCTGCAAGGCTGGAAGCCATATGGCTGACTGACCAGAGATTTAGATCCCAGCTCAGTCTGAAAACACTGTGGAGCTGGAAAGGTGGGGAAAGAAAATTGTAGCATGATTAGATCCTGTCAAGGGTGCTTCTCTCTCCCTTTCTCTCCCTCTCATGTGGACACAAAAACCTCAATCATAAAAAATAAGCTGTTTATGAAAATAATAGTAATTGTGACCAGACAGTCGTGCATCAGTAAAACATGACAGTCTATGATGCAGTCCCACATGGTAAGGTTCCTGGTTAAGTTGGAGATTTCCCAGAGTACACTGGGCATGCATTTGTCTATAACACGGGGATCCCTGAAAGTAGGGGTGGATCACAGCTTCAGGGCTCTGTTGGGGGTGCTGTTTTATTTTCCTCTCTTTTTTTCCTTTCTCTTTCTGTCTCATTCATAGAAGAAATAAATAAATAAGTTTTTAAAATAATAATAATAATACAGTCCAAATTAAATTAGACATTCTTTTGTCTGCAGAAATTAAATGAGGTTAATATGATGTGTGAAGTGAACCTAATTTACAAGCCTATTATAGCTGAAATGCTTCAAATAAATTTCTGTTCAGTTCTTATCCTTTTCATAAAGTTGATTTATTAAGAAATATGCAAGTCTAGAGTAGTCCACTAAAGTATGCTTTTTTTTATACGATTATTTCACACAAAATGGTTATTGACCATATGTATTTTGTCTAGGCCTTTACCCAGGGGAGCTGTTAACATAATTCATTTACAATTCAGTTAGCAAGAAAATGTGTTAAATTAAATTTTACTCTGAAACAATAAATCAAACCGATGAGAAATATATTACATCCCATAAAATGAACAAACACTGATCAAACTGTACAGCTGAATATGTAGCTCACATATCTCAAGATACTTAAAAAAATTATCTCCATACAGTCATCAAATAAGTATCAAGATTCAAAGGGTTTACATAAGCACAAGTGAATAATATTGGGTCGTATTAGGAGATCTTTTTTTATAAGTTTATGAAGATGATTTAGAAACAGTAACCTGTTTTTATAACCTACACCAATAGTCATTCAAGTCTTTTTCTAATCATAAAAACATTAGTTTCACAATGTCACTGAGATTAAGAGACATTTTTATCTTATGTTGATTATCAGTATGATCTTTAGCTTCTCAAGGTAATTGAAAATAAACAGAGCTAACCAAAAATCAGAATTCTGTTCTTGGAATCAGAAAGCTCTAGAAAACATCAAATATACCTCAATATCATAGTCTATAAATAATCCAAAATCAAGTACAATGCCTTAGCCAGAGAGAGTACCTAATGAATATTGTTTAGTTGAATCTATGGAACACAATAGGTTAAAAAAAATTCAATACATTCTTAATTCTTGGCTTAGACTCAAAAGTTTTTTCTCGCCATTTTAAATGTAGTGGTTAACAGGAAGGTTTCCTCCATTTCTGATGATGTCTCTAATATGCAAGGTTTTTCTAGGAATTCCAATACACTATTAGTTTGTTGGGAAAGTCATGACACATTTTTGCATAGGAAAATATGTCATGACTTTTCCAGTGACTCAATAGATTTGACAGTGACTTGAGAGAATGTTCCTACTGTTAGGTTTTATCTGTCTGTCTAACCTTCTATCCATCTATCCATCTATACGTAACAGTCACTTTAATCTCATCGCATCTTTAACACTACAGACCATTGGTAGTGTTTGTTTATGTGTGCTGAGAATTTTTTAAGTAAATTTATTTATTGAGTAGGGGGAGGGAGGGATCCTTGATAGGGTCTCATCATGCCACAATCCCACCCCACCCTCAGCCTTCCAAGAGGAAGGGAATGCCTGATGTGTTCAAGCTGACCTGGGATGCAAGCCCCAAGTCTCCCACGTGTTTCCAGTATCACACAGTGGAACCCTACTATCTGCACCTCCACTGATGAGCCTGTGTGCTATGATTCTAAAAAAAATGCTATAACATCTGTAATGATAAAGATTTCCCCTAGAATTTACAATTTCTTTCTTTTTTTTTTTTCCCCATAGGGTATGTGTACTCACCAAAGAGAAGAGAGATAGAGCCAGATATAGGGAAAGAAAGAAATCATCCCCTTAGGAGGGATGGCCATGCCACCCTTCTCCTCCATTCTCCTCTTGTGATTTTGGGCACACACATACATGTGCCAGGCATTTCCAAGTCACTGGTTCTGGGACTTGAACCCTGGTCAGCCATGTGGGAGTCCAGTGCCTTAACCACCAGGCCACCTGCTGGCCCCACCTATATGCAATTTCTATTAGAGATGTTATCTCTTGTTCAAAATTAATATTTTTAAGAAATACCAATATATTTTTGTCCTATACTTATATGACATATTTACTATAACTAAAGAATCTATACAACCCGATGTTTATATAGAATTAATATCACTACCAGAAACTATGACACTTTGGGGTTATGAAATCAACCAATGAACAAATAATCGTGTTCTGTTTCATCATGTTATTTATTAGTTTGATAAATAAGAAAATGTCATAGTCACAATTTAGCTTGTCAATGTCTCCCACAGTAAGTTCACAAATAAAATGTGGAATCTGTAGTAATATATAGTATTTTATTTGCAGGTAGCAAAACACCTTACCTGAAAAGTGGTGAAAAATGGCTCACTTGTGTAAATGTCAGTTGATGTCTAGTTGAAGGGCATATGTCTCTCAGTTGGACTGCTTTTACACAATATATCTCATCAATGATTTGTATTTTAAGACATAAAATACAGCTATTATAATAAAATATATAACAATGCTGGAAAGAATGACTCTTGTTCTTTATAATAAAACCTAGCTGTGAATGTCTTTTTTATTTTTTTTTTAATGTTCTTACCATAGGGCATGTGTGCTTGCCAAAAAGAGAGAAACAGAGAGAAGGGAAGTGAGAAATTTCCCCCAGGGGGTAATAGCCATGCTTCAATCCATTCTCCCCAATTCGCCTCTTGGGATTTGGGGAATGCACAAGTGTCCCACATGATTTTCAAGCTACTGGGTTCTCCATTTGAACTGTGGTCGGCCATGTGCGAGTTCAGCACCTTAACCACCATGTCATCTGCTGGTCCCAACTGTAAATGTCTTTAACATAATATGAAAATCAATAAGATAAAATTTGATAGATATTAACTTAACATTTGGAACTAATATCATAAAGAGCATTTATATGGATAGTACAGATTCAGAAATTACTTGGTTGAGAATAGGCCATTTGAAATCTACTCCTAGACACAAATCTACCAAAAGTAAGCTATATGAGTATAGGCTGTAGGCATTCGTATTAGAGGTGGTGAAGACATAATGACCTCTTTTCTTTTTTTTTAAGAGATTTTTTTTGCTATAGGGCACATGTGCTCGCCAGACAGACAGAGAGAGACAGAGAAACAGAAAGCAAGAAATGATCCCACAGGGGGGATGGCTACGCCACAGTCCCTTCTCCTCCATTCTCCTCTCGGGATCTTGGGAACACATGCACACACGCCCAGCGTGAGTTTAAGCCACCGGGCCCAGGACTCGAACCGTGGTCGACTACATGGGAGTTCAGTGACATAGCTATTATGCTAACTGCTGGTCCCACCACAATTTCTTCACCTCCATTGTCCTCTTGGGATTTTGGGCATGAACGCACACACACCTAATTTGTTTTTCAAGCTACTGGGTCCTGTACTCGAACCATGCAGTCGGCCATGTGGGATACAGCCACTTTCACCTCCATGCCATCTTCTGGCCTCACAAAGAACTTCTAGATAATATAAATTTTAATAATTAGACTGGACTAGCAAAAGACAGGATCTGTTTTAATAACACTTCCAACTGGCAGAGGATGCAGTTGGAGAGTGCCCAGACATCTGTTACTGCACTAAAGAAGGTATTCTGTACTGCCTGATCTATTGGCTTAGATTAGGTATTGTCTCTTATTTTCCATACATTATTGAGGAAAAAAAATACTGAAGTGAGACAATAACTACATAAAGATAAATTCAGTAAGATTTAGAGGTTAAAAATGGCTTCCTAAGACCACTGAGCTTGTAAGTAGCAGAGCAGAACTATTTTCAACTCTAAATTCTGATTAATGTTCAAGCAATTAACAAGACCACTTAGCAAATTCATTTACTAGAGTCCTGTTTACACCTCTATAATCACCTTAATTAATTTTTTAATATCAGGCCTCTGCCTGCATTGGTGGGATTGGTCTCTGTCAGTGAATAATAAAATACTTGGCTTTACCATGTTGCATTTTTGAACTAATATTTCCTTGAGACACTATCTGTAGCCGTGCCTTACTTATTTTAGGATACATGTTATGCCTTCATAATCGAAACAAGAAGAAGTGTTAAATTCAAGAATTTATTGATGATTTTCTCTTAAACATTATAAATTTTCTAACATATATAGTTCCACATATGCATACATATTAGCCTTTAAAATATATTTCAATTCTCTTTTAATTGCCAAATTAGGCTATGGCAAAATATGGAGAAAGTATTAGAAACATACTACATAGGACTCGGATCATACTTTTGTTTTCAGTTAAATAACCCTTTTGGTAATGAAATCTCCATAGTTTATAAAGGGCATTACTGCCTGTCAGGAGGAAATAATGAGCCTGTATTTCTCAGCTGTGTGTAAATTGCATGCAGTTTATATTTCTAAGGAGAGGCCTCTATCAATCAATATTTTTAGAAAATGACAATCCTCAGTTAGGCAAGGATTGTTACTGAAGCTGATAAATGCTTACCCTTCATTGGAGACTGACAAATAGCATATGACATAGACTACTTTTGTGCTTTTATAGTACTTACATTAAAACCTGTCTAGGAACATAAAAATTCAAAGATGTGATTTTAATGTAAAATTGCTTTCAAATTTCTTATTAGGAAACTTGTCAGACACACCAGAGGACCATTTTAGGGAGTAAATAAGTATTATGCATGTAAGATAAATAAGAAAAGTAGATATTAGGAACAAATACAAGCTGAAACTGGCTCTATAGTATAGTGGCTAAGTGCTGTTTAGAGGTAGTTGGATCCCACATGGCCGACAGAGGTTCAAAACCCAGCCAAGCAACTTGAAAAACATGCTAGGGGTGTGTGTGCATGTGTGTCTATATATGTATATGTCCAGGATCTTGATATGATAGAGAAATGAATGAGAAAGGATTATGGTATGACCAGGCCCAATGTGTAGGTCTCTCTCTCTCTCTCTCTCTTTCTCTTTCTCCCCCCCCCCCCATATGCACGTGTACTTTCTGGTAAAAAAAAATGTGATATAGACAGAACATAACAAAATATCAATAGTTTTAAATTATCATACTGTGATGTCTACATTCGAATGTTTTTATATAGTGTCCAGGCAAACTTTGTAGCTTGTTTGAGCAGGTTTAATACCTGTGGCTTCCCCAAAGCGGGCCTAAAGTCATTTACTCCTTGGCTGCTTTTTAAACAGAGCTGATTTATTTGAACTCAGAGAGCAGTAGACCACATAAACATCATGTTAATATTCTCAAGTGAGCTAAATTGTGTTAGCAAGAAAACTTGACTTATCATCTATTTCCCCTTGGCCTATGAGAAAACGTGATAGTTACGGTATTAATTGACAATCAGTAAAGGAGTGATTTTTGAAATATATAACGTATGAAAAATAGCATTTTCCTGTTCTTCATCTGTCTTGTTTTTTTGAAATTATTATTTCCAGAAGGCATGTGTATTTACCAGAGAGAGACAGAGAGGGAGAGAGAGAAAACACTCCACAATGGGGCATGTTCATACTGCAACCCCTTCTCCTCATTTTTCTATCCTGTCAGGATTTGGGGCAGACACACACACACAAACACACACACACACACACACACACAAACCCAGGGTGTTTTTCAAGCTTCTGAGGCCAGGATTTAAAACACAGCTGGCCATGTGGG
Organism: Tupaia tana; assembly: GCA_026018925.1. Classification (NCBI taxonomy): domain Eukaryota; kingdom Metazoa; phylum Chordata; class Mammalia; order Scandentia; family Tupaiidae; genus Tupaia; species Tupaia tana. The sequence goes on along the minus strand of JAKSZU010000009.1, from coordinate 140,601,541 downwards.
ATCCAGATCCCTTAGATACTAGGCTATAGGACTGACTTTGACTGTATTTAGAACAAACAAAATTTCTTGATCTCTTGGCTTAAGTGAGAACTTCCCTTTTGGAACTGTTTATTCTTACCTTTCCTAGCTTTCTTTGGTTGATTCTCACTCTTCTTTTTCCCCAGTACTCAAACTGAAAAAGGTTTGACTTTGGCCAAATCTACCAAAATAGGTTTGAGAAGTCTTCAGGTTCGACTTATCAAATTGAAATATTGTTATTTATCCATTTTTTTCGTGAAGTATTTATTGAGTGTCTATCATCTTAAAGGCACTATGTTAAGTCCAATGACACAACTGTGAACAAAAGTGTCACTGGATATTTTGCATGGAGCTTAGATTCTAGCAAAGAGGTAACACATGTAAGCAGATAAATTCATCATTTTGTAGCATGTACTATGATAGGAGAAGCTAAAGTTGCCAGTCTTCTGGCACAAAATCAGCCATTAATCTAGCACTTAAAATTCAGGGCCATTTCATAATGAGTGTTTTGGCTTATTTTTCTACACATCTATATTCTGTTTCATTTTAAAAAGTGATTTGTGGTAGACTGGCATGCTGAATGATTTTCCAAAGGCAGAATGTATCCTTCCATTTCTTATCTTACCCACGCCAAATCTATCTTTTACCTTTGCACACTTCACAGTTCATCTCAGCAGATCTACTTTAAATTTCTGCTAAAATGAAACACACCAAGTTGAACTGAGTGTCATAGGAAGAAGAGTTGTATCTTTGTGGAGTTACAATTCTTAAAGCATTTTTCAACACTAAGAAATTCAGAAAATGACATGTTCTGCTTCTTTCTTTAATAATTAAATAAATGTGTGATCCCTTTAACTTTCCTACTAAGCAAAAGAAAGTCATTTCTCTGCCAGCCTGTGGTGTGATGGTTGAGGAAGCTGGATCTCACATGGCCAACTGTGCAGTTCTAATCCCAGTCTGTGGCCAGATGCATATGTGTTTGTGCCCAAAATCCCAAAAGGCAGGAGAAATGGAGGAGAAAGGATTGTGATGTGACCATACCCCATGGGTGCTTTCTCACTCCTCTTTCTCTCTCCAGAGAGCACATGAGCCCCCAGGCAAACTAAAAAAAAAAAAAAAAAAGTAAAAGAAAAAAATATTAGTAAGTCATTCTATCATTCTAGCAGAACATTTAACATATTTTAAATATTCATCGCAGTGGGGTCAGGAGGTAGTGTGGTGGTTAAGGTGCTAGACTACCACATAGCCGACCACTGTTTGAGTCCTGGACCTGGGTGGCTTGAAAATCATGCCAGGTGCATGTGTGCACATGCCCACAATCCCAGGAGGAGAATAAAGGAGAAGGGACTGTGATGTGATCAACCCCCCTGGGGAGTGATTTCTCACTTTCACTTTCTCTCTCTCTTTAGGAAGCACACATGCCCTATGGCAAAAACCTAATAAATAAATAAATAAATAAATAAATAAATAAACAAACAAATAAACAAACAAATAAATAAATAACATAGTACCTATGTAATAAATAATTTTCTGAGCACCACAGCGAAATGAAAACAATTACAACATTGCCTCTGCTTCTTTTTTTTTTTTTTTGGAGAGGTTTTTGCTATAGGGCGCGTGCGCTCGCCAGACAGACAGAGAGAGACAGAGAGATAGAAAGCAGGAAATCACCCCCCAGGGGGGATGGCCACGCCGCAATCCCTTCTCCTCCATTCTCCTCTCGGGATCTTGGGCACGCACGCACACGCGCCCGGCGTGAGTTTAAGCCGCCGGGTCTGGGACGCGAACCGCGGTCGACTACGTGGGAGTCCAGCGACATAGCCATTACGCTAACTGCTGGTCCCATTGCCTCTGCTTCTTAAGACCATCATCTGAGACCTATGTGTGACAGTGGGCTAAATAGCTATAACTGATTAAGTTGCAATTTTGGATTTAGAAAACTGCAGTAATCAGACCCACATATTAAAAAGAAAAGTGGCTTGGGACCAGCAGTTAGCATAATGGCTATGTCACTGGACTCCCATGTAGTCGACCGCGGTTCGCGTCCCGGACCTGGTGGCTTAAAACTCACGCCGGGTACGTGTGTGTGTATGCCCAGGATCCCGAGAGGAGAATGGAGGAGAAGGGATTGCGGCGTGGCCATTCCCCCTGGGGGGTGATTTCTCGCTTTCTGTCTCTCTGTCTCTCTCTGTCTGTCTGGCGAGCACATGTGCCCTATAGCAAAAACCTCTCCAAAAAAAAAAAATAAATTTAAAAAAAAGTGGCTTTAAGTATGTATGCAAATATATGGTCTGATACATGAGAGTTAAGTCAATGTAGGACCCCAAAGTATTTTAATTTTTTTTGAAGAGCATAGAGTAATTGAACAGGAACTAGGCTTAAAGAACTATATGACAGAAGAAAGGCTTTCCAGGTAATAGGAGAAAAGTTGAATCACATTTGGGAAACAATAAGAACTCTACCCAGTGGTAAAAGTAGTCAGAGATATGACTAGACAGGCTGTGAAAAATATTGGGTCATTGGGAAACTCGTGACACATTTTTGCGTAGAAAAAATGTCATGACTTTCCTGAAGACCTAATAGTTATAATTGTTGCGTTTTGAGTTTTTATTTTTTGTTTTTAGTTTTTTACAATAGGGTGCATGTACTTGCTGGAGAGAGATAGAAAGAGGGAAAATGAGAAATAACCCTCCAGAGGGGAATGGCCATGCTGCAATCCCTTCTTCTCCATTCTCTTCTTGGGATTTTGGGCACACACATACAAATGCCTGGTATGGATTTCAAGTCACCAGGTCCAGAATTCAAACCTTGGTCAGCTATGTGGGAGTCCAGCACCTTAACCACCATGCCACCTGCTGGCTCCAAGTTTGAAACTTTTAATGTAGGTTATGGAGAGCCAGTAAATATTCTGAGTAGTGAAGTCACATAATGGAACTAGTGTTCCCGTAAAAGTTTGGAGGCAATGTATTGAATAGGTTTGAATAGGAGAGAGATGGGATATACTGAATATTTTCTACTACAAGAAGAAAAAGAGCAGGAGTAAAGCTCAACAGTGGGAAAATAATAAGTCAAAATAAAATGTTTTACCAGGGATATGATATGATGTAAGTAAAATTTTAGAAAAATTCATCCATTAGTGAGGATATGCTACAAAGACCTCACATGGAGTTGATACCCCAAAAATTGGCCCTAGAGAAGCAAAAGCCTGGAGACATTATAAGACACTGCAATTAAGATGGTGTGACTGGAGCTCAAGCAAAACATGAGTAAAAGTGAGGAATAAACCTAATTAATCCTAGATCACAAAGGCTTTTCAGTTATTTGGTTAGAAATTTGAACATTGTTTTCTCAGTATCCAATGATGTCATTGATACTCATAGGAATAACAATGAGTTTGGTTTAGCAGGGTAAACTTTCGATAACCGTTCTTGCTCTTAATATCATCATTCATTTATAATATAAAAGCATCTTTGTAGATGTTTTAAAATAATAAAGTGCTTGGGTCTGAAGTCATCCCCGGATTCAAATCCTGTCTCCACTTCTTACTAGCTACCTGCATGATGGGAAAATTCCTTTATCTCTCTTCAAGACTGTTTTTCTGTGCCAGCAGGTGGCCTGGTGGTTAAAGCTGCTAGATCCCACATGCCCGATTGTGTGGTTTGAGTCCTGGATCCAGTGGCTTTAGAAATATGCTGGACACGTGTGTATGGGCTCAAAATCCCAAAAGAAGAAATGAAGGAGAAGGGATAGTGACATGACCATGTCCCATGAGGGGTGCTTTCTCACTTTCTCTCTCTTGCTCTCTAGTGAGGGCACACAGCACCTGGCAAATTAAAAACAAACCAAAAAACTTTGCTTTACTACATAAAGTGGAAGTAATAGGGCCTAGCCCTTAATAAAGTGGTTGTAAGGCTTAAATAAGGAACTGCAGGTAAAGTATCTAAGCTCACATCAAATATTACCAATTTTTGCAAACTAATCAGGTTTCTTTTCTTAGATCACTGGTAACAAAACAGAACCAGTAATGTGGATTTTTAAGTCAATTGAATGGAGGTGAAACTAAGAGAATGGAAACCTCTGAGGTCTAGGAAACATACAGAGGGTAAGAGTGAATCTGGAAAACATCCATGTATCTCTCTAAAGGAGGGGTGTGAAATTCACCCTAAAATTCAATTCAAATGAGTGACTTGGAGAATACAATTTTAATACAGTGAATAAGGCAGAAGATAGCCTTTAAGTGATTAAAGAGAAAATGGATAAATAGGCAAATGTGGTAATTTTAAGTTATAAGGAAACCTTTGGGATGTTGGCAATTATAAAACTTTAATAGTAACGGGGTGCTCATAACCTGTTAGGGCCTGCGCTAAAAGTTTTTAAATCAGCTAATTCATTTAACTATTGTAACATTCCCATGGCATGAATACAATTATAACCTTCATTTTCCTTTTAATTTTTAAAGTTTGTTTTAAACTTTAAACAAGTGGTGGGATGGATGGATTGGTTTTTGCCAGTGTTTCGCCATGTGGAGAGCCTTCTGCTATAGCCTCCTGAGTAGCTGAGACTGTAGGCACAGACCACTATTTCTAGTCTCTTCTAGGCTGTGCTGGAAACCCAACCTGGGCCCCTCATGTAGCTTCAGCCTTTGATTGAACATGTGCCACAGTGGCTGAATCCCGCCACCTTCATTTTCTAAATCAGTAAAAGGAGACACAGGGAGACTAAGTAATTATTTGTACAAGGTCATACAACTCTAAAGTAGTAAATCTGCTTTGAATCATGCAGTCCAGCTTTAGAATCTTCTGTACCACCTACTGCTCACACAGCTTCGGAGAAAAGAGTGGTAATTGGAATTAAGGTTATATGGCTGAGTATCTGCTTACTTAAATTCAGGAAAATCAGAGGAAATTTGATTGAAAGTTAAAATTCAATTGCTTGGGGGTCACCAGGTTGCGTGGAGGTTAAGGTACTGGATTCCACAGTGCCAACTCCACAGTTGGAGTCCCGCACCAGGCAGCCTACAAAACACACCAGGTACATGTATATGCCCAAAATCCTGAGAGGGAACTGGAGCTACTTTATACTCAGTGTCCCAGTATAACAGTAGAATTGGTACTAAATATAATAATCTATGAGGAGAATATTTGATTAATGGTTACAGCTAAACATACTGATATCGCTACTAAATTTATTTCTCTTTCACAATAAAATGATGTAATAAAAAATCATGACTGTGAGGGCAATGGTACTGACATTTCTAGGTTAAAATAAGTCTTTGTGAGATTATGAATGGAGTATCTAAACTACTCTAGACCTGCAGGATGAGAAACTCTGGGGATTGGCTTAGCACTGTGTTCTAACAAGCCTCTTGGTTACTCTGATCAATGCTCAAGTGTGAGAAACTCTACTTTAATAGATGTAATGGTTATTAAGTCTGTCCAAAGAAGAACGACTCTTTCATTCCAGGCTTCTGACAGCATCTTTTATTTGCCTATTTGAATTCTGATGTGGCCAAAGACTTGTTTCAACAAATGAAATGTGAACAGACGTGATATGTACTATTTCCAAGCAGAAGCTCTATGGGCCATTACAACATTTCACGTGTTCCTCCATGTTCTCAAATTTTGTGTTGAGATGACCTCTCCCTCAACCTGGGTCCTTTAGCTCACTACAATAAGCTGAGACACCTAGCAATGCATGATGATATGAAAGGTTGGGCAATAAATTCTATTGCTTTGAGTCTCTGATCTAACAGGATTTTGTTATGGATACATAACCTAACCTACCATGGCTTACGGGAAACGTAGTATCAAGAAGGGATCAGTATTGAGGTAAAATAATGTGTTTATTAAAAGGAAAGATTTAAGATATCAGTGAAAGAAGGGCCAGGGTAAATCAGTAATTCTTAAAAGCCAAAAAGAGAACAATATATTGCATATTGCTACAGAATATGAGAATAATAGGAAGAGAGAGAAAGGCAAATAGATGATTAGCGACATATTGACAACACTTACCTCTGGGTGTAGGGATTTAAGAAAATTTTTACTTTTTCCTTAGTATGTTAAAATTATTATACATAAAGCATTATATATAATCATAAAACAAATATTAGAAACACATAAAGTCTATGGCACAGCATTTGAATAAATCTCTTATTCTCAAGGGGGTAAAATCTTAGACTGTTTAATTAGACAACTGTGTGCATATGTATTTACCACTTCTTGATTTCTTACTATGTACAGGACACTGTTTTAAGTTCTTTCAACACATTGTGTCTATGATACTTCTCATAGTTTTTTTTTTTTTTTTTTTTTGGCAAGGTTTATGATCTCAAGGTTAGCAATGAATTCCCAAGTAGTATACAACCTGCCCTAGATCACACAGTAAATAAATAGATGCTCTGGGAGTCAGATAATATCGTTGACAGCTCTAAAACTTAGGGTCTGTTTACTAGGGCAGTATGACAGTCTGCTCAAGCATTTGCATGCCCACACATATGTGTGTATGTATGAGTGGGTGTGTAGAGAGGCACATCGGTATATTCTACAGCATTTCAATAACAAAAACAAGTGATTCTTGTTATGTGCTGAGACAGAGACTGGTACTTTATACTCAATGTACTAGTGTAACAGTAGATTAGTAAGAAATACTGGGTCTTTGGGAAAGTTGTGATGCATTTTTGCACAGAAAAAAAGAAAAATATGTCATGATTTTTCCAGATGACCTAATAATCTATGAGGAAAATATCTGATTATTGGTTACAGCTAACCATACTGATATTGCTACTAAATTTATTTCTCTTTCATGATAAAATGATGTAATAAAAAATCATGACTCTTTGTAAGGGCAATGGCACAGACATTTCTAGGATAAAACAAGTTTTTGTGAAATTATGAATGGAGTAGCTAAGTATCTACGATAGGCCTCCTCCATTCAAACAGTAAACCCTGAAAAATGAAAAACTAGACTTTGCACATATATTATTTCCATTAATGGAATATCATTGATCACTATGAATCCACAAGACTATCAACAACTTTATCTGCCTGCTAGATTGTACAAACAGAAATAATGACACCTTTAAAATTTTTCTGAAAGAGTAGTACTCCTGAGGACTGAATGGACTTGAGAGAGGACCAAGAATGCTTTGATACTTAGTCAAACTGTTTTGCATCTCTACAAATGTGCGTGAGAGAGGGTCCAAAGCTATCATTATATTTCTAATAGCTGTAACATTCACAAAATATTTCATTGCACCATCCTATGAATATATTAATAATTGAATAATTGTTTAATGGGTGAATTATGTTGTACTTTTATCATATCTCAATAAATCTGTGGTTTAAAAAGCGTCTAGACTAGGACATTTAAAATAAACTTGTCTGAGTCCCTTCAGTTTTATGTTACCATATTTATAGAACATGTGTTCCATGTCAAATGTCCCATCTTGTGACTTGACTTAACCCCAATGGCCTATTCGGTGTCCTTGACTATGAGGCTCTGCACCTGGCCAATCACATGCCAGCTTGTTGATATGATTACCTGCCTAACACTCATTTCCCTTAGTAACAGACAGAACTGTCCACTCTTGTCCTTTCGCTACTCCTCTGGCTCATATCACACTATAGTTATAACACAGTCCAACTATCTAATACAGCGTTGAATGAGAGAGGAGAGAAAGTGTCCAGGGGAGAAAGTAGGGAGTTTTTACTGATTCTGTCAAATGTGTTCAGTGAGTGAGGAATGGGAGAAAGTTCTATTTTGACTTCAGTAGTAAAAGTACACAAGACACTGAACATTTTTTTTCTTTCAACATGACCAAATTTAGAAGAGATTTCCATAGGACCATTGACTTATTATCTATAGGACAGTGATGGGGAAGATCATGACAATGCACCATGTGACTGTGGGTCAAATTTTCCAGGTCATTGTGGACAGAATCCCACGCTTGGCTGTTTCCTGCCGGAATGGTAACTCTACAATCACTGTATATATGTGAGCATGAGGGGTCTAGTGTAGGTTAGCAATAACTTTTTGTGAGATTTGTTTCATTATGAATTTGAGGTTGCAATATCACATGTCTTTGGTCTAGAAAGTAGTTGGCAAGAAAAGGTAGATAAAGAGAGGAATGTTCATTCAGCCCATGAATGAATAACCTTACAATGCCTTCTTAAATTTCACCCCATAAAAACTCTTTATAAAAACCATTGTCATGATGATCAATCAACATTTTAAGTTGAAACATATATATCCAAGTTTCTGATCTTGTTCTGTATCAACATAACACTCACAGAACTCAGGAAATCCCTATAGCCACCTTACTTCCATCTTTCCCTTGTCTTTTGAAATGCCTTAAAGCACACAAAAATATTTTCAGGCAAAGGTAAAAATCATTGTAGGAATGATAGCTTTGCAGACAGGGAGTCTTCAATGACAGTGCAGTTCCTATGGTGAGACACTGTAATGAGTTCAAAGTGTTTACAACTTCAATACTGCCTGTCAAACGCCCCCTTCAATGAAATGAATTCTTGGCGACAAGCCACAAATGTACTTTGAGAAATGAAAAGCATGTGAATATACTGGTGTTTCTATTATTGGCTCTGGTAAGACAGATTTTTTTTAAAATTTTTAATAAAACCAGTTTTCTCCAGATAGTCATAATTTCAAAGATCTGTTTACAGTAATAAATCATGCAATTATTGACAAAGTATTCAGAGTCACTATGATTATTTGTACAGCAATATAGTCATATAGTCTAAGACTGCCAGGGATATTTTCTGTTTAAGTTAATAGACTGCATAATTCTGTAATTTCATCAATAAAATATTGTTCACCTTAGGAGAAAGAGACAACACAGAGCTAACTTTAAAGAGTAAAAAGAAAAAGCTATAGTCAGCAGAAAATACTAATGTGGGTTTGCAACATTCTAAAATTATCACTTAAAGATCTTTTCTGGAATTAACCACCATTTTCATCAAACCTATAAACTGCATTTTAACAAGTTGCAAAAATTAATCTTCATTCGTACATTTAGAAGTCTTTTTTTCCCCTCCAAAGGTATGTGTGCTCACCAGAGAGAGAAAAAGAGAGAGGAGGGAGAAGCACCACTCATGGGCATGGGCATGGTGCCATAATCCCTTCTACTCCATCTTATCCTGTCAGGATTTGGGGCACAAATGCACACACACTTTGTGTGTTCTAAGCCACTGGGGTTAGAATTCAAACCATGGTCTGCTATGTGGAATTCAGCTTCCTTCACCACTAGGCAATGGGACTGGCCCAGATTTAGAAGGTTTTAATCTTCATATAGTTAATAACATGGCTTGGTAATGACATGGTAATTCCAAAGAATTACACTCCTAATCTGAATTATGTTACTCAAAAGTGCTCTATCTAGAGTCAATCTTCCATATAAAGATCATAAATGGGCTTTATAGGACCCATGAATACTAAAAACTGCATAGAAAGTATGCTCATGGTGTTTGTTTTTAGATCTACACCATCTAACGGAATCTCAAACAGATCCTTGATTCAAAGGTGAGTTAAGAAGTAATGGTCTTAACAAATCCAAGTTTCTCAAGTACAGAGTTCTCTACAAACTGACTATTTTTTTTGTCAGTCTCTTTCCTCTCAAGATCATTTATCTATATATTTTAGCTTACTCAAGATATTATCCTTTGATAAACCTATAAAATAATTATTTCTCTTATAATATACTCAAGTTCAAGTACCTTTTAGCTATCAAAATGACCTCTACACACTTAGCCCTTAATACTTGCTGTATTTAAAAGTATAGTTTGTACATTCTCATCAGGATTTTGTCACAATTATTAAAAACTGTCAAAAAAAAAGAGTAATGGTCTAGGACAGGCTATGGTTCTCAAAGGTTGTGGTTTATTAATAACATCTACATAACTTCAGAAAATATATGTTGAGAAAATCTTAGGACATTACATGTATAAGAGATCTTCAAAAATTCATACAACATATATATTATGAAAAATTATGAATCAATTTCAAAATATTTTTGTGCCAATGTAATTCATACCTTAATTCCTTTTTTCCTGAAACATTTTGAAGTTCTCTCATATCATTGAGTCAATGGAAAAGTTATGATATATTTTTCTATGCAAAGATGTGTCGTGACTTTTCCAATGACCCAATATTTAAAGGAAATTAAAATGGATAGCTCAAAGCATGAAGGACGGTATCAGGTAAACCAAGAAGTACATTAAATCACAGATGAAGACAGGTAAGTTGGGACTGACCAAGCATAATATGATAACCAAATTCATACTCAAAAAATTGTTCCCTCAAAGTAACTAGTGCTATACATGTGAACCAAGAATATTACATACTCCATGATGCAAAGAGACTGCTAAGCCAGTCATTACAGAAAAATAAGCAGCAAGTCACTTTCTTAAAATTGTTCACAGTGGTCTGATTAGCCACTTTGCCTGAAGCATAACACACAAGCACTTTCCTCCTTCCCTCCATGGGTGCTAACTGGACTGTTTGATGTAATGAAGTGATTAACAGAAACTTTTCTTCCATTGGGGGACTATGTAACAAGTGCTCCATTAGGTCCTATGTGCCTCTAGGACCAAACAGGAGAATCCAATGCAAGGAGGAAATAAGCTCATTATTTTATGTGCTATGGGCATGATTTTCCCTCCAATTAACTAGGATGATTAGTAAATGTAAGATAAACTCTAAGGTGTGATTGAATCACCATAACATCCATCCTTTGAGAATTGTGACTCAGCAGATGGGAAAAGAGAAAACAAATGTCCAACATCTTGATTGTCAGTGACACTTGTGAAATTATCATTTGACAAACCATGATGAAATAATTTGGCAGGAATCCAATGCAACTAATGAGTCATTTAATTAAATAAAATTCTGTCTCCCCAGCTAAATGGTATACAATGCAATCTCCATTCTAGTACTTATCTAGAAAATAGATGTCTAGATTTTTTTCCTTTATGACTTTTTAATGGCCAACCTGGGTACAATAATGATATTATCTAGAGTTTATATGATCAACATTCAATGACTCACAAGGTTATTAAACAGTTTATAAATTATCCTGATTTTTTCCCCCAGCTTTCTGCCTGTAAGGACTGCATTTCTTATTAGCATTTTCCTAACAAAATGGAAAGAAAAAGAAAAGAAATGAAATGTAAATGGCTAATATTTCAGGCCCTTAATACCTTTATGCAGTATTTAAAGATCTTGGCTGAACTGAAGCTTTTGGGTGCAAGTCAACTTAATCTCTTTAAGGCAGTGATCACTGAGACAACGAAGTAAAATAACAAAAAATAATTTCACCTATACACAGTAACAAAGTGGCAACAAACAGAAAACCAGAAAATTTATTAACTAAATAGTGAGAATATGTAAATATTCATGGTTGATCATAAAGACTAATTTGTCATGTTAACTTAAAAATTTATCTGATGATGACATATATGGTAATAGCTTTGACTTTATTGACATGCACTGCATGCATACCGGGAAACAACATGTTGCAAGCTGTAAAGATGTATGATTACAGATAACTAAAAAAAATTGTGTCTGGGGCCAGTAGGTGGCATGGTGGTCCAAGATGCTGGACTCCCACATGACTGACTGTGGTTCAAACCTGTGGTACCGGACTGGCGGTTTGCTTTCTCACTTTCCCTTTCTCTCTCTCTCTTACTCTGTCCCTCTCTGGTCAAATTAAAATAAATAAATAAATAAAGTTAAATAAAATCATTCTTAACAAAGAATTGTGTCTAGCACCATAATACTAAAATGATTTGACATTAGTAATTAGGAATTACAACTGTTATGTGAATCAGTGAATTGCACTTCGTTCATATTAAGACCTAGATAGTTATACATATAGCTCATTGATATTTTTTAAAATGTGACTATGGGAGCCAACAGGTGGCATGGTGCTTAAAGCACTGGACTCCCACGTGGCCGACTCCAATTCAAGTTCTGGACCCAGCAGCTCGAAACTTAAGCCAGACATGTGTGCATGTGTGCCCACAATCCCAAAAAGAGAACAGAGAAGGGACTGAGGCATTGCCATCTTTCCCTGGGGAGATGATTTCTCACTTTCTCTCTCTCTCTGTCTCTCCAAAGAGCATACATGCCCTATAGCAAAACTCTCTCTCTCTCAAGAAAAAGTAACTGTGAGCCCTTTGCATGCAACTAAGAGACAATCCTACCTTATTTTTTACTTTTAGCCCATGAAACCTAGTATTGTTCTATCTACATAGAAGACATTCATAAATGTTTGTGACCTATTTGTGATTTACAACATTAAAATTTTATAGGTTTTTTTCCTACTAGAGGAAAATCATACATATCATTATCTATATTAATCATAGATGTTATGAAAGTAACATAGAACTATATGTAAGAAGATATTATCATGTCCATCATCCTTAAGAAATATATATTTTCTACAGATTAAAATATACATTTAATTAAATGAAAGAAAACAAATTCTCACAAAAGTGAGAAAAACTTCCCACATTTTAGTACTAAGTAAAATTTGATTTATAACTGTAAAGAATATGATTACTTATTTTATAAATGAAGAAATGTATAAAAGACTTATCTGATATAGATGTTAACAAAATATTATAGCAGAGTGCTGTAGATCAGATAACTATATCATGTATACAAACCCTGTGTCAGCTTTTCAAAACTATAGAAAAGTGCATGACATGGTCCCCTGAATATGAGGACAAGAAGGAAAGAAGGAGAAGAAGGAAAAATTGTTATTAATCCAACATTTAGGAAGGAATTAGGGAAACTGTGGTACTGTTAATATATATGGAGGCATTCCTGGTTTAAAAGGTTAATTATTTTAAGAGCTTCTCAATTAGCACCTATGCATTTTGCCTTTTTAAATGCACAGCAAGCCCTTTAATAATTAGTATAAAATTAAATTTATTGAAATAGAACATTCTTTTCTATTTTGCCTCTTGAATTGTATCCCTCCCCCTTATTGCTAAAGTTGACCAAAACTTAACATGACTTGGCCCCATGGAACCCTGAACTTCAGTATCTCAATCCCATCCCACTGTTTCTTTATCTGCCTATATTCTAGTAACCTGAGCCTTCTTTTAATCTTTTAATATTCCAGACCTGGTGCCCTCAAGCACTGGCCTCTCTCTACCTATAACACCTTTTCATTCCCACCTGTATTTCCCTCCCTTATGTCTCTACTCTCTCCTTTTCCACAACGAGCTAGTTTCAACCCATCAGAACTTCATTTAATTGTCACTTCCTCAGAGAAAACTTCCTGACTTTTACCTCTTCAGTAGAGTATACTTTCTGTTTTCTGCTTTTATAGAATACTGTTTTCTTTTATATTAATCATATATGTCAAAGTTGAAATTAAATCATTAATTATACAACCCTAATTATATTGTTTGTGTAATAAATTCTAAGGCAGAAACATTTTCTGATTTCTTCTATAAATTCACCAACGCCTAATAAAACTCTTTACCCATAGTAATTGTTCAATAAACTTTTATGGTATTTATGCTTTTTCCAAATCTGATCCCATTCTGCATTAAGCTTACCACAAAAGTTTGCTTTTTTATACTGGTATATAGTTCCTATTTGGTCAGCACAAACTCTCTTCACTCATCCTAAGCCTGGCACAGAGCTACTCCAACCAAAGTTGTTTCCAAACTCTTACTCAGTTGTAAATGTTCTATGACCTATTGATGGCTTTCTTAAAATGTGACTCAAAGAACTAAATGTAAGACTCTTGATTATGCCTGGCCAGTCTAAAGAATAAAACTTACTTACTCTAGTCCTGATACACTACTATATTAGTTATAATATACTATACTATGCAGCTTTTCTGTTAATTTAATGCTTTTAGAATACTTGTCATATAATGTTAGTTTTTCCTTTCTGTAGTTGATTATACACATGTCCATATGCTCTGGAGATAAGGAAGATGCCTTACCCATCTTTATATAACCTAGCATGTTGAGCATGTGGTAGATGTTCAATAACAGACCATTAAAAAGAAATAAAGAAAGCAATTAAGACCCAGTCATGCCTGCACAGTGACTGTGCCACTGTACAATGCTAGAATCATGTGGGAATGCCCTGGGTACAGTTCCCCTATCTACCAGAACACTGTGGGTATGCTTGTGGGTACACTTGTGTTCCTCGCTGGCTGACTAGAAGGCTGAGGAGAGAACTGTGGTATGATGGGAATATATTGAGCACCCCTATCACTCTTTCTTTCCCTCTCTGCTTCTTTCTCAATAAATAAACTATTAAAATAAAGAAAGCAATTAAGCAAGCCTGTTATATTCTATTTGGGAGTTTTGATCCAGTGACTTAGCCTATCCTGAAAAAGTTTCATCTTCATTTTGTCCTCCTCCAGATTTGTGCCACTTATGGAGTTGAAATTCAGTCTTTTGCTGATATTCCAGCTATTAATAAATTAATTAGCAGCACAAAGCCCATGATAGTTTATTAATTAAAATAAAATGTGGGAAATGTAAAAAATAAATAAAATTTTGAGAGGTTTTTGCTATAGGATGCATTCACTTACCAGAAATACAGAGAGATAGAGACAGGAAGAGAAATCATCCCCCGGGGGGATGGCCATGCCACAATCCCTTCTCCTCCATTCTCTTCCCAGGATCTTGGACATGCACACACATGTGTGCCCAGTGTGAGTTTTAAGCTGCCAGGTCCAGGACTTGAACTGTGGTCGACTACATGGGAGTCCAGTGACATAGCCATTACACCAACTGCTGGTTCCAATTAATACAATTTTTAAATAAAGAAAAAAAGTGTTGCTGAACTCTTTAGTGTCTACCAGGTACTTTCTTAAAATGTTTTTACATATCTTACTTCATTTAATCCTCGAAACAATCTTATCATATGGATACTATTACCATTCACTATCGTACATATGAGGAAACAGGCACAATACAAGGAACTTGTTTAAGGCCACACAGTGCTTAAGTGGTATAGTTTTGATTCAAACCCAGATAGTGTGTCTTAGGAGTCCAGCCTGTTACCACTCTGCCCTTATGACTAAAGCATGTATTCTATATGCCTAGCTTACTATCAGGTCAAATCAAGTCAATAAGGTGATTAATTCCCCCACCAACTCTTCCATAAAAATCACATTTCACCATCTTATACTTGATACTCTAGAGCCTTAGTCCCTGTTCTACGTGAGTAAAAATAAAGCCTTTTTCCAAAAAATCAGATTCCATAGTCAAAGTATGATAGATTAAATCTGATAGGGTCACCACAACCAGTCTTAAATCCGGCTGTCTACAGAACAAGATGTTTATTTAGGTCACTGATTCAATAACGAGCTTATTACAGATCTAAACATACAGAATCCTTCAAGGCAAATCTGTGTAAGATGAGGTCAATGAGTATCTAATTTATACTCAGTCTCTTTTGTACAGCTGTGTTTTAAGTTGTAGGAACTACACATTAGTTTTATATGATGGATAACCACACATAACACTACTAAGTAGTCATGAAATCACTGTGCAGCTGACTTCCACTATCATCATGACATCTGTGAATCCTTCCCCATAAATATTAGCCCAGCTACACTCAGAAGTTTTCTTTTACCTTAGTTCCCTATATATTACATCTCTGCCTGAAACATTCTATTTACTTGGCCCCTTTAAATATCAGATAAGTTGTCACTAGCCCTTCAAGCCTTCTGTGTGACAGTACAACTTCTGGTTCAATATATGACCTGTATGCAAAGCACTCTCAATTTCCCACATTACATGTCTTTCCCTGCTCTTGACACGGCTGAAGAATTGCCTATGTACTTATTTGTCTCCCATGAGAATAAGGACAGTGCCTTTTGTCTTCGAATACTGGTTAATTAAGACAGCTCAATAATGGATACTCGATAAATATTTTTGCATTTATGAAAGAATTTTTATGATACTTTTTTATTTTATACATTTAATCTAATCACTATACATTGCTTAGCTTGTAAATTGAATTTACCCCACATGAATACACTTCACATCAGTCCAGTTGAGGATACAAAACACATTATCATCAACAGATAATGATCTATTTCTGCATCCCATAAATGTCTTGTCTATTTTTCTCCTTAATTTCTTTCCTTATACTCTCACCCTCCTCCCACCCTCTTCCCACATTGTCTCCAGGATCCATAACCATGTTCAATGCTTCTATGTCCTCTAATCTTTCAGTTTCCACCATAGAGTACAGACAGTCAGTATATATTAAGTGGAGACATATAATGTTTCTCTTTCATAGCCTGGCTTGCTTCACTCAGCAGTAAATCTTCCATATTCATCCACTTTCTATCAAATGCCAGGGTCTTGTTTTTTATGGCTGAGATTTTAATAAATGAATATTTATCTCTAAGCAAATCTAGTATCAATTTCCAACCATTCAGCTGTACAAAAAGTAACACATGCATTCATATAGTATTTTACCAATGTCCAATACTATGGGCATCTATCTGGAACTGAGACTTGTATGACATTTAGGGTACAGTTTTCCCATATACTTCTTACCAAAAATATTGCCCAAATTAAACCATAAGTTTAAATTTAAAACCAGTCTAGTGATATGATAAACCAAATAATGAGAATAAGTATGGAAATAGCATAACATGCTAAAGTTTAAATTAATTTGGAAACCATCTATCAAAATCATTTCTTGGGGTCAGCAGGTGGCATGGTGGTTAAGATGCTGACTCCCACACAGCCAACCACGGTTTGAGTCTTGGGCCCTGTGGCTTGAAAACTCCTACCAAGAGTGTATATGCATGCCCAAAATCCTGAGAGGAGAATGGAGGAGAAGGGACTGCAGGGTGGCCATCCCTCTGGAGGGTGATTCCCGCTTTCTCTCTGGCGAGTGCACACACCCTATAGCAAAAAAAAAAAAAAAAAAAAAAAAAAAAAAAAAAAACAACTCTAAAAATAAAAAAAAAAATGTACAATGATTCAATATAAACTTAAAAAGTATTTTAAAAAGAGGTGGGGACAGCAGATGGCATAGCAGTTACATCGCTGGACTCCCACATGGCCTGGCCCACTGTGATTTGAGTCCCAGACTCAGTTGCTTGAAAATCACACCAGGCATATGTGTGTGTGTGTGTGTGTGTGTGTGTGTGTGTGTGTGTGTGTGTTCCCAATATCCCAAGAAGAGAATGAAGGAGAAGAGATTGCAGCATGGCCATTCCCCCTGGGAGGGGGAGTTGATTTCTCACATTCTTTCTCACTGTCTCTGTCTCTCTCTCCAGTAACTACATGCACTCTAAGGCAAAAACTTCTAAAAATAACTAACTAAATAAATATAAATAAAAAGTGAAACATAATTTTTTAAAAATAAAAATAACAAAAACTCTGTTTTTAAACAATGCTCACTAAAGAAGAAAAACAATTTTAAATGCAATGTAAACCCTTATTTTAGAGGAGGCTATGAAAGTGAGCACATATAGCTTCTAAAGAAAAAATAAATGTTTCCATTAATACACAAAACTGCTTTCTAAAATTTTTTGGTTCCGATTCTTTGAAATGTCTTCTGAATTCTAATAAATGGAAAGCTCCCTGTGGGCAAATAATGTATTCACTCAAACTAATAGCAACTAAACATAGTAACGTGCTCTTTGACGTATAATAAATGTTTTATAACTCAATGATACTTTCATGTTGTTATTTAGTCCTTCATTACAAATCTTTTCAAATAATATTCAATCCTTTGATTTCTGAATATGAAATATAAGTTAAACTCCAAACGCCATAAAATAACTATGGTTTGAATTTAATAATATGTGTTTTTCTTAGCATTATTTTTAAAAGTAGCTTCATCTACTTAATTAAACTTTTTGTAAGCTGTGAAGTAATAAAAAATATGGTTGTATATTAAAAGGCAGGAGTGCAAACAAGTTGGTTACAAAGGGAAATGGGTATGGGTTTCACTTGTGCACATTAACTGCTCTACTGGAGCAAACTAATTAATTTTTCTTCGTTGCACTGTAATCAGTGAGCTTAATCTAGAGAAAAGAAGAGTGCAATTGTTATTGTAAATATTAAAGGTCTTACTACCTGTCATTCAGTTGCAGTAACTAAAGAAAGTCCTATTGCTTTATTAATGTGCTATGGCTATTGGCTTTATTTTACATTAAACACATTTTTAAAGCAGTCTTAAGTGAATAAATTAGATTTTAGTAACATTTTATTTTGTGACTAGTAATTTCATTAAAATCCATTTGCTCCATAAAAGCAAGAATTATCGTACCATGTTGGTTCAATTACAAATTCAATCCTTAGCACAAAGAAAAGTTTTTGAAATATTTTTATAAACATTAACTTAGACTTTTTGTAGACGAAATATAGCTGAGAATGTCATATTTCAGCAGCTTCAATACTTGTCTTCTGATTGAATCATAAATTTCATTATGTTATACTTGCTTCTACAATGACAAAGTGCACAAAGCTAAATGTATGTGTTGAGTAGGTCAGAAAGAGAAAGATGTATAGTTAAGTATGATTTTTGATGACATTTTTGAAATCATTAAGCAACAAAAAAATGCTAAGATTATAAGAGACCAGGCAAAATCTTCAAATATTGAAATAACCCTTTGGGCAAGTTGATGTGATTCTGATACATCTTATGCATTTCATTTAAAAAGGTCATCGGTAAGAAAATTGTATAAGATTAATCTCATTGTGGATCAAGTTAGAAACTCAATGAATAAACCATGGACCTATAGATAGATAGAAGGATGTTCCAAGGACAATAGCTACCTCAACATTTAATCTTCTGGATAACTGGTCAAAGCCAGAAAGCACTCCAAGTCACATATAAAAAGGCAGAGGGTACCCCTACAGATACAATTAAGTATATGTTAAAGCACATGTAACTTGACCCTCTTACATTTTTCCAATTTTATAATTATGATTAAATGATCCAAAGATAGCATAAGAGAGACTGATGGAAAGCAACATGTCCTATATTACTTCACAGAAATTCTTGGGTTTGAAATCAGCAGTAATTTTGTGATTACATGAAGCCATCTTCAAATTCTAACCAGTCCTCATCAATAGAGAATTATCTACAACTCAGGATTGCAATTTTTAAAGAGATTAATCCTACTCTTTATTTTTTGAAATTTCTAGTTTTAGTTTTTATGTTTTAGGTTTTTTGCCATGGGGCAGATGCACTCACCAGAGAGAGACAGAGAGAGGGAAAGTGAGAAATCCTCTTCCAGGGGGAATGGCCAAGTCACAGTCCCCTCTTCTCCATTGTTTTGAGATTTGGGACACACACGCACATGTGCCTGGTGTGATTTATAATCTATCAGGTCTGGGACTCAAACTGAGGTCAACCACGTGGGAGTCCAGCGTCTTAACAACCATGACACCTGCTGTCTCCTATTTATTTTTTAATCAACAAATAAAAATTGTTTATACCTATGGTGTTTCTATATATACACATGTGTATATATATACACATACGTACATTGTGAAATGGTTAAATCAAGCTAATTAACATTATCTCTTACCTCACACCTTTGTCTTGTTTTTATGGTGAGAATATTTAATATCTAAACTCTTACAATTTTTTGAGTATACATTATTAACTACACTCACTGTGTTGTACAATATATCTCTTGAACTTATTCCTCCTATCTAATTAAAATTTTGTGTAATTTCCTTCTTAAAAAAATCAGGCAATTTAGTTGATTCAGCAGAAAATGTCGAGACATACACATATTCCACATATTTTAGTCCAATTTTAAATGCTTCCCACAATTGCTTCATTTTTACTTCCTTATATTCTGTTGTTTGATTCCCTTATATGTTTATTTTTATTTTATTTTTTTTTTTTGGAGAGGTTTTTGCTATAGGGCGCATGCGTTCGCCAGACAGACAGAGAGAGACAGAGAGATAGAAAGCGAGAAATCACCCCCCAGGGGGGATGGCCATGCTGCAATCCCTTCTCCTCCATTCTCCTCTTGGGATCTTGGGCACACACGCACACGCGCCCGGCATGAGTTTAATCCGCCGGGTCCGGGACTCGAACCGCGGTCGACTACGTGGGAGTCCAGCGACATAGCCATTACGCTAACTGCTGGTCCCGACCTTATATGTTTATTTTGAACAGCAGATACTTCCCATTCTGCACTGTATCCCATCTCTAATTGTACCTGCAGTTCATGTTTTTTTTTTTTTTTTTTTTTTTTTTTTTTTTTTTTTTTTTTTTTTTGCTACAGAGCCAAGAATTGAGAGGAGTAATGTCCAGGAAGTATTGAAAATTCTCAGTTAACAATAGTGGGAGGAAGAAAGATAAATTTTTCTTCAGAGGGATCTTTCTCTTTCAAAACAAAGTTATTATTGTTTTGTTTTGTTTTGATTTCTGGTCTCAGCCTGCCCAAACCACAGACATGTGAACATGCCCAGTGTGCTCAGGGCTGTCCCAGCACATGAATCCAGGACACTTTACATGTAGATTCAGTGTGCAACACCATCTGGCCCCCAGAAGGACATTTCTGAGGAGAGTTTTAAGAGGTTGCTTGGAGGTTTCTGGACAGGGTTGAATGTTCTCTTTTTAAAAAGATTATTTTATTTAAATTTATTTATCATTATCATTATTATTATTTTCCAGTCTTATCCGACAGAGAGAGAGAGAGAGAAGGAGAGTGAGAAAGCAAGTCACCATGTCCAGGACTTGAACTGCAGTTAGCCATGTGGGAATCCAGTGCCTTTAACCAACACACCACCTGCTGGCCCCCTCAATAATAATGTTGTCTTGATTAGCTTTTTCTCCTTCCTTGTCTCACTTTTCCAGCTCATATTCCTGACTCATTGTCATTGTTTTCAAGCAAACAATGTTTTTGATAACCAGCAATCAAGGCTTTGTATGAGGCTTTGATTTAGGAGAAGCCCAAACTGAGACTCCTGGCTATCTCTATCACTAAAACTATGAGCTCTTAGAGGGCAGTGGTGCTACCTTTTAATTCTTTAGCTTTAGGGGCCAGTGCAATGTCTGATACAAAAATAAGTTCTGTAAGTTCTACAATTATACCCACAACACATACGATAAAACTGGTGCTCATAGAGGGAAGATGATGCAATTGCCTCAAGTTCTCACAACCCTAGATCATAAGGAGACCATTTAAACTCAGGTCTGTCTGCTCCTTGTATGTTGCTACGTGCCACTTCTAATACCTCTCTGCAGGCTTGCCTTCCATGACCTTTGGAAGTTCAGCATTCTCCCACTCATCCAAATGAGTACAGCAGTCACATTTTATCCCATCCACTTGACAAAATAATGTATCACTTCATAACATTTGATCCATTACTATATAATGACCTCGCTCCTTGACATGCTGTAATTATATAACAAGCTCCTTAAAGTGTCAGTGGTCATAAAGATGAGGATCTCAGACTTGGAGATCAGACAAAACTCTTCATCTTCTCTTCTGCATCCTGCCCTCACAGGATTTTATTCTGAGGATTAATAAGTGTAAAAGCTTAGCACAGTGCCTGGAACAGAAAGCTCTCAATAAAGGGCGGTTATTATTTCCGGCTAGAGAAAAACTACCAAGCATAGGGGCCATGTGGTCTGTACCCATTCTGTCTTTCCCAGTTTAGCAAGGCCAGGACAATGGGTTTTAATAGGTGCCATTAAGAAAAACAGACATATAAAAATGAAAAGCAAGAAATTCGTTATATTCGACTTTTATGTTTTTCCTACGCCCATCTCTCCTTCCTAATTCTAAATATTCTCTCACCTTGTTTTGCAGACAGAAAGTCTTCTTCCTGTCCCCCACCCCAACCCCCATTTACATCTCATCCAGTTCTAAACATCTCTAAGTTTCAGTTCAACTCCTACCTCTTGAAGAGTTTCCTATTTTCTATTGCAGCCCTTGTTGATTTCTCTTCTAGATTTCTACAGCATCCATAAACTATAAAATAAAATTTACTGCTCCACATACAGTTTGATTTCAGGCCTATCACTCCATTTTGGTTAGCTCTGACTGTCAAGATACTCTAAAAGTTGCTCGAAGGCAAGGATCATTCCTAATTTTTCTCTGGGTTCCCCTGACATGATACTAAACAGTAGCTAGGAACTGAATGCTTACTCTTTAAGAGAGAAAAAAGCTTAAGAAAAATCTGATTTACTGTTTTTCTTATTCCCTCTTTCTCAGATTCATTTTTATATTCAGTGTTTATTCTGATTTACATATAACAGCTTTTCTCTTTTCCTTCCTCTGTTTTTTTTCACGCTGGCCACAAGTATAGGGCATGCCTGGTAAGCAAGGTCGAAAGGTGTTAGTCACTACAAAATTGCCGGTTCTGTCAATGCCTTACCTTAACTTCCCTATGGCAGAAAGGGAATTAAGCTGAAAGGATGTGGCATTCCACAAACTAGTTCTTTAGGAATTTTATTATTTTTTATGCAGTCACAGGACACATGTCTAGTGGTAGCTGAGAAATTCGATATGCAAAATTTAAACCTTCTTTTTAAAGTTTCAGAGAGCTATATCTCGCAAAAAAGATAGGCTTGGGCTTGATGAATTTCATACTGATTACTGGCTCTTAGTTTAAGTCAGATGCCAGGGTTTCCACACACTTACCCCCCCCCCCCCCCACACACACACACAATTAAATTTAGGCAAGCCCATGTGATATAAGTCTTAAGTCCTCTAAGATGTACCACTCAAAGTACTCCCCAGGAAGCTATAGATTGAGAAATAAGATATAGAGGGTGAAAAAAGTTCTAAAGTGGGAACCAGCAGTTAGCGTAATGGCTATGTCACTGGACTCCCATGTAGTCAACCGCGGTTCGCGTCCCGGACCCGGTGGCTTAAAACTCATGCCGGGCGCGTGTGCGTGCATGCCCAAGATCCCGAGAGGAAAATGGAGGAGAAGGGATTGTGGCGTGACCATCCCCCCTGGGGGATGATTTCTTGCTTTCTGTCTCTATGTCTCTCTCTGTCTGTCCGGCAAGCGCACGCACCCTATAGTGAAAAACCTCTCCAAAAAAAAAAAAGTTCTAAAGCAAAAAGAATGAAAAACTTGAAGCAAAGATATTCATTAACTCTGCTCTATACATAGTAAGTAAATGAAGTATTAGGTATGCATTTTTGCATAGAAAAAATACATCATGAATTTTCCAACAACATGATCTTACTATAATCCAGAACTTTATGATACTTTATCATCTTCTAATAAAAAGAAGTGATGTACTCTACTTAATCAGTGAAATGCAATCAGTGTATCACATAGTGCTTAACAGAATCATTTAATTGTCTGATTTGTTAATATTTTACTATCCTCAGAATAAATCTGACAGAAAGCCTGCTCCACCTATCTTTACCTCTCAGTACAAACATCTACCCTACTAAATTTCCCATGAATTCAAACTGTGTGGAAAATAGAAGAAAGATGGAAAGGTCCAGAATTCGAAAAACGGTATCTCTCGAATTACACTACACATTCCCTGAGATTAGACACTATGTTTTCCTTTCCTCCAGTGCAAATCAGAGTCTTGACACAGTACTCAGTAACTGGCAACTAAATTAATTGATGAGAATAACTGAGAAATTATTGTGCTAGGAAGGATGAATGATGTATTGTGAATCATATTAAAGGTTATTTGCAAAAACTGGAGAATTAGATGACTTACATATTTATGTTGCAGACAGGAACCATTAGAATCATTTTGGAAAATAATAAGGCAAAAATATTATTATTATTATTGTTACTATTATATTTTTATTGCCACAGAGTGCATGCACTTGGCAGAAAAAAAAGATGGGAGGAGAAAAGGAGAAATAAAAAGAGAACAGCCCAATGAGACATGGCCACACTGCAATCCTTTCCTTCTATATTTATCCATCCCATCAGGATCCTGAGCGTGCACACAGATATGCTGGCATTTCTATCAAGCTGCTGGAGCTGGGATTTGAACCATGGTCAGTCACGTGGGATCTGGGTCCTTTAACTGTGCTACAGGGCTGGCCTAGAATCTATTAGTTCTTTAAATGAATACCTTTCAATGTAACTAGGCTCTGTTCCCTGCATGATAGGTTATATATGAATGTTCATTTGAGGGGCAAGCAGGTGGTATAGTAGTTAATGTGCTAGATTCCCACATGGTTGATAGAAGTTTAATTCCCAGGCCTGGTAGCTTGAAAATCACATCAGGTGGCTATGCCCAAAATTCCAGTAGTAAAATGGAAGAGAAGGGATTGGAGTTTGACCATCCTCACTGGGGGATGATCTCTCACTATCTGTCTGTCTTTCTGTCTCTCTCTCTCTCTGACAAGCACATATGCCCAATGACAAAAACCTTAAAATATGTACACCAAATTAGATGATTTTTCTATGCCTTGAATATTTATCCCCCTTGTTTCTTCTCTTATGGTACTTTTGTCCTGCTATTTTAACTGGAACCCTATCCTTCTCTATTTCTGCCTATCAAGCCCTTTCACTAAAACATACCACAAATATCATGTTCTCTAGGCTTTATTGCTATCACCAAACTGACTGCAATGCCTTTTTCTTTGAATTCTTCCTCTGGATTACAATTATGTCTTCAAATTATATCAAAGTTATTTGTAAGTCATTTATTCCTGTGACTCACATTGTTGACTTTTCTGCAGGGTCTATTTAATTCCATCTCTTGCCATAAACCCACTAGCTACACTATAGAGAAATTTATTATTTTTCTTTTTCTTTTTAAAATTGTTTTTAGTTTTGCTTTAGGGATTGCTGAAGAGAGTGAGAGAGACAGACAGAGAAAGTGAGAGATCACCTCCCCCAACCCCCAGGGAGATAGCCACACCACAACCCCTTCTCCTCCATTCTTCTCAGGATTTTGGATATGCATTTACATGGTCCCAGTTTATTTTTTCAAACCACTGACTGCTGTTACAAGACACAAATCGTGCAGTTGGCCATGTGGGATCAAGCAGCTTTAACCTCCATGCCACCTGCTGGCCCCTAGGGAGAGGGAGCTATGTTTTAGCAAAAGGACTTGATAGGCAGAAATAGAGGAGAGCATTCCAGTTGAAACAGCAACTGAATGACACAATCTACAGTGAAACCCTGGTATGTATTATACTCACTCAGTGATTAAATCCATGACACTCTTCATGCAAGATGGAAGAAAAGATACATATTCAGAATTCTTAGAATTGTAGACCTCTAGAATAGAAATAAATTCTACAGTCATTTAGTCTAAGGCCTTTTAATTTTCACTATTGTCATAGATTTCTTTGAGTTGTTGAATTGTTGATAGATTCACTTCCCAGAAAAATGGCCAAGGTAATTTACACATATGTATACACAACGATGATGATAGTTTTAAATGTAAGTCAACCACTCAGTAGAATTTTATATGGAATCAAATTCAGATTCCATACATGACCGGGTGACAAGGTCTGTGAGTAGAGTCACAAAGGTCATGTGAATGGTAAGAGCTGCTATAAGCTGGAAAATATGTGCCCTTTCTGAAAATGTGGCACTACTCGTCACTCACAAGATAGTGCCATTGCAGGATGTTACCTATGAGCACCTAGATTTGCTAAGTTAGGAAAGGAACGTGGATTTGTGGTGAGGTGTAGGTCAAATGAAACATATCTCTGGGCTCCTTTCAGATATTATATTAACAGTTTATAACTTTTATATTATCTGCTCATATATCCAAAACTAGTATAGAAAGTTTGTTATTGATGTAACCAGTGAGGAGAAATGAGACCTTCAGCACATCTATAATCTCTTACTAAAGCTCTTACTCTTTATCTGTGCTATTGCTCTTTGTTTATTTATCCATTTCACAGATACATATTACCTATCATCTCTTTGACATTGTTTGAGGTACTGGCTATACAGTAGTGAAATCAATGAACAAAGTCATTGACATCAAAGGTTCTAAAAGGGAAAGCAAAGAAAAAAATTTAGACAAACAAACGAGATCATTTCAGATGATGATGATGGCTATGAAGAAAATATGAAAGATGAATGGAATAGATAACAACTAAGAGTAGTAGCCAGGAAAGCTGCTTTAGGTAGAGTATCCTAGGAAGGATTTTTCTGAAGATGAGACCTTTTGTCTGTGAGTGAATGGCATGAAAGAGTCAGCCACATAAAGAGGGAGAAGAAAAATGTTATTGCTAACAGAAAGGACAAGTGAAGAGGCCAGAAGCAGGAACAAGTTTGACTGAAGTGTAATGAAGTAGAGCGGCTGGTATAAGATGAGGTCAAACAGTAGGTAGGGGCCAAATCACACATGCCTCTGTTGGCCATGTTCAGACCTAGGACATTTTCCTAAGTACAATGAAGAGCCTCCGGAAAGTGATTAAGTAGTAAAGACATAAGTCAATTAGAGTGGCTAAAAAGATCACTTTGGGGACCAGCAGATGGTGTATTGGTCATGTCGCTGGATTCCCACGCAGTCTATCGTGGTTCAAGTCCTGGACCCAGTGGCTTAAAACTCAAGCCTGGCACACGTATATGCATACCCAGGATCCTGCAAGGAGAATGGATTTGAAGTGGGATTGCAGCATGGCCATTCCTTCTTGGGGGTGATTTCTCACTTTCTGTTTCTCTGTCTCTCTCTGCTTCTCTGGAGAGCACACACATCCTTTAGCAAAAATCTCTGTCTAAAAAAAAAGACAATTGGTTTTTTTTTTTTTTTTTTTTTTGGAGAGGTTTTCGCTATAGGGTGTGTGCGCTCACCAGACAGACAGAGACAGAGAGAGAGAAAGCGAGAAATCACCCCCCAGGGGGGATGGCCACACCGCAACCCCTTCTCCTCCATTCTCCTCTCAGGATCTTGGGCACGCACGCACACACGCCTGGCGTGAGTTTAAGCCACCGGGTGTGAGACTCGAACTGCGGTTGACTACGTGGAAGTCCAGCGACATAGCCATTACGCTAACTGCTGGTCCCGACCACTTTGTTTAATGTAGAGAACTGAGAGACTGTTTTAGCAATTTCTGCAATAGTAGAAAGCTATAGAATATGATGGAATGTCAGCGGTGCTCCCTTTGAATAAAAAAGCAGCTTTTATTTTTCAATTAAAATGTAACATAATTGACTGCAGTAAAAAAGTCTCTCTTGACCTTATTTCTCTTGCATTAATGGGGTCATTTATATGATATGTTGGGAGTACCGCTGTACACAACAAACAGCTTTTATTTTTCAATTAAAATGTATCGTAATTGACTTGAACCAAAAATGATCTCTTGGCATTATTTCCCTTGTATTAATAGAACCATTTATATAATGATCATGCTAATTAATCTCCATTCAAAAATATTGTTTGTTTTAATTTAATTAATAAATATAATGCAACAATAATTTGTACACATTTCCAATATTAATTTTAATGTTTAATTATTATCACAAGATCTTGAATATAAAATCTATAGATCATACAGAATTAGAGGATGCAAAAATACTTAGTTATATTTTAATTTGAAGCAGTGATTAAATATAATTTGTCTGTGACCTTGTAGGCCAAAATAATAAGTCACAATAAACTGTAGATAGTTTCAGAGATGAAAATAGTGTCTGTCTGCTTCAGTGAATACATATGTGAGGATGAATTCTGGCACTTGTCAGCCAATGATAAATTACTACGAGACTAATACTTGTCAGTACAGTAATAACTGATCATGCTCTAAACAGCACAAAGGGAAAAAGGTGATGTGCAACTCAGAGTAAAACTTTTCTCAATAACAATAATGACTCTAGTTCAAAGCACAGTAATTATCTACCAACCTCCTTATTGTCAAATCTATATTTCAAGTGACTACCTTGATATCTCTCAGAATCAATTTTTACTTCAAATTCTAATTAACAACATAGAAAACAAGCAATACTGATAAAACTAGATAAAACAATGTCTCTATTGAAACTTTCTTTTTTTCTTTTTTTGGAGAGGTTTTTGCTATAGGGTGCATGCATGCACTCGCCAGAAAGACAGAGAGAGACAAAGAGACAGAAAATTAGAAATCACCCCCCCAGGGGGGATGGCCACGCCGAAATCCCTTCTCTTCCATTATCCTCTCGGGATCTTGGGCACGCACACACACGCGCCCGACATGAGTTTTAAACCACCAGGTCCGGGAGTCAAACCACAGTCAACTACATGGGAGTCCAGCAACATAACCATTACGCCAACTCCTGGAAAGCATCCGGGTATACAGACCTAATCTTTCCATAATATTTGAGAAGCCTCTCCATCCACTCTTCACATTCACTATTACTAAAGCAAAGCAAAACACTCAAGAGTATTAAGTACCATATGAAAAATATTTATTACTATAAGGAAAATAAAGACCCCGAATCCTAAGCAATATTGAGTACTGCCTATATACAACAACTGTTCATTGTGAAATTAGAAAATGATAAAGCTCAGGGCCAGCAGATGGTATAGTGGTTATATTGCTGGTCTCCCACACCATCGACCGCAGTTAAAGTCTCAGGCCTGCTGGCTCGAAATTCATGAGGAGCACGTGTGCATGAGTGCCCAAGATCCCAGGAGGAGAATGGAGGAAAAGGGATTGTGGCATGGCCATCCTCCCCAGGGGAGGAGAGGTTGATTTCTCACTTTTTATTTCACTGTCTCTTTCTCTTTCTCTCTCTGGCAAGTGCACGCACCCTAAGACAAAAACCTCCAAAAATAAAAGAAAAAATGACAAAGTATATAAATTAATTTTCTTAATAAAAGTCTGTCATTAATAAAGAAAAAAATTGCCAGATGTGTATACTCACTGGACAGACAGAGAGGGGAAAGTGAGAAAGTGCCCCCAGAGGGGATAGTCACATCACAATCCATTCTCTATTTCCCTTCCTTTTGGGCTTTTGGACATGTGCACACACATGTCTAGCCTGTTTTCCAAGCTGCCAGATTCAGGACTCCAACCACAGTCAGCCATGTGGGACCCAGGCACCTCATGCCATGGATTGGCCCACTAATGCACTTTTTATTAAGTATTGAAAAGGCTATGCATCAGGACCAGCAGTTGGCGTAATGGCTATGTTACTGGACTCCCATGTAGTTGACCGCATTTCGAGTCCCAGACCCGGTGGCTTAATTTCACACCAGGTGCGTGTGCGTGCGTGCCCAAGATCCCAAGAAGAGAATGGAAGAGAAGGGATTGCTGCATGACCATCCCCCCTGGGGGGGTGATTTCTTGCTTTCTGCCTCTGTCTCTCTCTCTGTCTCTTTCTGGCAAGTGCACGTGCCTTATAACAAAAACCTCTCCAAAAAAAAAAAAAAAAAAAAAAAAAAATGAAAGAAAAAGAAAAAGAAAGAATAGGCTATACATCTAATTTTATTAGGGGGTTACATTAAGTTTTTTTAAATAAAAAAAGTGTGTAAAGTCATGTGAATATATTAAAGGGTAATCTGGGAAATGCACACACATTGACAATAAATATACAATGACAAGTGGATGCAGGTACCTTAATTCAAATTCATACTATAAACTCAAACAACCAACATTTGTGAATTCAAACATTTTCTTAAACTTTACAAAGAAGGTCATAGGAATTTTTTAGTGGCAAAATACACATAACTAAATTTACTATTTTAATTATTTATGTGTATACCATACAAACACATTAACTACATTTATATTGGTGTGCAACCATCACTACCATTCACTATTCATCCCTGAGCATTTTCTTTTTCCTAAAGGGAACTTTTTATGTATAAAATAAATCTCTACAGCCTTCTAACTCAGCCCATGAAAATCACTGCTCTCTTTTATTTCTCTATGAATTTGACTACTGTTGGTAACTCATATCAGTAAAATCATACAATATTTATTCTTTTGTGTCTGGCTTCTTTTCCTTAACATAGTATCTCCAAGGTTCATTGATATTATAGCATATACATGAAGTTCATTCCTATTTAAGGCTTAATTATATTCTATTGCAGGCACATACTACATTTTATTCATCTACTCATCCTTAGAGGGACATTAGAATTGTTTCCAAGTTTTGCAAATGCAAATAATGCTATCAATGTAGGTTTAGAAATCTTTCAAGGTTATTTATTTCTTCCTTGAGTGAGGGAGACAAATAAAGAGGGGGGCAAAGATAGTGCCCCCAAAAGGGTCCCCATTCCATGATTTACCCCCATTCTCAGCCAGCAGCCCCAGTTTATGGATACATGTGTTTATAGTGTATTCAGGGAAGTCTCTGGACACAAACCTGGAACCTTCCCATTGAGTCAACCCTGCAGAGCCTTGAGTTTTACTGTTGTGCCACCATCCAGCACCCTAATATACAAATATCTTTTAGAGTCCTATCTTTCAATTCTTTTGAGTATATACACAGAAGCAAAATTGCTAGATCAGGGAACCAGCAGTTAGCGTAATGGCTATGTCGCTGGACTCCCACGTAGTCGACCGCGGTTCGCGTCTCGGACCCGGTGGCTTACAACTCACGCCGGGCGCGTGTGCGTGCATGCCCAAGATCCCGAGAGGAGAATGGAGGAGAAGGGATTGCGGCGTGACCATCCCCCCTGGGGGGTGATTTCTTGCTTTCTGTCTCTATGTCTCTCTCTGTCTGTCTGGCGAGCGCACACGCCCTATAGCGAAAAACCTCTCCAAAAAAAAAAAAAAATTGCTAGATCATATGAAAATTCTGTTTAATATTTTGAGGAACTATTGTATTGTTTTCCATAGCAGCTGCACCATTTTACATTCCCATTAGTAGTGCACAACAGTTCCATTTTCTCTATATCCTTACTAATAATTATTTTTCTGTTTGTTGTTATTTTTCATAATACTTATCCTAGAGGGTGTGAAGTGGTATCTCATGTGGGTTTTCTTTCATTTCCCTAATAATTCGTGATGTTGAACATCTTTTCATTCTCTTATTGGCCATCTTCTTCAGAGAAATTGCTGTTCAAGTCTTTTTCCCTTTATAAAATTTTGTTCATATTTTGTTGTGCTCTTTTTAATCTATTTTTCCTTTATTATTATTATTATGTATACATTCAATTGCTATACATCATTTAGATTGTAAAGAGACTTTACCCAGCATGATATACATCTCAGTCCAGTTGAGAATACTATATACACATCCTCATCAACAGATAACAAACTATATCTGAGTCCCACGATATCCTACCTATTTTTCCCCAAAATTATTTTTCCTGCACTCTTCCCCTCCCACACTGTCCTTCTACTTTGTCTCTAGTGTCCATAAGAATTTTTAATGCTTTTATGTCCTCCAGTCTTTCAGTCTTTACCAAAGAGAGCAGACAGTCAGTATATGTTAAGTGGCGACATGCTCTTGAGTTGTAGTAGTCAGATATTCTGGTATTAGTCACTTATCACATATATGATTTATAAATATCTTTCCCTGTTTCATGGGTTGCCTTTCCACTCTGATAGTGCCCTTTGGTGCACATAAGTTTTAAACTTTGATATAGTTAGATTTATGTATTTTTGCTATTGTTGACTATGCTTTTAGTGTCATATCTAAGAAATGCCACTGCCAAATCCACAGTCAGAGAGCTTTATTCCTATATTTTATATGCAAAATTCTACAGTTAGGCTCTTATGTTTGATTTTTATCCATTTTGAGTTATTTTTCAATGTAGTATAAGGCAAGGGTCCAACTTCATTCTTTGCATGTGGATATCAAGTTTTACCAGCACCATTTGTTGAAAAGACCATCATATTTTCATTGGCAATCCTAAGGAAATTTATTTGACTATAAATGCTAGGGTTTATTTATGGGTTCTTTATTATAGCCCATTAGCCTATTGTCTTTCTTTAGGCCAGTACCATGCTGTTTTGATTATTATAGCTTTATGTTAAGTTTTGAGAACAGTAAGTGTGACATTTCCATCTCTGTTCTTCTCTTCTTTTCTAAGATTATTCTAACTATTTGGGGTTCCAGGAAATTTCATGGATTTTTTTAAAAAGAGATTTTTTTGCTATAGGGTGAGTGCACTTTCCAGAGACAGAGAGAGAGAGTGAAAAATCACCCCCTGGGGTGGGTAGGGATGGCCAAGCAACAATCCCTTCTCCTCATTCTCCTCTTGAGATTTTGGGCACATATGCACGTTTGCCTGGCATGAGTTCCAAGCTGCTGGTCCAGGACTCAAACTGCTGTCACCCATGTGGGAGTTCAGTGCCTTAACCACTACACCA